>CM030363.1:78131229-78793229 GCA_017893485.1 Hemerocallis citrina | reverse complement strand
CATATCATACTCGAAGTTGGACAGGTCGATAGTCGGATAAAAGTGCCTCACGTGGCTGAGGGCCTTCGCATAACTGCTATCCTGGGCGTTGATCACCAGGATCTGACACGACTTAGTCACCTCATTCTTCTCCTTCTCTGACCTCTCCTCCTGAGCCGCCCTCGCCTTCGCCCATTCCTCCTTCTCCTTGTCAAAAGCCGCCTTCGTCTCCGCCTCCTTCTTACGAGAGCCTTCGAGCTCTCCCTTCAATTCCGTCACCTCCTGCTCGGCCTTGTCAGCCCGGTCTTGCTCTCGCTGCAATGCCGCCTCGTAGAGGCCCCTCACATGGGCCCCCTGCACAGTCGCCTGCCATAACCAGACACTACTAAGAAATCTTCCTTAAACAACATCACCCGAAAGCTAGGAGGTTCGATTGACTTACCAGCACAGTGGCCTGCGCAAGACGCACGTACGCCTCGTCCAGGGTCTGGGACTTCATATCCGAGCGGTCCCGAGGGGTCGCCAGCTTATCTGCAACCTCCACGGCCTGGCACCCCCGGACCAGGCAATCACCCTCGCGGATCGACCAATCTGGCACCCACCTTCGCCGAAGTCTCTCCTCTAGTCCGGGATCCACCAGGGGACCCTTCCCCTTATCAGGGTCGGCGGCCGCACCCTGATCCGAACCCCCCTGGACCACCGCGTCCCCACCCGGCTCCGACCGAGTCCTCTTCATCCTCGGCTGAATGGGGGCCTCGGAGACCACCTGGGACAACTCAGTGGTCTTCGCCGCGACATCCTTCTTCTCGACCTTCTTCTTCTTCATGGCGAGCCTCAGCGCCTTAATCGACTCTTCATCCATTTCTGTAAAAAGATCCATTAAGAACAAATGAGCAAGAAAGTACAAGAAGAGTGTGAGGAAAGAAACAACCACGTACGAGGCACGGCCGGGCTAGGGCTCAGTCCGACGCTTGCCAGATGGGCCTCCGTCACCTTCCCCCAATTGATGCTATACGACAGACGGAGGCGCTCAACGAGTCTCCACTCCTCCACCGTCAAGTCCCCCGGCCCCGGTGCTGTGTAGCTCGGCTTAGAATGGTTCCACCGAGTAGGGATAGCCCAAGGATCCTCGCTCCGGATCACCAGATACTTTTTCTTCCAGAACTTAATGGAATCTGGATGACCGTGGACAACCTTCGCCTTACCTCGAGGCGAGATGTAGTATACTCCTTCTGCCGATGAGCCAATCAACAACATCGCTCGGAACACGCCCAGCCGCAGGGGTACCCTCTGCTCCTCGCACAACAGCACGAAGCAGATGATCTGCTTCCAGGAGTTCGGCCCAAACTGCATCGGCGCCAGGGACGACCAATTTAACACCTCCCGAACGAATGGGTGGATGGGCAGCCTCAGGCCGGAGATAAAGGCGTCCACAGGGAAGATACAATACCTATCCGGCAGGGGATCGGTCGGCCGAAGAGTAGAACTCGGCAGCATAAGCTCATAACTGGGCCCTATGTGGAGGCCAACTGCAGAGCCCCCAAGTCGCTTGCCTCCAGAACGGTCGGGGAGGCGTCCACCATCAACCTCTTCCGGCTTGACGACGACGGCTGGACCCCCGAGGACTCCTTATCTGAGAGATCGTCGGGGTAGCGACGGAAAGACCGGGGTTGTGCAGACGACCCTATCACCAAGTCGCTCGGGCCGCCAATCTTCGATCCCTTCTTCTTCGGAGCCCTCCTCCTCTTAGTCTGTTCCGGCGAAGGTGTAGACAAATGCCCCAGAACGGGCGGATTCAGAGACCCTGCGGAGCCATCTCCCTCGGAGCCACCCTCCTCTCCGGAAGCCGACCCTAGGGTCCGGACTTCGTCTGAGCTGCCGCCCCCCTCCTCAGAGTTGCTGCTTTCTACCACGAAATGCCTCCGAGATCGCAATGGCTTCACACTGTGTACGACCTCCTCCTTGCCTACCGGCCCCTCCCCAGAGGTCGACGCCAACGAGCCGGACTGAGCCCTATCCATCCGTGCCTAAGTTAAACGGGGTTACCAACTAACCTGGAATCACCTCGGAAAAACGACCTTGCTGCAGGATGCTGAAGGGACGAGCGCTGAAGAGTTGAAGGATTTTTTTTTTGAAAAGTAAGAGGCAAGAGAGAAATAGGCGATGGGAGGAGAGGGGGGAACATTTATAGGGGATAGGAACAACTCCTCGATTTTCGCAGTCACTATTCACCGATTGACGTGCAACTACCGCCTAGGAAATCACGCCACGTCCTCGAAACATGTGCTGCTGACGTCACCCAGTGCCAGACTGGCCGCCCGATACGGGGGTCGGTTCGGGCAAAATAACGGCTCGCCTTCGCCGGCACTAAAATACTCTTCTTCAGAAGATCCACCGGCTGGCCATCACCCTTACCAGCCCGTAATCCCCCCTCGTCTCGAGGTTCGGCTTGGCACCGGGGTACTCTTCCCAGGAAGAAACAACGGCTCGCCTTCACCCTCACCGGCCCATAATCCCTCGCCAGCTCGAGGTCCGGTCCGGCACCCGGGTACTCTTCTTCGGAAGATCCACCGGCTGGCCATCACCCTTACCAGCCCGTAATTCCCCCTCGTCTCGAGGTTAGGTCTGGCACCCGAGTACTCTTCTCAGGAAGAAACAACGGCTCGCCTTCACCCTTACCGACCCATAATCCCTCGCCAGCTCGAGGTCCGGTCTGGCACCGGGGTACTCTTCTTCGGAAGATCCACCGGCGGGCCATCACCCTTACCAGCCCGTAATTCCCCCTCGTCTCGAGGTTCGGCCTGGCACCGGGGTACTCTTCTCAGGAAGAAACAACGGCTCGCCTTCACCCTTACCGACCCATAATCCCTCGCCAGCTCGAGGTCCGGTCTGGCACCCGGGTACTCTTCTTCGGAAGATCCATCGGCTGGCCATCACCCTTACCAGCCCATAATTCCCCCTCATCTCGAGGTTCGGTCTGGCACCCGGGTACTCTTCTCAGGAAGAAGCAACGGCTCGCCATCACCCTGTCGACACGTAATCCCTCGACCTCTCGAGGTTCAGTCGAACACCAGGGTACTCTTCTCCGGAAGAGACAACGGTTCGCCATCGCCTTCACCTACACGTAGACCCTCGACTAGCTCGAGGTCCTATCCAAGCCTCAGGGCAGCACCACCAGGAAGGCCCTGTGATCCGCCCTCCCATTTTTTACAATCATGAACACTCCTCCACGGCTAGCTCCCGCACCCCCTGCAGGAGTGGGGGGCTTGTGTGACAGGGTAAAAATGGTCTGAGGCCCAACCAGGGCCCAATACAATTTCCACTCAGAAAGGTAAAGACGGCAACCTGGTTCGGCTCCGGACCACTTCAGGGTCGGCGCCGAACCTCGTGTTTGCCCTCACGGTGCCGGCCTCCTCGTACCGACGAGCCTCAGTATCCCTCGGAGTCCGATCCGGGGCAGTCCCACAGGCCGTCCCCCCTCTCTGGCGGGGCAGAAGGATGACCTGGCGCAGCCTAGGCCCTCCGATTCCCCCCAGAGGCACAGGAGGCTCACGATGGGCCACGTCAGCTCCAAATACCGCCAAGGGTTTCGCCACGTCAGCCCTATACCACTCCTGGTATCGCCACGTCCGCCCTAAACCCCCTGGGCCTTCTGCCACGTCAGGCCCATGGGCTTTCGGATCCAAACCCGGCCCCCAAGTGGAACCAAACCCGGTTGGGATTCTCTATAAATACTAGACCCACACCCACCTTTTGAGGTAATCAATCTTTTGCCACTTAAATATATCTAGTTATTGCTACTCTCTCACAGAGACTGACTAGAGCGTCGGAGGGTCCGCCACCGGGACAAACCCCGGTGTTTCAGGACCGTCTGCAGGTACACAAGACCTCGGATCCGATCCTTCCGATCCGAGCCCAACCTCCAACATCTTTCCGAGCTCATCGTAGGTCCCAGAAGGTCAACTGAAGGTCGGCAGACGAGCGGCAATCTCCTTCAATACAAATTGAGTCCGAACTCACACCTGGTGCTTCCACACGTTTCTCAGAAATAAACAGCATCAGTAGTAAAAGCTTTGATTTGTTGAGAGATAGTAGAGAGATTTGAGAGATAGTAGAAAGATTTGAGTGAATTAGTGAAGAAAAATGAAAGAAATGATGATGTATATATAAAATATGCATTTTTTTGATTTCCTAAAGTACACCTCAAAACTAGCCAGTATAGATCCGTTGGGGGGCAATTTGATAATTTTTAATTTTTTAAAAAAATTTTGAACCAAAAAAAAAAATTACCCAACGGTCGGCCGGGACCGGCCCGGGCCCGGGCGGGCCGGTTCAACCAGTCCCGGAAACCGGGCCAGGCCTAGGCGGGCATCTTCGAAAAAAGGGGGACCGGACCGGACCGGACCCTGGGTTTGGAGGGCCGGTCCGGGGTCGAGCCCGCAAAAGAGAGGGCCGGGCCGGTCCCAAGTCGGTACGAACCTATTGCCACCCCTACTAAATAATCATACCTACCTTTACCGTCGGTCGTGGTTATATTCCATTGACATACCTTTGAGAAATGAATATTATCTAAACCTTTTAAGCAATAAAAAAAATCAAACGGCCTGTCTCTGTTTTTGCAGCCTTTGAGGAAAGTAACAGAGAACGTGGGCGGTGGGCCTCAGAATCCGAATCGTTATTCCACCCTTACCCCCGCTTCTTAAAAAAAAAAAAACTCCCCTTGTACTCCAATGTTCTCCTTCACCACCGCTTTGTAAGATATCGCATGTACCAAAAGGAACAAGCTCCTCAAGCTTGAACTCCTTGTAAGTCTTTTAGATCTTTAAGGGATTTCCCGAAAGGGAAACCTCTTTAGTATGTATCTACTATGTTCCCCCAATAAATAAATGATTGTATTATATATATTTTTTTTTCATGTTGTTTTGCACATAAACTCTCTCGGTATATCATAGCATAGGTACGTCTCATCACCATGAGTGACCCTGTCGGCAGAGAAAGCCACTATGGATGAACGGCTATGAGCATGCCATAAGGGGAAATTGGTTTGGTTTAGCTGAAAAGTTAGACAGGAGGCCTACCTTGCTTTAAAAAAAAAAAAAAAAAAAAAAAAAAAAAAAAAAAAAAAAAAAAAAATCTACTGTACAAAAATTTTCACTGTAGCTACAGTAACACGGGAACATAGACATACATAATTTAGAGAGGGAGTACCCAGTAGGGATCAGTACAAAAGGATCAGTACAAAAATTTGAAAAAAATCAAAGCTTGTAATAACCTTCACTTCATCTTGAACTACCCCCCTATTTTCATCTTGAACTACCCCCCTATTTTGGTATCAGAGCCATAGATTCCTCAGAAATAGACGCTTGTTTCCACCCTAGGTTAGTTACTACTTCAGACAAACAGGTCCTTACCTGTAATTTTGAAAAATCAGACGACGTAAAGCATTTATTCCATAACAAAGATCCTGTTCAGAATACACTAATAGATCTAATTATAAATTTAAAACGCAATTTAGACGCTAGAGAAAGCGAAGAACAAAAATTTAGAGATAGCCTACTTTTAATCATAAGGGAGAAAAACCAGATTTTAAAAGATATTTCCAGTAAACTAGACTACATAAAAGACCAGAATAATTCAAAGTTACATCATTCTCCACTAAAAGAAGAAGACCCCAGAATCATAGAGGCAATCAACCAACTACACGACGTTGTCATAAATAATAAATTAGAACTAAAAGAAATAAAAAGGATTGTTCTGAATTGATGCAAAAGGCCTATTTAGAAGCATTAGATTATACAAAGACTTTTCAAACCGGCTCGGAAGGCTATAGTGCTTATAACGCAGAATCCCTCTCAGACAAAACTATTATTAAACAAAATAATACTATTATTAGACTTATCCTTAAAATCTACGAAAGAATTGAAGAAACAGAGCAAAAATTAGCAAATCAGATTGAAGAAGTTGAGAAAAAATTACAAAAGTTAGAAATATCGAATTTCCAGGATAATCTTAGCAAAATAACGGACAAACTAGGATCAGTAAAGTTAGAACCAACAGGAAAAGAACAAGTTACAAGAAAACCGGTAATATTTACTTTTCCAACTAGGCCATTAGTAAAGGAACAGCTATCAAAACCTAAACCATGAGTACGAGTAGGCCATTAACAGAAATTCAATCATACAGAACAATCAGGACAGACCAAGGCACTACAAGTAGAACCAGACCACTTCTCACTAGACTACTGTCTAGGAGGTCAAGTAATCAGGATATCCAACTCGGAGAACTTATAGATCCTGAACAAGATTATGAACGATTCCAAAAGGAAGGACTCAATATCCTGAACCCAAAAATTCTTTACCAGACTGGACGTTTTGAATTCAGACCAGAATTTTTCAGACATAACCGAGAACAAGCACTAAGTTGTCTAGGAAATCAGACCTGTAATCTACCTTTAGTAAGCCAGGAAGCTGGACATGAGCTTAGAACCTCCAGGTATAAATTAATGCATTTAGGATTAATAGTAATAGGCATTAAAGGACTTATGAGAAAAAACTTAGGCTGCAAAACTCTAATCACCTTATATGATAACAGATGGAATGATATTGCTAGGGGAATGATAGCCAGTATAGAAGTTGATATGAATAGCAATTCAGGAATATTTTATTGCAGCCCAGACTTTATGATGACTCTTCAAGACTTTACAAGATATATCCATGTTGGAATTCAGACAAAGGGATACGAAGAAGTCCACAATGGGGATAACCTTCTAGTCCACATAGCATTTTTAGGACGAACTACAACCAATTCGAAGGTAAAATATCGAGTAAATGTAACAGAAATAGTTGATTTATTAAGCAGCAAAGGAATAAAAATGGTAAAACCATTAACATATGATTCTCATAGACTAGCAGGATTAGAATGGAATCTGGACAATTTCATAAATCCAGTAAAAACTCTTGTACCTCAAGAAGCATTAGTTTATCAAGAAAAAAGTAGAACTAGCATCCGTTTTACCGATTATGTTCCACAAGTCCACAGGAACATACAAGAATTAGAAATGGACATAGAATCTGACCTAGTGCATATCGAATGCCTTGAAACGTTAGTATCAGAAACTGATAGGATTCTTTATCCTACAGAATTAAGTCTCGAAAGGTTATCACCTAAAGAATTGCTAGAACTAGAAGATATGCATTATATGAATGGTTCTATAAAGGAACATGAATATTTATACTATGATACAGACCAAAATATCAGAATTGGAATCCTACAGGACGAAATACAAGAAGAAATAGATAATGAAACACAAATCTCAGAGGTATCATACCAAAAGGATCTGGTAGAAGAATCTGAAGTTACTTCCCCCTATCGGGGAACACCAATACATAACACATCAGGAATTGTAATCGGCTATAGTGGTTATAGAAGTGGCAATACCCCCAGGACAAGAGTAGACGATTACAAAGAACCAGAAAATCAATATAAAACTAGAGGAAGGAGACAACCCTTAGAGCAACCAATTAAATTTCAGGCTAAAGGAGAAGCTCAGATCCTAAATCTAGCTGCCCACGATCCACAAGCTTGGTCAAATATTTTAGATGTATGGAAATATACACTGATCGGAGATTATTACAGAACCTCTTTAAATCTAGAAACAGAAGAAATGTACAAGTATTTAGAAACATTTTTAGGAGAAAGCGTTAGGGCTTTGTGGGAAGCCTGGAAAGTTTCGTATGTAGAAGATTACAATACACTGCTAATGTTAGGCCCCAATCCCTATAATTTTGTAAACAAAATACAAGCTTTAGTTACGGGAGAAGACCCGAATACGGGAGCACTAGGATTACAAAAAGATGCTATCAGAACTTTAGAACAATTAAGTCTATACAAATGGAAGTATATAAAGAAATTTCTAAATGACTACTTTTATTATACCTGTATTTCAGGAAATGCTTTTAACCAAGATTTAGGAGACAAATTATTTAGAAAACTTCCTGGAGCCCTAGGAATAGAAATAGCAGAAAAATGGAAAAATTGGCCAGAAGTAATGACAGCAGGTCCAGGTCACCCATGGTCCATAGGACAACGAATACAGCATGTTATTAATGTACTAAAAGACAAATGTACAGAAATACAAATTCAGAAACAGCTAAAGAACTCAGACTATGGGTTTTGTAAAGAAATTTACACTCCTCAAACATATGGTATAGGAGAAAGAAGAACTAGAACTTATACCGAACATAGCAGACGCACAAGACAAAACACAAAATATAGGAAGAAAAAATATTTTTTAAGAAAATCAAACAGACGAAAGCCATATTTAGATCCGCAAAAACATGTGAGAAAATTTAAGCCAAATAGATTGTATAAAAACAAACTCGAATGTTATACATGTGGTAGCCCAGAACATTTAAGTAGAACTTGTCCTAAAAGAATAAATAGGCATGATAAAAATAGCATACTTATAGAATGCACAAATGAGGATTTAATTAATATTGACGAAACAGTATCTGATTCTGAATCAATTTATTCGATCGTCACCATAGAAGACTTTGATGAAGAAAATGAGACGCAAGACAATAAGCAGCTAAATGAATTAATTGAAGATTTTGCCCCATGTCCCAGTATACCAGAATTAGACTTTTCTGATTTAGATATGATGAACATAGAATCTACTAGTAAGGGAACAAACTCAATCCTACTGGAAACCTGCAAACACAACTGGCAAGTCCGAACAGGGATGGATAGCATGCCATGTTTATTTTGTAAAGGATACCCTAGTAAGATGAACAGAACCAAATGTTCCAAGTGTTATCAAGAAGGATGCATAAAATGCATAGAAAAGAACCACAATATTACACTTAGTTCTTCAATACCCAAACCAACAATAAATACTGATGAGGTAAAAATCCTACGAAAGAGAATAGAAAATTTAGAAGATACACAGAAACTCCTCTACACAAAGGTAGAAACAATAGAAGAAAGGTTAGAAAAAGGAAAAATAGTAGTAGATGAACCAACAATAGATCAATATCAAATTGATCTAATCCAAATATGCAATAAAGATAGACTAAGAGCACTCAAAGTTAGATGCGTAGTAAGAATGATGGCCTACGAAGTAAAGTGTCTAGCATTAATCGATACAGGATGTACAAACTGTATTATAAATAAAGATATAATCCCAAAACAATACATAGTAAAAGCCTCGAAACCCGCAGTAGCCCAACAAATGGATGGAAAGGTTTTTACATATGATGATCTGTTAATCCCTAACAGTAAAATTAGATTTGAAACCAATTGTGGAGAAAGTATAGAATATACATTACCCAAAGAATCCACATGGGTTAGACAACTTGATCTAAGTAATGATTTAATTTTGGGATTAAGCTTCTTATTAAAAGATAAAGGCAGTATGTTAATAAGCAAAGATTACTTGCGGCTACAGAAACACACAATCTTTACACCAGTTTATACACATGATGAACCAACCATGATAAGAGAACTAGAAAATCCCAAAGAAGATAAAGAGTGCACTTGCCCCCATGAAAGGCAATGCGAGTTACATAATGTAATTCCCAATGACGATAACAATGCTCATAACATAAATCAAGAGTATGAGATAGAAGTCCACACAGACTTTATAAATCTAGAACATCTTTATTACACCCTCATAAGTGAACAGGATGTAGAACAACTACTATCCAAAATAGAGAAATTAGGAATAATGGGTGAAGAAGTACTAAAGTATTGGGATAAAGACAAGGTCATGTGTAAGCTAGACATTATAAACCCTGAATATAAGGTTAGAACAGCAAAAATAAATGCCACAAACCAAGACATAGATGACTTTAAAATGCATATTACAGATCTTCTCCAATTAGGGGTTATCAGAAGATCCGAAAGTCCTCACAGATCTGCTGCTTTTATTGTTAGAAAACATAGTGAGATCGCTAGGGGAAAAAGTCGAATGGTTATTAATTACAAGAGATTAAATGATAATACCAGAGATGATGCATATGATATTCCAGACAAAACCAGATTGATAAATCAAATACAAGGATGTAACATCTTTAGCAAGTTTGATTTAAAATCCGGATTTTGGCAAGTTAAAATGCACCCTGAGAGTATAGAATGGACAGCCTTTACATGTCCCGAAGGACATTTTGAATGGCTTGTCATGCCTTTTGGCCTTAAAAATGCACCATCTGTTTTCCAACGAAAGATGGACGACATTTTTCTAAAGCACAAAAAATTTGCTGTTGTTTATATAGACGATATCCTAGTTTTTAGTAAAACAAGGCAAGAACACAGAGGACACTTGCAGATTATTATTTCAGAATTTATTAATCACGGTATCATAATTAGCAAAACAAAAATGCAGCTGTATAAACCACAAATAGAATTTTTAGGAGCCATTATTGGGCAGGGGAAAATCAAACTCCAACCTCATATTGCCCAAAAGGCCTTAGAATTCTCAGACAAATTAGAAGACTTAAAACAGCTCCAGCAATTTTTAGGATTGGTTAATTATGCAAGGCCCTTTATAAAAAATTTAGGAAAAATTGCAGGACCCTTATATGCCAAAACTTCCCAAAAGGGACAAAGATATTTTAACAAAGAAGATGTTAAATTAGTCCAACAAATTAAGAGTTTGATTAAAGAACTTCCCGAATTAGCACTACCCTTAGATTCCGATTATCTAATCATAGAATCAGACGGTTGCAATACAGGCTGGGGCGCAACTTTGATTGCTAAACCAAATAAATATTCCAACAAAGCTTTAGAAAGAATTTGCCGCTATGCCAGTGGTAAATATAAAGAAAAAGGCAACATTAGCAGTATTGATGCAGAACTATTAGCCATCTCTTATGCTCTAGATAGTTTTGAACTATTTATTATTTCTAAAAAAGAAATAACTGTTCGAACAGACTGTGAAGCCATAGTTTCATTTCATTCAAAGATGGCTTTAGAACAAAAACGTAGTTCTAGACGGCGTTGGCTAAATTTTTTAGATAGGTGCCTCCACCTTGGTACCCATATCACTTTTGAACACATCAAAGGCAGTACTAATATCTTACCAGATACTCTTAGCCGCCTGCTCCATCAACATGCTCTAGTAGACATAGGCAATATAGGTGCATCTTTTGACTTAATCAATATAGATGAGCATCCACAAACTTATAATATAACCCAAGAAGACTTAGTATTGACAGAAGTCATTGCCTACTTAGAAAATTGCACAGAACATGAATTCATTTCTGTAATTACTAAAATGAACAATGTCACTACTCTTCATGAGCTATTAGAATATTGGTGGGTTAAAGAACCACATGCTACCATTATATCCAACAGACTAAAGGAAATTCGAGAACAACGATGTGCTCAAATTATTAAACAAAAGGCAAAGAACCTTGAAAAACTTGGAGCACTATCCACGTCAGAAGTATTTCTTACAATAGATATAAGACAGAATGAAAAACTAGATAATGACATGGTCCATCTCAATATTAACAACTTTCCAAATCCATTCCTAGAACATACAGATATAAACTTTACCCTTTTCCACTTTTTGCAATTATGTTCTATTGAAGCTTTTTCTATGAGTATTAACTGCATCTATGACAAACATTTTTTATACACCCTTGCTCAACAATTTGATCCTTCTGAAGATGGTTATGAAAATATAATCAGAATACAATTAATTAATGCACGAATTTCTTATCTCTTGCAAACACCACACGATCATGATCTAATGAATATTTTTTTTGACAATATGCAGATGGCAAGGCCACCACCACACCCAGGGATTAGACCAGATCACATGTTACCACCACAGAACAGTCAGCAGACCAGTGAAAGCAGAACCCCCCAAGGAGTCCCCCAAGAACGATTACGGTTCGGAAATCAAGAACTTTTTGTTTTCTCAAATGGCAATCCTCCTTTCAGAACATATGCTCATATTTCTACATCAAAAGAACAACAATGTATCTTAGACAATTTATGGATTGCATTTAATAAAAAGGACCAGAAATATTTCTTAGCAGCCATGAACTCTTTATCAGAGGTATTTAGTCAGAGCCAGAGAGGATACAAATTTTATGCAGTTCTCCAAGGTAATTTAGTAGGTGTTTTTCATACTTGGATAGAAGTAGCAGATAGTATTAAGAACTTCAAAAATCCAATTTATAAAGGCTTCTATAACTTGTCAGAAGCACTAGATGTAGCTAGAAGCTACTTAGGACCTAACTATTTTGTTTCTCCTTCCCTAAGATCCATGCAGGAAACTCCCCTGGAATACTCTATCACAAAGGATACGCAGGGAAAAATCCTCTTCTGTGATCATTGCGAGGCAATGTCACGAACGGTAAGAACTCTAAATGAAAATAAAAGTTGTCTCATCTTTGAAAAACAGAAATTACAGGAAACAATCGCCAGCTTGGAGAAACAGCTCTTTCAGACCAGATTTCCACCAAAAAATCCACCACAGACTGCTCCCCCGGTCTATAATAAGTGGGATGAGAAGGGTTTGCATTTCCCTCTAAATGCAGATAAAGGCACTATTGAGCCTACAAATTCAATAGCTAGTCTGGTTCAAACGGCAACCAGTAAAGACACATCAAGTCCGTTGATGGCTGAGGTTTTGCCAAAAAACCTTGACAGAGATATCATTGGGTCTACAATACCAATGGCTAGTCCGGAGCAAACGGCTACCGGTAAAGACATAACAAATCCGTTGATGGCTGTGACTTTGCCAAAAAGTCAAAACAAGGGCAAAGCCCCTATGGAAAACCAAGATATTACAGACCCAAAGAAGTATGATCAGATTCTGCAGCTTCTCCTACAGATTGAAGGTTTCCAAAAGCAACCAGAAAGGATCCAACCAAAACACAAGAAGAGCAAACGCAAAGAATCAATTCGAGCCATGATTGCAACACAGGTAGCTGAAGCAGTCAAGACAGCCGTCTCAAAGGAAAGAGAGACAGTGACAGAAAGTGAGAAAGAAATTCCTGAAGACAAACCACCTTTATCCCAAATAGAAAACTTTTCAGACACAGGAGATAGTGGCGACAACAATCCCATGACCCCAATGTCCTTAGATTCGGTGGCTCTACATAATTTAGACACCTAGACTCCAGTCAGACTACACTCCAACAGATGTCATCTCCAACCAGACTACACTCCAACAGATGTCATCTCCAGCCAGACTACACTCCAACAGATGTCATCTCCAGTCAGACTACACTCCAACAGATGTCACCTCCAGTCAGACTTCAATCCAACAGATGTCCCCTCCACTCAAAGGAGATTTTGGCCACTTCGATGTTCCTACCCAAATGTCCTCTCCATCCAGACAGGTGTAGATAGAGTTGTCACTACCGTCCAGCATGGGATCTCTCCAACCAGAAAAACTTGGTCTTCCCGAAGCCACGTATAAAGCGATGTCTACTCAAGAATCTCTCCAACCAGAAACGCTTGGTCTTCACAAAGCCACGTAAAAGCACTGTCCGCCCAGAAAAGAATTCAGAAGAAGAATGCAGATTCTCCTTCAAGGCTTCCTCTCAGATCACCCACTATAAATATCATCCCTCTGCTCATCTCAAATCATCCAATCCCTTACCCCCGCTTCTTAAAAAAAAAAAAAACTCCCCTTGTACTCCAATGTTCTCCTTCACCACCGCTTTGTAAGATATCGCATGTACCAAAAGGAACAAGCTCCTCAAGCTTGAACTCCTTGTAAGTCTTTTAGATCTTTAAGGGATTTCCCGAAAGGGAAACCTCTTTAGTATGTATCTACTATGTTCCCCCAATAAATAAATGATTGTATTATATATATTTTTTTTTCATGTTGTTTTGCACATAAACTCTCTCGGTATATCATAGCATAGGTACGTCTCATCACCATGAGTGACCCTGTCGGCAGAGAAAGCCACTATGGATGAACGGCTATGAGCATGCCATAAGGGGAAATTGGTTTGGTTTAGCTGAAAAGTTAGACAGGAGGCCTACCTTGCTTTTAAAAAAAAAAAAAAAAAAAAAAAAAAAAAAAAAAAAAAAATCTACTGTACAAAAATTTTCACTGTAGCTACAGTAACACGGGAACATAGACATACATAATTTAGAGAGGGAGTACCCAGTAGGGATCAGTACAAAAGGATTAGTACAAAAATTTGAAAAAAATCAAAGCTTGTAATAACCTTCACTTCATCTTGAACTACCCCCCTATTTTCATCTTGAACTACCCCCCTATTTTGGTATCAGAGCCATAGATTCCTCAGAAATAGACGCTTGTTTCCACCCTAGGTTAGTTACTACTTCAGACAAACAGGTCCTTACCTGTAATTTTGAAAAATCAGACGACGTAAAGCATTTATTCCATAACAAAGATCCTGTTCAGAATACACTAATAGATCTAATTATAAATTTAAAACGCAATTTAGACGCTAGAGAAAGCGAAGAACAAAAATTTAGAGATAGCCTACTTTTAATCATAAGGGAGAAAAACCAGATTTTAAAAGATATTTCCAGTAAACTAGACTACATAAAAGACCAGAATAATTCAAAGTTACATCATTCTCCACTAAAAGAAGAAGACCCCAGAATCATAGAGGCAATCAACCAACTACACGACGTTGTCATAAATAATAAATTAGAACTAAAAGAAATAAAAAGGATTGTTCTGAATTGATGCAAAAGGCCTATTTAGAAGCATTAGATTATACAAAGACTTTTCAAACCGGCTCGGAAGGCTATAGTGCTTATAACGCAGAATCCCTCTCAGACAAAACTATTATTAAACAAAATAATACTATTATTAGACTTATCCTTAAAATCTACGAAAGAATTGAAGAAACAGAGCAAAAATTAGCAAATCAGATTGAAGAAGTTGAGAAAAAATTACAAAAGTTAGAAATATCGAATTTCCAGGATAATCTTAGCAAAATAACGGACAAACTAGGATCAGTAAAGTTAGAACCAACAGGAAAAGAACAAGTTACAAGAAAACCGGTAATATTTACTTTTCCAACTAGGCCATTAGTAAAGGAACAGCTATCAAAACCTAAACCATGAGTACGAGTAGGCCATTAACAGAAATTCAATCATACAGAACAATCAGGACAGACCAAGGCACTACAAGTAGAACCAGACCACTTCTCACTAGACTACTGTCTAGGAGGTCAAGTAATCAGGATATCCAACTCGGAGAACTTATAGATCCTGAACAAGATTATGAACGATTCCAAAAGGAAGGACTCAATATCCTGAACCCAAAAATTCTTTACCAGACTGGACGTTTTGAATTCAGACCAGAATTTTTCAGACATAACCGAGAACAAGCACTAAGTTGTCTAGGAAATCAGACCTGTAATCTACCTTTAGTAAGCCAGGAAGCTGGACATGAGCTTAGAACCTCCAGGTATAAATTAATGCATTTAGGATTAATAGTAATAGGCATTAAAGGACTTATGAGAAAAAACTTAGGCTGCAAAACTCTAATCACCTTATATGATAACAGATGGAATGATATTGCTAGGGGAATGATAGCCAGTATAGAAGTTGATATGAATAGCAATTCAGGAATATTTTATTGCAGCCCAGACTTTATGATGACTCTTCAAGACTTTACAAGATATATCCATGTTGGAATTCAGACAAAGGGATACGAAGAAGTCCACAATGGGGATAACCTTCTAGTCCACATAGCATTTTTAGGACGAACTACAACCAATTCGAAGGTAAAATATCGAGTAAATGTAACAGAAATAGTTGATTTATTAAGCAGCAAAGGAATAAAAATGGTAAAACCATTAACATATGATTCTCATAGACTAGCAGGATTAGAATGGAATCTGGACAATTTCATAAATCCAGTAAAAACTCTTGTACCTCAAGAAGCATTAGTTTATCAAGAAAAAAGTAGAACTAGCATCCGTTTTACCGATTATGTTCCACAAGTCCACAGGAACATACAAGAATTAGAAATGGACATAGAATCTGACCTAGTGCATATCGAATGCCTTGAAACGTTAGTATCAGAAACTGATAGGATTCTTTATCCTACAGAATTAAGTCTCGAAAGGTTATCACCTAAAGAATTGCTAGAACTAGAAGATATGCATTATATGAATGGTTCTATAAAGGAACATGAATATTTATACTATGATACAGACCAAAATATCAGAATTGGAATCCTACAGGACGAAATACAAGAAGAAATAGATAATGAAACACAAATCTCAGAGGTATCATACCAAAAGGATCTGGTAGAAGAATCTGAAGTTACTTCCCCCTATCGGGGAACACCAATACATAACACATCAGGAATTGTAATCGGCTATAGTGGTTATAGAAGTGGCAATACCCCCAGGACAAGAGTAGACGATTACAAAGAACCAGAAAATCAATATAAAACTAGAGGAAGGAGACAACCCTTAGAGCAACCAATTAAATTTCAGGCTAAAGGAGAAGCTCAGATCCTAAATCTAGCTGCCCACGATCCACAAGCTTGGTCAAATATTTTAGATGTATGGAAATATACACTGATCGGAGATTATTACAGAACCTCTTTAAATCTAGAAACAGAAGAAATGTACAAGTATTTAGAAACATTTTTAGGAGAAAGCGTTAGGGCTTTGTGGGAAGCCTGGAAAGTTTCGTATGTAGAAGATTACAATACACTGCTAATGTTAGGCCCCAATCCCTATAATTTTGTAAACAAAATACAAGCTTTAGTTACGGGAGAAGACCCGAATACGGGAGCACTAGGATTACAAAAAGATGCTATCAGAACTTTAGAACAATTAAGTCTATACAAATGGAAGTATATAAAGAAATTTCTAAATGACTACTTTTATTATACCTGTATTTCAGGAAATGCTTTTAACCAAGATTTAGGAGACAAATTATTTAGAAAACTTCCTGGAGCCCTAGGAATAGAAATAGCAGAAAAATGGAAAAATTGGCCAGAAGTAATGACAGCAGGTCCAGGTCACCCATGGTCCATAGGACAACGAATACAGCATGTTATTAATGTACTAAAAGACAAATGTACAGAAATACAAATTCAGAAACAGCTAAAGAACTCAGACTATGGGTTTTGTAAAGAAATTTACACTCCTCAAACATATGGTATAGGAGAAAGAAGAACTAGAACTTATACCGAACATAGCAGACGCACAAGACAAAACACAAAATATAGGAAGAAAAAATATTTTTTAAGAAAATCAAACAGACGAAAGCCATATTTAGATCCGCAAAAACATGTGAGAAAATTTAAGCCAAATAGATTGTATAAAAACAAACTCGAATGTTATACATGTGGTAGCCCAGAACATTTAAGTAGAACTTGTCCTAAAAGAATAAATAGGCATGATAAAAATAGCATACTTATAGAATGCACAAATGAGGATTTAATTAATATTGACGAAACAGTATCTGATTCTGAATCAATTTATTCGATCGTCACCATAGAAGACTTTGATGAAGAAAATGAGACGCAAGACAATAAGCAGCTAAATGAATTAATTGAAGATTTTGCCCCATGTCCCAGTATACCAGAATTAGACTTTTCTGATTTAGATATGATGAACATAGAATCTACTAGTAAGGGAACAAACTCAATCCTACTGGAAACCTGCAAACACAACTGGCAAGTCCGAACAGGGATGGATAGCATGCCATGTTTATTTTGTAAAGGATACCCTAGTAAGATGAACAGAACCAAATGTTCCAAGTGTTATCAAGAAGGATGCATAAAATGCATAGAAAAGAACCACAATATTACACTTAGTTCTTCAATACCCAAACCAACAATAAATACTGATGAGGTAAAAATCCTACGAAAGAGAATAGAAAATTTAGAAGATACACAGAAACTCCTCTACACAAAGGTAGAAACAATAGAAGAAAGGTTAGAAAAAGGAAAAATAGTAGTAGATGAACCAACAATAGATCAATATCAAATTGATCTAATCCAAATATGCAATAAAGATAGACTAAGAGCACTCAAAGTTAGATGCGTAGTAAGAATGATGGCCTACGAAGTAAAGTGTCTAGCATTAATCGATACAGGATGTACAAACTGTATTATAAATAAAGATATAATCCCAAAACAATACATAGTAAAAGCCTCGAAACCCGCAGTAGCCCAACAAATGGATGGAAAGGTTTTTACATATGATGATCTGTTAATCCCTAACAGTAAAATTAGATTTGAAACCAATTGTGGAGAAAGTATAGAATATACATTACCCAAAGAATCCACATGGGTTAGACAACTTGATCTAAGTAATGATTTAATTTTGGGATTAAGCTTCTTATTAAAAGATAAAGGCAGTATGTTAATAAGCAAAGATTACTTGCGGCTACAGAAACACACAATCTTTACACCAGTTTATACACATGATGAACCAACCATGATAAGAGAACTAGAAAATCCCAAAGAAGATAAAGAGTGCACTTGCCCCCATGAAAGGCAATGCGAGTTACATAATGTAATTCCCAATGACGATAACAATGCTCATAACATAAATCAAGAGTATGAGATAGAAGTCCACACAGACTTTATAAATCTAGAACATCTTTATTACACCCTCATAAGTGAACAGGATGTAGAACAACTACTATCCAAAATAGAGAAATTAGGAATAATGGGTGAAGAAGTACTAAAGTATTGGGATAAAGACAAGGTCATGTGTAAGCTAGACATTATAAACCCTGAATATAAGGTTAGAACAGCAAAAATAAATGCCACAAACCAAGACATAGATGACTTTAAAATGCATATTACAGATCTTCTCCAATTAGGGGTTATCAGAAGATCCGAAAGTCCTCACAGATCTGCTGCTTTTATTGTTAGAAAACATAGTGAGATCGCTAGGGGAAAAAGTCGAATGGTTATTAATTACAAGAGATTAAATGATAATACCAGAGATGATGCATATGATATTCCAGACAAAACCAGATTGATAAATCAAATACAAGGATGTAACATCTTTAGCAAGTTTGATTTAAAATCCGGATTTTGGCAAGTTAAAATGCACCCTGAGAGTATAGAATGGACAGCCTTTACATGTCCCGAAGGACATTTTGAATGGCTTGTCATGCCTTTTGGCCTTAAAAATGCACCATCTGTTTTCCAACGAAAGATGGACGACATTTTTCTAAAGCACAAAAAATTTGCTGTTGTTTATATAGACGATATCCTAGTTTTTAGTAAAACAAGGCAAGAACACAGAGGACACTTGCAGATTATTATTTCAGAATTTATTAATCACGGTATCATAATTAGCAAAACAAAAATGCAGCTGTATAAACCACAAATAGAATTTTTAGGAGCCATTATTGGGCAGGGGAAAATCAAACTCCAACCTCATATTGCCCAAAAGGCCTTAGAATTCTCAGACAAATTAGAAGACTTAAAACAGCTCCAGCAATTTTTAGGATTGGTTAATTATGCAAGGCCCTTTATAAAAAATTTAGGAAAAATTGCAGGACCCTTATATGCCAAAACTTCCCAAAAGGGACAAAGATATTTTAACAAAGAAGATGTTAAATTAGTCCAACAAATTAAGAGTTTGATTAAAGAACTTCCCGAATTAGCACTACCCTTAGATTCCGATTATCTAATCATAGAATCAGACGGTTGCAATACAGGCTGGGGCGCAACTTTGATTGCTAAACCAAATAAATATTCCAACAAAGCTTTAGAAAGAATTTGCCGCTATGCCAGTGGTAAATATAAAGAAAAAGGCAACATTAGCAGTATTGATGCAGAACTATTAGCCATCTCTTATGCTCTAGATAGTTTTGAACTATTTATTATTTCTAAAAAAGAAATAACTGTTCGAACAGACTGTGAAGCCATAGTTTCATTTCATTCAAAGATGGCTTTAGAACAAAAACGTAGTTCTAGACGGCGTTGGCTAAATTTTTTAGATAGGTGCCTCCACCTTGGTACCCATATCACTTTTGAACACATCAAAGGCAGTACTAATATCTTACCAGATACTCTTAGCCGCCTGCTCCATCAACATGCTCTAGTAGACATAGGCAATATAGGTGCATCTTTTGACTTAATCAATATAGATGAGCATCCACAAACTTATAATATAACCCAAGAAGACTTAGTATTGACAGAAGTCATTGCCTACTTAGAAAATTGCACAGAACATGAATTCATTTCTGTAATTACTAAAATGAACAATGTCACTACTCTTCATGAGCTATTAGAATATTGGTGGGTTAAAGAACCACATGCTACCATTATATCCAACAGACTAAAGGAAATTCGAGAACAACGATGTGCTCAAATTATTAAACAAAAGGCAAAGAACCTTGAAAAACTTGGAGCACTATCCACGTCAGAAGTATTTCTTACAATAGATATAAGACAGAATGAAAAACTAGATAATGACATGGTCCATCTCAATATTAACAACTTTCCAAATCCATTCCTAGAACATACAGATATAAACTTTACCCTTTTCCACTTTTTGCAATTATGTTCTATTGAAGCTTTTTCTATGAGTATTAACTGCATCTATGACAAACATTTTTTATACACCCTTGCTCAACAATTTGATCCTTCTGAAGATGGTTATGAAAATATAATCAGAATACAATTAATTAATGCACGAATTTCTTATCTCTTGCAAACACCACACGATCATGATCTAATGAATATTTTTTTTGACAATATGCAGATGGCAAGGCCACCACCACACCCAGGGATTAGACCAGATCACATGTTACCACCACAGAACAGTCAGCAGACCAGTGAAAGCAGAACCCCCCAAGGAGTCCCCCAAGAACGATTACGGTTCGGAAATCAAGAACTTTTTGTTTTCTCAAATGGCAATCCTCCTTTCAGAACATATGCTCATATTTCTACATCAAAAGAACAACAATGTATCTTAGACAATTTATGGATTGCATTTAATAAAAAGGACCAGAAATATTTCTTAGCAGCCATGAACTCTTTATCAGAGGTATTTAGTCAGAGCCAGAGAGGATACAAATTTTATGCAGTTCTCCAAGGTAATTTAGTAGGTGTTTTTCATACTTGGATAGAAGTAGCAGATAGTATTAAGAACTTCAAAAATCCAATTTATAAAGGCTTCTATAACTTGTCAGAAGCACTAGATGTAGCTAGAAGCTACTTAGGACCTAACTATTTTGTTTCTCCTTCCCTAAGATCCATGCAGGAAACTCCCCTGGAATACTCTATCACAAAGGATACGCAGGGAAAAATCCTCTTCTGTGATCATTGCGAGGCAATGTCACGAACGGTAAGAACTCTAAATGAAAATAAAAGTTGTCTCATCTTTGAAAAACAGAAATTACAGGAAACAATCGCCAGCTTGGAGAAACAGCTCTTTCAGACCAGATTTCCACCAAAAAATCCACCACAGACTGCTCCCCCGGTCTATAATAAGTGGGATGAGAAGGGTTTGCATTTCCCTCTAAATGCAGATAAAGGCACTATTGAGCCTACAAATTCAATAGCTAGTCTGGTTCAAACGGCAACCAGTAAAGACACATCAAGTCCGTTGATGGCTGAGGTTTTGCCAAAAAACCTTGACAGAGATATCATTGGGTCTACAATACCAATGGCTAGTCCGGAGCAAACGGCTACCGGTAAAGACATAACAAATCCGTTGATGGCTGTGACTTTGCCAAAAAGTCAAAACAAGGGCAAAGCCCCTATGGAAAACCAAGATATTACAGACCCAAAGAAGTATGATCAGATTCTGCAGCTTCTCCTACAGATTGAAGGTTTCCAAAAGCAACCAGAAAGGATCCAACCAAAACACAAGAAGAGCAAACGCAAAGAATCAATTCGAGCCATGATTGCAACACAGGTAGCTGAAGCAGTCAAGACAGCCGTCTCAAAGGAAAGAGAGACAGTGACAGAAAGTGAGAAAGAAATTCCTGAAGACAAACCACCTTTATCCCAAATAGAAAACTTTTCAGACACAGGAGATAGTGGCGACAACAATCCCATGACCCCAATGTCCTTAGATTCGGTGGCTCTACATAATTTAGACACCTAGACTCCAGTCAGACTACACTCCAACAGATGTCATCTCCAACCAGACTACACTCCAACAGATGTCATCTCCAGCCAGACTACACTCCAACAGATGTCATCTCCAGTCAGACTACACTCCAACAGATGTCACCTCCAGTCAGACTTCAATCCAACAGATGTCCCCTCCACTCAAAGGAGATTTTGGCCACTTCGATGTTCCTACCCAAATGTCCTCTCCATCCAGACAGGTGTAGATAGAGTTGTCACTACCGTCCAGCATGGAATCTCTCCAACCAGAAAAACTTGGTCTTCCCGAAGCCACGTATAAAGCGATGTCTACTCAAGAATCTCTCCAACCAGAAACGCTTGGTCTTCACAAAGCCACGTAAAAGCACTGTCCGCCCAGAAAAGAATTCAGAAGAAGAATGCAGATTCTCCTTCAAGGCTTCCTCTCAGATCACCCACTATAAATACCATCCCTCTGCTCATCTCAAATCATCCAATCCCTTACCCCCGCTTCTTAAAAAAAAAAAAAAAACTCCCCTTGTACTCCAATGTTCTCCTTCACCACCGCTTTGTAAGATATCGCATGTACCAAAAGGAACAAGCTCCTCAAGCTTGAACTCCTTGTAAGTCTTTTAGATCTTTAAGGGATTTCCCGAAAGGGAAACCTCTTTAGTATGTATCTACTATGTTCCCCCAATAAATAAATGATTGTATTATATATATTTTTTTTTCATGTTGTTTTGCACATAAACTCTCTCGGTATATCATAGCATAGGTACGTCTCATCACCATGAGTGACCCTGTCGGCAGAGAAAGCCACTATGGATGAACGGCTATGAGCATGCCATAAGGGGAAATTGGTTTGGTTTAGCTGAAAAGTTAGACAGGAGGCCTACCTTGCTTTTAAAAAAATAAAAAAAAAAAAAAAAAAAAAAAAAAAAATCTACTGTACAAAAATTTTCACTGTAGCTACAGTAACACGGGAACATAGACATACATAATTTAGAGAGGGAGTACCCAGTAGGGATCAGTACAAAAGGATCAGTACAAAAATTTGAAAAAAATCCGAATCGACACAAGAGAGAGGTATAGACTGATCACAGAGTAATAGAAGATGAAACCAGCCGAAATTCTTAGATTATATTAAAGAAACTATATGGTCCGACCTTCGAGCACCGGCGGCCCTGCTTTCCCCAGAACGAGGTACAAAGCTCCGATCTTTTCCAAACCCTAGACAGAATTTTAGGGTTTTCTTTCTGTTCTTTCAATTCCTTGTAAATATTACCATCGAGGCTGAATTAAGCTTTGTTTCTGTTATGGGTTTTGATAAATTTGATTGGCTCTGTAATGGGTTATGATAGAAAGCATACGATTTTACGTTGTGCTTGGTGCCCATCAATGGATCCTTAGATTTTCAATTGGTTTTTACTGAAGGGGAATACCCATCTTAGTGTAAGCTTTAAACTGTTAAAAAATTGCCATAGTTGATGAGGGTGTGGGCTAGATTACCTTTTTTCCGAACTGACCCACTTTTTGAATTAAATTCCCAAAATAGACCACTTTCGAAACTAATTCGAAGATAGATCAGTATTCATAGGCCGCAGTACCGAATTGCGACCTCTTCGATAACGAGTGCGCAGTTCACAACTGCTGCCTAAGTACATACCATATATCTTTCGCTAATAGGCTCCAAGATTTGGGATACTGCGGCGTCGATATAATCAATGTTCTAAAAGTCGCTAGGCGGTAGTCGGGCGGCCGATGGGTGCCTAGTGCCTAGGCCTTGTAAGCGGAGCTTAAGCGGGTAGGCGCTAGGCGGTTTTATTTATATATTATATATTTTTTTATTTATGTATATATTTTATTTATATATTTTATCATTTTGTTTTGTTTTGTTGTTACCAATTCTTTCTCTTGATATTTCTCCTTACAATTGCAGGATGAGCTTTACAAAATCGAATCGGTGTATTATTATTAGTCTTTTAATCTTTTTTGTATAGTCTTGTACTCATCCATTAGACTAGTATTAATCTATGACAAAGATCAGTAGTGGAGATTACCTGTTCGGCTATTTCAGTCCAAGGAGCAAACAGTGTGGGGAAGCGGAAGGCTTGAGTCGGGGGATGGGGGAGGGTTGCGTTAGGAGAAGTTTGAGAGAGAAGAGGAGGACGTAGTGTTGACGTCGGAGGTGAAGCAAGGCGGGAGGCAGTGTGTGGTTGTGTTGACGACTTGACTTTGAAGCTGAAGAGAGGAGAGAGGTTGTGTTGACGTCGGTTGGAGTTGAAGCGAGTTGCGACTGCAAGAAGGGAGGTGGAGGAGGAGGTTTTGACGAATGAGTGACAGAGTGAGTGAGAGCTGCAACTGCGAGGAGGGAGGCGGAGGAGGTTGTGTTGACGACTGCGAGCAATGACTGCGAGGAGGAAAGCGAAGGAGGAGGGATACGAAGGAGGTCGAAATTGAAGCGCGTTGCGAGTTGCGAGCCTCCGACTGCGAGGAGGGAGAAATTAGGGATTTAGAGAATAGAATTGATTTGGGAATTTTTTTTACGGGGGATTTAGAGGAGAAAGAGAAGTTTTAGGGGTTTGAGTGTATTAGAGTGGGTCAGGTTGGAATAAGTCGGGTTCTTTTTTTTAATAATTAAGTCCTAAGCGGGTCTAAGCGGATCTAGCCCATCAAGACCCGCTTACACCGATTACGCGCCGCCTAGACCTGCTTTTAACCGCCTAAAATCATTAACCAATTTTCTTAAATGCCTAGCTCCTAGGCGAGGCGTTGGAGTGCCGCCTAGCGCCTAGGCGGCCGCCTAGGCCGCTTTTTAGAACACTGGATATAATATATGCCGTAGTTCACAACTGTAGCCTCAGTTATATGCTAAGAACTGGGTCCTACGAACTAGGCGGTTAAAATCGGTTTTTGGAACTAATCGGTCTAGGAGCGATTAGTGATTAATCGGTTAATCGGAAAATAATCGGGGATTAATCGGAAATCATCATATATATATAAAGTAAAAAAAGATATATCCTCATTATGTAGTAATCCTAAATCCTAACATAAAATTATTATGAGATTATCAAATGGGGACATATAGTTATAAAGAAAAAGAAAAAATACTTTGTTTGAACCGAGTTTGGATTCTGGATGTGGGTTGGGTCAAGTTTGCTGGTCGGTTCCATCAAATAAAAACAGTCAGGGAGGTGGAGCAGCGCGAGCAGCAAGAGGAGGTGCAACAGATGCGGGCCGGGTCAAGTATGCGACGACGCAAGGGGAGCGATGGCGGGTCGGGTTTGGGTTTGCTCGAGAAAGAAGAAGAGAATCAGTTTGAGTTTGGGTTTGCGCGAGAAAGAAGAAGACAACGGCGACATGTCAAGTTTGGGTTTGCGCGAGGACCACAAGGGGTTTGGATTTTGGATTTCAATTTGAGTTTGTACCGGATTGAGTCCAAATAATTCAAACGAGCATGAAAATTAGAGGATGAGATTTAATCGGTTAATCGGCCACTTAAAATCGCTCGATTAACCACTAATCGGCCGATTATATCCGATTAAATCGCTAAGTATTGAAATATTATAAATCGCTAAAAAAATAATCGCTTAGCCTCCGCTTAGCGATTAGTCGGGGATTAATCGGGCGTAATCGGGGATTTTAACTGCTTAGCCTACGAAGCATATAACTGCGACATCGATATACAAATGCTGCCTATATTATATCGAGGCCACAGTACCCAGTTGCGGCCTCGTATTTTTCCTAACTCTCCCAGCCTATTAGCCAGAGATGTATAATATGTACTTAGGTTGCAGTTCACAACTGCGGCCTCGAAATTGAAGAGGCCGCAGTTCGGTAATGCGGTCTATGTTATATCGAGGCTGTGGTACCCAACTGTAGCCTCGTATTTTTCACATTTTACACTTAGAAATTTTTTCCCCAGGTCTTGAAGCCTATTAGCCAAAGATATATTATGTACTTACACAATTGCTGCCTCGTTATTGATGATACCGCGGTTCGCTAGTGCGGCCTATGAGGATTTGTCTATCTTCGGAATTAGTTTCGAAAGTGATCTATTTTGGGAATTAGTTTAAAAAAAGTGGGCCATTTCGGGAATAAATCGGGCTAGATAGGGTGGTACAATGCATTATGGGTGATTGCGATAAGTGTTTCTAAAAACTGGGAAAATCGGGAATTAATCGGAAATGGTCATCTATGTTTCGAGAAATGGTGATTAAACTGGAAAAGAAATGAGGATTAAAAGGAAAAGGCATCCTACCTATTTTTTAAGTTTATGTTTTTTGCAATAAGGTGAAAATCTTGGTAATAAGGAACGATATCGGGTTGCAAAAATTGTGGATATTGGAATCGGTATCGGCCCATCGTTAGTATCTAATCGGTGTATGGGTCTGAATTTTTGGTGTCTAGTATTGGCAGTGGCTATTTATGTGTTGACTGACTCAATGAGTGTCATGAGCTTGAATGGGTATGTGTTCTGTTACTTTTGTTGATGATCATAAGCCCCAGCAATGATTTTATCAATCATCTAGGAGGTTCAGCATATTGCAAGGAATACCTTGATTTAGGTAGCCATTAAGCCATATGGTGATAAATTCATCTGAATGGGTTCATCAACATACACCTTGATGATGGTACCCATGAGTGTTTCCTATTACATTATGTACATGGATATATATATATATATATAGAGGGGGAGAGAGAGAGTTGAGCTAGGCTACTTTCTGGAGTAGCCATATGTGGCTACTTCAACATGGAAATTGGATGATTGCGTATACAAACTTAAAGTCCATGCCGTTTGAGATGATCTACATTGTTAAAAATTCTCATAAACAAAATTCATATATTTTTAATGAGTTTTACTTTTACCCTTCAATCAAGTGCTCTTAAAATCAACGCTTTATAAAAGGTATGAAATTATATAATTTATGGTCACTTGATGGAGGGGTGAATTGCGTCCAAAAGGGCCAAAAATTTGTTTACGAGTACTTTTAGTGATGTTTAACATAGCCGATGGTTGAATTTTTATTTTGAATACTCGATTATCCAATTTCAATTGAGAGTATCCTCAATTGAAGTATACTATATATTACACTATATATCAATCTTGTTTTTATGGAACATTTAAGGATAGACAACATAAAATGAAAATTAATTCCATTGGATGTGATCTACATTGCAAAAAGTCTGTAGGAACAGAATTTAATATGATTTGTCCACATTTTAAATGTGCATCTTGTGACCAATTCGATGTTTAAAAAAACTTCGATTTGCACTTCGAGGACGAATTTTTATTCCTCCGATGGCACTTCGAGTGCCGTCGCTCCAATTATTATTTTTTTTATTTTTTATTTCTCCGACGGCACATGAAGTGCCGTCGCTTATTATTTTATTATAAAAAGCTAAAAAAATAGCTTTTGACGACTGCAGCAAAACTTCGATTGCTATTTCTATTTATGCATATATGCATATTTTATCCCCCAACGACTACAGATGCTCTAACAAAACAAAGTTGAGAGTAGGTGCTCGGAGAAGTAGCCTAGCTCAACTATCTCTCTCTCTCTCTCTCTCTCTCTCTCTCTCTCTCAAAAAGTCTTTATATAATTATGCAACACTTTTGCATTTTGAAACTTCTTTTGTTTTTGCTCGATTCAGATGGAATTTTTCCTTTCCATCTGATCGTTCTACGTTCTTACTGACTACAGAAGTAACAGAAGTAACAGAAGTAACAGTGGTCTGCTGCAAAATATTTAGGAAAGCCAGTCAGTGGGTATAGGGAAAAGTACGGAAAATTCTTTCATAGTTAAGTGTGTAATGGAATATTACAAGGAGGTGAGAAATGTGAAATATGGACATACCAAACTTTCAAGGATTTGAATTGTTTGTTAACTTGGCCAAAATCATAAGTTTATACATCAGGGTTCTTGTTCCTATCTCAGGAACAATACATTTGGAATAAATTATTTTGGGGTGGTTAGTGTTACTATATCAGGAACAATTAGGAGGCGTGGACTAATAATTGTTTCATGGCTATTCACTCATGTTTCTCTTGTGCTTTTCCAGATGAGTCAATTAGATTTAGCAAACATACAGTCTTAGCTCATAGCATGCTTGACTTTTATTTCACATAAATTCTGGTGGCTATTCCATCCAGATTCTGGACAAATTTTATCCATCTGTTGGCTTTCCAGAGTATCCATGCACAATATAATATAAATTATCTTCATGAATATTTTTAATGTCTTTAACGCTTACCATGGATCATATATATTTAGTCCATTCTGCAACTGAAATTCTCATTGTCTTTAACTACTTAAATATGTCTACTGCGATATACAATGTGAGCTCATTAACCTTCAATTTAAGGTAGTGGAGATGGAGGCATGCTTGCAAGAGGTAAACAATTCAGTTCCCACTCGCGAAACTATCAATGCTCTTGCAGACAAGTTCAGGTATGCAATGTATATTCACAATTGACTTCAGAAATTTACACTTGTAATCTATGGGATTGTTCAAGTATATATAACTAATTCCTTCTCGTGAAGTGCTTCACCTGAACGCGTTGGGAAGTCTATTGTTCAGCCAAAACAGGTTAAACTTGTTTGGGTTACAGATATCCTGATGGCTAGGCTTTTAAAAAGCCTCTTGTTTATTCTGACTATTAGTGAAAACGTTGTTATTGTTGTTGTTACAGGTATGGAACTGGTATCAAAACAGGAGGCATTCACAAAAGGCAAAAGTGGCAAAGGCACAACCTGTAAAGCTAAGTGTTCCAGCGATGCTCCGAGAAGATTCAACTTCGTCCCGAAATATGGCTCTTCATATTTCAGCTCTATCAGGTATTTTCCAGATCTGCAGTGTAATCTTTAAGGTCATTATCTTCTTTGTATTGCTCTTAATTGGTGAAGGTGATATCCTGTTGAAGCATTTTACAGTTATTAAAAAACCTCAAAACCAAGTAATGCCATGCTCTCCCAGTTCTTTCAGCTGTTGACTAACAAAATACTTGTGCTAAATTTGAAGTTGATGGTGAAATAAAAATTAACAGTACATTTTTTTTAATAATTGCCTGGATTTCTTTTGTTCATAGTTTACAAATAAGTGATGTGATGAAGTTCACCTATCAAGCATTGATCTTTCTTCAAGCCCCATGCTAGTGAAAAATCTTTAGATGTTTAATATGGTTTATCACATACTTGTGTTTATATATTGAAACATGCCTTTAACAAGATGATTATTTATCCTAGATTAGGTGTATCCTTTTCTTTTCTTTAAGAAAATTGATGACTGCTGACAGCTCAGCCTTAACTATACAAAATAGAATGTCATTGTTCTTGATTTATATTACCAGAATTCTCAGCTGCTTGCAATTTGAGATCCATATCTCATGTTCCATATTGTCGGATGCTAGTAATTTGGATACAGCCTCCCACTATCCATATCTGTATCATACATTCCGTATGACAATTCTTCAATTTTTTCAGTGATGAATTTAAAGGTTTAATCTGCAATTCCTGGAGAACTCCATGCATGCATATGACCATTAAGTTCCCCGAATCAAGTGAATGGAAAAGGACAAAACAAAAGCCTAGTTCAAAGAAGTACAAACAGGAATGGATAAATGCAAAATCTTATAGTAAGAAGCAGGAAAGAAGGGGAAGGGGGAGGGTGTGTGTGAACATTTACGTGAACTTTATACAGTTAAGTAATAAATATAATTAGTACAGAACAATATGTCTACTTCATCCTTTAAAAATCTTTTTTTTTTCCTGAGAATTCCACCATATTTTGACTACACAATAAAAGGTAAGGTAGTCTATACGTCAACAATGCCGACTTTGAGGAAATCTTTGAGGTCTGTGATGTGAATCCTTTCCCACTCAACTCTGTTACCTCTTTGTTATATTCATCGTAACTTCCTCTACATTGTAAAGCCATATCAGCCACACAAGTCAATGAAATACTTAATGTGCTTGTTCTTGTCAAATACAATGTCCTCCTTTCTCTCATTTATATCATGCTGTTACTTTTTATGATTTATTTTCTGTTCATATTTTCTTTTCTTTGTTGGCTTGAATTTTTTTACAGCATTCATAAGCTTTATTCTGTCACCATATTGCTTATGAATGCCCGAAACAGTGAATCTAAATTTATAAGTCATAGTAGCCAGGTTCCATATTTAAATTTCAACCTAAGTTGCTTATTAGATACAATACACCAAATACCTTGAATAGATAATTTGATACAACCTTGAATTCCTAGCTGCAACTGAGACTCTGATTTCTTCTGTCACAATCGTAGTGCCAAGATTGATGTGGAGGTGATCGTCATGTGGAAAAGATTGTAGATGCACATTAGTCGTGTAGAAGGTGGAGAGGATGGCCTTAGTGGTGAAGGTGATCCAGCAGCAACTTCTGTATTGCCATGGAAAATATTGCTTCTATCTCCTCATGATCTCCTGATGATCTGGTGAGAGTGGGAATGCACCTTTATGGCAGACGCACTCATACACACATGTACTTCTTTGAGCATTTGGAGATTAGTTTCTGTATGCACATTAACTAGGGGTCCACTAGTTGTATAGTCCATAGTTCACTCCAATACCATCTGCTTCTTTAAGGTTAATCTTTCACTAAACTTAGTACATTCATCTCTCCTTAGAGCATCTCCAATCGTTTGATATTTTGCCATTTTGGCAAAAAAAAGGCAAAATAGTGCTGCAATCGTTGGTTATTTTGCCAAAATTTAGCAAACGAGGAACAATAGCTTCTCAAATTTGAGAAACGAATTTGGCAATTGCCAAATATAGCAGACGAAACAAGATGTTTCGTCTTAATTTTTTAATAATTTTTTTTCATCGATCGGACGCATCATATGTTGTTCCGTCTATTAAATTATTATTATTAATTAAAATGATCGGATGGTATATGATGTACCGTCCCAAAAAAATCAAAAAAATAATAATTAAAAAATGGGCACGAACAACAACCCTTCTGAAGGATTTTTTTTGTCTTGGACGGAACATGTTGTCCCGTCCTAGCCCAAAAGTGGGTTTAAGACATTAATGTCTTAATCTTTGCCATTTAGGGTCTAATTTAGTATTTAATTTAATTCATTTTGGTAATTTAATAACTAATACCTAATTTAATCATCTTATAAACATTAAAAAAATTCTGCCGGAACACATGTTCTGGCCAATCATCATTTTTAATTGTTTTCTCAAATTATAGCCAATGACGATTGCAGCCCTTTTGTCATTTGCTATTTTACCAAATTGCCAAAATAGCAAAATGATTAGAGATGCTCTTACGCCCTACTTATTATTTTTTATTGTGATTTTTTCTTTAATGCTGAACACCTTTACTTTATACTGATCCTATGCACTATTCTTTATGATAAAAGGAATTTATGCTTTCATTGTCTGTCTTCTGATTATTGCTTTCATGCTAAGATCTTCCTCTTGTTCCTCATTAGTTTTCTCATTTATCTTTAATTTTGACATTAAAATTTAACATCCATCTCGTTTATCGATACTACTATATAATGGGAGCATTGTGTCACTGGGTCCTCCTTCCATTTCATCCCTCTTTATTAATATTTTTTTGATAATCTAAATCTATGGGCATGTATTTATATTCTTTCCAAGCGAATTAATGGATATTATTATATAGTTTGCACTTTATAATAATTTACTTTCGATTGGCATTTAGAGATTTTGAGCACATCTGAGGCACACAATGTCCACAGCACCTTGTCCTAACACTATAGTTTTAATATTAATTATGTTTCATTGGTTTCTCTGAGGATCAGATAGTGAGCTTAGATGTCCTTTACTGACTACAGTGGAAGATCCATGGAATCAGCAGTAGGGGTGGCATTCGGGTCGACCGGGCTGGGTCGAGTCGGACCCGGGCGGGTTCTAGCCAAGTTAGGGCGGGTTCAGGTCGGGTTGCGGGCTCAACTGGGCCGGACCGGGTTCGAAATCCAAAATTTCGACCCGATGAACCTGCTAACCCATTCAGGTCGAACCCGTTTCAGGTCAGGTCGGATCGCGGGTTGGGTCGATGATATAACTAAAAATAGAACCAAATCGGAACCGTTCAAATCGGGCACGAATCTTAAAGTTCTCAGGGGTAAAACGGTAATTTCACCTACAAATAGGTCCGAAATGAGAACTGGGTCTTTTCCAAAAATGGGTCTGTCCTACTGGGTTAGGGTTACAGCCCGTTATAAACCAACCCAGGTCATTTAAAGAGTAATTCAAATTCATGATTATTTCTAAGAGACAGTTTAAACCAAATCTCTTATCATGAAAAGGTTTAAACTCTACATCTTATCCAAAAACACCGGGACATAGGGATAAATGATCATCTCTAAACTGTCTCTAAAGGCGACTATAAATACCCCTCCCTCCCACCGTAAAAAAAGGTAATCAATATTTTTTCACATAAATGCTCTTTCATAATCTTCCTGATTACTGACTTGAGCGTCGGAGGGTTCGTTACCAGGAACAATTCCAGTGTTTCGAACTTTTTGCAGATCCACAACAGCGGCGAGAAACAGTCAACGCCAGCAGGAAGTCAACAGGTTTGCCTTTATTGTTTTTGAAAGAATCCACCAATACATCTGTTTGCTCCCACACCGAAATCAGCAGCAACAGATTGGCGCCGTCTGTGGAAAACAGAAAAAACAATCTAACCTTACTTCGCCAGCAAAAGTAGTTCTAGCCATGCCTCCGAAAGGCGAAGGAAAAGCAGCGGCCTCCTGCCGCAAAGCCACTCCTCTTCCTCCACTCCAAGATGTTCCTCTTCAACTCGACCAACAAGTTCAGCAACCGTAGCCTGAACAACCCATTTCTCAACAGCTTCCTCTTCAGCAGGCCCCTCCAGGGTCTCAGGGGACTGCCCCGGGGGTTCTCGTCGAAGTCGTCCAAAGCAACACCTTCATGACCATGTCTCGGTCCACAATCCTTCAACTGATTCTATGGCTTCCCAAAGCCCTCCTGAGCAGGATCTCCGTCAAATAGCAGGGGGTCGACCTCCGAACTCGCTTGAATGAAAGACGAGCCCTTGAGGAAGTCCCTCAATCCGGGTGCCCGGACCTCCCGCAGGCTGAGGACCAGAAGATCCCCTCCCCTGAAGAGGCGAAGAGCCCCCTCCACGTTGTCGGCGGAGAAGTCATACTTCAATAAGCCGAGCCGAACCAGGGGACCGCCAAGCTTTAGGGGCACCAGTCACTCGGGCCGAGTTCCGTAACTTCAAAGAAGATATCCTGCGAGCTCTTAATATTGCCACGTGTTAGGATCAACGTGCACCTAGCCATCCCTGTGCCCTGAGTCATGACCAACGTATACCTAGCCCTCGCCATACCGCCACTCATGACGGAGAGTCCCGAGGGTCGCCTAGATCCGACTGGAGGGATGACTCACCACCGCCATCTCCACAAGATGGAGAGGTGCCTCAACAAGATCAATCCCGAAAAAGAACAAAGGACCAATAGGTTCCGCCCAAGCAGACCCCCCTTCTTAGGGCTATCATGGAAGCTTCGGTCCCTGAGACCTTTAAACCGCCCCTCTTTGAATCCTACGATGGGGAGTCAGACCCGACCGATCATATCGAGAGTTTTAAAACTCTCATGATGATTCATCAAGCTTCGGACACGCTCCTCTGCAAGGCCTTCCCAGCAACGTTGAGGGGACCAGCGCGAGAGTGGTACTCTCGTCTATCCCCAGCCTCCATCTTCTCATTCGAACAGTTTGAGGAGCTCTTCCTCACCCACTTTGTTAGCAGTCGCCTAGTCGAGAAAACAAGTGCATCTCTACTAGCCCTCAACCAAAGAAAGGGTGAACACCTAAGAGATTACGTTTGGTGCTTTACCGCCGAGGTTCGGTCTATTGCCTCTCTCAACCAATCAGTGGCCCAGCAACGTTGAGGGGACCAGTGCGAGAGTGGTACTCGTCTATTCCCAGCCTCCATCTTCTTATTTGAACAGTTTGAGGAGCTCTTCCTTACCTACTTTGTTAGCAGTCGCCGAGCCGAGAAAACAAGTGCATCTCTACTGGCCCTCAACCAAAGAAAGGGTGAACACTTAAGAGATTACGTTTGGCGCTTTACCGCCGAGGTCCGGTCTATTGCCTTTCTCAACCAATCAGTGGCCACTGCAACATTCAGGCACAACGTCAATAACGTCGACCTCAAGGCGTCCCTTGCCATGAAATCTCCTCAGGACTTCTCGGAACTCCTGCTTAGGAGCGAGAAGTACATCCGAGTGGAAGAATCTCTCAACCCCCTCAGTCAAGAGGAGCCATCTTCCGGTAACAAACGGAAGAATACAAGCGAAGAAGGGTCCCAGAAATTCCAGAAGGACGACAATGACCAGCGCCGCCCAGCTCCTCGTTTTGAGAAGTTCACCCCCCTCAATGCTAGCAGTTCTTATGGAGGTGGACAAGGAAGGGCTACTCCGCGGTCCTCCTAGAATGAATGCCCCTGGCAAGAAAAGGAACAGGGATAAGTGGAGCCGCTTTCATAGAGACCACGGACACGACACTGATGATTGTTGGGCTCTCAAGGAGGAGATCGAAGAACTCATACAGCGGGGACACCTAGCCAAGTTTGTCAGAAAGGACGGGGCCGATCCTCCACCTCGAGGAGCCAACAAGCGAACCAAGAGGCCCACCGTGTTCCAAGACTCCGAACCTGGGGCTATCCTCCACCTTATCCATGGAGGTCCATTGGGGGAGAATTAAACTTTTCCCGAAAGGCCTTCACCCTATTGTAGAAGTAGGTTTCCATTTTTCAATAAGGCCGATGCTTGTAGCACGGCCAAAAACATGTAATAATGGCTCACCCCATTGAAGCGGTCACTTAGTTTGTTTCAATAAAACATAGCTTTTTTTTATATTGAAAATTATTGTATTTGCGTCATGTTTGTCTCTCTGAGTTACATCTACGACTCGTTAAACGGTAAGTTCGGAGTCCAGCTTGTTCTACAAGGCTGCTCCTACAACTTGCTAACCTCAAAATAACAAGTTTGGAATCCAACACTTGGTTTGATGCTGCTTTAGCCGCTTGCAAACAAGTAAGTGCAGAGCAGCTCACCATTCGGAATTGTTCCTACAACTCATTGATAACCTCGTAACAACTAGTTCGAAGTTCACAATCATGGTTCGAAATTGCCCTCACAACTTATAAGTTTGCAATTTCGGGGCTCGAAACGACCATTCATGCTACTCTCTCTACTAGTAAATATCACCACAAACGAGTTCAGAGCTTAATGATTCTTCGTCACACTCGCCTCCCGAATGGCTCTCTCCTAGAGCCTGGAGATGATTCTTCGTCCCACTCGCCTCCTAACTGGTCTTCTTCCAATCGAGTTCGAAGCTCAAACTCTCCCCTAGAGTTCTCTCTTAGAGCCTGATGATGTTCTTCGCCCCACTCGCCTCCTGAGTGCCCTTCTTCCAAACGAGTTCGGAGCTAAAACTCTCCCATTGAGTTGCTCCTCGCACTTGCCTCCCGAGTGGCCTTCTTCTGAAAGAGTTTGGAGCTCGAAACTCTCCCTAGAGTTGCTCCTTGCACTCGCCTCCAAGAACGGATCTTCCCATGGGTCTTACGAGGATCTTTGATGAGAACATCTATTATGTTTAGTTTAGTATTTTATTTCAATATCATATTTGTTTTAGGCAATTATAGCCATATGTAATCTCTTTTTTATGCATTAGAATATTTCTGAGATTTTAGAATATTTTGAGATTTGTATCAAGATTTGTTTTGAGGCTATCTATAGGCCTTGAGATTAATGAGAAGTTATGCCATTATTGATTAAAAAAAATTATTGTATTGAGTTTTGCTCTTCATTCCTCTTCTTTTGTGTGATACAATTGAGAGATTTATTAGGGTTTGTGATAAATCCTAATAAAACTATTAGGGTTTGTGATAAATCCTAACAAACTTTTAGGGTTTGTGCTAAACTCTAAAACTATCCCCAAATTCCCAAATCCAATACAAATTTCTAACCCTAATTTCTCAAATTAAAATCAAACCCTAACCCTACTACAACCGCCACCTACTTCCCTCTCTCTCTCACCTTCGTTTTCTTCTTCCTCTGAATTTCCTATTCCCAACCTTCAACCCCGACCAACCCACTCCTCACCTTTGTCGACCACCACTGCCATCAACCTGATCGCCCAACGCCTTCGTCCTCGTCCTTCCCTCTCCCCGCCGCCTGCACCACCAAACCTTCGTCACATCGAAACCCTAATCCCCCATTACAGACTGATCCGGCACACCACCCATGACGCCACCGTCGAACTCCTCACCCCATCGTCAACCTCCTCCCCTCCTAGCTCATCCTCCGGCGCTTTTACCTCCGACGACCAGCACACCCCTAGCGTCGACAACCTTGCTGCTGTCTCCCACCGACCCCAGAGCCGCCATCGATGCCGCCACTCAGTCGCCAGTCGACGGCTGTCCACGTCGGCGACCCTCCCTTCGCCGATCCCGCCGCCGTGCTATCTTCCTTCCGCCGACGAGCTAAGTCAGAGCAGCTCTTACTGTGGATGCTGATTACTGTGTTCTGCATTGCTGCCGACACGAGATCTAACGGTTTCTTTGAACTCCGGTATACTCTTTTCACTTTTCCAATATTTGTGTTATACTGGTTTATCATCTCTAGATTATTATCTAATTTTACTGTCGTCCACAAATATTAAGAGTGTGTGTTCCACTTGCCTAATTAGAGTACAAATTAATATTGCATCTTTTACTTGCTAAGAACGCTTAGGGATATAATTATTGATTGCTAGACCCGAATTATTAAATAGGCTTGTTAAACTTAATTTAACTTTTGAAAATCCATCAAACTGATTAACTGTTTAAAATTCTAACTTTGATCTGCACTACATGTTGGTAAAATTAATCCTTTAAAATTCTTGAAAATTCTTTATTTAGGATTACGTTTCACATCAATCTTCCTAGCTCATCTTCTTAGCCCATATGAGTGGAGCTCCTCTTCGAAGATTCCGGAGACCGAAGCTCTTCTCAACCTGACAGAAACGAAGATACTGGGGGCCTATTTTGACCCTAAATACGGGTGATTCTTCATCTGACTCCCGAAGAGAAATTGTAGATCTTCGAGTCACCTTTGTAACCAGGGGGTTACGCGCTCCGATCGGACCTCCGTAGCAATGGGAAAGTTGATTACGGTGCAGCTCAGCCAAACCACTTTAGCTCTTCGGCATCCTACTCCGAGCAAACGTGACACCGAGCGTGAAATCGCGCAAAATGTGTTGACTGGTCAACGGTCAACGGTCAACGGTCAACGTGGACACGTGTCACTCCACCGAACCATTTCACCTCTTCGGCATCCTACTTCGAGCAGATGTTGCAAAACAGCTGGCAAAACAGCTTCACCTCCCGATGCGAGCTCAATCATGATCAGCGGCTCAGATCTCGCCACGTCGCTCGGTGCCAAAATCCGAGCAGACGTGTCCCCGAGCGAAAAATGGGGGAAAACCTCTGCCTCGAGATGCGCGCCAGATTCAGATCGACATCTCAAATCTTGCCACGTCGCTCGGTGCCAAAATCTGAGCAGACGTGTACCCGAGCAAAAAATGGGGAAAATCTCTGCCTTGTGATGCACGCCATCTCATGATCAACGACTCAGATCTCGCCACCTCGCTCGGATCCAGAATCCGAACAGATGTGGAATTGAGCCAGAAATGGGAAAAAACCACCTCCCGATGCACGCTCGATTGTAATCAAAGGCTAGAATCATGCCACGTCGACAAAAAAAGAGAAAAGAAAAGAAATGAAAAAAAATTAATTAGCGGGCCGGGTTCAAACCCGAAACCCACAAACCCGTCTCTCTTTCTTCTTCCTCTTCTGAAAAACTTTCCCGCCAAAAACCCCAGCTTCGTCTCCAATGAACTCCGACTCCTTCCTCTACCGCCATACGTCGAGCTCAGCCGAACTCGCAACCGAGCTCCCACCTCGCCGAACTCGCAACCGAGCTCAAGCTCTCCTCCTTCGCCGGCTCGAACTCACAACCGAGCTCAAGCTCCCCCCCTTCGCCGCCTCTAACTCGCGATAGAGCTCCCTATAGTCGAGCTCCCTCCTCTCTTCGCCCCCGAGCACTGCAAACGGCTCGACCACATGCCGAGCTCCAGAATCGTCGAGCCCCCTCCACTGTGTCGAAGCTCCATCGAGCTCCTCGCCGAGCTCTCTCCATTATTAACTCCAACTCCCTTCCATCGTCGAGCTCCCCTCCTCCGTCGTCACCTTCCCTCTGCTTTGTGCCTCGACCACCATAGTCGAGCCTTCTCTCCCATCGAGCTCTGCTTTGGAAAAAAACGAGCTCCAAACTCCTCGTCGAGTTCCCTCGAGAGAGCTCCGTCGAGCTCTCCGTTGTTGCCAAAGCTCCTTCCTGTGCCGAGCTGCACACCACCGACGAGCTCTTCTCCGTTGCGCTCCTCGCCACTGCAGCCGAGCTCCTTCGCCATACGAAGGAGGAAGGCGAAGGAAGTTGAAGGCGGGAGCCGAAGCAAGAAGAAAGAAAAAAATGTGGTCAATGTTGACCACCGCCACGTGGCGCCATATCGAGCCTCCCCAGCACACGCTCGGCAAAATCCGAGCAAACTGTATTCCGAACGTGAAAATGCAAGAAAAACGCCCCACTTTAAGATTCACGCTTGATCTTGATAAAACGCCCATGATTGCGCAACGTCATCAGGTAAATATTTATTTATTTATTTAATTTGAAATTTAAAAAATCCAAAAAATTAATTAAAAATCGAAAAAAATTAATTAAAAATTCTAAAAATAATTATTAATTCAGAAATAACATTAAAATTCGGAAAATATAATTATTAAATTAGAATAATTAATTAAAATTTTCGAAAATTAATTATTTAAATTCAGAAATCGGATAAAAAATTAAAGAAGTGATTAAAAATTGGGAAAAAATTCAGAAAAATATGAAAAAATCACAAAATCTGGAAAATTATGAGAATAATTTTGGGCATTTAACAAGTTCAGAATAACATCGTTACACCTCGAGCAAGATCCAAACTCCCACGAGAACTCCGATAAATTTTATAAGCCATTAAAAATGGGCGAACTACTCTTCAAAGGCTGTGAAACTTAGTCTTTAGGAGTGGGGGCTTGTGATTCTTGTAATCTGTTAGAAATCTACCACTTGTAAAAAAAACACTTCTGAAGCAACTGTGGAGACATGAGGAGTTAGTAGATCTCTAGCCATGTGTGAAAGAATAGAAAAAAGATTTTCATCTTCTTTCCACTATTGTAGCACTTCAATTGTAGTATGAGAACTCACTATCTTGTTGATTATACCAATTTAATTCATTAGGTGCATTAGTCCTATGTTTTTTTGATTGAATATGAGCAAGTAAATTAGCAGTGACATCTTTTAATGTACTCTTAGCCTTACCTCTAGAAGTAGAACTAGAAAAAGTAACTATACCAGTTGTACTACTAGATGCAAAAGTTTTATCATAACAATAATACAAGTTATTCAATGTTGATTCAAAGCTAGCTGAAATTTCATTACAATCATATGCTGAATCATCTCCAAGTAAAAAATGTTTCAATCAAACTTTTCGTACCCGCTAATTTGATACAAGGATCCATAACAGTAGCAATACAATACCATAAATCACAGACCATAAATCACAGACAAAATGTACTAATCAAAGTATTGTTGTTAGATGCATTATCAAAATTAATAGTAAAAGTTTTATCACGAATCTGATATAAATCACAAACTTCTAAAATACGTGTTGTAATAACTAGTCCACTATAGGAATACGGCAAAACCGCAAGTGAGATAATTCTCTTTTGAATCATCCAATCACTATCTATCCAATGACAAGTTAAACCCATCATCGGAATATCGTTACGACCTTTCAAACAATCGGAAGTTAACGATACTCTATAAGTTAAAGAATACAACAGTGCAATTAAAGCGTCTCTCATTTTGTTGTAAAGTTTAAAACAATCTGACTTTAAAACAATCGGAAGTTAACGATACTCTATAAGTTAAAGAATACAACAGTGCAATTAAAGCGTCTCTCATTTTGTTGTAAAGTTTAAAACAATTTGACTTTAGTGTGTTTCTAGGAATTCTTCTAAAATGTGGTATTAGTACATTTTGGTTGAAAGACTACATTCCTACTTTCGGAATAGAAAAATGGTAGTTCATAACTAGTCGGACCATTTTCCGATGAACAAGTTCGGGATTATAGGGTTGACTATCTTTTTGTCCGGTTCTAGAGTTATTTTTTTGTTGGCCTTGTTGGTCTTATACTATTTTTTGTGTACATTTAAAATGGGTCGTTAACATTTGTAACTTGTCACAATATTTACAATTCTCATGTCCTACACTTGGATTAGTCTCATCAGAGATAGTTATAAATTTGTGCGAATCACTTGTTTTCTTCCTAGTTTTTCTACTACTAGTGGGTTCGATTTGTTGTGTTTGTGTGTCAACATTATCATTTCTTCTTCTATGTCGTATAGAGGGACATCGTGAGATCCTACCATATGATTCGGTAAAAACTCTGGCTCTACTTGTGGCACTATTGGAGGCCGACGTGAAGTACTGGTGGAATGTTGTCCACTTTGGTTACAGCCGCTATCTCGTGATCTAGACATGGTAATAGTGTATGTGAGAAGAAAAACAATTTCTAGTGTTTTACTGATGTATGTGAAATCTAGGAGGTAAATGTTAAAAATAAAATCTGAAAAATAATAGGAGGGTTGAGAGAGAAAAAATGAAAAACCAATAAACAAATATGATACGAAAAATTAGAACTAAAACAAAAATCAAGACAAAAGGAGGGTTGTGAAATTTTGATACCGTACTTCACGGATAATTGAATATAGAAATGAGAGAAAATAAAAGTAGAGAAATGTAGTAGACGTAGTCACGACGTTGTGTAGTCTGGTAGTCGTTGAAAGAGAGAGATAACTTGAGGAGTTGAAGTAGATGTTGTTGAGAGTTGAATCAACACAATTCGATACAATCAAAAATTTTCACTTTGTTGAAAAAATTTGATTGAATTGAGATTGAATTTGAGTAGTAATAGCAGAAAGAGTAAGAGAGTAAGGTGTCAATTTTTTTAGATTGAATTAAGGGGGGGTATTTATAGGGGAAAAACAATAATAAAAAAACAAACAGCCCAACGGCCGAAAACAGAGCCGTTGGGGCCGAAGACTATCAAGAGCACGGGCGGCAACTGCAACGATTGGGGCCACGGATCTGGCCGACGTGCTTGGGTGCGGCGTCGATTGGGGTGACGCAGGCCAGCGCCAGGGGTGTGCACTTGGTGAGGGCGTCGCGACGACCGGGAGGCGACGAGGATGCTTGGGCATTGACGGGAAGAGAGGATGGTTGCGTTGGCTCTGTTTTTTGCGATTTCGGCCCGTTCGACCTGCGGGTCGAATGTTTGACCCACACGGGTCCAAACCTGCGGGTTGCAGGCAGGTTTGACTTGGTCAATGAGTTCGCGGGTCGGATCGAGCGGGTTGGATTTCCTAATTTTTCCACCCAAGTTGACCCGGATCGATCCGCGGGTTCGACCTGGACCCGAACCGAACCGCCTATTTGCTTGCCGGGTTCGAGTGGGCGGGTCGCGGGTGGGTCACGGGTTAACCCGGCCAAACGGGTCACCTTCATCTTTTTCTTCCTCTACCCAAATCCTGATCAAACGAAAAACCCACTCCGTCTTCCCCAGTCCCCCATCCCGAAACCCTAGCCTCGACAACACCCCCACCTCCCCCGATCTCATCCTCATCGCCCCTCTACCCTCGCTCCGTCAACCCACCACCGCAACCATCCTCTCTTCCCGTCGATGCCCAAGCATCCTCGTCGCCTCCCGGCAGTCGCGACTCCCTCACCAAGTGCGACACCCCTGGCGCTGGCCTGCGTCACCCCAGTCGACGCCGCACCCAAGCACGTCGGCCAGATCCATGGCCCCCATCGTTGCAGTTGCCGCCCGTGCTCTTGATAGTCTTGCTGCCATGGCTGTACTTGGAGTGCTGTGTTCTTAGTTGCTGTCCAACTCCGAGATCTACGCTGGTTTCTTCGCACTCGGTATACTCTTTCCACTATTAAATATTTGTATTCTACTGCCCTATTATCTATTATATTATCTGATTTGCCTGTCGTCCACATAAATAATTGAGATTGAGTGTTCCACATGCTTGATTAGGGTACGAATCAATATTGAATCTATTATTTGCTAAGAACACTTAGGGATTTAATTATTGATTATAGAGTGAATTATTAATTGGGATTGTTAACGTGATTCAGTTCTTGAAAATCCATCCAACCAATTAATTGTTTAAAATTTCCAACTTTGATCTGCACCTATGTGTTGGTAAAATTAATCCATTAAGAATCTTGGAAATTCTCTATTTTAGAGTTAGTTTTACATCAATATAAGTACATATTTGGAGTTTGTCTTTTGTTTGAATGTAATTAGGCAATCATCTTATCCTCCTAATTAGTCAGGTTTTAGTTTATCGGTCCGTTTGTATTGTTTTGGAGCTGATTATAAGGACGTGGTAGAATCTTACTAGTTAGTTGGTGTATGTTGATAGCTTATTGAGAATTTGGTCAAGTGATTGGTTGTCTGTTTCTCTTTTTTTGAAATCTTTTGTGCAAATTTCTTCCTTGATCTTCTTGTCCTAAACATGCTCTGTATTATTTAAAGGTTATGTATAATGTTACTATAGGAGAATGTAATGCACCCAAGTTTCTCTATTATTGATTAATTTAACATGCTTTCTATAAAACTGTGTGATTTTGGAATTTCTTGAGAACGATCTTATTTGAATTTAATTAATTCTAAGTTGTCCCCTTTTTCATTTTTTCTGAAGATGTCCCAGTTATATCCTTTTATTTTTCTTGTTAGACTCCTAAAATAGCAGGTAAAAACATAGATTTAGTAGACTGTTATAGATTTATTTTGTTTGTTTTTAGAAGCATTTAAAACTCCAGCTTCAGCGGAAGTGGTGCTTGGATCGCTTTGCTCGGAGTTGAAGCGAACATTTCTTCTTCGGAAGAAAGAAATTTTTTAAAAAGTTTTCAAAATGGTATCCCAAGGGGGAAAAAAGCATGCCCAAAATGTCTTGCCATCAATTATTGCCAAAAGCATCGAAAACTGCTGCTCCTACCTTGCAACTGCCGCCACCTTGAATCGGGAGAGAACAGTGAGAGAAAATGAAAGAAAGTAAAATCTAGCTCATTTAATTGGAGGTTGGATCTTAGTTAAGCAATATCCAAATTAGAGTTGGATATAACCTAACAGAAGTAGTCCTGATTCATCAAACTACTTGGGGTTAGATTGCTTCTTCTTTCTGTTCATGTTTCATGATATCGACAACATTTCTTGGCACTCTTGACGAACGTAAACTTCTTTTCATATGCTCTCAAGTTTAATTTTTTTTTTAAAATTTCTTTATCCATTTCCCTCTAAATTTATAACATCCTTTAGGAATTTAAAACTAATTACACAATTATAAAAATAATTTAAATTTAAAATCTAATGAAGCGTTCTGTGAAGTGTTAGCTTAAGCAATGAAGCGTGAAGCGGTCATTGGACTGCTACGCAATGAAGCGTTCTGTGAAGTGTTAGCTTAAGCAATGAAGCGTGAAGCGGTCATTGGACTGCTACGCACCATTCAACGCCTTTGAAATCCTTGTTTATTTCATTCTGTGATTAATGATTTTCTATGTTAATGTTTGCCTATTAGTTTTCATTCTCAAGATTATTCCTTACTGTAACTGGATGTATTTTTGCAATTTGAAAATTCAGGAAATCCGTTATATGGTTGTCCACTGGAATTTGAAGCAAAATCAGCTAGGGATGGGGCATGGTTAGTTATTCTCTTTGTAGTCACAAATTTCCTTGCTGCTAAAACTGTTGTAGCTATTTCTGCCTGTTCTGCACTCGTCATTATAATTTGGTATTAACAGTGTGCTCTGTCTTCTTGTGCTTTCTTTGTAATATGGAAGCAAAATTTTAGACCTTACCCTTGTCCATTAGCTACCTGATTCTTGTAGATATATTGTATAAGTTCTTAATCATTTGTTCTTCGTATTTTTTTCATGTATCAAGCCAACTTTCTGGTGGGGAGTACAACAGGAGGATTTATGTTTAATAGAAGGAACGTATACTTACAAAAGATATTGCGCTAAACCGAGGAGTATGGAAAACCAGGATTCATGTAGCCGACCCCAACTAGTTGGGAAAAAACTTTGTTGTTGTTATTGTTGTTTAGAAGGAATGTATACGACTTCTATTTTCTAAGTTAATTAAACTGTCCTCCTAGTTTTCATTTTCATCCTTCAGCTAGTTTACAAAGCTAATTTAACTTAATTCACTAACTAGGTTTTAAGTGAATCCAACCTAGTTGAATCTCAACAAGTCTCATTTTGATTTAGTTAGGGTTCAACCTAGCCTCCAATCATGCTAAGAGTTGTTGACCCACACATGCACCAAACTAGCGCACTTATTGTGCACCACACTTCACAACAAGTTCGCATATAAGCATGCATTGATTATATACATACCCATGCATAACCGTATTTCATCTAACACCGCATTTCACGCTTATTAAAATTATTTCCACACTAGGATATTGCACACGTGTATGTACTACCTCACATCCACATAATGGTAAATACCTTAGTTTGCAACTTATTCATAGGTGGTTAATTTCCTCGAATTCTTATTGTATATGTGCATTTAGACATTTCATCAAGCACTTTACATGCCAACTTTTCATTTCAAAATTTCCATAACAAGACCCTAATTAAAAAATATGCATTCTCAGATAATTGTCTTTGCGTTACAAGTTCTAGTAATGACATCGTCTCCTTTTTAACAATTTCATCTACTATAATCTTTGTTCACTTTTTATTGCTATTTTGCTAAACACGAGTTTTAGGCATACAACACTTCTAAGCATACATGCTTCAATCTACTAGCAATTCCCACATCAAACAACGACTAAACTACCAATGAGAATTGACATACAACAATAAATCAACTAGTTTAGTAATAAGGTGAGGAGGACGCCTACCATGATTTTTTCTACTACTACAAACATGATTTCTTCTACATAACAAATACTATACTTAGTGTAATCAAGTCATTTCACACACACATACAACAATTTCTAGCAAACCATAAATCATTAAATTCATAAATTGAACACAAAAGGAATGGAGAATATTCACTTTGTTTTGTTTGCAAGCTTCAATTGCCTTCTCCTTGCTTTCCTTGATTCTTCCCTGACTTGCTCAAATTCAATAGTAGTAGTAGTAGTAGATAGTAGTAGTAGTTGAGTAGCAGCAGAAGTAGTATAGGCAGTAACAGTAGTAGTAGTTAGTAGAAGTAGTAGTAGTTAGAAGTACTAAATAGCAGTTGTAGTAGTAGTAGAAGTAGTAATGGTAGTAATAGCTAAGCAGTTAAAATCTCCGATTACGCCCTATTAATCCCCGATTAATGGCTAATCGGAGACTAAGCGATTATGTTTTTAGCGATTTATAATATTTTAATAGTTAGCGATTTAATCGGGAATAATCGGCCGATTAGTGGTTAATCGACTGATTTTAAATAGCTGATTTACCGATTAAATCTCCTCTAATTTTCATGATCGTTTGCATTATTTGGGCTCAATTCGTCCCAAATTCAAAATCCATATTCAAAATTCAAACCCGTTCTAGTCCTCGCACAAACTCAAATCCAACATATCGCCACTCTCTTCTTCCTCGTGCAAACCCAAACCCAAACTGGTTCTCTTCTTTTTCCTCAAGCAAACCTAAACCCGACCCGTCGTCGCACCCCCTGTACTATCGCATACTTGACTTGCCCGCATCTGCACCTCCTCTTGTTGTTCGCACTGCTCTTCCTTCCCGATTGTTTTTGTTCGATAGATTAGACCAGCAAACCCGACCCAACCCACATTCAGAATCCAAACTCAACTCAAACTAAGTACTCTTTTCATTTTTTTATAACTATATGTTCCTATTGATAATCTCATAATAGTTTTATGTTAGGATTTAGGGTTGCTACATAATGAGAATATATCTTTTTTTAATTATAGATATAACGATTTTTCCGATTTAATCCCCGATTATTTTCCGATTAACCGATTAATCACTAATCGCTCCTAGACCGATTAGTACCAAAAACCGATTTTAACTGCCTAGAGTAATAATGAGCGGTAGTAGTAGTAGAAGTGGTAGTAGTAGAAGTAGACAGCAGCAATAGTAGTGGACAGCAGTAGCAACAGTAGAAATCAGCAGTAGCAGCAGTAGAAATCAGCAACAATATTGAACAGTAACAGCAGTAGTAATATTAGTAAAGTAGTAGTAGAAGTAGAAGTAAATATATAGAGAAAGGGGGGTGGGGGGGGCTGTCGGCCACTACAGGAAGCAAGAAAGAAAGAGAGAAGGGGAGAGAAGTGTGGAATTGTGTAGAATTGCTTAGGTGTCCTCCACTTTTTGCATATACCCCCTTAAGTTTTAACTAATTTCATTTAACCCTTAACATAACCATATTGGGTTGGGCTTTAAGAAATGAAAGTTGGGCTTTTAAGAAGGAAAACATTTTAGGCTCTTTTAAAAAAAAATAACCATACAAACATAAAAATAATAGTGTAGTGTATTAAAAAAATAACAATGCCAATGCATATATATATAATAATAATAATAATAATAATAATAATGTATATGTATATTTTTATTATAAATAAAAGAAAAACAAATGTTATTAACCATAAATACTAGGGGTATTACAGACCAGACATGAAAATGAGATCACTTTCTTCTCTAACTCATCACGAACGAAATGACAATCGACCTCGATGTGTTTTGTGCACTCATGAAATACTGGATTTTCAGAAATATGCATAGCAGCTTGGTTATCACAATATAGTGGAACTGGAGAAGATATTGGGATTGCCATGTCTCGAATGAGAGATTTGAGGCATAAAACTTCAGAAACCAAATGCCTAATGGCTCGATATTCAGCTTCTACACTTGATTTAGCTACAACTGGTTGGTTCTTGCTCTTCGAAGATACCAGATTTCTTCCAAAGAACACAAAGTATCCACTAGTAGATCGCCTATCATCAGTCGACCCTGCCCATTCAACATCAGAATATCCTCGTAAAGAAAGAGATTCACCATGCTTGAAGAGAAGTCCTTGTCCGGAGGCTTTCTTAAGATAACGAAGAATGTGAACCACTTCTTCCCAATGAGAGATAGTCGGTACATGCATAAATTGTCTGACGCGACTAACTGCAAATGCAATATCTGGCCCAGTCACTGAAAGATATATGAGTTTGCCAACCAACATACGATATCATCCTGGATCAGAGAACAATGTATTATTGGAGAAGGACAGCTTAATATTGGGATTTATAGGTATCACTGGGGCGACATCCCAACATTCCTGTCTTAGTAAGAATATCAAGGACATACTTTCTTTGAGACAGAAAGATATCATGCTTTGTGCGTGCATCCTCAATGCCAAGAAAATATTGAAGCTGACCAAGATTCTTTGTTTGAAAGGTTTGAGCTAACCGCAGCTTGATGTCTGTAATTCCTTGGGAATCACTGCCTGTGATAATGATATCATCAACATTGACTAGCAGAATAACAATTTCTTTACTTCCTTTGTGAAGAAAGAATGATCTGCCTTACTTCTTAAGAACCCTTAAAAACACAAAGCTTTGCCTAATTTTTCAAACCAAGTTTGAGGAGACTGTTAGACCATAAAGAGACTTTTTGAGTGAACATACATGATTCTTCTCCTGTCATACAAAACCAGGAGGTTGCTGTACACCATTTCTTTCAAGTCACCATTAAGAAATGCATTCTTGACTCCAAGTTGATGAAGAGGCCAAGAACAATTGGATGCAAGAGAGAGAAGAACACGAACAGATGTGAGTTTTGCAATTGAAGAAAAAGTCTGCATAGTCGACCCCAAATTTCTGGGTATATCTATTAGTGAGAAAGCGAGCTTTGAGTCATTCAACTTTTCCATCAGGATTGTGTTTGACTATGAACACCCACTTACAACCAACTGACCTACCACCTATAGGGAGGCGAATCAATTGCCAAGTGCCATTCTGTTGAAGAGCCTGCATTTTCTCTTTCATGACGGCTGCTCAAACATGGTGCTTGAGTGCTTCCTGAACACTGTTAGGAATAGAGATGGAATTCAAGGAAGAGATAAATACTCGAAAAGATATGTTTAGTGTAGAAGTAGAAGCAAACTGAGCAATAGGATATTGAGTACAAGAACGCTTAGTCTTACATTGAGCAATAGGTAAATCATCTGTGATAGGAATATTACCAATAGAAGCGGTTGACACTGGTTGAACAACAGAGGGTATAACTTGGATGATCGAGTCGGGACGATTCGGACGTCCTCTGACATATAACTGAATTGGCCGAGGCGGTGGTGGTGGTGGTAGTGGTGGCGATGGTGATGGAGTTGGTGGTGACGGTGTTGAAAGTGGTGGCGGCGGGGGTGAGAAATCAACTCTCAACAACAGCCCTTGGTAAATCGAGAATTTTGGAAGAAATTTATTCAAAAAAGGTTTGTTCAAAAAATAAAATATCTGTCGAGGTAAACATTTCCTATCGTGAACGGCAATAGCAAAGATAACCTTTCAAAACCATGAATAGCCAAAAAATACACATTTAGTGGCACGTGAGTTAAGTTTATCAGTGTCCAGTTGAAGATTTTGAACAAAATAAGTGCAACAAAAAATATGTGGTGGTAGGGGAAATTGATCTTTAGATGGAAATACAAAGTTGAAAGGTGACTGATTTTGAAGAAAATGAGTAGGCATACTGTTAATAAAAAAACAAGCAGTGAGAAACACAACTCCAATAATACTTTGGGACTTTCATTTCAAACATCAAAGAGCAAGCAGTGCTAAGTAAATGTTGATTTTTGCATTCGGCCACTCCATTTTGTTGAGGAGTATATACACAGTATGTTTAGTGTATAATTCCATGTTGAGAAAAGAACTTTTGAAAATCATAATTCACATATTCTTTTGCATTATCAGAACGAAAACATTTAATTGTAATACCAAATTGTGTTTTTATCTTACAGAAAAATTCTTGAAAAACTATAAACACTTCAGAACGATTTTTTTTAGAGAAACACCCAAGTTATGCGAGAGAAATCATCAATAAACGTAACAAAATAATGATATTTATTAAACGTGGAAAAACCAATAGGTCCCCAAACATCAGAATGTACTAAATCAAATAAATGTTCACTACGTTTATTGACGCATCCTGGGTAGGGAACTCGATGATATTTACCCAACTCACAAGACTCACAAGATAGCTGAAAAGAAGACTCACAACTAGAAACTAAATGCTTGAGAGTAGGAAGGGATGGATGCCCCAGACGTCGATGCCATAATGCAGGATCAGTAGAAGAATGAAAAGCCAAGATAGGAGAATCCAAGATGTATAACCCTTGTTGTTTATGACCTGTGCCACTCACTTTTCGTTGTAATATCCTGAAACACACTATGAGCAGGAAAAATGTTACCGAACAGTTTAAATCTTGAGAAAGTTTAAGAATTGATAATAGGCTATTAGAAAATGTAGGAACACGTAAAACATATGTAAGAGAGTGTGCTGGAGAAAGAAATATCGCCCTTCCCTTCAACAGGGACATGAGAGCTATCAGTATGCACATGATAATTAGAAAGCGAAGAAAAAGAAAAAAGTGGTAAAGGAGACATGTTCAGAAACACCAAAATCTATAATCCATTGATGTGAAGCAACATGACAAGCAGTACCTGAGTGAACAGAATTACTAGGAGGAGGAGACAGCAAATTGCAGAATGCATGATACTCTTCAGCAGAGAGGGTATATTGGGAAGAGGTTGGCACATTTGTAGGATTAGTAGTGGAAGAAGATCCCACGGTGGAAGGCTGATGAGCAGCAGGAGGACGACCAATGCGTTTTCAACATGTCGTATATTCATAAGACCAACCCTGACAATAGGTACAATACTTAGTGTTTCGATGGCTGTCACCACAGCCACGACCACGATCATCACGGCCACGTGAAGGATAAGAATCATGACCCCTGGAAGATGATGATAATAGGTGTGAGGGATCAGAGAAACCACAGCCACGACCAGAGACGAGTGCAGACGGTGTGGGGGTGGCAATAAGGGTAGGAGGGGGTACTCGGTGTAGTTGAACATGGAGGTCACGTAGAGAGGGGCTGGCGTTAGTGGCGAGGATATGAGAGCGAACACCTTTAAGATATGTGCGAATATGGCCCAAAGCAAGAATGACAAGAAGGGCCTCATGTTGTTGCTGCTGGAGAGCAAAATCGACAAAGTTTGGTGATAGATTTTCCATTCTTCTAAGAATTGATTGAAGCGGATAGATATGCATGAATGTCGTCACCTTGCTTGGTCTCGATGGCATCATGAAAGATATCATATAGGTGCTTCATGTTATTGGAAGAAGAGTACATGTTATGAAGAGTATCTCAGATCTCTTTAGCTGTGTCGTGGAAAGTGATGGAGGTGTAGATGTCCCGGTCCATACTATTGGTCATTATATTGACAATCAAGTTATCATAACGATTCTAGACTTTGACTGTGGGATCTGTAGATAGATAACCTAGGTCAGTGAGGTGATGGTACATCTCGAACTCTTTGAGGAAACGCATGACAGAACGGGATCATGTCATGAAGTTGTGTTCGGAGAGGTTCTCAGTGGTCATGTGTTTGGCCTTCAAGAGAGAATGAAAATCAGTCGTCTGTTGAGGAGGAGAGGTCACCGTTGAATTATCGGACGTCGTCATAGGAGCAAATCTAGATTAGATTGAAGGAGAGATTGGATGAAGGGTATAGATGAGGATTGAAGAGGGCATCAAAAACTGACATGCAATCCATAACAACGCGCATCATGGAGCTTCATTTTTTTTAAAACAGGGAGAGAGAGAGGAGGAGAGCAGGTCGGGAGGTAGTCGGGAGGAGTTTCGGTAGAGAGGAAGTCAGTGACGAGGGGGTCTGTTGAGGCCGAGGCGGGTCGGGAGGGGAACTGTAGAGACGATGGGTTTTGATGGGTTTCGACGAAGACGATGGAGGAAGGGGACGATGGGTTTCGACGAAGACGACAGCGACGATGAAGAAGGTTAGGGTTTTGGATGGGAGTGACAGCGACGGCGTGTACAGTGGCGCGGCGGTGGCAATGTGGGGATGGAGAGCAGGAGATTAGGGTTAGGGTTTGGCGGAAGAGGAAGATGAACAATAGTTTTTAAATTTTTTTTTTTTAAGTTTATTTATTTATTTATTTATTTTTTTGAGAGAAAGAGAGGAAAACCCTAATTTGTTGTAGGGAATTTGTGTATAACCTTTTCTGGCTCTGATACCATGTTAAATTATAGTATAGAGACTGAAAATAATACTTTATTGGATGATTATATTTGAATACACTGCCTCCTATATATATAAGAGTACAAGGGTTAAAATCCAAATTTATTTCAGATGTGAAACTAAAATTAAGAATACTTTAACAAAAAGATTTCTGCAGTTTTATAATTTCTGTTTTCCCACAATATTCGTGACTTGTCTTAGACTATTTTCCGGTAAGGTAATCTTATATGTGTGTTTCCTTCTGTTGTTTAATTGGAATACAGGTATGATGTTGCAGCGTTTCTTTCGCCCAAAAATCAGGAGTCAAGGGATGCGGTAAAGTTCTAAAAGACTTGCATATAGATGAACATTTTAGATTATACAAAATGTTGACATGCTAACATTACATATTAGTCTGTAAATATTCAGTTCGGAAAATGTTGCAGCATTTCTCTAGTTTTGAATCTTTCTCCAGTTCTACTGAACCTGGCATTGGATAAAATCTCACATTCTAAACAAACGAAACAAATCTTGTTTATTCTCGTTGCCTTTCCTTGATCCTGAGTAACTTGGATAGAGAAAGACGAGCTCTACCAAGGAGACAATGAGGAAGGTTATAAATCTTGCTTATTGAGTTACTTTTAAGACATGTTATTTTTTTCAGGAAGTTAGGGTTCGATTCACTGGCTTTGGTGTTGAAGAGGATGAATGGGTGACTGTTCCCACATGTGTCAGACAACGATCTCTTCCAAGTGAAAAATCAGAATGTGTTGCAGTACTTGCTGGAGATCTTGTACTTTGCTTTCAGGTGCTCTTAGGCTGTGTACATTCTACTCAGAATACTCTTATATGCAGTGTCGTTCTTTTGAGTTTTCGTGTTCAGAATCTGTTTTGTATGCTTCCGAGCCTCCTTTGGTTAATATGTTATGTCGATTGGGGTCCATCAGAGCACGTAAAATGTGATGTATTTACTAATCTTTAATCTTTTGTAGCAAATAACATTTTTGTTCTTTTAGTTCTTGGCTGGGACCATCATGGAAGTATCCATTTTATAGTGATCCTACACTTTTTTCATTTGAAAATGCCGACAGGGAAAGGAAAAGTTTAGCTGTTGACAGCTGAAAATATCTATCGTTTATCTGATAAATTTCAATAATTTACTCTTCCAGCACGTAGTCTATCATTCTGGGTTCCACAACTGTGGTCATACTTTAGATCATTAGTTTGTTCTCATTATTGACTGAAAGCTGGAAATAATTCAAAGTCTAGGTATTACTTGATTATTTTCCAGTGAAACAGAACCTTTCCCTTGACCTGCTTGATTGCCTACTTTTAGCGTACTACTATCATAAATATTGTCATTATTCTGTCCCATCATTGTCTCTGGTTTCTTGGAAGTGATAATAGACATTTTATAATGTCAATTTCAACATTAACCCTTCTGGTAAGGTCATATTCAAATTTGCCATGGTGGTTTGAATAGTGCCAAATTAAAAGGCAAAAATATTTGTGTTGGTTATGAGAGCTGAAATGAGGATGCAAAGAGCATCTCATAGTCATTTTACGGAATTGTTCAGCTGGGAGAAGTTGGCTTCCTCAGTCCATTCATAAAATTGATTATTGAAGTTAATAAAGATATATTTCCGTTTTCTTGTATTGTATGGTGTTTTCTTGGCAACACAGCTCCACAGTGCAAGTATCTGATCTTTTTAGCGTCCATTGTTCCAATCAACAAGCAATCACATATTTTTGGTTTCTGTCAACTGATAGATCTTTCTTTTCTTATGAACAACTGTCAGGAGGGTAAAGAGCAAGCCCTATATTTTGATGCGCATGTACTTGATGCACAAAGGCGAAGGCACGATGTGCGTGGATGCCGATGTAGGTTCCTGGTTCGCTATGTCCATGATCAGTCTGAGGTACTTGTTCTCTTTTGTGAATCCAGTCTTCTTTTGTATGTAGGCTTCAAGAATAATGTTACAAAACAGGCATCCGCATATTTCTTTGTCATTGTATTCTTGCAAAAGTCATTTGCCATTACATTTTTCGTTGTTGCAAAGGGTGTTCTCTATTGTGATGCCAGTCTTCTTTTGTATGTAGGCTTCAAGAATAATGTTACAAAACAGGCATTCGCATATTTATTTGTCATTGTATTCTTGCAAAAGTCGTTGCCATTAATTTTGTTGTTGTTGCATTTGGCTGTAGCTGCTCATTAGGGAGAGGGATTTTCCAACATCCCAGATTAATTTTGTATTAGGCTGGAATCGAACCTGTGACCTCTCAATTTAGAGTGAGAAATCTTGCCACTTGCACTACTAATGTTTGGTCATTGTGATTACTTGTTGACAATGCTTTCCAGTTTCCCTCTGAAAATTTACCAAGCCAACATATTTTGAATGGATTTCAATTGCAATGACGCCTATTCCTAGTTGGAAAATTAGGACGCTAATGTGAAGATGTTTACCTTGAGATCGTAATGTAACATAGTATTGCCCTTGTATATCATCAATTATCAGAGTACATATCTATGAAGCATTGATATGGGTACGGGTACTGACACGGGTACTAGTACGGACACGGGTACGAGTATGGGATACGTCAAATTTGTCGAAGTAAGGTACGGACATACAGCTGTAATATTATATAAGATAATGTAATATTACTTCAATTATGTATAATTTAAACAAATATGAAGTTGGAACAGTACAAAATAATCAAAATAAATTGTTGCTCATAATCAAAAAAATAATGCCCTCAAAATCTGGTAATACTTTACCGTACACCATAACATTGGAGATGTGAATGAAAGTAACTAGAGTTAATTAGTAAAAGACATGAATATGTATTCAAAGGTTATGTGTTTGAACTTTTTAGAAAACTTAGAGAAGTCTCTACAAAATATCCAACATATAAGATGTATAATAAAATTTGGAACACGCATGAGAAGTGTCCGACCAAGTGCCTAAGTGTCCGACACGTGTTCGGTACGGGTACGGCTAGTACTCTTAACATGTGTTAAGAGGCTGTGGGCTTGCGTCATCGTCATTCCAAGTTTTACTTTTGACACATTTTCAAAAATCTGAGTGTTGTTAAAATCAATGGTTGTATAATTGATTCTTTTATAACATACCATACCTTTTTGTCTTTCTCCAACAATGAAAGTCGATTGTGATCTGGTTCCACATACACATACATGTAAACATCTAACAGAATAAAATGGATGTTTTGAATCTTCTTTAAATTGCGCAGGCAGGATTTCACTAGTAGACTCAATTGCAATGCTTTTAATATATTGTTTCATAATAATAAAATGTGCAGTCTCTCAGTTAGTTATTCACCTTACTCACTTCTGGAGTTGCGTGTTCTACTTATACCAGGAAATAGTAGCACTGCGGAAAATCTGTCGGCGCCCCGAAACCGATTATCGTCTGCAATCACTGCAAGCATCAAGAGCTGAGCTCAAGGCCATACCTGCGCCATCTGAACACAGTTTTGTCAATGATTTCACTGCGCCCCCCCTGCAGATGAGGCATCGGAAACAACGCAAATTGATGATGGATGTTAACACTGATGAGGTGACACTTGCTGCTCCAAATTCCAGGGATCAACCCAACAGCTCAGTACAAACTTCAGTTCTAGTCGAGACCAACACCGCTGCTTCATCAGATGTCATCATGGAAGATGTTGCTGCAACTCAGGGCCGGCCTTGACCTTATGAGGGCCCGAAGCGAACTCCTGAAATGGGGCCCCCAAAGGCGTGAGCGTGAGCGAGAGTCGCTGACAAATGTTAGGGTTTTTTTTGTGTGCTTATTTCTCCACTGAGGCGTGAGAGACGAAAAGGAAGAGGGCCCACATGTTTTATTTATTTTTTAATTGTGTTTATTTTAACCGTGTTGGGAGCTCCAGGGCAGTGTACAGTGGAGTGGGGCAGTACTGTTTTTTCCTACTCTTTTATGTCGGTTATATACACTTATGTTGATATACTAAATATGTAGTCACTACTACAGTTATGAAAAAATTGACATACATAGATATAATTTTTTTGTTGGGATCCCTAAAAATAGCCAAAAATTGGGGGCCGATGCGGCCGCTTCTCTCGCCTCTCCATAGGGCCGGCCTTGTAGTTGTTGTTCCTGTGCCCTTGGGGTGACGAGAATAGGGCCGGCCTTGTAGCTGTTGTTCCTGTGCCCCTGGGGTGACGAGATTCACTACTGAAGCTCCCGTTCAAGCCACTAGTTGAAGGTGGATAGCAAAAGCAGGGTTATGAACAGTGTTATAAATTAGAAAGACACAGTTAAGAGATAGGAGAAACTGGAGTTAAATTAAAAACTCGACATTGAAACAACAAAAGCAGAAGGATATGGAGATGATTACATTTCATCCTACATTTTGTTTTCCAGATGCCATTAAACTATTAATAGTGGTGTGTGGTTTGGACTTTTACCAGTGGAGCTTTCTATCATTTGTTGCGTCGTTGGGTTGTTACTAAAATTATTTACTTTTTGTTCCTTTCTCTTAGGAGGGCACTAGGTATGAGCTTGTCAGTCCATTTTCAACTGCATATCATAATTATTTGTGTTTTGTTCTCTTTCTTTTACATCTCTCCTTCATAACTAGAAAGTTGATTTTTAATTTTTTTATTTTTTGCCAACCAGAAAGTTGAGATTGTTGAGATTGTGGTTGCATATATCGTGGACAACTTACCCATCTACAAGTCCGTTGGATGTGCTTTCAAACAAAGGAAAAAACGCGTGCAATGTATGTGATCACTATCCAGTTAGTGGGAGAAGGGTAGATTTTGAAGTGTCAGTTTCTAAATTTAATCGGTATATGCACTGAGGAATAAGAAATTGATAGGGCATTTGTTATAATGTAGAATCATATCCCATGATTCATTGCTATTTGTCACTAGTCCTGCTTTCGGCTAATTTATGTAGCTAGTCTTACATACGTAAGGATCCGTTTTCTATCGGTCGGTTGGCACTAATTATGCATTTATTTTGGTACTCCTCTTTTACATTTGTGGTGATGCATTGATACACATATGAAGCAAAAATGCAGAGGTTTAGACATGTGCAATAATACAAGTAAAATTATTGTGAGTATTTGATATGGGTAAAAATAGAACAAAATCGGTACCGTTCAAATCGGGCACGAATTTTAAAGCTCTCAGGGGTAAAACGACAATTTTCAGTAAAAACAGAGCCGACGAGAGGGGTTGGACCGTTTTCAGGCCAATTGACCCGATCCAGCTTGTAAAAGATACTGTTACAACAGCTCTAGTTCGAAGGAGTTCAGATTCATCAAACCCAGTTTAAACCCGTAATTTCTACGGGGTAACCGATTATATCCCCCCATGCACAAGAGAGAGTTTGAAACTCTATTTACCAGGAAGTAGAGATAAATGAATGTCTTGAAACTGGCCCCCCTTAGCGACTATATATACCTCGAGACATCCTCAGAAACTAGGTAATTGTAAATTCCGCTCTCAAAACCCACCACATCTTTGAGTTTCTGACTTGGGCGTCGGAGGGTCCGTTTCCAGGGTCACCCTAGGTGTTTCTGACTTGGGCGTCGGAGGGTCCGTTTCCAGGGTCACCCTAGGTGTTTCAGACTTGTTTCCAGATCCATGGGAGCGATATTAGCAATTCCTGACGATCAGATCTCGGAGTCAAGCACAGTTTTTGGCAGTCAACACCGACGAACAACGAAGGTTTGATCTTTGTTGTTTTCTTTAAAAGAATTCACATATCTGTTTACTCCCACACAGAAATAAGCAACAACAGATTAGCGTACCGTGACCCCATCTACCGTGCCCCAACCACAACCAAATCTATGTCAAGTCATTGTCAACCGCCAGCAGGGGTCCGACCTCTGAATTTGCCTGAATGAGAGGCTAGCCTATGACGAAGCTCCCCGTCTAGAACAGCAGGGAAGCAAGAGGAACCTCCTCGAAGACAGAGGTCCAGAAGGACTCCTTCTCCAAGGGGGTGAAGAAGATCTCTCTCTCCTAAGGGACGAAGAAGTTCTCCTCCCTCTCGGCAGCGAAGAAGACAAACCACAGAGGGTCGACCAGTGCACATGACCAACAGAGATGAAGAGGCGCCGTCACCAAGGCAGCATTCCAAAATTTCAAAGACGAGATCCTCCAAGCCCTCAATGTCTCCCCATGCAGGGGCCGACAAGCAAACAGTCGCCGCCTCACAATTATACACGAGGAAGTGTCTCACGGGTCGATCAAATCCGACCAAAGGGATAACTCAGTTCTTCGTCGCCTTCGAGAGATGGAGGACGTCTCAACAAGATCAACCAAGAGGAAGACCGACAAGCCAAAAGCTTTCACCCTAGCAAGCCTCCTTTTTTCAGATCAATCATGGAAGTCCATGTCCCCGAGACCTTCAAACCACCTCACTTCGAGTCCTACAACAAAGAGTCTGACCCAACCGATCATATTGAGAGTTTTAAAACCCTCATGATGTTCTATTAAGCTTAGACGTACTTCTCTGCAAAACCTTCCCTACTACATTGAAGGGGCTAGAAAGGGAGTGGTACTTCCCGCCTATCTTCGGGTTCCATCTTCTCATTCGACCAATTTGAGGAGCTCTTCCTCACCTACTTCGTAAGCAGTCGCCGAATTGAAAAGACAAGTGCATCTTTTCTGGACCTGCAAAGAGAAAGGGAACGACTCATTGACTTTGTCTAGCGCTTTATAGCTGAGTCTCAGTTTACCGCCTCCCTCGATCAAGCAGTAGCGGCTGTCGCATTCAGGAACAACATTAATCATGCCGATCTGAAAGCATCCCTTGCTAAGAAGCCTCCTCGGAACTTCTCGGAACTCCTGGAGAGGAGTGAGAAGTACATCCGCGCTGAAGAGGCTCTCCAACCCCACGGTCAGAAGGAGCCCTCCTCAAGGAACAAACAGAAGAGTGAGAATGAAGAAGGTCCCAAGATGCTCCAAAAGGACAGCAATGGCCAACACCGCCCTCCTCATTATTTTGAGAAGTTTACCCCCCTCAATGCTAGTATATCGGATGTTCTCATGGAAGTACACAAGGCGGGGATGTTTTGCCCTCCCTCGAAGATGAACTCTACATGGAAGAGGAGAAACAGAGATAAGGTTATGCCGCTTTCACAAGGATCATGGCCATGACACAAATGATTGTCGGACTCTCAACGAAGAGATCGAAGAGCTTATCCAGCGGGGGTACCTATCCAAATTCATCTGAAAGGATAAAGCCGATCCTCCACCACCCCGAGGAGCTAACAAGCGGGCCAAGAAGCCTTCTGAGTCCAAGACTTAGAGCCAGGAGCAGTTCTCCACACCATTCATGAAGGGTCGGGGGGGGGGGGGGGGGGGGAATCAAACTCCTCCTGAAAGGCCTTCATCCAAGAAGTTAATTCGGTATATAACTTCCTGCCAGCCAAGAGCTTCGGGGTCCCCGTGACATTCTCAAGTAGAGACCTGGAAGGTATCTGAGCACCCCACTGTGATGCACTCCTAATTAGACTCCACATGGCCACCCACGAGATACGTAGAATCCTGGTCGACAACTGCAGTTTTGTTAATATCCTTTTCCTTGAAGCCTTCGAAGGACTCAAGCATTCTCGAGATCGTCTTAAACCTGTCGGATACACGCTCCACGGGTTTTCTGGGGTTCCAGTCTCAATCGAAGGAATAATTACTCTTGATGTGACCGCAGGAAAAGCCCTGACAACCCAAACCAAGGCAATGGACTTCATGGTTGTTGATGTGAAGGCCGCTTACAACACCATCCATGGCCGATCTGGCCTAGCAGTACTGCATGCCGTAGCCTCAGTTTTTGACATGAAAATGAAGTTCCCAACCTCATTAGGAGTAGGGGAAGTCAAAGAAAACCAAGAGACAGCTCAGAGAAGTTACACAACTATAAATGGGGGGCTCGGTCCTCCCGCTCGAGGCATTAGAACTCCGCTAAGGGAGTAGTCAAGTCATTTTTGAACCGGTTGATGAGCTTGAGGAGACCCCTTTCTCTAAGAGGGATCCGACTAACACTTTCCAAGTAAGTAAGGCCCTCCCTCACCAGGTCAAAGAGTAGATCATTGAATGTATCAGAGGGAACCAAGACCTATTTGCTTGGACCGCTGCTGACATGCCTTGTATCTCAGAGGAGTTAATCATGCATCGTCTCAGTGTCAATCCTGAAGTCAAGCCGGTCAAGCAGAAATGTTGCAAGTTTGCTCCTGACCGATAATAAGCAATTAAGGAAGAAGTAGATAAACTCCTAGCCGCCTGTTTCATCAAAGAAGTCAACTACCTTGAGTGGTTGGCGAATGTGGTGATGGTGAAGAAAGTCAATGGTAAATGGAGAATCTGCATCGACTTCACCGACTTTAACAAAGCATGCCCAAAGACCCCGTTTCCTCTCCCATGCATCGACGCCTTGATCGATGTTATGTCCGACCACAAACTCTTGACTTTTATGGATGCTTTCTCAGGATACAATCAGATCAGGATGTTCCCCTCCGGCAATTCGAAGACTTCTTTTATGACTAACCATGGCCTTTATTGTTACCGGGTCATGTCCTTCGGCTGAAGAATGCCAGAGCCACTTACCAATGCCTCGTTAACAAGGTATTCAAGGAACAGATTGGCAGGAACATGGAAGTATATGTGGATGATATGTTGGTGAAGTGCCTCAGCAACAGAGTCCATGTGATCGACCTCCAGTAAGCCTTTGACGTCCAGCGAGAGCACAATATGAGGCTCAATCCCTCAAAATGTGTCTTCTGGGTGTCATTTGGAAAATTCCTGGGGTTTATGGTCATCCAGAGGGTAATCGATGTCAACCCAGAGAAGATCCAAGACATACTAGACATGACCCCCTATCCAGCATTAAGGAAGTCCAAAGACTTACAGGGTGGCTCGTCGCCATCGGACGCTTCCTCTCCCTATCAGGGGAGAAGTGTTTCCCATTCTTCAAAGCACTCTGGGGAGCAAAGGGCTTTGAGTGGGGACATGCACAACAAGCAACCTTTGAGCAGCTCAAGACCTATCTAGTTAACCCTCCGCTCCTGAGCAAGCCCGAGCCGGGAGAGACGCTCTACCTCTACTTGGCTACTTCAGATCAGACCCTCAGTGCTGTCTTTGTAAGAGAAGAGGATATAACCCAAAAGCCGATCTACTACGTGAGTAAAGTCCTCCATGATGCCAAACTCTGTTATTTAAAAATGGAGAAGATGGTCTACGCTCTAAACATGGCCGCTAACAAGCTCCACCCGTACTTCCAAGCACATTCAGTAGTGGTTTTCACTGACCAACCCCTCAAGTAGGTATTACACAAGTCAGAGAGCTCAGGGTGACTTATCAAGTGATCCGTCGAATTAAGCCAACACGATATAGCTATCAGCCGGGGATGGCCGTCAAAGCCCAGGCTCTAGCCGAATTTATTGTAGAGAACACCATCCTTGACCCCCCTGAGGAAGACGAGGACCCTTCATTCTGGAGCGTCTATGTCGATGAATCCTTATGCATCGGGGAAAGCAGGGCCAGACTTATCCTGACAGGCTCAGACGAGTTCACCCTCCAGTATTCACTTAACATCATCTTTCGAGCCTCCAACATTGAAGTAGAGTATGAAGTGCTAATTGCTGGCCTCCTTTTATCCTGCAAAGCCAGCGCCTGGCATGTTAAAGTGTTCAGTGACTCTCATTTGGTAGTGAACCAAGTCCAGGGAGACTACGAAGCTAGGGATGACCACATGATCAAGTATCTAGCACACGTCAGAAAGCTACTAGCCACTTTCCAAGATACAGCAGTCACTCGCATTCCCCACGAAGAAAAAAGGCAAGCATATGCCCTCTCTAAATTGGCTTCCTCCTCCCTCTAAGGACTTGACCACACTATTCCTTATTGAAGTCCTGCTCAGGCCTAACATCGAAGAAGAAGTCTCAGAGCTCTTGGTGTTCACTCCTCCGGTACGTGAGAACAGTTGGATGAAACCTCTATATGAATTCCTCGACAAGGGAATCCTTTCCCCTGACACCAAGGAAACCAGGAAAATCTGAGTGAGGGCATAGTGATAAACACTTATCGAAGGAGTCATGTATAAATGCTCTTACACTTTGGTGGACGGAAGACCCTATCTGTGCTGCCTTTCCCCCGAGGAGGCCCAATATGCTTTGAAAGAAGTTCATGAATGGATTGGAGGCACTCACATGGGAGCCAGATCCCTTGCCCGCAAGATCCTCAACCGTGGGTATTTTTGGCCTACCCTCCTCAACGATGCTCAGGAGTACGTCCGCTGGTGCATGTCTTGCCAGAGATTCTCATCAATCAAATGAACACCCCAAGCTGAGCTCAGTTCCATGTTAAGCCTAATCCCATTTGTAATGTAGGGGATGGCTTTACTCGGACCATTCCCCCCAGCAACCAGACAGAGAAGCTTCCTCGTGGGAGCCATTGATTATTTCTCTAAGTGGATTGGGGCGGAACCACTAGCAACCATCACGGAGCACAAAGTCCAACAGTTCTTTCTGAAGAACATCGTTTATCGATTCGGCATCCCTCGGATCTTGGTAACAGACAATGAAACTCAGTTTGCAGCCAAGGAATTTTGTAAATTCTGTGCCGACCTATGGATCCAGTAACGGATCTCCTCCATCTCCCACCCTCAGTCCAACGACCAAGTAGAGACGCCAACAGACAGATCCTCGATGGCCTCAAGGAGAGACTCGATGAATCCCCCAAGGGATTATGGGTCGAAGAGCTCCCAATGTATTATGGTCATACATGCCCACAAAGAGGACCCCGACAAAAGAATCCTCTTTCAACCTTACTTACGGCTCCGAAGCCGTAGTCCCCCTTGAAGTCGGACTACCCTCTCCTCACCTGCTCTCCTTCAACGTAGAACATAACTCCATCGATCTCAGAGGCAACCTTGACCTCATCGAGAAAGCCCGCGAGAAATCAACCTTGAGAAGACAGATTTATCTGCAAAGGGTAGAGAAGTTGTAAAATAAGAAGGTCTGCTCAAGAAACCTTTAAAAATGAGATCTAGTCTTTTGGAAACTACAAATATCCGATCCCCGCAAGAAGGGCAAGCTCACTCCCAACTGGGAAGGGCCGTACAGGATCTTCAAAGTAGTTCGCCCAGGGGCGTACAGACTTGAAGACCAGGGGGAAAAGAAGATATCACGGACCTGAAATGCCAAACACTTGATGAAGTACCACGAGGGCGCTTAACACCCTCTAGTAGAACTAGTTTTCCTTTTTCCAATAAGGCCAACACTTGTGATATGACCAAAGCATGTAATAAAGGCTACCACTATTGAAGCAACTACTTAGTTTTTCTTTTAATGAAACTTAGCTTATTTTTCTTGCAAAGATCATTGCACTGACCTTATATCTGTCCACCTGAGTCACGACCACGACTCCAATAAACAGCTAGTTCAGAGTCCAATCCCTCTCCAAGGGCTGCTCCCATAACCGGCTAGCATCCAAATAACAAGTTCGGAGTCCAACACTTGGTTCGACGTTGCTTTAGTCGTTTGCAAATGAACAAGTGCGGAGTAGCTCACCATTCGGAATTGCTCCTACAACTAGTTGAAACTCTCAAACAACAAGTTCGGAGTCCAACATTTGGTTCGACATTTCTTTAGTCGCTTGCCTACGTACAAGCACGGAGTATCTCGCCATTCAGAATTGCTCCTGCAACTAGTTGAAACTCTCAAACAACAAGTTCAGAGTCCAACACTTGGTTTGACACCGCTTTAGTCACTTCCAAACAAATAAGCGCAGAGTAGCTCAGCATTCGAAATTGCTCATGTAACTAGTTGAAACTTTTAAACAACAAGTTTGGAGTCCAACACTTGGTTTGATGCCACTTTAGTTTCTCGCAAACAAGCAAGCGTGGAGTAGCTCGCCATTCAGAATTGCTCCTACAACTCGTTGAAACTCTCGAAAAACAGATTTAGAGTTCAAAATCACTACTCAGAATTGCCCCCGACAGTTCGCAAACATGCGAGGTCGGGGCTCTAAATGACCGTTCGAACTACTCCTGAAACTTGTAGAACCGCTCTAACAACTCCCCAATGGCATAGCTCAGCTCCTTGAGCTCCCGGGAGACAGAGACATTGCGTGCCAGATTTGACCCCCAAGATGGACGAAACCTCAATCTATTTCTAAATAGAACTTGTAGGCCTTCGAGTCCCCGTCGAAATGATAGGTCATATGTCCTGATCGGAGCTCTACATCACCGGGAATATGCATTACACCGCATCAATTCGGGAAGCACGCGAACATGCAGGTTTGGAGTTCGAAGACACCGTTTGAGTCCTCCCTAAAATGCATCAAATCGCCAACAATCAAGCTTAGAAGGAAGTCCCTCCCCAATACTACCTCTATAGCTCGCTACAAGCGGCTCCAAACAACACATGGGAAAATATACAAAGCTCAACATCCAACACAAAAGAAATAACAAGTATGACACTTCAACACAGAAGTTCAAAATTTTTTATAAGTCGTGTATTCAGATATGAAGATACAACAAACGGTGGTCAGTTGGCTATTAGGATACTGCAAAATACATCAAAAGTAAGCTACTACAAAATACATCGAAAATAAATGCAAAAGGAAAAGCTCTAAAAACTACAAGGTCAAGGCTCCTCATTGTCAGATGAAGCCAAAGGGGTAGGAACCCCGACTGCTCCGTTCCCCTCCTCTTCACCTAGCGAGTCGTCCCGAGCACCGTCTTCGTCGGCTACCTCTACTACTGGCTCCATTCTGGGAAGAAGCTCTGGGTGATACCCCTTCCCATTGAAGTCGGGAATGCACTCCACCACATCCGCAATGGCCTTGGCGTATGACTGATCATCACCTCACTGAGATGGACCAGCACCTTCGCCTCAGTCTCAGCCACCGCAGCCACTACCACCACTTCCAGATCCTGCGCGGCCTCCTCCTTCAACCTCTTTTGCTCTTCTTCAAAGCCAGCAAGGAGGGCCACCTCCTTACCCTTCGCCGCCTCCAGCTCCTGAACAACCTTCTTCCTCAGCCTCTCGGCCCTGATGGCGTGATCCCTCCAAGACTTCTCCTTAGCGCGATTAAGCTTGATCAAGTTCCTAGTCCGACAAGCCATCAGCAAAATAGAAAATTAGGAGACTTAGAAAATCTTGGAATACAAATGGAAATTTTAAAGAAACTGAGAGTATAACTATTTATAGAAACAACACATCGGGAAAAGCTCCATGATGGAACCATCAATTGTCTCCTTCTCTAGAACCTTATGGTCCCGATGAGAAGGAAGTTCTGCACCACATTGAGGCACTTCACCGAGTCCCCGAGGATGACATCACATCGCTTCATGCCCTAGTTTGAACTAAATACTTTCTTCTCCTCCTTAGTAAATACCTGATAGGCTGTAAGGGTTAGAGGAGCCTGTTGGAGGGCCAAAATGACATCCAAACATGAGCTCCCCTCGGCAGGGCTACTCGCTATGCCCGCTGACTGCAGCTCCGCCCCCATCGGAGTAGAAGCGGAAGAGCCCCTAGCAGCCTTCGGAATCTCAAGAAAGCTTATTGTCCCCTTACTGTTCTTATTGTCCGTGCCCTTGTTGTGGATAGGAACCCGAGTGGCAAGGAGAGCCCAAAAGTCCATACTGTTTGCCTCAGCAAGAAAGGAAACAAGAAGTATTAGAACTAGATATATCATAAAAGAAAAGACAAGAAGCTGAAAATGCTGGAATTAAGATGTGAAAGCTAAATGCAAGGATGAGAAAGCCATGCTAGAGTATGTTGAACTCATTCCCCCGAACTGAAAAACTTCCTCCGTAACGTCCCTTCATTTCATCTCCTGCTAACAAGAAGAGCGTCACTAATCTTCTCCTCCTGTTCTGCCAGTTTTGGCTCCACTGTCAACCTTCTTGGTACGTAACTTCTCCATCTAGTAGGAAACCCCCACGACCTAGAACTTTTTACGATGAAGTACTTGCACTTCTAGTGCTTGATAGAGACTGGAGTGGTGATCACCCCCCTCCCCCCCTCCCTCCCTCTTTTTTGGGGCGGGGGGAGACGTAGTACCAATTGTCACACGACCACTGTTTATGAAGTTTAAAATGCCTCATCTGCAGCCTCAAGTTCGGTTTGGTGCCAATCTCCTAGCACTGCAAAAAAAATCCGTGAGAGTTCTCTAAAAGTTGGGCACAAACTGGATCAGACTAAGCCCATACCAGTTAAGGACAGCTACAAAGAAGGGGTGCATGGGAAGACGTAATCCAGCATCGAATGCATCAAAAGGAAACATACAATACTCCCTTAACATCCTAGGGAATACCCTAACTCCGAGATTGGGAAAAAAACAGCTCATACTCAACAGGAATCCTAAAATATACCTTAATCGCCCCGATCTCCTCCTTTGTGAGAATAGTTTTGACATGGTCACTCTCGAAAATGGGGTAATTGTTAGGCTCATCATATTTGACCCCGTACTGTGCTACCCCCGCTACTTCTTCAGGATACTGACAACTAAGAGGGGAACGAGTGGATGGTGAAATCGGGAGAGAGAACAACCCTTATCGTTTCTAGTTTGGTCAATCTCCTCTACATTTGTGGAGGGATCGATCATTTTCTTTGGAGAGTAAAAATCAGAAAAACATTTCTATCCCACCACTACTAGAAGAAGAACAAGAGGTAACATCCAACCTGATCCTATACATGGCTCTCTAAAATGAAATACAACATAGATAATACATGTTCGTTAAAAATCGGTAAAAGACACCGCTTGCACCAAATTTTGGAGGAGAAGAACTGATTTGGAGGTGAGAAGTGAATAGTGAAGTGTGAAAAAAGAGCCCAGAGGAAGTGAATTTAAAGGAGGCAGTAAATTGGTCAAAACAGTGTGCAAAACACGTTAAATATGCTAAAACGAGTAAAACACGCGTTACCGCATAAAAATATGCTTTCACGAGTATAAAATACACGTTCCTCAGATGACATGTGTGTAAAGCGAGAAAAATCACTCGCTAATCCACGCGTCGTCCTCTGATTGGCGACCAGGCGTAAGCCCTATGCGCTCAGCTGCCCCCTTCTCTCCGGCCACACGTCGACAACGGAGAGGCCACCAAATGCGGGCCCCACACGCAGCTGCACCCTCCTTTTCTCTTCTGCCATGCGTACCCATCGCAGTGGTGGGCGGTGTGGGCCCCACGAGCACAAAGCTGCTCCCTCTCTCTCCTACTATGCGTTGCCATTGCAGTCGCGAGCAACATGCAACCGATGCCCTCTCTCTCCGCCACGTGTTGCCACTGGAGTGGCTCACCCAAGTGGGCCTGTCCCCCACTCAGATGACTGTGAGACCTACTCCTCCCGAATCTCTCTATGACACGCACTCCCACATAGGTCCCATGCTCTGCTTGGATTGATTTTTCATCTGAGGATAATGCTTCTTTCACACAGCCACGATCGTTTGATCACCTCAAAAAGCGCGCCCATCGTAACCAACGGATTTATTGCTCCAATCAAAGCACTAAAGCCTAATACGTGCAACAAAAGACAGAGAAAGAGGAGAAAGGAAGGAGAGATGACGTGGCGGTGGAGCCCACCAAGATACCAGTGTCACACTGGCAGTGGCCCCACGTGGGTCCCCGACCTCTTCGGCACGTGTTTGTCGTCCGAGGACGCTGCTTCCTTCAGGCCATCGAAGCCGACTGATCTTCTCAAAGTTCATGCTCATCTTGATCAACAATCCAGATCACCTCATGTAATATTAAATTCTATTTATTAATTAAAATTCAAAAAGTAAATAATTTAAAAGCCAAAAATTTATTTTAAATCTGGAAAATTATTTTTAAAATTCAAAAAATATAATTGAAATTAGAATATTATTTTAAAATTCCAGAAAATAATTATAATCTTAGAAAGGTTATTTTTCAATTCTAGAACTAATTTAAAATTCGGATTAATTAATGAAAATTCTGAAAAATATTAAAACATAGGGAAAAATCTAGAAAATTTCCCAAAAATCTGAAGAAATCATAAAAAGTCTAGAAAATTCTAAAAATAACTCTGGATACTTTAAAAAGTTGGAACAACTATGTTACACCCTGAGCAAGATTCAAACTTCCTCGATGGCTCCGATAAGTTCTGTAAACCATTAAAAAGGGGCGAATTACTCCTTAAAGACTGGGAAACTTAGTCTCCGGGAGTGGGGGCTTGTGATATGGGTAAAAATAAAAAGAAATCAGGTCGTTCAAATTGGGCACGAATCTTAAAGCTCTCAGGAGGTAAAACGGTAATTTTTAGTTGAACATGGTCGACAAGGGGGGCTAAGCCATTTTTAGGCCCATTGACCTATCCAGTCTGTAATAGAGACTGCTACAATTGCCCTAGCACAAAGAAATCCAGATTAATCAAGCCCAGTTTAAACCTCATATTTTTAGGGGATAACCGATTCTATCCCTCCAAGCACAAGAGAAAGTTTGAAAACTCTATTTCATAGTGTGGAGGGGATAACCGACTCTATCCAAACATTGAGAAGTAGAGATAGATGAATAACTTGAAACTGACCCCCCTCAGCGACTATATATACCTCGAGATCTCCTCAGAAACCAGGTAATTGCAAATTCCGCTCTCAAAACCCACCATATCTTTGACTTGGGCGTCAGAGGGTCTGTTGTCGGGACCACCCCGGTATTTCAGACTTTTTTGCAGGTCCACGGGTCAGCCGTTCCTGATGATCAGATCTCAAAATTAAGCGCAGTTTTTGGCAGTCAACATCGACGAACGACAATTTTTGGCGGTCAACACTAACGAACAGTGACGATTTGATCTTTATTGTTTTCATTAAAAGAATTAACATATTTATTTGCTCCCACGTAGAAATAAGCAGCAACAGTATTGAAGTTACGGTACTTGCTGATTAAGATGATTGAGTGATGTTAATAGCAAACCACGAAGCTTGGTGGTGGTAATTGGATAGTTGTATCTATTAAAATATAGTACATAAATACGAAGTTCTCAACCTGTACCACGATTTCAAAGTAGGTACAATTCCAAAGTTGGTGCGGTCGTAGGATTATTTAACATGGTACTGAAGGATTATTTCACTTGGTATCAGAGGACCAGAGCAATTCAAATCTGTTCACGATTGTTATTCATACTAAATTTTTAGTCCAGAAAAGGATGGCTTTTTAATTGGTGCGTTTGAAATGAAAATGGATGGCATGTTACAAATTTGAAATATAGAACTGTTAATTCTCACGACATATTTGGGTTTTTTGACATTTTGTGTAGTAGCAAGGATATTAACACTACGGAATGGAGATGTATAATGTAACAGTATCATCCATGCTACTTATCGAGGATATACTAAACTGGAATAAACATAGTGCAGTCTAATTCAAGTTTGCAAATGCATTTTGCATTAGTAGTATGCAATATTCTCGGCAGGGCTTATGCTAGTGCCACTAGTGTTGAATGGTAAACATTTTCTCTGGTCTTACTTGCACCAATATTTTATTAGGGAATGGGAGTGACTAATCTAAATTTGATGTAGCCATATAAAGGCTCTTCATCAATCAAAACCAGAACAAACATAGGGATAATATATGAAACCTGAACTGAGTTGTCGGGGGTAAATATGAAAATACACATTTGTGAAGGGTAACTGTGAGACTCAAATATTTGTTAGAGGTATATATGTTAAAATTCCTTCATAAAATTGACAAGTCATTCCCTAGCACGAAAAAGAGAAGGAAAAAAAGACAATTCATTATATGAACAAGATCATGTGTCCAGCTTCTAGTCTACTGCAAAAAACTATAAAGTTAATAAGTTCTATCAGCTCTACTTAATGTGACAATTTGGTGTCAATTCCCACTCCAATACACAGTGCACAGGTCGCCTTCCTTGCAAATCAGTTGTTCTTTAATAGTAAACTAGTGTTACCTTGTGTAAATTCCACAGGCTAACATAATTTTGAGTAACTCATAAAACTATACGGAACTCCAAAGAAGTGTGAGAGAATTGGGAAAAAACCTATTTAAGGATATAGTTTAGTGAAGTTTACCCTAAAAGATACATGCACAGACCGGCATTTATGTACATTCTGACTGGCAACGCACAAGAGATGGCCCACCTCATCTCGACCCTCCTCTCCCCTTCCCAAATCCACAGCCTCTTTGATGTCGCCTTCCACTCATCTTTCCTCTTCTGCATCACCGCCGTCCTCGACTACCGCGATATCCCCCTTTCCAACACCCCCACCACCGCTGTGTTATCCTCACCCTGCCCTTGGCCACCTCCTTTCTTAGCAAATATCATTTTTGGATCTGACACTGTAATTATCCTTGTCTTCAACCCGTATTTTTCCCAAAATTTAAAATTTGGGATTTCAAAACGACAAATTAGAAATTTAAAATGAAATCAGGTAGTAAATTAGGGTTTCAGAAATTAATACAGGTACCACACCTAGATACAATTGATTTAGTTAAGCAATATTTCTCAAATGCATTTTCACAAATACCTTGCATACTACATAGGTATTTCATCGAAGAGTTGATAAGCAAAGCACAGTTCTAGAAATTAAATACCAGATTTCTACGTTTTCAAGTGTTTCCTATTCAAATATGCATGAAGAAATAGCAAAAATGGAAAAGTAGAAAAAACCTTACTAAATCTCATTATTGAATCCGACACCGCAATCATCCCCGTCTTCAACCCATACTCTTCTCAAATTCCACCGGAAATACTACCTTGATGAACGCAATTGTTCGAAAATGACGAAGGAGGTGGCAAGATGCGTGCAAGGTGGCAGTGTCAGAGGCGAGGTTAAGATTTTGGGAGGGCCATGCAGGAAGGGGAAACGTCGAAGGCGAGTGGGAGGTAGGTCGGAGGGGGCAGCGTCGAAGGCGGGATAGAGGGGGCAGTGTTGGAGGCGAGGAGCCACAGGAGGTGGGTTGGAGGCGAGTCTGAGGCAAGGAGGATGCTTAGGAAGCGGGTCGGAGGTGGCAGCGTAGGCGGCTCGGAGGCAAGAAGGGTGCATGGGTGGCAGGTGGGGTTAGAGGCGAGGAGGGCAACGTGGCGTGTGAAGGGGCAGCATGGGAGGCAAGGGTTGGAAAGATTGGAAGTGGGAGAGGATGAGATCATAACTGAGGAGGGTTGAGATTTTTTGTTTTTTATTTCTTTATTTTATAAAAATGTGTGAAAAGCACGTGTTAGCTTAAATGAGATTCCTACTTTTTCTCTCATTTCTCTATTTCAAAATAGAGGAAGGAGGGAAGGGGTAGACCTATTAGCTTAACATATAGTTATAATTTGATTTTTTTTTTTTTTTTAACAATAAAAACGGGAGAACGCATGAGCAAGTACCAAGTATGTGGAGTTGTCCTGCTTGCCTCAAATATTTATTGGATCACACTATCACGTATAGGCTTTATAGACCCAACCATTATTGTATATTCATATATCCTTAATTGAAAACCCAAAATTATGGTATAATAATGAACGTGATACAGGAAATTAAATGGCCACAGGATATTTTACAAGGGCAAGAATAATAACGTGGAGGGTTTTCTTCTTAAGCTTGGTTTTGAAAAGGCTTATGATAATGCGGAGTGGGAATGTGTGGATGAAACCTTAGGGTGCAATGGATATGGAGCTAAATGGAAGAGTTGGAGTAACATGTGCATGAGAGAGGGTAAGTTTTTCGTGCAATTAAATGGCCAATACGGCAAGACATCAGGTGTCGTTGGGGATTAAGACAAGGAAACCCACTGTCATCTCTGTTGTTCACCGTATTAGCGAACGGATTAGCAGAAATGACTATGAGAGACAAGGTAGCTGACTTACTCAAAGGAGTTTTGATTAGAGGCATCACAAAACTGGTGACACTAGTCCAATATGCAGGCGATACCCTCATGTTTGGAACCGCTACTATCAAAGAAACTATGTCCATAAGAGTCCTATTAGGTTGCTTTGAATCGTGCTTTGGTTTGGCAGTCAACCTTCATAAGAGGTGTGTCGTAATGTTTGGAGAAAAGACGATAATTCCCATAAAAGTAGTCACGACTAGGCTGGATGTATTAGAGGTGAATTCCCTCATAAATACCTTGGGAAACCAATTTGATCAGGGAAGATGTTGAGGGAGGACTGGTTCCTATTGGTAAAGAAAGTAGAGAAAAGATTAGCGGACTGGAAAGGACAATATCTAACGTTAGGTGGTAGAATCACTCTTATTAACTCGAAACTTAGCAGCCTACCTATCTACCTTATGTCAATGTATGAACTGCCAGGTTGGGTCATTAACAGAATTGATAGATGTACAAGAAAGTTCTTATAAGAAGGAGCCAATGAGGGGCAAATAGGCTTCCACCTGGTCAAATATGGTAGAGTGTGTAAGAGGAAGGAGTGTGGTTCCTTAGGAATAATTAACCATAGAGACATAAATAAGGCTCTTCTTAGTAAATGGTGGTGGAGGCCAAGTAGGAAACAAGAGACGTTTTGGAGCTAATCTTTCAACCTGCATCGGAGAAGGGAGATGGTTAGGTTTGGCCCGTTTGGGGGGCAATGCAAACATGGGAAGACGCCCCTCCTTTGGAGGGGCATAAGTAAAATGAGAGAAATGTTCCATGTTAATACTAGCTGATAACAAATGACAAAGAAACTAGATCCTGGAAGAATAAATGGTGTGAAGAGAACACTCTTTTGAGTCTCTTTTTACTTTGTTATCTCATGAGTCTGAGAACGTAGATGAATTAATCGCAGACATTTGGAGAAATGTTCAACTGAGAGTTATCTTCAGGAGGGGAATTTCCCTAAAAAGGTAGGCACAATTTACAGCCCTAGAAACAATCGTGAGAGACAACAAAATTAGTATGAGCTTAGAGGGGGGATGATAAAAAATGGATATTAGAATCAAATGAGGAATTCTTAGTCAAATCCATGTACAAGTGGATCAATGATGGAGGCTTGAGGAGTATGGACGAAAAAATTATTTGGAAAACCCAAGCACCATCAAAGTTCATGCATTTCTTTGGCTAGTGGCAAACAATTCAATACTCTCAAAGATTAACTTGGGAACATGGAGCTTGCCAATTGATGTGAGGTGTACTAGATGTAACTTGGAGGACAAAGATACATCACACATTTTCCTAACTTGTCCTATAGCTAGGCTAGCTTGGGAAGCAGTTTATCTAGGATTTGGGTGTTTAGAGTGTCCTAGTTCGATATCGGACCTTTGAGGTTCTTGGAGAGTAAGAGTTATGAAGGAAGAGGATAGGATTGCGTGGGAAATATCTATAGCTGCGACCTTGTGGATTTTATTGCTTGACCGCAAAGAATTTTGTTTTCGCAATAACATTAGTAAATTTTTTTTCATGATGCATACAATATTTACTTTCATCGATGATTGGGCTGGACATGTTCGGATGAGAAAGAGGTTGAGCATGGAAGGCGAGGAGCAGGAGCATGGTTAGTTTGTAGGAGAGGAAGGAGGCCAGGTTCATGATATGGATTGGGGGTAGTTGATGTTTGTTTTGTGTTTCCTCAGTAAGTTGCGGGTAGTTTGTAGCAGTGATGGATTTTGCAGCAGACTGATGTAGTAGGAATATATTTTGTAGTAGATTGATGTAGTAGGTTTTTCTTTCTCATTTGCTTGTAATAATTGGATATGTACTTTGAGCTTTGTTTCTTTATCATTTCATTAGTGAAACCGGTGACTGTTGGCCACCTTTTAACTCCAAAAAAATATATGAACATGATACAATACGGATTGTCCATATTTATAGTTTATATAAGAGAAGGAATTGTCAACCTATAAATATAAAGTTCCCTTCTATCAATTATTATAAATTAAAAACATATTTTCTCCTACAAGCATGAGAAAAAAGGGGCCTGATGTAGGAGGTAAATTCCTCATATGTAGTGATTGTAAGTACGGTAATACCCTAAGATTTAATTAGTGTGCTTATTAAAGGAATTAGTAAACTTCCTAGAAGAGTTGAGCTCTTTAGTTGTTAGGCTTCTAGGATGAGCTTAATAATTAGTAGGCTTTTGTAGGTGGGGCATGGTCGTAGTATATGATATACGCATATGGATGTGAGAATTTAAAGTTTAGTGTCACATCGGATAAATCAAGAGATGAAAAATCCTTTATATTAGGGGTGGGTATCGGTCGGTATCCGACCTAATATGGACCATCCACCACCGATCTAAAGAAGGTCGGTTTTTAAAGTTTTTCATCCACAACCAATCCGAGGCTTAATTGGATCGGTTTTCATCCAAGCCAATTAAGCTCGGTTTGGATTGAATTGGATGGTCGGTTTGGTGTGCTCATTTTCACTCCAACATCATTGACAATTTCATTAAAATTTAAAAGATCAACTTCAAGAAATCTTAAGAAACAACATGCTTGCAACCTGCTATTTTCGACACAATAAAATCTGATTCAATCTGAAAAAATGACATGCTATTTTCAGCTACGACCTTCTTTTACAATCCTACACATCTAAAAAACGAGAAACAAAATCGAGGGCAAGGTGTTGGGTTGTTAACAGTTGCTGGAGGAGAGACGAAGAGGATGTTGGGCTGTTGGCGGGAACTGGAGGAGGACATAAGAAGAAGATGAAAAAAGAGAAGAACTTACAGCTGTTGGAGCTTTGGAGGAGGAAGAAGATGAATTATTTATTGATTTAGTTAGGGCTTGTAGAATTAGATCTAAATTGATTTCCTTTGAATGATGAATATTTGATGTATGAAAGATCATGTTTATTTGTGGAAAATTAATTGGAACCCATGTATTATTGTGGATGATTAGAATTGCCATACGATCTAAATATTCATGTTGATCTAAAATGAGTTGCTCTTGAATAATGGAAAAATTTATGCATGAAAAATTCAATTTTGTTTGTAGAATTAGATCTAATAAACCTATATGTAATTGTGGTTGTGTAGATCTATATGCATGATTAAGGAACCTATTTTGACTAATTAAAAGATGAAATCTTGGTGAATCATTGGCTGTTTTCATATGAACTTATGATGGGTTAAAAACTAGAATTTTTATACATAGTTTTCATGTTAAAAATCCATTGAAAATTTGCGAGATTGTGTGAAGAACCTAGGGTTAGGGTTTCAGGAGTTTTGACCTAGACCTAGGGTTCGGTTTGGGGTGTTTGGGCCTCGGGTGAACAGTAATCCGAGGGTCATTGTTCAATCCGCAAGAGAGCAGCAACAATGCTACTGTTTTGAAGCGTTTTGGCGCAAATTTCAAGGGGTTTTGCGTGGGGGGAAAGTGTGCTATGGTCAGGGAAACTCGAGTATACATATAGAAGTGCATATATATGTATTTAATCTGATATTTATGTGAGATTCGTTGTAGTTTTGGTTGAGTTTCGAAATTGTTAAATTTTAGCATTTTACGAAAATTTAGTTTCAGTTTAGTTACGATTTAGAGCTCCAAATTTTGTGCGATTGGATTAGAAATTTGGTGACATGATATATGTTTATGAAGAAAATATAAACTCAATTTTTCAGGTTTTTATATTCATTTTTTATTGGATTTCTCTTAAGGATAAGAAGATACAAGTTTCAAATTTTTAGATAACGGATGGTTTTCAGAATTTGTTGATTATAAACTCTTCAAATTAATCTATTTGAGTCCAGATTTTTATGGTAAGTTCCCTGTTATGTGCTGGATTTAAATGAATTTTTTATAGAATTTAATATTGATTTTAGAGTGTATTATTTTGAAGAACGAAATCATGTAACTTTCATATTTTTGATAAAAGATAATTTTCAAAATTTATTGGATATGAACCCTTTAAATAAATTTATTTGAGTCCATATTTTTATGGTGAGTTCCTCGATATGTGCTGGATTTAAATGAATTTTTTCAGAATTTAATATTGATTTTAGAGTGTACTGTTTTGAGGAATGAAATCATGAAAATTTCAGATTTTTGTGAAATTCTAGTTCAATTTTCGATACATCCAAGTGATCATTTGTGGGAAATAAATCTATATTTTTGTAGATGAAATTTTCTGTTTTTAACAGATTTATTTCAGTTGAGATCGAATGAATTTGTAGTTGAATTTATTGAACTTTATGAATGAAAGGAAAGTGAGATTCAAAAGTTTGAGTTTAAAGAATTTTCGTAAGTTGAATCTGTTTTCCATATATGAAAAGATATTTTGTATTATTGAACAAAGTTGGGTTTGATTTGAGATTTAGGGTTATGTTGTGGACCCTTAGAAAGTTAGTTGAGAATTTTGTGTTGTGAGCACTAGAAGTTGAGCAGGACCCAGAATTACCAGGTAGTGAATTAATTGTTTGTAGGACTTGGCCAGGAAGGTTTAGTGTTCCTAGTTTTGTGGGTTTAAGTCCGGTAGGGTGGAGCTTGCTCTAGGTGGCTCAAGTTACTTATAATGTATGCATAAGGACAGACACTAGACGGTGATATGATGAAACAAGAGCAAACGTGAGTTATGGACTCCTGATCTACAGAGTGAGATAATCACAGTATTCCTGGATGATGGATGAAATAGGCAACAAAATGATCCACAAAGTGAGATTGATCTCCAGTATTTCGGGATGAGAGCGACACTCATGTGATATTTGTGCAATGTGGGCTCCAAAATGACCTACGGAGTGAGATAGCCCCCAGTATTCCGGGATGATGAATGAAATAGGCCACATAATGATCCACGGAGTGGGATTGGTCTCCAGTATTTCAAAGGAGAGATCCAATACTTGCAACATGTCTAAATCTTGTAGGATTCATCGTAGTAGGTTAGTTGCATAACGAGGGATTAAACTATATAAAGTGGAGAACGATAAGGGCTTACATCAGACCTATGAAGAATGGGATGCATAGAATCTGACAAGTATGCATTAGAAATCATCATGTGGATTGTGATTTCTTGAACATTGTTTTATGCATTTCTCTTTTGTTTTCTTGACACACACTTACTTAGTATAATTTCACTTGTTGTTTTTTTAGATTCTAATGCAAGTGAAACTATACTAAGAAATTTTGTGTCAAGAAAACAAAAGAGAATTGCATAAAACAATGTTCAAGAAATCACAATGCACACGATGATTTCTAATGCATACTTGTCAGATTCTATGGATCCCATTCTACATAGGTCCGGTGCAAGCCCTTATCATTCTCTACTTTATAGGGTTTAATCCCTCGTTATGCAACTAACCTACTACGATGACTACTACAAGATTTGGACATTTTGCAAGTATTGGCTCTCGCCCTTAGTTGAAGACCAATCCCACTCCGTGGATCATTCTGTAGCGTATTTCATCCATCGTCCTGAAATACTGGGGACTTTCCAACTTCGCAGGTCATTCTAGAGCCCTCATTGCACAAATATCCCATGAATGTCGCTCTCGTTCCGGAATACTGGAGATCAATCCCACTCTGTGGATCATTCTGTGGCCTATTTCATCAATTGTCCCGAAATACTAGGGATTATCTTACTCTGTAGATCATTCTGGACATGCTTGTAACCTGCTATTTTTGACACAATATAATCTGATTCAATCTGAAAAAATGGACATACTATTTTCAGCTGTGACCTATTCTTTTACAATCCTACACATTTATAAAATGAGAAACAAAATCGAGGGCAGGGTGTTAGGCTGTTGATAGGAACTGGAGGAGAGAAGAAGAGAATGTTGGGCTGTTGGCGGGAACTGGAGGAGGAGGACATAAGAAGAAGATGAAGAAGGATAAGTACTTACAGCCGTTGGAGCTTTGGAGGAGGAAGAAGAGGAATTATTGATTGATTTAGTTAGGGTTTCCATTTTCTTTGAATCATTTTCTCTTATTATCTTATTGTTGGTTTTTGTGTTGCCTCATTGGTATTTGGAGTGTAGGACTTGGGGTATGAATGGAACTTTAAAAAATTAAAGGAGACTATTTGTATCTTAAAAAAATGACAGTTTGTATATTCAAGAAATTAAAGGAGAATTAGATTTTTAAAGACTAATGCATAGAGGTACGGTTAGTTCGGTTTTATCGGTTATTTGGAGGCCCCATCCAACAACCGAACCACTTCAGTCGATTATTGGAGACCAAGAACCGGGCCAACCCAATCTCCCAATTGGTTCGGTTAAAACCAGTTGTTTTGGGTTGGATTTGTTTTGATTGGCCGGATTGGATAATAGTTGTCCTCCCCTACTTTATGTTGTAAAGTTAATAAACTTGGGACGTTATGAGAGCATTCACAATGGTGTTTGCTGTAAAATGGCAAAATGGCAAAATGAGAAATAGCAATTTTGAAAATCGCAATACTGGTTCATTTGCCAAAATTTACGAAAGATTTTTTTTTTATCGGGCGTAACATGTTCCATCCGAGATGTATTTTTGTAATTTTTAGAAAAATTAAAACAGTGTTAGTTATTAAATATTCAATAGTTAATTAATTAGTGATTAAAATAATACTAAATCATGATTAAATTAGCACTAAATCTAATTAATTTGGGTTAAAATGGATGTTTGCCTCAAACGAGACATGTTGTCCCGTTTGAATTTTTTTTTTAGAATGGACGGGACAACAACATGTCCCGTCCGATGATTTTTTTTTTTTTTTGGACGAAACATATTGTTCCGTCCGATACTTTAAAAATTTAAAAAATTTAAAAGAATTCACAGACGAAACAACTTGTTTTGTCCGATCCTATTAAAATAAAAAATAATAATAGGGACGGAACAACATGTTCCGTCTCCTATATTTTGAGAATGAGCAGATTATTTCTCAAATATGAGAAGTTACTGTCGTAACTTTTTCAAAAAATGGCAAAATGAAAAACCAATATGGGTAAATTTTTGTCAAAATATGGTAAAATGATAAATTTAGCAAACCATTGTGGATGCTATTGTGGATGCTCTGAGAGTGGAAGATACACTCACACAAAAGAAGCACACGATGAAGTCTCTTGCAGCAAAGAAGAAGTTTTTTTTTTTTTTTTTGAGGTTAAAGGTGGAATAACGCCACCCTGTTTCATTAATAAGAGATTAATAAAACAACCTCGGCGTACCGGGGGAAAATACAAAAAGTAACAGTGCAGAAAATAGAACATAACCCCCCAACAATACCCTGGAGGATGGGTCTAACCAAAAGTACAACCAAAGCTACATCAGACCGAAACATAATACAAAATAGAGTTAGATGCAGACTGTTGGTTTCCCAATTGTATCCTATTCCATGCGAGTATCAAGGGCGCCTACTCCTCAGTCCAGTGTCGGTCCAATCTCGACCTCCTCATCATCGAATTTCTCCACCTGGAAGACTCTGGCAATCCTCCCTCTTGCTCCTGAAGCAGCAACTGTGGCCCAAAAGAAAATAAGATGCATGATATGAGTAAGATTACCAGAAATACTATTACATGAAGCACGAAAATAAAAATTATTTATGTCTAGCCATAACACCCAAGTAGTCGCCGCAATGGCGATGTACCAAGCATCCTTCATTTCGTGGCAAACAGAGGCAATTCTGGGGCCAACCCATAAATCCTCGTATTCGCTGGGGTAGTCACATGTTCCTAAGGCCCGTAATACCTCTACTATAGTTGCCTTACTCCTTTGGTAGTGAATGAACAGGTGATTCAGATTCTCCATATGTAGGTTACAGAATCCACAGTTGGTCGCGATCTGGGATTGTCTTTTGGCAAGGTTCTCTCTGGTGAGGATTGCATTATTGAGCACTAGTCAGAGGAAGACCCTAACTTTAAGGGGCACTTTGGCTTTCCATAACACCTGTGCCCAACTGGATCTACATCCTCGATAGTGAATGCGATGTTACAGAAACCTAGCAGTGAAAGCTCCTTTGGTCTCTAGTCCCCAACGCATCTGGTCTAGGCCTTGAGCGCACATCGCCCAGTTTTGTGTAATGTGTGTTTGCAGTTCATTCAGTCGCTGCTATAACCCTGAGCTAAGAGGCCCTCGAAAAGACGGTTTCCAATTACCCCTCTTCCATGTCTTAGCCACAGATACATTCAGGCAAGTCGTTTTCTCATACAAATCTGGAAAAGTCTCCTAAAGCATATGGGCACCACACCAAGCATATGGGCACCACACCATTTGTCCCACCAGAATCTGGTGGACCGTCCATTGCCAATAGCCGATGTAACTGCTGAGTTGAATGGTCCGCTGGCTTTGGCAATCCCTTTCCAGAAGCGAGAAACTCTAGACCTTACCCGGAAGCCTAAACTTCTCGTACCTTTCCCCCTAAGGTATGGTTGAATGAACTCCTGCCATCCTTCCCCGCTGTGGTAGAAGACCTTCCACCACCATTTTCCCAGTAGGGCAAGGTTCATGTCTCTCAAGTTGATGATGCCTAGCCCTCCATGTCTCTTCTCCATGCATACATTACCCCACTTGATCAGGTGGTATCCCCCCCTATTTGAGTCCGCCCCTTTCCAGAGAAATCGCTTTCGGATGCGGTCAATCCTTTAGATCACCCACTTAGGCAGCTCAAAGAAAGACATGTAGTAAATGGGCAGATTAGACAACACCGAGTTGATAAGTACCACTCTACCACCGAGGGAGAGCGACTTTCCTTTCCATCCAGACAATCTATCCTCCACCCTGTCTATGATGGGCAGTCAGTCCGTCATGGTAAGCATCCCTGGTCTGAGCGGCAGACCTAAATATTTGATAGGAAAATCGTCTTTCATACAATTCAGAATGGTAGCATGGGCCTGTGCTTCTACATCGGAAAGTGCAATCGAGATCAAAGCACTCTTGTGGAAATTAATCCTGAGACCTGACCAGGCGTCAAAACAGTAGAGGGCCCCTTTAAAGTAAACTATTTCTGACCTATTCCCGTTACCAAAGAGGAGGGTGTCATCAGCATACTGAAGAATCGTGCATCGTTGGTTAGAGGTGCTGCTAGCCACAGTTTTTATCCAACCTTTTCTCCGACAATTATCTAGCATGCCCCTCAGAACATCAGCTACGATAGTGAATAGAAGAGGTGACAGCGGATCCCCCCTGCCGAAGACCCTTCTTACAAGAAAATGGTTGTCCCGGCCGCCCATTAACCGAGATTGCCGTTTTACTAGTGTATAAGCATTGTTTGATCCACCTGATCAATTTAACCTTAAAGCCTCTCCTTCTGAGAGCTTCCAGCAAGCAATCCCAATCGACCAAGTCATATACTTTCTCAAAGTCCAGTTTCAGGAGGAAATTATTAGATTGGCCCGTATGGCAGTGATGGATAACTTGTTCTGCGGTGGCCACACTGTCCAGGATACATCTGCCATTGATGAAACCCGACTAGGTATTGCTAATTAAACTGTCCATTATGCTTTCCAGGCGGATGGCTAGGACCTTTGTGATGATCTTAACCGAGCAGTTCATGAGGCTAATAGGTCTAAAATCCCCCACCCGAGTAGACTCCACCCGTTTATATATCAGGATTACTTTCGCAAAATTGAACATGCCCAATCTGAGGTTGTTGTGGAAGAATTCATCCATCAAAGCCATAATGTCCTCTTTTATTTCTTCCAGAAAACTTGGAAAAACATCATTGAAAAGCCGTCTGGTCCTTCCGACTTCTCTGCTCCCATTTGAGTGATTGCCTTTTCCACTTCCGTCTCTGAAAAAGGTGCTTCCAATGTTGATAGTGGATGAGCTGACTCGTTCTAGAGTCCCTACCAGAAATCATCCCTAAGTGGGATCCTGAAGTCATTCTTCTTTCTAAAGAGGCCCTTGTAGTAGTCGTGAAAGGTTTTGGAAATCACATTTTCGTTTTGGAAATCACATTTTCTGTTTGGATTGATAGGACAAGATTGGATCTACATCTTGCGCTTGCTACTCGGTGGAAGAAGGCCATATTTGTGTCTCCCTCTTTGAGCCACAAAATCATCGACCTTTATTGCCATTTGATTTCCTCCAGCTTATAAAGATTGACAATATTTTCTCGGAGCTCAAGTAGCCTGTTTCTTTCGTCTTGTGACAGGACTCTCGTTTCTTCCAATCTTTCTAGCTCATCAATTCCTTCCAAAAAGGATTCTTTTTCACGCCAGGTTGTCGAGAATCTAGACCGATTCCATTTACGCAGCCTCTTTCGCAATCTGCGGATTTTTTTACACCATCGGGTTGCAGCGTCCGATCCTCTAGTTGGGAGCGCCCAGTTTTCCATCACCATGTGGTGAAAGCCTTGGATTTCTAGCCATGCCTTTTCAAACCTGAACTTCCTTAGCCTTTGAAATCCCTGTATCCTAGCATCGAGTAGGACCGGGGCATGATCCGACGTAGGTCTAGGAATAGATTTAACGGTTGCCAATGGGAATTCAGCCTCCTAATCCATCGATACTAGGATCCTGTCCAACTTGGCCATAATCGGGGAAGCTTGCATGTTTGACCAGGTAAATAGCCTGTCATTAATTGGGATATCGATCAGCTCCAGCTCCGTGATCACCCTATTGAATTCTTCTCTGTGCCTGTCGCTCGAGCCTCTTCCCCTGTGCTCGAATACAGATCTAGTAATATTGAAATCTCCTCCAACGATCCAAGCTCCCGACCATCGTTGTCGGATACCGATAAGCTCTTGCTAAAAAGCGTCTCGATCTGTTGCCATGTTCGGCCCATAAACCGCAGTGACCATATGCACCTAATTGTCAGACTGTCGCCTCAGTCGGATAGTCAGGGAGAACGTTCCACTGTATTCCTCAAAACAGGTGAAAATATATGGGTTGAACCCAATAGCAATGCCCGCCGAAGCTCCTGAGGATGGGCGTAGCACCATTCCTTGATTCTATTGCCCCATACTCATTTGAGTTTAAACCCATGTGCGAGCTTGGTCTCCTGTAACCCTACCACCTCCGCCTTCGAGTTCATAATGACGTCCCTAACCATATCTCTCTTACCCCTATCCCCCAACCCCCTAACGTTCCAGAGTAGGGTACTCATTGGGGAACCGTTTCAAGGATGCTCGTGGGTGTGGATGGATGTCTTCCTCGAAGACCTCCGTCGACATAGAGCAGGACCCCAGGTCCTTCTGATTGCTAGCCTTAGCTCGTTCAATTTCCTAACCCCTAATTTTATTAAGTAGTAGAGCATTACGTTCTACATCGCACACCTCTAGGCCACAGGTTTGAGCTAGGACAAAAATATCAGAATTTGACATGAAATTTAATATAGAAGCTAAAAAACTTCTCAAACCTCCGTCATCAAACTTTGTAGCTTTGGCCGCCGCAGCCACCTCCAGATAGTCATCCAGGGACTCCACATGAGCCTTCTTAGGCATCCGCTGTACCCTAAACCCAACTTCCCTACTTGACGTTCCAGTACTATAGCAGATGCTGATTCTGGAAAGGTAGATAAGACCATCTCTGGTGAGGTCTCCCTTTGTGTATCAGCAACAAACTCAAGATCCTTAGACTCCTCATCAGAAAATGAGAACTCTTCATCCAAATTTAAGCGTCCTTCCATGTCTTCTTCGTTATCTACGGAATCAGTGATTGCAACCTGAGTGGCCCCCACCATGGGTCCCTACAGCTGTTGTTCATTGGACCCTTCTGTTGGCCCACTCCCCATAGATGAAACAAGATCCATAAGTGGTAGTTAGTTGACAGTGTTGGACCTCTTTATAAGCCCAATCTTTCTCAGAGTCACGACACACTTATTGGGCCCAACACAAATATTCGGCCCATTGTTACCAAGGTCAGACTCCTCCCTCATAGAACCCTCTCCCCGGGGACGCATCGCATGCGCCTCAAACTGCACCCCTCCACGCGTCAACTCGCGATTAGGTGGCAGCTCGGTGGACTCAGAAGGCGCCTCGATATCCCCCTATGCCTCTTCGTTCTCTGTGAGCACCTCGAGCTCTCCGCTCTTCTTCCTATTTTGGATCTGAGCTTCGTCTCCTTCTCGAAAACTCTCCACAACCAATTTTCGGACCTTTCCTTTATGAGCTCCCACCTCAAAGAACCCCATCTCCTGAGCGCTACAGTCTCACTGTTTTGGGCCATGGCCATTGGCTTCTGTAGTCGGCTCGATCCCTTCGATAACCTTTCCCCTTTCATGATCTCCCTCTTTTAGGGTTGGGTCAAAAGTCTCCTTTCCCTTACCATTCTGGTTTTCCTTAAGATCAAATCTCTCATCGCTCTTCCTAGGGTCTTGGTGGACCACATGGATCTGACTCCTGGGCGCTCTGACTTTGCCACTTTGGGGGTCCTGCCTCTCTGATCTTTTTCCACTTTCGAGAAGCTTTGCCATCTGGGGCTTTAGAGTTCTGATTGAGGCTTTCCTCCCGCTTGCTTTCTCTATGCTCAAATTTGTACGGCTTTGACTATCGGTGAGGAGATCTCGATCGTTGATCCTTGATCCAGATCTGCAATCTGGACCATTGAGGACTGAGACCAGTGAAGCAGCCTCTAGTGACAGTACTCGCCGTTGTTCGCCTTGCTTCGCCACCATGATGAGCTCCCGATGAGCCCTCTCAATCTCATAGGCACCGTCGATGGTTGTGTCTAGCACTGGTGCTGCCGCCTCTTTGTATGTTTTTTCGTCTCTGTGGGCGCTGTTGCTCCTCTTGATGACCTCCTCCACCTGTGTCTCCACCTTCTCGTGGAGCACAAATCTGATGATGTACGCCTGTTCGTAAGTAAAAATCTTAGAGAACCTAGGCATGCGGCTGATATCTGGGCTTTTGATGGTGAGTCTGGCGGAGATCAGATCTGACTTCCTCGCTGTCTTCGCATCAATGTCCACCACCGTGGCAAACTCTGCTACAATTTCTTCGAGTGCTTCTCTTTTCCAACAGTGGAGAGGTAGATTGTGAACCCAAATTTTGTAAGTCTCTCCTTGCAGTCTCTCTGCCCCAAATTGCGGTAACCAAGGAGAGAATGTCGCCTTGAAATGGCCGAAGTCCACCTCCTCCATTCCGGTAACCTCTTGCATTTTAGTTGGTGATGGGAATGAGATGAGAAATTGAAGTTGGCAGATCTTCTTTACAGTCCAATCTCTGTCTCCCCTGATAGGCCATTTTTTGTTTAGCGCCTCTAAAAGGTGACTCTCAGATGGTCTGCCGTTGGTAACTTTGGCGAATGCACACCATTGCCTAAGCCATCATTCCTCTTGCTTGATTGTGTTGAGGCAGCTTGCCAGCTTAATTGGGAGTGGGTTCTCAGGCGACTTGCCTCGTGAGACCTCTCTATTTTCCTCCGTCTCCTTAATAGGGACGTTAGTGCACACATAAGAAACATGGCCCCAGTTCAGGCATTTGAGGCATCTAATCTCCTTTGCGCATCCTGCCATTATGTGTCCCAAATCTCCGCAATTAAAGCATGCGACTGGCTTCCTCTTTTCCTTGCGTTTTCAGGTCAGTGATCCTCCCTCCGCTGCCTTCTGGAAGTTTTTCCGACTTCTGTGGCTCACCTGCACCCACGCCGCCTCCCCTCCCTTGTCCCCTTGCTCGTCCATGCCGTCTGAAGTTGGCTTAAAGTCTTGTCTAAAGGTCTTTTGCAACACCTTCCAACGAAGACGGTGCAAAGGTGTCGTCAGTAGAAAAGTGAGTTATAGCTTGTGTGTTTCTATTACTCTTTACACGTTAATTTTTTTTTCTTCCACCGAAGTACAATAATTGGTTAATTGATCACTTTTGGACAGATATGTAAACATCTTACAGGAAGATGAGGGATAAGAAGGAATCAAGCCCTTGTCCAAAAGAAAGCCCAAAAGTGCCCATATGAAATACGGGAATTTTTTACAAAACTATCCCACTTTTTGTAAGTATGTATCAAACTGTCCGAGTTTGAAAGTTAAATACCAAAAAGTCTACGTCGTTGAATGAGATAGCATGCCTAGTAAAAATCTGCGCGCTATCTCAGTCCGCGTGTGTTAGGGATCACTACTTTTCCCCTCAAGTAAGAGTGTGCAAAAAAATTCTCAAGTATAGACTCGCTAACTCCGTTAGCGTTCCCATTTAAACCAGACGCGTTAACTGAGATAGCGAGTGTCGATTGCGATACATATTTTTTTATATAAATATGTATCGTAGTCCATACCTATACATATTTATATAAAAAATAATCATTATCTACTAAACAAAATATATGCGATAAAATGATATACAAATCATACATTCAAATTAATGATTAGAAAAGTTAAGCAATTTTGAGCTTCGAGAAGACGGCGTAGTGAATGGGTTGATAACAAATCCGCTTTATAAATTCCTAAACAACGAAATTTGGGAAGATGGTTTTAGGGTTTTGAGAGTGGAGGAGATATGAATGTAAGAGATGAAGAAGTTCCTTTAAGATTTTGTAGAGTTTTTTTGAGTAAGATCTCCCATTGGGATGCTAGGGTTTTGGAGTTGGGTTTCGAAATTGGGAGAGAATGAAAAGATAGAGATAGAATATGAAGAGAATAGATAGCGACAGCGAGTGTGATTTAAGTGAAATTCCAATCGACACTCTTTATCTCAGTTAGCACGTCTGGTTTAAATGGGCGCGCTAACGGAGTTAGCGAGTCTATACTTGAAATTTTTTTGCACTCACTTACTTGAGGGGAAAAGTAGTGGTCCCTAACACACGCTGACTGAGATAGTGCACAGATTTTTACCAGGCGCGCTATCTTAGTCAGCGACATGAACTTTTTGGTATTTAACTTTCAAACTGGGACAATTTGGTATATATTTACAAAAAGAGGTATAGTTTGGTAAAAAAATATGAAATACAGTGAAGGTAATGATGAGAGCTTCAGAGAGCCTGGTGATACAAAAGAGGATCATCTATCCGATGCTGATAATTTCCACATTAAACATAAGCTCCATGGAGCTCAAGTATTTACAATTGGATTTTTTCCTAACGGGCCACTTTTTCAAACTAATTTTCAAAATAGATCCCTTTCGAAACTAATTCCCATAATAGATACTCACAGTTCCCAACTGCGCTCGACTCTATTTTGTTGACGCAGTTGGCAACTACGCTCTAAGTATATGTCACAATAATTCAACTCCAACACTTGTGTCAAAATAGTGTTTAGGAGAAAACTATATTCACCTTAGAACACAGTTGGCAACTGCGTTCTAGATTGCACTAAACTCGCAGTTCCCAACTGCATTCCTAATTTAATCGTTCATCAGTTGAGAACTTTAGGAATGCAGTTGGGAACTGCGAGCCTAGTGCAATCAGGAACGCAGTTGGCAAGTGCGTTCTAGACTGCATTGAACTCGCAATTTCCAACTGCATTCCTAATTCAATCGTTCATCAGTTGGGAACTTAAGGAATGCAGTTCCGAACTGCGAGCTTAGTGGAATAAAGAATGCAGTTAGCTCTGCGTTCTTGATTGCACTTAGCTCGCAGTTCCCAACTGCATTTCTAAAGTTTCCAACTGATGAACGATTGAATTAGGAATGCAGTTGGGAACTGTGAGTTTAGTGCAATCTAGAATGCAGTTGCCAACTGCATTCTAAGGTGAACATAGGTTTTTTCCATAACACTATTTTGACACAAGTGTTGGAGTTGAATTATTGTGGCATATACTTAGAACGCAGTTGCCAACTGTGTCATCAAAATCGGGTCGAGCGCAGTTGAGAACTGCGCGAGGTCTATTTTGGGAATTAGTTTCAAAAGGGTCTATTTTAAGAATTAGTTTGAAAAAGTTGCCTATTTTGGGGGGAAAAATCATACAATTAATGGTGTAAGTCGGGGTTTCATTTAACTTAAGCAAATACCGAAGAACATGGAAGTCATGGGATACAGAGGTTCCTATCACCACAATTAACTGCACTTTCACATAGAAGTCAGGATATTCATTTATCTATAACGGCTCCAAGAAAGTACTAGGAGTCATACAACTCATAAATCTACCACTGACAAACGAAACAAGTATGAGCATCCGCACCAATGTACTAGTTATATAGGTTGATATTTTTATTTTTGGCAACCTAAATTAAGGACAATTTTAAAAAAAAAGTGGTCATAGTTTTGCACCAATGATAAAAAAAGTGGTCATAGTTTTGCACCAATGATAGTCATTTGGGTTGTTACTATATATATATATATATATATATATATATATATATATATATATATATATATATATATATATATATATATATATAGGGTAAAAGGGATAAAAGCAACTTGCTCATTTAGTAAATGAGCAATTGATTATGTGGCATGCATGTGATACATTAGACAACTAACTCTTTTAAGAATTTTACAATCACATGTATGCCACATCATCAATTGCTTATTTACTAAATGAGCAAGTTGCTCATACCCCTTTCCCCCATATATATAATATAGGGAAGTCTTCCATTGTGCACCACCTATGGTGCACACGGCGTATGCACTCGGCCTTCTCGCCTTCGTATCGACGATACGAACCGTTCACATTGATCTACACATTTAAATTAATCTAAATATGTAAAATCAAATCATTTGAAATTCATTTGCCCATTCATTGAAGTGTTACAAAATTGTATGGCTGAAAATCATTATTTTTTATAGTCACATGATGGATGGGCAAATAAATTTCAAATGATTTGATTTTATATATTTAGACTAATTTAGATGTGTAGATCAATGTGAACGGTTCGAATCGTCGATACGAAGGCAGGAAGGCCGAGTGCACACACGGAGGGGTGGTGCACAATGGAAGATTTTCCTATATATATATATATATATATATATATATATATATATATATATATATATATATATATATATATATATATATATATAATTATTATATAATTATCATATTATATAATAGATATTTATTTATAATATATATATTATAATATATATACAAATATAATAATAATAATAATAAGAAGAAGAAAAATAATAAGAATTATATGTATTTTAGTAATAGATATTTATGTATATTATATATATAGTATAATATATATATATACCTGGTTTTGCTCGTCATTAGGAAATAGGAATAACACCCCCCCCCCCCCCCCCCCCACAAGGGATAAAAAATGAGAGAGGAAAGAGGCAAGAGGAGAGAGGTACGAGCTTGGCTGCCTTGGAACAAGAACAAATCCTTTGCTCAAGTTCTAATGGCTCCACGTCCCCCCTATCATTATTACCCCCCCCCCCCCTATATATTATAATATATATACAAATATAATAATAATAATAATAATAAGAAGAAAAATAATAAGAATTATATGTATTTTAGTAATAGATATTTATGTATATTATATATATAGTATAATATATATATATACCTGGTTTTGCTCGTCATTAGGAAATAGGAATAACACCCCCCCCCCCCCCCCCCCCCCCCCCACAAGGGATAAAAAATGAGAGAGGAAAGAGGCAAGAGGAGAGAGGTACGAGCTTGGCTGCCTTGGAACAAGAACAAATCCTTTGCTCAAGTTCTAATGGCTCCACGTCCTCCCTATCATTATTACCCCCCCCCCCCCCCCCCCCCCCAACTCATCGTTTCCCACGCCCACCTCAAAACCACCAAACCCTCTACACCACTCCATCGTCATTTTATCTGCCACACCAAAACCAATACCCTTTCCCCCTAAACCTATCTTCCCTCCCAAACCCACTTACCTGCGTAACCCTAAACCAAAGAGTCCCAAACCCATTAAAAAAATGGAGAGGCGTTGCATGCGTTGCGAGGAGAACGACCACCAGATGGCGGACTGTCGAAAATGTAACACCTTGAAATCCAAATAAGCATAAATTCGAAGTTCTACAGGATCTTTACACTTTACTTCGTATAATTTTACAAGGAATTTAAAACTTTTATACAACAATGTTTACATCAATGCAGCGGAAGTAAAATACAACATAATACACGAATAAAATAACAGTTAAAACATTTCTTTAAGCAACATCCTTTCTTTAGTCCTTTCATCCATTTTATCCTGCATAAAAACTGTGGGCACGTCAGTTGCATACAACCGACGCTAGGATATAATACTTCAATTTCTCTTACTTCGAAAGCACAAACTTGATCACAAACAAAGCTAAAAAGGGGCTATCCTATTGATGTCGTGTGTGACTGTGCACTTAGCCTTAATGCAGTTATTTATATTTCATGACACTAATACACACTTGTTCGAACCTATGCATCCCATTCTACATAGATCCGAGGGCAAGCCCTTAACTGTACTTCATCTTGTAGGGTTGAATCCCTCGTTATGAGTACAAAACTCTTAATTTGATCTCTACACAAAACTCTTTACATTCAAAATTTCATCTTCCTTTAATTATACAAAAGTCGTATTTTAAGAAAAATTATCAAGTTCTTCATCCCATTGTTTTAATATAAAAATCACTTCCAATTCTCACAAAATATGTCAAAATATTGTGTAAATATTTTTTTTATAAAGTCTAAATAATTTTAGAGAAAGAATAAAATTTCCCTCCAATTTTTATGCTCTTTAAAAACTCTTAAACACTAACATAAATTAAAAGTATTATAAAAGAGGGGCTATCGGGTTTCGAACCCAAGACCTCTGCCTAGCTACAGTGACCAACTCAGGGCGCACCCGAAGACCAAGAAGGCCAAAGGCAACTGGCGATAGAAGGTAAACTCAAAAGTCTTAAGTATTGGTCTTCAGCGATTTGGGTAAAAAAATCAAATTTAATAAAAATAGAGCCTTTCAAGACTCGAACCCATGAAGACAAGCACTGTTCACAGTGCCCTGACCTCACACCGAAAGCCAATACTCCCAAACCCATTTTCTATTTCGAAGAGGAATTGAATTAACTATATACTTTCTGTCTATTTGTAAATTTCCTTTACAAAATTTTGATTTCTCAATCCGTTTGTAGCATTCAAAAATCTCATTCTTTTTCAGGATATTTTCTTTCAAAAATACAGTATAGTGTATGTATTTAAATTTACAAAAATTCCTATTTCAACAATATAATAACAATTATACCTTTTATCTCTTTTAAGAAATGAACAATTTATGCATTTACTGACATTGGAGTTTCCTTTTTTTTTTTTATAAATCTTTTAGCTACTTGTTCCCCACATTTATTCACATAGTTTTTGCACAATTTTCATTTCTAACATAAATATTTCTCTTAGATCAATTTTATCCTTTACAAGAGACTAATTCTTCTCTTATAGTTCCAAATGCAACATATTTTGACAATAAGGTGAATGTAGAACTATTCATACAATGTAAATAAAATTCGACATCTATTGCAACTTTCTATACTAATCATTTAATTCAACAATTCACGGGGTCATTTTACATTCTACACAATTCTTTACACAAGCCATTCACTAAGCAAAATTAGCATATTAGTATGATTCATTAAAATAGATATTCTATCATGAAATATGTTGATATGGCACAATAATAAATTTTAATTCACTAATTTCAAATCCGTTCTACGAATTTTCTTATATTAACCATCAAGGTTTTTTCTTTTTCCCTACTAGTCTCTTTAAGCAATCATATGGCAAAATTTATCATTTACTCTACTATATTCATAAACTTAGCCAACTAACATGATATCTAGATTAGAAGTAGAAAAATTGCCCACGTCTTGAAGAACGAATTGAGAATTCTTAAAGAAAGACTCCTCGAAAGCACGATTGCCTTCCCTTCTCCTTGATCCTAGCCGCGAGCCTTCTCCTCCAAGCGTGTGCAAATATCTGGACTTCCCTAATCCTTGAACTAGCCGGCCTCCAATGAAAGACACACACACTCAATCTTTTTCTCACACAATTTCTTCTCTTTCTCTCTAAAAATCTTAGGTGCAAAGGATAAAGAATGACAAAGGGGCCTATTTATGCACAAATCACTGTCAAATGAAGGGTTGAGATGTGTTTGGGTGAATGGCTAAGATGTATTTGGGAGTTAAAAAACCACCCACTAGCATACAACCACCTTCCCACACTCTCCACTCTTCCCACTCTCCCATGACGGCCGGCCTATCCCTTCTTCACCTTGCACGTGCCCTTACATGCATACCTATAACTAAATTTGTTCATTAATTTGTTATACTAATTTGTTACATGACGAGGTCTACCATACAAGTTGTTTAATTAACAAATGAATTAACTAGTGGGCTAGCTAGGTGGGCTAATTCTATGGGCTTTTAATTAATTAATTTAATTTACTTTGGGTGGGCTAGGATTAAGTTATTAGGCCCAGGAATTTATAATAATTAATAAGAGGCTTTTAAAAGAGAAATGAAATGTTTGTTCATGACATTAAGAAATAGTTTTAAGGCTAATGCACACATTAATTTGCACGTACGAAATGCGTGAAATCAAATGAAAAATTTATATTTAATCATATGAAAAATCAGGATATTACAGAAAAATTGGTATTCATTGCTTCGACTGCCGCAAGTTCGGCCACAGAGTCAGAGTCTGCCCTCTTCACAACCGCAAGGAGTCTATGGCCTTTGAAATCAACCACAACTCGGAGATCACTTCAGCACTACCGGGGACTACATGCGAGTGCCTTCCTCCATCTGATCAATCCGCGCACTCGTCCAGAGATGGAGGCTAAAGAAAGTGCTATGAACTTTTCTTGGAAACAGCAAGGAGGGTGGTGGGTTGTGAAGAGGGTCAACGATGGGGTCTTCCATGTTAAGGCGATTGCTGATGGTGTTTTTCAATTCTCTGGGTTCAATGCAATTTTCTCGCCGTGGTCCATGGATTACGGAGCAAAGCTAAAACCTAAACCAAGCTTCAGCTGGATTAATGTTCTCCTATTACCCTTCCATATGTGGAATCAAACCTCCCTCGAGCAACTTACGAAACCCTTTAGCAAATTCATTACTATGAGTGGAGAAATGAAGAATGTGGTTTCTAGGGACCAAGACCTCACCTTGATCGAAGTTGAAGATGTTTGCCTCATACCAAAGAATATTCAAATCAACCATACTGTACCATGGACTAAGGAGCTTCAGATCCACGATGTCCCCGTGCTTATCTTGGGCAAACCCTATCCCTACCGATGACGTTCAACAAGGTAAAGTCCAACTAATTACGTTAGGGAGTGGCTCCACCACCTCCTTCTGGCATCGCAGGGAGTCACCGACAGAGCAGCAAGATTGATCCAATCAGCCGCCAGTTCATGGAATCATCGGCGACGCAAAAGGCAAGGAGAAAATCATTGACACAAATCTTTCCGTTATGGAATCTGTTACGAGATCTTAGGAGCAACCAAATTAGGTACACTTGGCAGGAAATTTTTTAAATATTTCGGGTCTTGCAGAATCAAGTTTGGAAGGTTCTAAAATGGTTCCTCCCAAAACAAAGCATATTGAGGAGTCTGTAGGGACAAAGACGAGAGAAAAGGTTGTTTTCAACGCCCCCCTATAATACAGATTCCCTCTGATTCTCCAAAGGGCAATATGGATATTGCAACTAGTGAATCAAATAATAATCCCGATAGCTCCGCTAGCTCTCAAGACAATGCCTCTGAAGAGGAGATAAGGCAGATGACTTGGAAAGGGAAAGTTGTTACGATCCCACTTTCGCTATACAAAAAGATCCAGCCTGCAGTTGAGTCCGCTCTTGAGTTCTGTGACTAGGTGTGTTGCAAAACTTGAAGCTCCTAAGTTAATGCAATTTAGCTTGGGAGCTAGGGGAGCTCGTGAAACCAGCTTCAGAACCATGTCCCTCATCCCTCAGCATCAAAAGCCCAAATCCTCGGCTAGCGTGGGATCTGTTGGTTTTGATGAAGAAACTAGCAAGCAACGCAAGAGATGCAAATCAACATCCAAACCCTCCTATAACAGGCCATTCATGAAGCATCTCTAATCGGTCTCCTCCCGCAAAAATGAAGGTACCTCATCTTCTATGTTTTTAGTTACCAATACCTGCAATAATCCTTTTGCTTTATTATCTAATGAGGATATTAATGAGGTAGCTGAATCTGTAGGAGTGGAGGTTATTGGGCCACACTCATTCGATAAGCTTAAGCAACCTGCGAGCGACGCTGTTGATCCCCCAGATCAACAGAGACAACTCAACTGAGTGCTTGGGCTTATTGACCATTACTTTTATTATTATCTTTGCTGCTTGTTTTTCTCTTGTTTCGATGAAGATTTGCAGTTGGAATGTTCGAGGGTTGGGCACCCCAACAAATGTGCCATAATCAAGGATAGTATTAGAAATGCTCAAATAACTGTGGCCTGTCTACAAGAAGCCAAGCTCAACAACCCCTCCGCAAGGAAACTTACATCCATCGGTGGAACTTTGCTTACCAAATGGAAGTCACTTGATGCTATTGAGAGCTGTGGCGGTATTCTTATCGGATGGGATGATAATTTCCTAGATTGTTATTTCTGTGCATTCGATATTTTCTCATCTCCTTTTCCTTTCGAGACAGAACTTCTGGAAAAGAGTGGTCCCTCACCTCAGTTTATGCCTCTTTTGAGCTTGTTGACAGAAACCTTTGCTTCAGAGAAATGAAACTTCAAATAAGTTCCTTATGCGATGCCTGGGTCATATGTGGATATTTCAAAGCCACCATTTCCAACTCTGAGAGGAATGGAGGCCAGAGTTCAAGCAGAGATATGAAGGAGTTCAGGAGTTGGATCTAGCAGATGCAACTTATTGACATTCCTCTTGCAGGTAGGAAATTCACTTGGTCTAATCTCATAGCTAATGTAATACCCCGGATAAAATAATACTTTTATATATATAAATATCTATATATATTGTATTATTAATTATTTTGCTTGATTTATATGAATATATGTATATGAATGGTTATGTTCATGATTGTGCATATGAATGAAAGAATTGATACTAATACATATACTAGTATATATGTATGATACATCTGTAAATATTTAATTATATGATACTTCATCATATATTTTTTGTCGTGCACTCAAATCTAACCATTCATCACACCTCTATCTTGATCAATGACTAAAATTGAGCCATGTGGAAAAATATCTCCAAAACCATGAGCCAAGAGCATGGTTTGTATGAAAACCACCTTGACATTTGGCTTGACAACCCCCCCCCCCCCCCCCCCCCAAATCTCTCCCTTTCTTCATTTAATCTCTCTCCCTCACTCTCATTTCAGAAAATTTTGAAAAGTATTCCCTAAAGCAAGAGAAAGGAAGAGAGTGAGAGAAAGAAGAAGAGGAGGTGATCAAAGGAGAAATTCTTGGAGGAGGGCAAGAGGAAGAAGGTCAAGCTAACCGTTCCAAGCTTCAATTGAAGGGTGGGGACTTCTCTAAACTCTAAATCTTGTTTCTTGTTTGATTCTTGAAAGAAATTAGTAGTAATAGTAATGGGTCTCATTGGTAGAGATGGATTGTTCAAAATCTGAACTTGAAAATAGAAAACACAATTGCATGCTTGTATTCCCGAATTTCTAAAGAACAATGTAGATAGAATCTGACCTTGAAATTTTCACCGCATGAACTTATACATGTTTATAGGCTACATGAATTATTTAAGATTTTTTCTGACCTTATTTGGTATTTTAAAGAAATCACTTTGGTTGACTAGGTCATAAGGCTGAGACTGGTTCTGTCTTTTACCAAACCTGAAATTGAGGAAATTTTGAGAATTTATTGATGCATGATCTATCTCTGTTTTTATCAAAGTATCCTGTGTGAGTCTAGATCATACAGAAAAAGATTGAAAGTATTTTGATGACTTTTGATACATGTTCAAAATTGTTTAAGCAAGAATATTCATGATAGAGACTGGTAAACAAATGAACTTTTTTACAGGATTGAAATGAGTAGAATTCATTGAATACTGGGAATCAAGATGAGATCTTTTGTGTATGATGTGCATGATGATGTCTAGTTTTTGAAAATATAAGTTTGATAATCATTGGTTATGTATGTGATTTATTGTGAAATTTTAAGTAAGTAATGAGCAGAACTTAGTCAGAATTGACACACTGATGAGATTGCAATTCTATGGCTCTATATGAGCAAAATCTGAGGAAATGTGTAACTAGGAAGTTATACTAGACCATCTAAGCTTTCCAACAAGACTTGTGTCAAGGAATTCCTGCAAGTATAGTAATAGTTATGATTTTTATAAGATGGAACAGAAACCAGTATTTAGGCTATAGGTTCTGTTTGTAAAGTACCTCATATCTATTTCTGTACACCTGAGAAAGATGATTGTTTTTACAGTATCAAATGAAATAATTTGGAAATATGACCAACTAGGAACTTGTAGAATACATATCCAGCTTTCCATAGAATCCAGATTTGTGATGAGTGAGTGGGTTTTATGCTATCGGTAAGGTACAGCCATTGTACAGGGAGTACACAGGTTGATGATTGTAAGGCTTTTTAGTGCAACTAAATGGATGAATCTGATGCAATGGTTAACTAGAGATTTGTAGCATAGATTCTTATCTTTCCAGAATGGGTAAGAACACTCAAATCCGAGTTATATTTTGAGAGTTATGACCCTTTTAATTTCTGGGCAGATTCAACTTAGTATGGAAATTCTAAATTTTGAGTAAGTGTTTGAGAGTTCCATTTTCCCCATTGAGATTAAGGGTTAATAGTCTTACTATTGAGGATAATTGGTGATATTACTTGTCCTAATGTGGTTAAACTCCTGTTGAGGACGTTTGTGACTTGAGTTAGTTATTAGGGTAGAGTGATACCCTACGACTATCGACCCTGGGCAAATTGGAAACTTTCGCCTAGGCATTGGACGTCCGATTAGTGCCATAGAATTCATGCCAATGGAGGGTGAACGCGGACCGTGGAGATGGACAAAATCCAAGATAGGGGAAGTGGCGAGTAGGGGAATGTGTCGCCGGGGCCACGGATCGACAGGCGAAATGTGAGGGTTGGAGTAACCCTATATCACCTTACTTAATTTAATAATTAAAATAAGTTTTGGATAAGAATAATGTGTTAGATATCTGTAACTTGCACTAATACTAGCAGACCATAATCGGGTGTTGTACTTTTCCTGTCGTAGGAATACGGATTGTGTTCTCAGGTGTTGAGATCACGAATCGCATATATCGATCTGTTAAATCTTGAAGAGTCGGGGTAGAGAACCGGAGAGAAACTCCTGTCAGATAGGGGAATTTGACCCTTGAGGCCGTCATGTTCTATGTGCGTGGACATGAACAGACCATAGGGCTACTGTCTCGTGGATCTTGATGTCATGGGTGCATGGGTTTGTACTTGCAAGTTCGTCGCAGCTTTTTGAGTGAGGTCCGGGCACCGGGCACTATGTGGCAAATGCGATCACCACTAGAGTGACTGCAGTAATTGGCGGGACCAAATAACTGCAACCTTTTTAGACACGGTAAATCTATTAGGAACATGACAAGTACAAGAGTAGGATGCATGGCGAGGGTACAAAACCCTAACAATGGAGACAGACAGCTAGATTTGCGGCGTATGTAGTATGGGATGCATGCGTTTCCCAAAGTATTGCTTGCATTAGAATAAGGCATGTGACTGATGCATTTAAATTGTTAGATCATGACATACAACAACACTGTAACCTGAATCCATTAATCCCTTATTTCACATCACTTTTTCTCTTTTGCATAAATTATGATTTGTGGTTGCCAGTTTGGAGATCGCTGCTATTATCAGCATTGCATTAGTATATGTAATGACGTTTCCCACCTTGTAGGTATCAGGAGCCATTCCACAGGTACATCAGAGCTCAAGTTAGTCCAAGCATCCAAGTGACAACATTCAAGTGTTATTTGTAATTTGTAAATCTTGTAAAATTCTATTGGACATTGTAACACTTGTAATTGTAACTATTACATGGAATAAAAGTTTTAATTTTTCTATATTTTTCTGTGATTGTGACTATTTGAAGTTTGAATCCTGGATTGTGTCTCAAATTTCCAGTATGGGGATTTGGGGCACCATAGCTAAGCCGACACTTGCTAGATTGGACAGATTCTTAATATCAAGCCAATTTGAACAGCTACATCCAAATTGCATTCAACACTCCCTCCCGCGCATTGCTTCAGATCACTGTCCTATAATATTGGACTCTCAAGCCATTCCTACCAGGCTACATTACTTCAAATTCGAGAAGGCTTGGGCTTCCCATGAGAGTTTTACCCCTGCTGTCAGTGACTAGTGGATGAGCTTTGCCTGCAGGGGATCATCAGTGGATATTTTTGCCCAAAAATTGGTACTGCTCAAGAGAAGAATTAGACGATGGAGAAATGAGGTGTTCGGACACATTCCACTTCGCAAGAATGCTCTTTTTTATAAAATACACCGACTTGACATCTGGGCAGATGCTTAACACTTAGACACCACTCAGTGAATCGAACTCTCTGATGCCCACAAAGATTACCAGTCTTTGGTGCAAGCGGAGGTCACCTATTGGAGGCAGAGATCCAGAGTGTCTTGGATTAAAGAGGGCGACGCCAACACAAAATTCTTCCATTCCATTGCTAACGGAAGGTGTATAAAGAACTTCATTTACTCCCTACTTCATAATGGAGACCTTATCACTGATCAATATTCAATTTGTTCATGTTTTGAACAATATTTTAGAGATATTTGCAGAAAGTGCTTCATCCCCTGACTTCAGAATTGACTGGGTAACCCTTTATCCCAATCCAAATGTCAATCTTTCTGTGCTTGATGCACCTTTCAGTAGGGATGAGATCAAGAAAGCGGTCTTTGACATGAATGGGGACAAGGCCCCAGGCCCCGATGGCTTCTCGATGCACTTCTATCAACAATACTGGGAGATCATTCAAGATGATCTATGTTGTATGCTGCTTGATATCCAAAATGGGAAGGCTGATATTAGTAGACTAAATTACTCAACAATAGTTCTAATCCCCAAGTGTGATAAGGCTAGCACAGTCTCTGATTTCTGCTCCATAAGTTTCCTTAACTGGTCTCTGAAGATCTTCACCAAAATCCTCTCAAACAGACTCAGCTCTTTACTCCATTCTCTAGTATCCCCATCACAGAGTGCTTTCCTTAAAGGCAAATCAACTGTTGACTATTTTCTTGTAGCACATGAAGCTATTAATCTGTGTTGCAACAAGAAATCTGATACCTTCATGTTAGATTGACTTTCACAAAGCCTTTGATACTCTCAGCTGGACCTTCATTGAGCAAATGTTAGCTGCCACGGGCTTTGGCCCAAGCTGGTACAGATGGATTAACACAATCCTTCGCTCAACCAAATCCTATGTTTTGGTTAATGGGGTGGGGGAAAAACTATAAACTCCAAGAGGGGTCTTAAGCAAGGTGACCCACTATCACCGATGCTTTTTATCCTGGCGGTAGATGTGCTATCACAAATGCTAAAAAGTGGAAGAAACAATGGCACATTTTCTCAACTGCAACTCAGGGGTTCCCTTGCTTCACTGTCAGTACTCCAATTTGCTGACGACACTCTCATCTTCTGCAAAGGAGATGAACAAGACGTGCTTCATTTAAAGCTACTACTGCATATGTTTGCTAATATCTCAGGCCTTCATATTAATCTCTCAAAATCACCCATTACCTATTTCGGGCCCTCTAAGACCAAGCTTCAGGCTTTCTCTCATATCCTAGGTTGCAAACAGGACTCCCTACCCACCAAATATCTGGGCAAGCCCTTGACCAAAGTAAAATTAAAGAAGAGAGATTGGCAACCTCTTCTTTTAAAGATTGAGAAGAGATTGTCTACTTGGAAGGGACAAATGTTATCTAGAGGAGGGAGACTGATACTCATTAACTCGGTGCTTAGTGCCCTGCCGACGTACTACGCTACCTTCTTGAAATTGCCACATTGGGTTATTGCAAGAATTGACCAACTACGAAGTAGATTCATCTGGGTAGGAGTTGATACAAATTCCTCTGGAGTCTCATGTACAAACAGGAAGCCATATGTCAGTCCAAAAGCCAAGGAGGTCTTGGTATCTTGAATCTAAACCAATTTAACAATGCTCTGCTTATGAAATGGTGGTAGAAACTTTTATCTGAGAACTCTCTTAGCAGCCAAACCCTCAAGTCCTTATATTTTAATAGATCGACCTGCTCCTTCAATTGCACTGCTCAAGCATCTGATTTTTGGAAGAATTTTTATAAACTCAAGGAGCAATTTCTCGAGGGGACCACTTGGCAATTGGGAGATGGACAATTCCTTAAATTTTGGACATCGAATTAGGTTGGAGGCGGTAGCATTGCCACTCTCTTCATGATACTGTTTGAGGCTGCTTGGAACAAAGATGCACCAATTTGCTCCCAAGGCCATTTTTAGCAGGGTAGATGGATTTGGAGACCAAGTCTCCACACTACTTCCTCTTCCCGCCTTACTTTTGAGAAGGACCAACTACTGCAACTTAGAAATGATAGAACTTTCTACTGTGGATAAACTTTCTACTTAATGATAGAACTTTCTGGAATGCTAGAAATGATAGAACTTTCAATAACAAGCTTATTACTGTAGATAAACTCATCTCTAACATCAAATTCTGGTTCTCTCATTGGCTAGATAACAGCGAAAGCTCCACAAAGAAGGCCAAGGGAAGGACTTGAGGATGCAGGAGATCGAGATCTAATGCGGCCTGGGAAGGACTCTTCACTTCAAAGCTTGGGTAGCAACCAGGGATAACCGAACTTTGTATTATGTTTTGATTGGGTTTTTTTGGGGATTCTGACTGTCCCAGGACATGTAATATTTTAACTACTGTACTGCACTGTTGGTATTTTGGTGGTGGTGGGGGGGGGGGGGGGGAGGGGGGGTTGTATATTTAGTTTTGATCAGGGTACTGCTTTGTTGAGTGTAGGGGGGATGAGATCATAACCTTGAGTCTAGTTGAGGTGCACGACAATAGTCTGCTACCCTCTCTACGATTCAACATTTTGCCATCTCGAGCTCAGACACTCACAGTGCTTAGCCTGTTTTACAACCCCTCCACTGTAGTATGTATTAGCTTCTAACTCTTATATATATATATATATATATATATATATATATATATATATATATATATATATAATTTGTGAGATAGGATTCTCCTACCTTTTGCCAGTCAAAAAAAAATATATATATATACCAATTAATATAGATTTTTATGTATATTATATATATACTAGATTTTCCTGTGGGCACGTGCCTACGGCACGTCTTCGGAACGATACAACACACGAAGAGCCCTTTAAACAGTGAAACGGCAATTATGTCACTCAAGTTTGAATAGTATGACAATAATTAGTTGTAAACAAAAGTCAATGTTTCCATTTGTAGATGTTGAAAAACAATTATAAATGGGGGTGTAAAATCCAACTTCTTAGAACTTGGAGGGTGGAAAATGATGAAATTTAACTATTGAAGAGATATTTGCTATTTTTCAATGTAACATGAGCAATAAATTAAAGCATAAAATTTTGAAAATTTACAAACCTGAAATCTGAAAATCTAAATTTCTAAGTAAATAAAGAAAGAATGAGAGAGAGAGAGAGAGAGAGAGGGAGAGAGACAGAAAGAGAGAAATATGAAAAAATGAAGAGAGAAGAGAAAGATACTAACAAAGTAATGAGTTTTTTAGTTTTGGGGGGCTAATTTGGTTTTGGGAAAAAACTTTTTGGAGGGAAAATATGTTTTGGGAGAGTGAATCTGAACCGTTGATTTTGTTCCAATTGAATGTGAACCACTTGATAGCTTTGTCTTGGTTTTTATTATATATTACACCTCGCTTCCCAAAACTACGAAATGTAAGCACGTGACATGGTCTACCGAATAACTTGTGTTATCCATGAGCTGTTATCGATTCAACTCAACAATATAAATAGGAAGTAATACAACCACGCATGAAATAAAAGAGTAAACACATGAATAACAATACTTGAAATTCAAGCATCAAAATAACCAAACATAATAACAATCCAACATCCGGAATCAACAATAACAATATTCGGGTAAAAATCCCACAAATACAAGAATTAACAACATTATTCAATTATTAAAGTTCTAAAAAAAGAAACAATAATTATTTAAGCGGCGCAGCAAAACAATTCTTTCACCATTGTTGCTCTCCTAGTCCATCAGGCAAATCTCCTTGATTACTTGTAAGTTGTTCATCTAAAAGAGAGGAAAATATGTCCTTAGAGCAAGTCATGGACAACAAGCAAGGCCGGCCCAACCATAAAGCCACCAAAGCCCTAGCTTTAGGCCTCAAAAAAACCTAGGTCATTTTAGGCCTAAAAAATATATATATATATATATATATATAAAGAATAATTAATAAAGGCCTCATCTTCTACATTGGGTAATATGTATTCAATTGGGTAGCTTTGAGCAAAAATAATTCACAAAAATACTCAAAGCACATTGAATATAACATCCATACATTCTCAATGGAGCCCCATTTCGTTATAAACACTTGATCTGGTTTTCAAGGTATATTAACATATGATTTCCACCGTGAAGGCGCTCCACGATGCCTATCAAAACTTGAGAGCCTGCAATATTCCACTTACATGTTATTATCTTTATTAGTATTCAATGAAAGAAAAATATAGAACATACACTGCAGGGAGCAGGCTGGGATCCTGTTGCATTGCAACTAAACACTATTTTGTTCACAACAAAATTACAGTGAGCACAAAGGGCAAGTGTTTTGTCCATACTAGTTCTGAGTCCCCGACCCCACGCCTCACTCATAGGTTGTATTGTTCTAAATTTCTAATCTCTATTGTTTTATTTGAAATATATAATCTGTTTAGGCTTAATTTTCATTGTTTTATTTTAAATATATAAATGTCAACTCGAAAATTTTTAAAAAAATATTATTATAAGCTTTTAAAAGGCCTCATTTCAAAGTTCGCTTTAGGCCTCAGTAAGTGTTAGGCCGGCCCTGACAACAAGTAGAGAAATAGAGAAGCAATGACAGTAACGGTATAACGATGGATTCAATGAACGATGAAATCAATAATATTGAACAGTGACAAAGCGAGAATAGTACAATGTGCAATAACGGTGATTTATAACCATAACAATAAACAATAACAATAATAATAACAGAAGAAATAACGATAACACTATTCGATAACGATGACAAAATGCAATGACAATGCGATGAAGTCTTAAGTCTGTTATTCATTTTAATCATAACTAATGCAAGTACTACTACATCCCATACTACAGGTTCGATGCATACAATCAATTTTGTTTAGACTAAGGTGGTAGATTCTATAGGTCATGTACTCGGCACAATATAACACTAGCTATTGAACAATTTCTTGCACAATAACGATAACACTGGTCAGTTACAATTTCTTGCACAATGACGATAACACTGGCCATTTGCAATTTCTTGCACAATGACGATAACAATATTTTGGGAACGAGACCCACATTCCTGAGTACAGTCACTATATTATCAACTACCCTGGTCAACCCTTAACTCCGGCTTGATTAACATTCTTTATTCAATTAACATGCAATACTAATAGGGAACAATAGGGACAGAAATATCAATGGGAAGCGATAATACGATTAATAAGGGACATTAGAATGATGACAACACAATCTTAAGATCATGTAATGTACTCTATATAATAAAATACACCAAATTCAACATTATAGATTCAATTATATATTATTAAGCATAGAAACCAAATTCTGGATAGCAGTAGGTTGCTGTACCAAAATCAGAATTTCCGTTGCTACAGGATAGCAAATGCGGATCCGTCAGAAAGTCTAGAAACTAGACTCTTGCCCAGTTCCAACGCATATTTAAAGTCCAAATTCCGACAATAGTAGCTAGGTGAATTTTAGTGGTCTTTACAGGTTACCATTTCTGGTTGGTTATTAGTATCGACTAGTTTCAGTTGTAACGGCAGTAAATATACATTGTAAAAAATTAGTAAAAATAATTTTTATTACCCTAAGCATGTTGGCTATCAATCTAGAAATTATCATGGTAATATTTGATCATTAGTTCATCTAATTCATCAGTTTAACATGGTATGTGCATAACTCTGAAAATACAGCGTAACAGCAGTAAAAAGGTCATAACTCATGCAATATAATTCGAAATTTAAATATTCTGGATGTTCTGGAAACTAAAAACATGGGGCTACATTTCATATTCAGAAAGTTATTGATTTTGATGAGATTATCTAGGTCGAAATAACATGACAATGTTCAGGTTGGCAATAATTTCAGGGTTTCAACATATTTTTCATGAATAAAAAATTATTAGAATGTTATGAACGATGAGTTAGGGGTCGAAAACATATATCAAAGCAAGTTATATCTATGTGAATATGGTACTAAGATGTATAATGTCCATAATCGTACTAATCACCATCAACTAACACACTAACATCAATCATATAAACAATCAATACTAGTATACAATCTACAATAGTTGTGTAATATCATGACATGAAATACAATAATAATTCCTATTCCTATATTCAATAATTAACTACATGAATGCATGCAAGATCTCTATACATTGGAGGCAAAAGACGGCACGAATTCAAGACTACTACTTTGATTCGCTCGTATAAATCCGTAGTATCCCAACGATGAACAATAATAAACAATATACGATAATCAATATGGATCTACTTGTGGGATTCAATAAACAATCTCGAATACGATACAACACAATTCGAGAATGAGATGACTTGCCTTTAGAACGACGTTAGATTAATCCGAATATGCGAAGAATAACGGGATCGGAATTCTGGCGACACGGCGACGAGCAAACGATCACGACGAACACGATCGGGCACAGATCTTGATGAGGATCAAGATCGAAAAATCTAACGGCTGAGATCGAAGATCAAGATCAAGATGATGATCACGATTGCGATTATCAAGGGAGATCCGACGGTCGAGATCAAGATATGATCGGATGGTGGTGGCTGATTTGATCAAGCACTTGATGATGATCATGGTGATGATCAAATGGAGGATCGAACGGATGTGATTGGACTTGATGCACTGTTGATGCTCAAAACAGAGGAGGGCTCGGGCGGTCGTGACTGGGGAGGCGACGTCGACGGCAGTGCTCAGGGCAGTGACAACGAGGGAGGTGGACCAGGAGGAGCGGATGGCAGAGGATGAGAAACTCAACAATGGCAGGGGGATGGGTGCTAGAAGTGGTGGTCATGACTGGGGCGATGGCAGGTGGTGGCTGAGGGGTGAGCAGTAGTGAGGTTCTTCGGTAGCGGCGCAAGGTGACGGAGAGCAACTCAACTTTGGCTGCAAGGGAGTCGACGAGCAGGATGGGTTGGCGATGAGGTGAAGGAGGAAGACGAAGAGGCAGGTGGTTGCTCTCTGGTGGGGCAAGGCGACGTGGAGGTGGAGGCGGTGTCGGGGGCAGTCAGCAAGGTGTAGTCGGGGTTGGCTGCAGTCGTCGAAGCATCGGAGACTGTGATGGCTGGGCAAGCAGAGGAAGAGGAGGTGCAGGGAACGGTGGTTGGAGACGAGGGAGGAAGACGACGGGATGCTCTGTTGGCGAGCGGTGAGGGGGAACTTGGGCGATGGCGATGGAGGAGATGGATGCGAAGGTGATGGGGGGCAACTGCGCCGACTGGTGGGTGGCTCAATGGAGGAGGAGGAGGCGGCACTTAGCAATGGCGGAAGGCCATGGCGAAGAGGCGGTGGCAAGGAGAAACTGGGCGGAAGACGATGAGTGGGAGGAAGATGAAGGGTTACGGAAGTGCGGTGGAGCTGGAGGTTGGAGCGATGATGGCGATGAGCAGGAGGGACGAGGTCGGAGGTGGGAGATGAAGGGGGTTCCCTCTGTTTTGTTTCGAAAACAGAGGAGAGAGGGGGAGACGAGGAGAGAGAAGAAGGGCGAGAGGGTTATTAAAACAGTAATAATACAATAAATATAATAATTATAATATATAATAATGGGGAGAGATTATAGGGATAATGGAGAGATATGGGGAATTGGGGTTACGGGATGTGAAGGGTTAGGAGTGATTTTTGGAGATTGGCTGTTAGTGGAGATATGTGGTGGTTTTAGGTTAGTGGGTTTGTGGGTCAAGATCCAATAGGAATGGATATTGGGTTTTGGGTTGAAATCAAATAAGAGATGGGCTTGGACTAGGCTTCAAATTAAAGAATTATACAATACAAAATCAATCAAAATCAATGGGCTTTACAAAATAATAATACTAATAATAATATTATAAGAATAATAATACATGACATAATTTGGTTCAACATATTCATGAAAATAATTCAGAAATAATAATAATAATAATAATAATAATAATAATAATAATAATAATAATAACATTATACAACAAGATAAGGATTGACTTATCAACTTTCTATTAAAATAATCCAAACGGGAAAAATATATAATCGGTCAATTATAAAATGGAAAGTGAAGTTAAAATACACTATTATTTGAAATAACAAACCCGTTTGTTTAGAAAAGATTTTAAATAGAAAAAAAAGAATTTAACAAACAATAATCAAAATACAGAAAATATTCGAAAAATACGTGTTTACGAGATCGGGGGTTACAATATAGATACACACTATTATACATATAAATTAGGAGGAAAACAGAAAAAATATGGTGATGTGACATATGACATTGCCATTTGGTTTGCCAAATTTGATCAAAAAAATAGCCATTGCCAAATTTAACATCCCAAATGAGAGGTTGGTGTGGAGGGTTTTTACCATTTTGGCTTCCAGATATAAATATGAAAATCTAAATGAGAGCTTAGTGTGGATGCTCTAAGGGGTAAGGGAAGTCAGACAGCAAAGTGTACATGAGAATGACATGAGTAATACAACTCCCACTTAAAGCGGTGTGATTAGATTAATTAAGTTGGGTTTTCTACAAATTACAAAACTCCAACTCTTAAGTAATTATAGTAAAGATAGAGAAATCTAAGGTCTTTGTTTTTGCTGCTTTAGAGGGGCCTTAGAATCGGAATCGACATAAGATAGAAGTATAAACAGACAGAGAAATAGAAGAAGCAATCGGTCGAAATTTTCAAATAAGATTAAAACAACTCATCTTTTTCTTCACTCTCACTCTCACTCTTGAGATCATCAACATGGACCGACCTCCGATCACCTGTTACGGTGAACAGAGGTGTGGGATTGAGTTCTTGGTGTTAGAGGTGTAAAGTTTGAATTTTGAGTGGACTGTGAGCGAGTAGTAGCAAGCATAAGTGATAAAGAGCTATTCGAGGAGATCAAGCCTCCTTAAGAAGAAGAAGAAGAAGAAGAAGAAGAAGAAGAAGAAGAAGAAGAAAACTAAGGTTTAATTAAATTAAAACATGATCCTAGATAACTAGCCTTACAATAAATAAATAGGGTTGGCGAAGCTTTCATTGAATCAAAGACAAAATGACAATACAACAAGTTAGTATTCAAATTTTTTTTTGATAACGAGGATAGAATCGTTCGATTCCAGCCCAAAATATATTTAAAAAGGGGGGGGGGGACAACGAGGTACAATTTTACAAGCTGTAAAACTAAAAACCAGACAACAAAAAGACAGAAAGTTATACACTATCAGGCAATAGAGAGCATCGCCTCGAAATAAACCAAAACAACCACCAAAGAGACTGCTATCTACATCGACCGAAAAAAAGTAATAGGCGCCACACGATAACACTCCGGCCATCTACCAAGGCAGGCAACCGGAGGAAGAGCCAAACAAACGAACTGGAACGACCAAACGGAGGCTGAGAAGGATCGATAAGAGGGTAGCGACAACAGAGCCGACCCCAAGCCCCTAGGACGAATCCCACAGCTTCGAAACGAATCAGTGGAGTAGGGAACCGCCTAAAAGTGCCGATGGATCCCAATCTGCTGAAACAAATAAAGAGCACACAAGGAGAAAAACCTAAACAAAATCAACACAAACCATGTGGTCATCAATATAGTTTGATGGAAAGTGCCTCCCTGTATTTCCAACTGCACGTTCTCACCTAAACCATGGCAGAATCACAATCAGCCACGAGCAAAGCTTAGATAATCAGCTGAATAACCATGGGGCTCAAAATTCACATCAGTGAACACACACTCCTTCAAAACAAAGAGCAAAGAGAGGATAAAGAAAAACAGGGCAAACGAATTACTAACAAAGCACACAATACCAACATGCTACTTAGAAAAAGCCCAACTGAGACAAAGAACAAATCACAGTACACAGCCTGCTAGAGGCCGGCTCCGACTAGCCAACCTGCCTCAGAGGCACTCAACGAGTAGAAACCTACTCCCAAAACTCCAGAACCACTAGCAAAATGGAAACCACCACAACCAAAAATCCCAACTAGAAATCATAGATCAGTTCAGATACCATAGTAAGAACCTTGGATCAAAATAAAGTTAACAGCCAAAACATAGTCGCTACTAGATCACAGTACCATGATGACCAAGAGCAAACCAGCCAGGAAACAGAAGAACATACAAGCAACTAAAAATAACACCTAGTCAAGGAAAAGCACAGAGATCCAGTCTCGTATAAGCTTCCAGTTAGCAAGAGCACCGAAACCAAGACCAAAACATAGGGTAGAAAATCTCCATAGTAATAACACCAAGAACGGCCGCTTCCTATCATATCTACAATGATAAGGAAAAGAAAGCAAGATAAGAACAAATAAATCTAGTTCAAAAAGGTTAGGTTAGATCGATAGATGAGGGAAGCCTCGTCTAGACGACTCAATTGTAAGGTTGCCACTTTATCGTTTGGTAAAGTGGAAGACCACAAATTAGAGAAAAATAAAAAATCATCAATCATCAAAGCAATCGATGATGTTGAGTGCGAGAAGATATGTTTATTCCTTTCTGACCATATCACCCAGATAATGACCATAATAGAGAGGAACCAAGATTTGCGGTGCTCTTTCTTAATCAATTGAGATCCCCAGCAGGACGAGAAAGCAGCAGGAATTGAAGGCACTTACCAAGCCAAAACATTAATAGACCACAAAGGTAGGATAAAGCTGCACTGAAGGAAAAGGTGATTAACATCCTCATGTTCGGTTGAACACAACGCGAATAGTTACCCTAAAGCCGGATCCCTTTTGTTGAGAATCTCGATGGTGAGAAGTTTGTTATTAAGAGCGAGACAAGTGAGAATTTTAGATTTGAGTGGGGCGCAACTACTCCATAAAGGATTAGCAAGAGTGGAATATGTACCCCCAAAGTTAAGAAAATTGTAGAAGGACTTAACCGAATAAATACCTGAGTTAGTCCAATGCCAAGAGAAATTATCAGCAGGATACCAAGAATACTGGTTCAGTTTAAAGAAAAGCTCATTGAGTTCAGTCTCGAGATGCTGGGGAAGAGAACTGTAACACCCCGAATTCCAAAAACAACTGAATTCAAGATTTCCACAGGATCTTTACACTTCTTTCGTGCAATTTTATAAGGAATTTAAAACTTTATTTCAACAATGATTACATCAGAGTCTTTTACATCAATACGCAGTGGAATCAATAAAATACCACAATAATGAATGTATAATTGTTACAACTTTAACATTTAAGTAATCAACAGCATCAAATCATCTTTATATCTTCATGTAACTCCAATTCCTGCATATAAAACTGTGGGCGCGTCAGTTGCTTACAACTGACGAAATATTATACATGGCCATCCTCTCTATGCCGGAAACAGTATAACGATTCTTAAATACTTTAGCAAACACAAACTTGATCACAAACAAAGCTACAAAGGGACTATCCTGTTGATGTCGTGTTGTGCGGTGCACTTAGTCCTTAATGCAGTTATTTATATTACATGACACTAATGCACACTTGTTCGGATTCTATGCATCCCATACTACATAGGTCCGAGGGCAAGCCTCTTAATCGTTCTTCATCTTTGAAGGGTTCAATCCCTCGTCATGTCTTAATCTACTACTGTAACTACGGTAAGTATCTCAGATGATCTATGAGTACAAGCTCATGTACAGAAAACCTGGAGGGGAATCCCACGCCATGTCTTGACTCATCAAGCATGCATTCTGTGGCAATTCAGCCTCCTTCATGGCACACGATCCTCATGCAGTCACCACACATCCCACAAGCGTGGCTAAAGTCTGATCATTACTGAGTAGTGCCCACACCATATCTTGAATCATCAAGCATGCATTCTGTGGCTCACCCCCGCACCGTAAACTCTAGTTCTCATACTTGTGTTTTTCTCTCACTTTCATTACATCTTCACTATGTATCTCTCTGTAATTTCGGTAAGTATCATAGATATTCTATGATTACAAGCACGTGTACAGAAAACCTGGAAGGAAATCCTACGCCATGTCTTAACTCATCAAGCATGCATTCTGTGGCAATTCAGCCTCCTTCATGGCACACGATCTTCTTGCAGTCACCAAACATCCCACAAGCATTGCTACTGGGATGGTACTCTGGAGTAGTATCCACGTCATGTCACGATGCATCGTGAAGACAGCCTGTGCATACCCTCACAACACCCATCCAATGGCCCTCATACTCATATTTTTCTCTTACTTTCATTACATCCCTACAATGTTTGTTTTAAAAGAAAATCATCATAACCTAGAGCTAGCTTACCCTACCGGACTTAAATCAAAACAACAGAGACAGTCAGCCTACCTGGCTACTTCTCAAGAGACGCTCAACCCTCAACGGTTAGCTCTCAAAATCATAAATAAAACTGCCGGTCACTAGGGTCTCGCCTAGCCTCTAGATTCCAACAACTATCTCTTTCTAGAGATCAACAATATTTCATAATTAATCTCAAATAATCATTTCCATTTCTTTTGTTCACAAACTCTTTCTCAAAACATTTCTTTTACAATCTCATAACATGAGAACAATTCAATTCGGTATCTATATCAATTTCACCATTCATATCCTGGTGTGCATTTCAAAATAAACTCAATCAAATATTAATAATCATAAAATCTCGTATTCAAACTTATTTAACTTTCATTTGTCAAAATCAAATCCAAACTCAGGAACCAAAAATCAGTTCGGTTCAGTCGACTGGTGACAGTATCAGTCGACTGTTCTGCGAATATCAAAACATCACAGTCGGTTCAGTCGACTGTTGACAAGGAACCAGTCGGCTGTTCCACTAATACTTTGAAAGCTCAAACACCAAAATTCACGACAGCAGCAGTCGACTGTGAATGTAGACAGTCGGTTGCTCTGCGAAACTTTGAAACATAAAAAACAACAGTCAGTTCGGTTCAGTCGACTGTGAAAGAAGATAGTCGACCGTTCCGCCGATGAAAAACAAATTCTTATACTTGCCAGTCGACTGTGGCAATAGACACTCGACTGTCAATTACACCAATTGTAGCTTGCATATATTTTTCGACCTTTTAATTGATTTGTACTTCCATATAAAAAGTATAAATCATTTCCAGAATGTATTCCTTTTAAAAACAATATCGTATATGTTTTCAAATTCACCAGTTTCTCGTCTTTTCAATAAAAATCCTTTAAAATGCATAAAAACATATACAATCAATTTCCCAAATAGAATATTGTCTTTTATCAAAAATTACTTTATAAAAATCTCTATACTCAAAAATAGATATTTTGAAGTTAGAACCACACTTCTTTGCCATATTAACAACAAACAATTCTTTTATACACATTTGCATTATTTCAATTACTATATCAACCATGCATCATACAAAACTTGCCAAATGGCCCATATCCTTGCATGCAAATATTCTAACAATCACCATAACACATTGTGAATCATAAATCTAACAACTCACATCTATCACAATAATCAGAATTTAGCAATCAATTTCTACAACAACTAGCATGTAATCTCATCATACCAATTCAATTTCAACAATTAGTTTGTATATCATCTATCATGCAAATTTCTATTACTAAATTAGAAACCATTTAGAAAATACCCACCTAAAGTTAAAGAAATGTACTCAAATGAACTCCTAGAATTAGGAGCTCCTAAAGAAAACTCCAATTGCAACCTCCTCGAAATCCGTGCACCAAAGCTAGCCCCACACTCCATCTCCAATTTCGGCAGCATCCAAGAAAGAAAAACCCCTTCATTTGCATCTTCAAATATGTACATACTATATATATACATCACATGTTTACACATATATATATATATGCACACATTGAATTGTATGGTGGATAAACAAAAGGCAATGAGGGATTTGTTGCTTTTGGTTTCGGAATGGGCAGGAGAGAGGGAGGAGAAGAGATGAGAGAATGAGAGGCTAAGGGGATATATTTATAGATTAACTAATGGGTAGTTAGGATAACCACCTCCCACATGAACACCACTAACCCCATTATTTAAACTTGTAACTTGCTTTCCCTCCCACTTTCAAAATCAAATATTCAAATTTTTCCTCCTCTCTAAACATCCCGGTCCCTAAAATTGTGTGCACATCGCACGTGTGCACGTGCACGTGCTTTGTGTACAAAATAATTTATTTATTTAATCTCTTTAAAATAACTTATTTATGTATGTAATAAATATATAAAATTAACTTTAAAATTATACGTTTCATGAACAATAAAAATAAACACACATAATTCCATGAAATTCATTTTGAAAGAATAATACGCTTAAAACACGTGCACCAAAACACGTGCATCGCCCGTAAAATCTCAAAAATACAAAAATTGATTTTGTCAACCGAAAAATATTTATAATTAATTGGAATGCAACATAAAGAATATATTTAATATACATATTCAATAATGTACGGAAAACACGTGTATTGCACGTAAAAGTTTATTTTAATTAACATAGACAAAAATTGAATTCCATTTACAAAAATGAATTTAAACATGTTTATAAAAATAAATAATTGAAACTCATCGAAAAACTTTGCACGTAACGGTGGAATACCCGAAATCAAGACGTGCATCGATAATACGTAAAAGCACGTAAAACTCAAGGATTGAAATTTTGCATTTGAGTTGTCTCAAATGGATTTTGAGAATACAGGATTGCATAAATAATCGGAATTCAAAATGCATATCAAAATGTGTTAATCAATAACAGTACAAAATGCACGTGCGTAACACCCGAGGGAAAAAATTGTCATTTAAATTTTGCGGGGTGTTACAAGAACATAGGAAGGGTATAGACCAGAACTTTTGGTGGTTAATAATAGTAACATATTCCGCTACCGTTGCTGAGGGGTTGGAAGCCAAATGGTAGAGGGAAGGAATGGCCAAAGCTAACTTAATGTTGTCGAACCATAAATCGACCCAGAACTTTGTCTTGGACCCATTAGTGCAAACATGGTAGATGTCGCAATGGAATGGCCTAGCTGCTTTCCAGACCCCTTTCCAGAAAGGAGATGCCTTACGGGACAGAGAAGGGGAAAAATCTGCTATCCTTTTCCGGGTGAAACATTTCAGAGAAATGAGTCGAGCCCAAGGTATCTGATCTTTGACGAGAATTCTCCATAACCATTTGCTCAAAAGAGCTAAATTTTGATGCCTAAGGTTCAGCACCCCTAAACCACCTGCCACCTTAGAGGTGCAGATTAACTTCTAGTTACAGAGATGGAAACTAGCTTTATAAAGGCCAGTCCCAGACTAGAAGAAATTCCTTATAATTTTTCAATCCTTTTAGTGACCCAAGAGGGGACGTAAAAAAAGGACATCATATATAAGGGTATAGAAGATAGAACTGAGTTGACCAGAACGAGTCTACCTCCGCGAGAGAGGTGTCTGCCCGACCAAGCGTTAAGCCTGGATTCAACTTTGTCAAACATTGGCATCCAATCAGACTTTTGAAGCTTTCCCCAATGCAAGGGAATACCAGGATTAGATGGGAAAAGATGCGGAGGCACAATTAAAGAACTGAGCAATCTCCACTTGCCGGTTGAGCGATCCTCCAAGCCAGAGAACAAAGGATTTTTGAAAGTTAATGGATAGACCGGAAGCTTTTTCAAAGATGTAGAGGAGTAACTTCAAGTTACGCAAAGAACACCCATCGGGCTTAGAAAATATGATAGTGTCATCGGCATATTGGAGGTTCAGCACACCACGAAAACTGTGAGAACCCCCAAGACCTTCGATGACACCAGCATCCCAAGCCTTACGGAGTAATTTACTGAACACATCAGCGACAAGGGAAAATAATAGGGAGGAAATCAGATCGCCCTGTCGGAGACCACACTTACACTTGAATTTGTGGTCTTCCGAACCATTGATGATAACAGAGGAGGTGCCGGCAAAGAGGCTAGATTTGATCCAGGCGATCCATTTAGGACCAAACCCATGATTAAGAAGGATATCGAAAAGAAAGTCCTAACTAACGTTGTCGTAAGATTTTTGAAAGTCTAATTTTTGCAGGATACCCTCAGAGTTAGAATTATGGCAATCAGAGATAATTTCTTGGGCCGAGGCCACACTGTCCAGGATAAACCGGTCTTTAATAAATCCTGATTGTGCCGAGTCAATTAAAGGAGAAATGATAGCACTCTGACGAGTCGAAAGAACTTTCATGATGATCTTGAAGGAGGTGTTAATGAAACTAATCGGTCTAAAGTTGGAGACCGAATTGGCTCCATAATTTTGGGAATGAGAACGATGTGTGCGTAATTGATGCGGTCAAAAGAGAATAACCCTTGGTGAAGATCAGAAAACATTTTGAATAGGTCATCTTTTAGAAACTCCCAGAATTTCTAGAAGAAAAAAGCAGGAAAACCATCCAGTCCCATGACCGAATCACTTTTTAAAGAAAAAACAACCAGTTTAATCTCGTCAAGTGAAAAGGGTTCTTCCAGGCTAGACAGGTCATGGGAATGCTGACCATACAATTTGTTCCAGTCAAGTTGGAAAGAATGAAGTTTAGGGGAGCCCAACAGATTTTTAAAGAAATGCAGAAAATTGACATGAAACTCAAAAACGGTCGTTAACTCATCATCATTGCGATAATAGAGGTAATCTGATTGCTACGCTGGTGATGCGAAGCAAAATTGTGAAAAAAGGCGGTGTTGCCATCACCCTCCTTGATCCGACGATACTTCGCCTTCTGTGCCCACTTAATATGTTCATTGTGGAGAATGGAAGCGTACTCTCTCTTGCTAGCAGCACGTTCCAACTGAAGGGGAGCCAATATAGGGCCACGTTTCTCAAGTTTGTCGATGGAATCAATGAAGGACAGAAAGAAATGCTTAAGGAAATTAGTATGAACAAATCTCTCTTTATTCCAAATTTTACAACCATATTTGACCGCGTGAGGCTTGAGAAGGATACGCCCGAGACCGGAAGAACCCGTAATAGAGGAAAGGCACTTCGTGATGAGATTCACGAAAGTTTGATCTTGTAACCAGAACTTTTCAAAGTGAAATTTGAACGGTTTGGAAAAATTAAAATTGGAGCTTAAGGATAAGGGCACATGATCAGAGGAAGGATTAGGCATGGCCGTAACAACAGAGTTGTGGAAAAAATTGATCCAGTCTAAAGAAAAGAGAAAGCGATCGAGCTTAGCCATAGTCGACGTCTGTCTCATGTTGGACCAAGTAAATGACCTGCCATTGAGAGGTAATTCAGAAAAATGGAGGGATCGAATATAGTCGTTAAAGTGATTGGAATCTACTTCGTGCCACTGTGAGATCCGTCCTTCAAGATCCGCAATGGACGGTCTGTAAACCAAGACCACTGTGAGATCTCGATTGAATTCAAACCAGTGGAAATGAACAATAAGAAAGAATGTTAATCGGCGAATTGAAATAAGCGAGAATTTGGATTCCCTAAAACCAAAGAGAATCCCACCTCTCGATTCAATTGCATCAAGAGAGATCCAATTAGAAATTAATGATCTGCCGATCGAACGTAGGGTGGAGGGAGACGGGGAAGCAAGTTTAGATTCCTGAATAGAAATCAAATCATAGTGGGAGGAAGAAATGAGTTGATATACAGCTTGTTGTTTGGTCGAACAACGGAGACCCCTAACATTCCAAGAAATGCTAATCATAATTTACATGAGTCCCAAACGCTCTAGAAAATTCACGTTGGCGAATATTTTCAAAGTCGACCAAGTTATTTGCAGAAACCAAAAACCCCATATCTTTTGAAAGTCGAAGCATATCTAGATTAGTAAGGGTGTCGAAGTGCACATGGTAGATGGAACCAAGTTGATCTCGCCATGCGGGATCAGGTGCAGGGATAGGGATATCCCGCTTACAAAGCTGAGCCACTAGTGAATCGAGAGAAACAGATGGACGAGTTGCAGCTCTTTTTGCTCGAATACGAGCGCTCGAGCGAATGACAGAGAAGGAAGATTTTTGCGCGCTCTCAGACTGCTGCCCCCAGAGTGGACGTTCGCAGCTGATTGGGGCGACTTAAGAGCAGGAGGAGAGGAATTAACACTTTTTAAAAACTCCCGGTCATTAGGACCTTGGGAGGGGATCGGACAGGGGAGAGAAGGGGGAGCAGGGGTGTTATAAAGGGAGAAAACACGGGGTAACTCAATGCATTGTCGGGGGGTAATGAAATCCACCACAGACGATGAGAGAGCCCCAAATCAACAGTGATACTGATAGAAAGTAGTAAGATGGCACTCTAACGTGTAGCTATCAGAAAAAGAATAGTAGAGACCATACCGAAAACGAAGGGAACAACCACAATCGAAAGAATCTCTAAAATGAATAACAATTGCATTAATGTAAATAATTACCTGTTGGTGCGAATGGGAGAGATCTAAATCCGCAACATCTGCTCCTAAGCGATCATCATGCTCAATCCACGACTCAGCTTTCGAACACGAAGCTTTAATAATCGTGGAATTAAGTTTAGTCCCTGGCGCTGGAGAACTTTGCACGGTGCTTTTGAATCAATCCCAAATGGAGGAGAAATGCGGATTAACTTCCCAAGCTGACAACTTCTCATCAGAGTCAATCAACTTAAGTATCGATGCCACAAAGCTAGGGATAGTCAGAATAGCAGGAGTTAGCAAAGGGAAAGAACTCGTTGGCTGGGGAAGAGGACGATTGGAAGGAGTCTCGACCGGACTGGTCAGCTTGGAGGTTTTCTGCTGCAAAGAATCCGTATCTGGATTGATCCAAACAAGGTTGCGAGCTTTCGAAGGAGAGATTTTTGGAATGGAAGTAGAGTGAGCACTTTTAATCTGATGTGAGGAATGCTTTTTAGCAGGAGTTTTATACATTGCTCTCCATTTCGACGATGGAGCGGTCGTCTGGGACGAAGCTCCAATCGCGAACGATTTGTAGGGAGAGGGAGGAATAACTAGGTTATCAGTATTACCAATACGCAAGGGAGCTGAAGCTACTAAGATTATAGGAAGGTCTTGGTAGTTTTCTGAAATAGCAAAGATCGCCTTATTGTCCCGCAAGGAATAGCATCAATCCTGTCCTTTGAGGGAGGGCAGAAGAACTCAGCTTCAACTTGCAGACATCCAGAAGCTAGCATTGAAGAAGAGTGAATACAGAGCAAATCTCCCATGCATTTAGACATATCAGCTACGACTCGATGAGAGTCGCAAAAGGGAGGGAGACCCAGAAGTGTGGCTTTGACAAGGGATTGGACCAAGGTCGGGGGATGAAGACCCTGATTAACCCATTTTCGAATGGAGATCTTCATCGAACAAATGGAGAGGGAGTTAAGAGCAGTAAAATCCTCCAAAATTTTAAGTGAGGGGCATAAAATAACCACCTCGCCATTAGAACAAGTATTGATTGCCCAAACCCAATCTTGAATGTTGCAGGAATTGCAAAGAAATGAATCAAGGGTATAGTTGGATACCATTCCTCCACTATAAGAGACCGCTCCATAGCACTCAAAACTCTTCTATTTGTCAAATAATTCAACATTGGGGAAGAACACCAGTGGCAAGAGGGTTAGATACCTGGGAGGTAGGCAGGGGGGGTGCTAGGGCGGAAGGTTGCTCTGCGGTAGATAATCGCTGAGACACAGGGGGCGTAGGGAGAAGCGGAGAGGTGTGGGATAACTTAGCCTTTTTGGATTTGTGGGATTGTAAGTCTTGAAGCTTAGATTGGAGGGAGGGAAAGTCGAGAGCTGCCAACACTTGATCGGCAACGGGCACCCCCAAAGAGAGGCCAAGAATTTGTTGAAGAGAGAAGCATCGATTACACGAATGGCCTGACTTTAGGCAAAAAAGGCATTTCATGATGGCAGAACAAAAAGATTTAATGTGTCCCGGTTGTAGGCAACGATAACACACAGGAGTGGACGAGGGAGAAGAACGAGCAGGATACTTGGAATGGGGATGCAGTGAGGAGCTGAAAGGGCGGGATAAGGAAGCCGAAGAGCCCCCTAGAACCTTCTGGTTAGTGGGCTTGGATAACGGGGGGGAAACACCTTTATCCAGAATTTTATTTTGATTTTTTTTATAACAATGTCAACCCAAGAGTAGCCCATGGCAGCCCAATCCCAGAACGAAGGCAGAGAAAGAAGTAGAGAGAGGAAAAAAGACTGAAGAAACACAACTTGAAGCAATCGGAGCAGCCTTCAGAAAAGAGAGAAAATGTCCCAAAACGAGACAAAAGGACAGAAAACCAAAGAGGGATGAACTAAAACTTGATTGTAAGAAGAACAGTAACTAGAGAAGAACAGTTAGAGGAAAAGCTAAATAGATGGATCTCAAGATCCAAAAACAAACAGTCCTGTTGTTCAAACAAACAGACAGAAACCACGAAAACCTACCTACCTTAATCGGAGCTAACACAAGAAGAACTATTTGCTTAGGGAAAGGAAGAATAGAAGGGGATAAGTGGAGGTGAGATCTAGAGAGATCTCGGCTAGAGACGCCCAAGAAATTACCAGCAGGCAAGAATTAGCAAATCAAAACAAAGATACCCAAAAACACAATACTTACAGTGGTGGGCAAACGGATCGAGACGGAAGTGACTTAGAGATGATTCCACGCGGTAGATCGCCTGCCCACAACCTACCCAACTGGCCAGAGAGGAGAGTTGAAGGCCAGTTGAAAGGAAGCTCCACCCCAAGACCTCCCACCTCCAAACGCCGCTAGGGATCTAAGGGAAGGAGCTCGAGGAATTGGCTGTACACCCACCAGGGAAGGAGATTGGGCTTGAATGGAACACACGATGATCCTAAGCGACTGAATGCCAGGAGAGTGAGATACGCGCCGATGACGAGGATACATAGTGGGCTCGAGGAGCACGGCAGCGGCGAAATGGGTCTGAAGGGACCTGAGATCCCAATGGAAAAGCGAGGGTAAAAGACGAAAAGGGGCAGATCTTTTCTCTGGTGGGTGTTGAGAATTTTTTCTTTCTTTTTTTTTTTTAGTATTCAAATTAAAGAAAAAAAAAGTGAACATGTAATACCCCAGATTTTTAAATAATCTTTTTAAAATTAATAAATAAATTCAAATGATTTTTGGAGATTTAATAAATATTTTTCTGAAGATTTATCTTTTTACACGTGCAAAATACGTGCAAATGTTTTCTTGGAAGTGAAAAATCAAAAATTATTTTGGGAAAACTCATTATTTATTATTAGTTATTATTTGTGAATTTTCTCAATTTTTCTGATATTTATTGGACCTATTTGCAAATATTACAAAAAGATGGACTTTTGTGCAAAATTTCCACTTGGAGTAAAAACTTCAGATTTTTGGACTGGGTATAATGCCTAGTCAACTCAAGGTTAAAAAGTTTACTTTTTTTTTTGATGAATTTGATTTATTTTACAAGTTTCGATAAAAGATGATCTTTTTGCAAAATTGTCATTTTGAGGGGTAAAAGTGCAAATTCATTTTTTGGGCCTTTTAAAAAGTGCCGGCTGGCTTTATTATGATTGTTTTTATTTTTAAATCTCAAATAAATTTTTTTTATCAAGTTTCCAGGTATATGGATCTATATATGTAAAGATGTGTTTTAAAAGGAGTATTTTTGCAAATGTGTTCAAAACCCTAAAACCTTGGATCCTGTCCTATTTAAAGGTGGAGTGCAGTCGTCTTTCACTGCACAACACAAGGAATTTCATTATTTTATTTTCTTGGAGTTTTAAAGCAAAAGATCTTGGATTTCTTGCGAAGGAGGGATTTTTCGTATCGCTTTATTATCTTCGTTTGATCTCTTCAACAAAGTGAGTGACCTATTTTGTTTTGTTTTGTTTTATGTATATTGTATGTGATGATCTAACTATTAGAAAGCACGCTAGGAGTTTATATGATGATATGTGAAGTTTTGATGAGTAGATGAATTAAAAGTGAATCCTTTCATGAAACTATATTATTGATGATTGGAACCCTAATTTGTTGACTTTAGATTGTTAGAGAACTGAATAGAAATCATGAGTAGGATGTTTTCCTTCATATACTTGTTGTTTTAACTTATCATGATGTGTTGTATGATGATATTGCATAAAAGTGGATAAAAGATTACCTTTACTTGTATGTAAATGCATAAACTCGATTTGGGGGCTTTTCGTTGAGTAGAAACTTGATTAGTGATTGTTATAATTGCTCATATGCATGAAAAAATTATTGTGAATGATTGTGGATGAGTTTAGTGGCTATTGGATCGAAGAATCAAGTCTTGGAGTTTAAGAAAGGGGTTTAGATTTGGATCTATGCATTATGATCAATTTGGGGATTTCGTGATTTTGTGAAGTTTTGGGAAGTTTTCAATTGGATATGATTGGTTTTAGTGCTGAGATTAAATCTAAATATTTCACTATTTCTAATTGATGAGTTTTGAAGTTTTCTTGGCGCACAAACATGTATACATATATCTTATTTCGTTGTTTTCGAAGAAATTGGGTTTTCGTGTGTTTTGATGGAGTTTTGATTGGATTTCAGTTGTTTTGGTTCTGAGATAGTTTTAAACTCTTTACTACTCTTATTGATGGATTTTAAACTGATGTTAAAATTCGTATTCGAACATATATGTAAATAAGATGTTGTTTCAGAAGATTTTTGGGTAAAACTCCTATTTCGAGATCTTGATATGTTTTGGTATGTTTTAATAACTCCTATATGTTATACAAGTTACAATTACTTATCTCAGGAAATTAGTTCTTCAAATTTGTGATTTTTACAAAGTGGAATCGTGTATCGATTGGAACATGCACAACCTTTAAACTGCAGTCTGGAGGTCTGACAGTCGACCGACCAATGTCGACAGTCAACTGTCGGGGTCCTGGCTGAAGTATTTTCTTGAGTCTCGAATTTTCCTGTGGGACAGTCGACTGGCTACCTTATACAGTCGACTGTCTCTGCTATGAATTAATATTTTCTTTAAGTGTTGAATTTTCCCGCGGGACAGTCGACTGTCCAGATTACACAGTCGACTGCTACTGCTCTGATTGTGGTTTTCTTGAGTCTTCAGATTTTTCCGCGGGACAGTCAACTGTCTACAGTATGCAGTCGACTGTCACTGCTCTGCCTGATGTTTTTCTTGAGTTTGGATTTCACGCGGGACAGTTGACCGACCACCCTATGAAGTCGACTGCTACTGCTCTAACTGATGTTTTCTTGAGTTTTCTGGTGCTTCTTTTGAACGATTATTCCTTCAATATTATATTATTTCAAAAGATGTTTTGCTACAGATTAAAAATATTTTACAGAGATTTATATTGGAGCTTTAAATGTATTCTTTTGGACCTTATTTGAGTTATACGTGTTTTCAAAGGAATTGATGTTTTGTGATATTCTACAACTTAAAAATATGATTTTCAGTTATTTAATTGATGGATTCTGCAATTTTATATAAGATTTGAATTTTTGTGGATTTAAGAAGTTCCTTCATATAATCATTTTGACGATGGATTTGCGAGTTTTTTTGAAAGTTTTGATCTTGATGGATGAGTTGTGTTTTCTCTAGGAGTTGAGTGGGAGTCCTGTGAACCTGCAGATGAGATTTGTGGATTTAGACCTATGGGGTCTTGGGTTTGTTTTGTGGATTTAAGTCCAGCAGGATACACTAAAGCTAGAGATGAGGATTTTGTGTTTTAATAATAACCAACTTAAGGACAGGCATTAGTAGAGATGTGGTGGAACTTGGAAAACGTAAGTATAGGCTCTGGTCTGTTAGTCTAAAGGATGCGTTCCAAGACTATTTGTAGTTCTGTCTCAAGAGGATATTTGTATGTTCGCGTGTCGAGTGTCTGCAGGCCTATTCACGGAGCATGCTGGGTGCATTCGCGTGTCGAGGGTCGGCGGGCCTATTCACGAGATGTACTCGTTGTATCTGTACGTCGAGGGTCTCGCAAGCCTATTCATGGGGTACACAGTTGGGAGGTGATTCTCCATGTTTTAGAGCTATTCTTACATGATGCTTGCGCGTCAAGGGCTGTGGTGCCTATTCGCGGAGTATTCTGGATCTTATTTCCATCACCGTAGTAGGATTAGTTGCATAACGAGGGATTTAACCCTATAATGTGGGGAACGTTAAGGGCTTGCACTGGACCTATATAGTATGGAATACTTAGAATCCGACAAGTATGCATTAGAGAGTCGGCATATAGCATTGATGTTTTCTTGACTTGGTTTTATGCATGTTGTTTTCTCTTTTATACACTTGACACTTAGTCTAGTTTCACTTATTTTCATACTCCACTATTTACTATCTTATATTTCTTGATGTTTTCATGCTTTACTTATTGTTATTCCTCATTTTATTTGTTCTTGCTGTTAATACATGTTGTTGATGACTCTATGCCTTATGTTTTATTTATGTTGTTTTCTTTTTATGTCACACCGTTATGGCTGACTCCTGTAGTTTTGGGGGTTAGGGTTATCTCTAGCCTCATATTTTACAGGTTGGTGCTTATAGCTTGGAATTTGGATGCTTGTGCTAGAATGATAATAGAGCTTATGTAAAATTGTAAAGAAAGTGTTGTAAATAGAAAGTTTGTAATTTAAGGTGTTTTGTATTCCGCTGTATTTTGTAAACAGTTAATGTAATAAAAGTTGAAATAAATTATCTGTGTTTTTAACTATGTTTACTATTGCAATTGAAGTTGATGATAGAAATTGTGCTACGTGTTTTCGAAGTATCATATTGAAAATTCGGAACATTACAGAACAACTGGAACTAAAGCTCTTGTCTAGCCGCAGACAGAGATGCTTCAGGTCTTGGAAGTTTTCTGGATAAGAATATGCTCCCCTTGGGCCTCTTGGGCTTCAAAACCTTTGTTGGCCTTTTCCATTCTTATGTAATAATTCCTTCCTCCTTGTGCACTTCTGGAGCTAGATCGAATCCGGCCTGTTCAACTGTCATCTTCCCTAACAACTTCCCATCCTTGGAAATCGATCTTGACCCAAGATCAAAATTGGAGAATTCTACTTGGATTCGTTCGATTTTCTCCCAAGCTGATTCCTCTGCTTCCTTTCCCTTCTATTTAATTAGGAGATAAGTGGAAGCTTTGGTTCCTCTCTTCTCCAAATGACGATCAAGCACTTCTTCAAGCTCATCTTTTGTTAGGACTTCTCCACAATTTGGTGGATCATGAGGCTGTGGTGGGGATGCTCAATGGTGCTTTGTTAGTTTAGAAACAAGAAAATGGGACAAATTCAAGATTCAAGTGGAAGTTGGAGATGGGAAGAGACCTTGCCAATCTTGCTTGCAACAAGGTAGGGTCCATAAAACCATGCATTCAGTTTTTGTGTTGCAGTTCGTCGAAGTGATGTTTGTCGGTTTGGTCACAGACTTACATATGCTCAATCCCCTATTTCAAAACTCCATTAAACGTTCGTCTTGTCAAATTGAGTTTTCATCATTTATTATATTGTGGAAATGTTGTATTTTAATATCTTAAGAATTTGATGTCGACTCTTAAGTGTCTCTTCAACAACTGGGAGTTTGGTTGTGCCCTCCACATATTGTCTTAGAGTGGGAGGAGGTCGGCCGTAGACTGCCTCGAAGGAAGTTTGGCCCATCGAGCAATTCCAGTTGGAATTGTACCAAAATTCTGCCCAGCTCAACCACTTACTCCATTCCTTCCGTTTTTCTCCACAAAAAACATTGAACGTCCATTTCTAATCCTCTATTCACCATTTCCATTTGGCCGTTGGGTTCATGGTGATAGACGGTGGAGAGTTTCTGGTGACTAACGAGAAAATTCTTTCTAAATGTGCTAAGAAATACCAGATCTTGATATAATACTATGCTTTTAGGCATGTAGGGATGGCAACTGGGCCGGGTCAACCGGCGACCCACCCGCGACCCGGCCCTGCGAACCCGGCCCGGTTAGAGACTTGGCGGGTTCGGGTCGAACCCGGTGAACAGTACCGGGTCGACCCGGGTTGCAATTTACGTGAATTAAACCCCCGAAACCCGGCCCACAAACCCGGCCCACAAACCCGGCCCAATTTGCGAATTCAACCCGCCAACCCGCGGGTCGACCCATGGGTTCCGACCCGTTGGTCGAACGGGTCGAACGTTCGAAAAATGGGGTCTGTCTCCACAGAGCCGTTCTGAATGGCTCTATAGCCGTTAGTTAGGTTTATTTTTGTTTTTTTTGTTTTTTCCCACATATTTAGCCTATAAATATCCCCAAAAATTTCATAAAAAATCACACCTCACTCTCTTACTCTCTCCACTATTATACATCATTTATAAAAAAAATTTCAACAATTGTAGTATTCATCAAACACTTGTACAAGGAGGCACAGACACGATCAAATTTCGGTCGTATCGGAATCAAAATTCAACGTCTTCAACTCTCTTCAACCGTCTTCAAATCAACTTCAACATCTCCTCAACTCTTCAATTGCGGAATCGGCAAAGCGCTCCTCCATCTTTTCTATTCTATTCTTATTTTCACGGTTTTTTTTTACATACGCGTATTCCACGGTGAACGGTATCAAAATTTCATACCTCTCTCATTATATTTTTTTTTGCGTTGTAGTTAAAATTATTGTTCGTTTTTAGAACTTCTCTATCTCAACCCTCTTGTTTTTTAATTTTTTTTTTGTATAATTCACCGCTCCTACATTGTATTTTTTTTTTACATACTTTAGCACATTGCTACATTATGTCTAGATCATGCGGTAGCAGTCGTAGCGGTCAAGATTCCTCCTCCTTCTTACGTAGGCCACCAATTGTCCCAACTAGTGAGTCCGCCCAAGATTACATTGATCCTACTATGGAACAATGGGGTACACACGACGAGGTCGTAGGTGACATATAATTTGAAGAAGAAGAAGAACAACAACCAACCGAAACCACACAACCCCGTAGTAGTAGGAAAAGTAGAGGAGAAACTAGCGATTGGCATAAGTTTTATGATTATATCCCGGACGAACATACTCCGGGTATAGGTTTGAAAGTTTGTAAAATATGTTCTAAAATATACAAATTCAAGAGGGGTGACGGCACTGGTACAATTAGTAGACACATCCAATATAACCATAAAGAACTTCTTGATCAAATACAAGGCCAACAAAAATCAACCCTAGGACCGGTCAAGTTGATAGCCACCCTTATGATCCCGAACTTGTTCGTCGGGAAATGGCCCGACTAGTCATTAAGGAAGAGTTACCATTTTCCTATCCCGAGAGTAGGAACTTGGAAAATTTTAATCAAACGGCCTTAAACCCTCATTTTAAAAGAATTCCGAGAAATACTTGCAAATCGGATTGTTTTAAAATGTATATTGAAATGAAGGACGCTTTGATTGCAATTTTATAGAGTTTAACTTGTAGGGTTAGTTTAACTTCGGATTGTTGGACGGGTGTCAACAATATTTCAACGATGGGAATAACCTGTCATTGGATCGACAATGATTGGATTCTTCAAAAAAGAATCATATCACTTGCGGCGTTGCCGTATCCCCATAGTGGCGCTGAAATAGCAAACCGTATTATAGAAATTTGTGATGTTTTTCATATTTGCGATAAAATTATGGCTATTAGTTTTGATAATGCATCTAACAACAATGTAGCAATTACTACTTTAAAATCTGTATTAAACCCTCCATCTGACAATATTTTTCATGTTAGATGTACATGTCATATTATAAATTTATGTGTTCAAGATGTCATATTATAAATTTATGTGGAATTCTAGTTTTGATTTACTAAATGTTGTCACCGATTATAAAGCAGTTGTAAATGATTTTTGTATCGCAAAAAATATGCACAATTTTGAAATGACTCCTCCGATTGGTTTTTTGCCGAATCTTTGTTGAAATTTTTAGAACCTTTTAAAACTGCAACTTTAAAATTATCAAAAACATATGAATCTACTTCTAGTAGCATTTTTATTGAATTAGTTAGCATGATGCAAATATTTAACGAAATGTTAAATGATCCCTATATTAGTGACATTGTAAAACCTGCATTTCAAAAATTTTTGAAGTATTATTTTTCTCCTCCTATATTGATTTGTGTTGCTACTGTTATGGGTCCTCGTATCAAATTAGAAGGTACGAAGAATTTGATAGAAATGTTTTTTAGATATTTAGAGGTAAATGTAGAATTAACAATTGATTGCGCTACTTTTTTAGTTCAGTTTGAATCTACGTTAAATAACTTGTATGATTATTATGATAGACGTTTTGCTTCTATTAGTACAACTTCTGTAGTTAGTTCTTCTTCTGGTAAATCTAAAGGTAAGGGTAAAAGTAGAATTGGTGATAGAACATTTAGTTTACTTGAACAAATTCAATCTAAAAAACCTAGGACTAATCAACCAAATGAATTAAATTAGTATAACCAACAAGATACTGAGCCTACTCTTTCTCCACTAGATATTTTACAATGGTGGAAAGAACATGAACACACTTTAGTATTCTGTCAATTATGGCTAAAGATTTACTAACTCCTCCTGTCTCTACAGTTGCTTCTGAGAGTGCATTTTCTACAAGTGGCAGGGTTCTATCTGATTACAGGAATCGCTTGAAGCCCGAGGCGTTAGAGATGCTCGTTTGCACAGAATACTGGCTGAAGGCGTTAGAGTGCTTTCCACGGGGCATCGCTACCGACGCTCAGGGATCCAACCATCCGGGGGTCAATCACCCACATCAACCGAGTGCCTCCCGTCCGGTCCAGCCCGACCTGCGGGGGGTAATCCTGAACCGACAGGCTAGCCGCAGCAGGAGAGGAGCCGCTTCCAATTCGGCTCCAAACCGTCCAAAACCTCCGTCCCAAGGGCGGGGGCCGGCGCTCAGCCGTATCGGTCAGCAACAGTCCGCTCAACCAAACCGAGCCGAGTGGGTCCCGGTCACTCACCAGGAGTTCCAAGACTTCCGGAGGGAAATCCTGGAGGCCATCCGGGGGACCCCTATCGATGAGAACATCCACCATTTCCATATCCGGTCGGATGCCGAGGCCAGCGTGACTCGCATCCCATCTATCCAGCCGAAGTATGACATTGACCTCCTGAAGCGCCTCCAAGAAATGGAAGACTGACTCGACAACTTCGGCGACGGCGGCCCAAGGACAGCTCAGGGGTACAGGCCCGTCCGACCTCCTTTCTCCGCCCTCATCCTACAGGTGGAGATACCCCGGAATTTTCCGTTCTCCCCAGTTCGAGACCTATAATGGCGAGGGCGATCCTGCTGATCACATGGAGGGCTTCAAGACCCTCATGATGATTCACAGCGCATCGGATCCCCTCCTGTGCCGAGCCTTCCCCGCCACCCTCCGGGGTCCCGCCCGGGAATGGTTCTCCAAGCTCATCCCTGGCTCCATCTACTCCTTCGATCAGTTAGAGGGCAACTTCCTTGACCACTTTGTCACCAGCCGAAAGGTCGAAAGGACAAGTGCGTCCCTGCTTGGCCTCCGGCAGAAGGAGGGGGAGTCGCCCCGAGTGTTCGTCCGGAGATTCACCGCTGAGGCAAGGTCGGTCTTCTCCTTCGACCCCGGCGTTGCCTCAGCCGCCTTCTGACACAACGTCCGGTATGGACAGTGGAAGGCCTCCCTGGGAAAGAAGCCCCCGGTGGACTTTTCCGACCTCCTCAACCGGGTCGAGAAGTACATCCGGGCCGAAGAAGCCCTAAACCCAGAAGAGCCTAAGGAGGTTCCCGGGAAGGGAAAACGGAAGGCCGAAGAGGCCGAGCCAGCAAAGAAGGCTCCAAGAGACCCGAGCACCATGAAGAAGGTTCCGCCGGTCCCTCGCTTCGAGAGGTACACCCCTCTGACGCAGAATGTATCCACCATTCTTTTGGCGATCGAAGACAGGGACCTCATGAGTTCCCCCCTCGACCGTCCAATAACACCAGCAAGAAGAGGGACCAGCGGTTCTACTGCCACTTCCACCGGGACAACGAGCACGACACAGATCATTGTCGTGCCCTGAAGGACGAAATTGAGGCCCTCATTCAACGAGGGTACCTCTGAGAATTCAAAAGGGAAGGCCCCCGGGAACAGAGGGACACCAGAAACAGGAGGGATTCCCCTCCTCCTCGAGCACCCCGACAGCGCCTCGAGCAGAATTCGAAACCCGAGGAGCCCAAGGAGCCCGAAGGTCAGGCAATCTTACATTGCATCTACGGAGGGCCCATGGGAAGGAAATCCAACACTTCCCGCAAGGCATTCGTCCGGAATGTCAACACCGTCTAGGGCCCTCTCTCCCCCCAAATCCAGCAACTCCCTGTTTCTTTCGCGGGGGAGGACCTGGAGGGAGTCCGGCTCCCTCACTGTGACGCACTTGTCATCAGCCTCAGCATGGCGAACTTTAAGGTCCGGCGAATCCTCGTGGACAACGGAAGCTCGCTCAACATTCTATTCCTGGGAGCATTCGAGAACTTGAAGCTCTCCCGTGAGAAGCTAAAGCCGGCCGGATACACCTTACACGGATTCTCCGGCGTCCCAGTGACAATAGAGGGGATCGTCACTCTAGACGTCACGGCAGGCATACCCCGAATAGAAGAACCAAGTCCATGGACTTCATGGTTGTGAATATTAAGGCAGCCTACAATGCCATACTCGGCTGTCCGGGGCTCTGCTCCCTCTAGGCGGTACCCTCGGCCTACCACCAGAAAATGAAATTCCATACTAACACTGGTGTCGGAGTTGTCCGAGGAAATCAAGAAGCAGCCCGTTCGTGCTACATGACGGCGATCAGAAGCGGTGTATTTTCCCTCGATGCCGTCGAGCTGGAGCCCGAAAGGACCCAGCCAGAACCAGAGCCAGCGGACGAGCTAGAAGATGTCTCGTTCGAGACAGAGGATGCATCGAAGCACTTCCGAGTAAGATGCTCCCTCGCGCCCGACCTCAAGAACGCCGTGATAGGCTGCATTCGCCGCAATGTCGACCTCTTCGCCTAGAAGTCCTCTGACATGCCCGGGATCTCCGAGGATCTCATCATGCACAAACTCAGCGTGATTCCCGGGTCGAAACCAGTTGTCCAAAAGCGGCGCAAGTTTGCTCTGGAGCGACAACAGTAGTAAACGCGGAAGTGGACAAGCTCTTGTCCATGCGTTTCGTACAAGAGGTCAGCTACCCTGAATGGCTGGCGAACGTCGTCATGGTCAAGAAGGCGAGCGGGAGTTGGAGGATCTGCATAGATTTCACCGACCTCAACAAGGCATGCCCCAAGGATCCGTTCCCTCTCCCCAGTATTGATGCCCTGATCGATGCCACCTCGGGCCACGAGCTCTTATCCTTCATGGATGCTTTCTCGGGCTATAACCAGATCCGGATGTTTCCTCCCGACATTGCCAAGACTTCCTTCGTCACAGACCGGGGACTGTACTGCTACCGGGTTATGCCTTTCGGGCTGAAGAACGCCGGTGCCACCTACCAGAGGCTCGTCAACCGAGTCTTCAAAGATCAAATTGGATGTAACATGGAGGTATACGTCGACGACATGCTCGTCAAAAGTCAGCAGGGACAGGACCACATCGCCGACCTGGAAGAGACCTTTGGGGTCCTTCGAACGCACAACATGAGGCTCAACCCGGCAAAGTGTGCCTTCGGCATCTCCTCGGGAAAGGTCTTAGGGTTCATCGTCAGCCAGCGCGGCATCGAGGCGAACCTCGAAAAGATCCAGGCCATAATAGACATGGTCCCTCCCAGGAACGTTAAAGAAGTCCAGAGGCTAACGGGGAGACTGGCGGCCATCGGCCGTTTCCTCTCCAAGTCTGGAGAGAAGTCCCTTTCGTTCTTCAAGGCATTGCGCGGCACCGGAGGGTTCGAGTGGGGTACTCAGCAGCAAGAAGCCTTCGCCCAGTTAAAGGAGTACCTCGCCAACCCTCCTCTCCTCAGCAAGCCCGAACCAGGGGAGCCACTCCGGCTCTACCTTTCCGCTTCGAAGAACGTGCTCAGCGCCGTCCTTGTTCAGGAAGAGGAAGGAGTCCAAAAGCCCCTGTACTATGTGAGCAAGGTCCTGCTCGACGTTGAGACCAGGTATTCCAGGATGGAGAAAATAGCGTACGCCTTGGTCATGGCTGCGCGAAAGCTCCGTCCTTACTTTCAAGCGCATTCGGTCCAGGTACTCACGGATCAACCCCTGAAGGCCGTGCTCTATAAGCCCGAGAGCTCTGGTCGACTAGTTAAATGGTCGATCGAATTCAGTCAGTACGACATCGGCTATCAACCAAGAACGGCCATCAAAGGGCAGGCCCTTGCCGAGTTCATCATGGAATGCACCATCTCCGAGCAACCCACAAGCCAGGAAGTCGACCAGACATGGGAAGTTTACGTTGACGGCTCCTCTTGCGAAGCGGGGAGTGGTGCGGGCATCATTCTTAGGGGTCCAGATGGTTTCCTCCTTCAATACTGCCTCCGCCTCAACTTCCCGGTCTCTAACAATGAGGCTGAATACGAGGCCATGATCGCCGGACTCACCCTGGCTTATCAGGCCAGCGCCAGACAGATCAGGGCCTTTAGTGACTCCCAGCTCGCGGTCAACTAGATCACCGGGGAGTACGAGGCCCGTGACGATCGGATGATCAGGTCCCTGGCCGTGGTCCAATGCCTATTAATGTCCTTCGACGAATCGGCTGTCTTGAGGATCCCCTGAGAGTAGAATGCCCAGGCCGACGCCCTATCAAAATTAGCTTCCTTATCCTTCGAAGGTCTCGACTGCACAGTCCTGATCGAAATCCTTTTGAAGCCAAGTACAGACTTCTCGGAGGTTCTCTGCATTGAGGACGGAGCTCCTCCCGACGACTGGACCACTCTTATCAAGAAATTCCTGGTCAAGGGAGAGCTCCCCGAAGACCGGGCTGAAGCGAGGCGGATCAGGGTCCGATCTGAAAGATTCGCGGTCATCAATGCGACCCTCTTCAAAAGGTCTTATACAACAACGGATGGCAGACCCTACCTCCGCTGCCTAACCCCAGACAAAGCCAAGTATGCCCTCAAGGAACTGCACGAAGGGATCGGCGGTTGCCACATGGGCAGCCGTTCGCTAGCGCGGAAGGCATTAAATCACGGGTACTACTGGCCCACTATGCTACAAGACGCCCTCGCCCTAGTGAAGAAGTGCGGCCCCTGTCAACGGTCTTCCCCCGTGAAGAGGGCTCCACAGGCGAACCTCTGCTCAATGGCCAGTCCGACCCCCTTTGCAATGTGGGGGATGGATTTGGTGGGCCATTTCCAAAAGCAACGGGCCAACGAAAGTTCCTCATTGTGGCGATCGACTGTTTCACAAAGCGGATCGAGGCAGAGCCATTAGCAACGATCACCGAGCGACAGACCCAGTAGTTTTTCTGGAAACACATCGTCTGTCGGTTCGGGATTCTGCAGGTGCTCATTACGGACAATGGGACTCAATTTGCGGGTAAGCATTTCTGCAAGTTCTACGCAGACCTCAGGATCCAGTAGCGCTTCTTCTCAGTATGCCACCCCCAGTCCAACGGTCAGGCCGAGAACGCGAACCGCCAAATCCTCGAAGGCATCAAGAAATGACTTGATAACTCTTCTAAAGGGTTATGGGTCGACGAGCTGCCAAGCGTTCTCTGGGCCCACCGGACAACAAAGAGAATCCCCACGGGAGAATCACCTTTCAATCTGACATACGGCGCGGAGGCAGTCATTTCCTTGGAGATCGGGAATCCCTTCACCCCGAATCATGGCTTTCGACGAGGCCGCTAACTCCAAACAGCTGCGAGTCGACCTGGACCTCATAGACGAGGTCAGGAAGAAGTCCGCCATTAGAAGAAGCATCTACCAACAAAGGATTGAGAAGTTTTACAGCAAGAAGGTGCGTCCCACCGACATCAAACTGGGAGACCTCGTTCTCCGAAACTGGCGGTATCCAATCCCGGCCAGAAACGAAAATTAGCCCCAAACTGGGAGGGCCCTTACAGAGTATCGGAGATCGTGCGCCCAGGGACGTACCGCCTGACCAACCCAGAGGGCAAGGCCATCAAGAGGCCCTGAAATGCGGAGCACCTCATCAAGTTCCTAGGAGGAGATTAGCCTCCATCATGTAAATTATCAAGAATGTAGTCGGCACGTCGTGCTTTGTTTTTTGTAAAAATCCAGTATGATGTAAATATGTCAGCTTTCTTAAAACAAGTTTGTGGCTTCGTATTTTGTTCTCAATAAAAAACGTCTCGAGCTTGGCGCTCGGATAGCATCGCGAGCCAGAAAAGTTTCTCTTACAAGCTTGGGGCTCGGCGCTCGGATAATATCTCGAGCCAGAAAAGCTTCTCTTACAAGCTTGGGGCCCGGCGCTCGGATAGCATCGCGAGCCAGAAAAGCTTTCTTACAAGCTTAGGGCTCAGCGCTCGGATAGCATCGCGAGCCAGAAAAGCTTCTCCTATAAGCTTGGGACCCGGCTAAAATTGAAAAAACCCCTCTAAACTATCCTATATCTGCAGAAAACCTCACTCACCTTTTTATTACGCTGAAAACCACACTAAACTATTGGTGCAAAAAACCCCACCTTCATACTGTTAGGGTTCAGTTTGTTTTTTGTCACGTGCTATGCAAGTGACTTAGTAAATGTCGAAAATATCCCCAGAATACAATCTTCCTTCTTTCGTGCGATCTTCCCACTCACGTGCGATCTCCCCTTCTTCTTTTCTTCCTCTTTTCTTCAGAACCCAACTTTCCTTCTTTCTTCAGATCTGCATCGACCAATTCCCAATTGAACCCAATTTTAATCAGAAGCACATCCCGACCGGATGACGCCATCCACTCGACGTCGCCATCGGCCGGACGTCGCCACCGTTTGGACCTCCCCATCGACGCGTCGTCTTGTTCCAGGTGTTGAAGTCGATTTCTTGACGCCATCAAGTGGAGCTAACGTCCTACTCTTCAGTCGAAGACTCAATGTCAGGTGATTTGTTCTTTCTATTGAATTATTTTTGATCTGGATCCGATTTCATTCTCTTTTATTTTTCGATTTGATTATTTTGATGTCTGGATTTGTGTATACGCAGATTTTACAACCTCCAAATCTTCGAGGAAGAACTTGCGTAACATTTGCGATGAAGGTGGAACCTTAGTGTGTTTTCACAAAGATCCTGCAGTTGTGAAGGTAGCAAGCACTGCTGCTAATGCTGGAAGATACTTTGCGGGTTGTGCATATTGGCAAACAGACAAATGTAGATTTTTTCGTTGGATTGAATTAGTGGGTGAAACCGAGAAACAGGAAAAATCTTACTCAGAACTGAAGATGGAAAATGCAAAGTTGAAGCTGGTAGTTGATGAACCTAGTGAGATGGAGAATAAACTAAGTGCGATTGTCGCAGATCTAAAGAATCAGAAGCTTGAGTTGGAAGCCGAATGTAATTTGCTGAGAAAGAAGGTGGTCGAGTTGAAAATTAGAGAGGGACCCATGAAAGGATTTACAGGGTGTTTGCTTTTGATTTTCTTGGTTATTCTGTTGTTACTTATTATGAACTAAATATGGAAAGGAGATAATTGTTGTTGTGTTAGCTCTATAGAATGGATATGTTAGTACGTGTATCGTTGAAGTTGGGAATGGATATGTTCGTACGTGGCATTGGAGATCTTCACATTGTTTTGTACTGTATCTTATTATATCATTCATTCCCTGCCTATTAATTTGCATCCCATGTTCAGATTTGGTGTTAATTTGCATCCCATGTTTTGTACTGTATCTTCACATTGTTTTTGGTCTTATGAACCAAGTTGTTACACAGGGAAAGATGGTAATTAACAAACAGTCCAAAATTGTTCGTGTTCAAAACCAACAGTTGCTATAAGCAGTAATGCTCTATCCCAGATTTGTAGTACAATGGTTCTAAACAAAATATATATTTATTAAGTGACAAAATATATATTTATAGTGGCCCAAAAAGTGGCTGAAAATTTTAATAATTGAACTCAATTGGTATGATTTATATCACTATTGACTTTCGACTCATTATAGGTGCATAAAAAAAAATTAAAATTTTAAAAATAAATAAAAATAAAAAATTGGATGAAAAAATGGAAGATAAGAAGTAGGATTGAAAATTCAATAATGAACAAGTGAACAGCAGTACATAGCTCGACCTAACATAGGGGCATTTCGGTTGCTTGCACCTATAATTCCAGTGCAAATTTTGAATTGCATGCAACTGCAGTACTAGTAAGTTGAAAATTGTAGCTAGAGGAACAGTTTCAGTTGAAATTACAAGTACAAATTGTGCCCAATCCTCACAACAGGTAACTAATTCCTTTCGCAATTGCTGGCAATCAAACATGGAACATCCTTTCTATAATAACACTTAAGGGAAAACAGGATGGGTTACAATTATGCCCAAAGTAGAAGTATTAAAAAAGAACCTCTGAACAACAATAATAACTACAACAAAATCGGAAGAAAGCATAAAAGCAAACACATATTAGCATAAAAGCAAACACATATTAAAAAAGAACCTCTGCATTACAACCAAGGAGTACAAATGAAGCTTCTTACAACCAAGGAGTCCAAATGAAGCTTCTTACCACCAAGTGTAAAAAAAAAACATAAAAAAAACTACATTGCTGGAAGTTTAGTATGGAACATATTGGCAAACAAACAAATTGTTGCAATTGGTTTGGTCTGGAACATTGCTGGAAGTTTAGTCTCGAAGTTTTGTCCATATTGGCAAACATTGCAGCATGATCAGCATCAGCATGAGCAGCATCAGCATGTCCTCAATCAGCATCTTCACTTTCCCACCTAACCAGTCCATCACTATAATATCTGCAGATACAGAAAGATGAAACATCATGTTCAATGATTGTATACAGTTACACCTTTTCTTTGGAATGGTTTGAGTATCATCCACTAATATTAATGGAACTTGCTAATACACTTCTATGAGTGATTGAAATCCTTTTGGAATACAGGAAAATATAGATATTTCTTCATGTCAAACTGGCGACATGGAAGATATGGACGACTAGCATCAGTTTTACATATGTTTTAAAGTTTTAAAGTTCACTCTAATCACCCTTTGAGAAGCATGGTACACATCATATAAAAAGAAGATATGAACCATTGCAGGATGTCTACATACTACTTGATGTTGCAAAGCATATATATCTATATACTTTAACTGATCAGTTTTCAGTGACAAATTTGCAAGAGAATGGATCAAAATAAAAGCACTGAGCAGAAAGTATAAATTGGATTGATATGTCCCAGTACATACAAATTTGATGAATATTTAATAAAACTTAAATAATACCTTTCTCTCAATATTTCTAACTTAATGCTGAAAAGTTTGCGAAAATGAATCAAAAGAAAAAACAACTCACAGAAGCTGTTCTTCAGTATAGGTAGTGTAGACCTCACTAGTCTTCGTCCAACACTTGGACCCCTTGAGACTACACTGAGCTGTGTAGACGGCAGCAGCAGCAAGCAGGGAAGGCTGGAACTTCAGCATTTGATACTCCACAAGACAAAGTTCAATAATGAAAAAGGAAAGGAGCTCCAACTAAAGAAGAAGGAAATGAAAAACAGAAAAATCAATCAGTAATAGGAATATTAATCAATTTACATCTATTCTGACTACCCAACAAAAAATGTCCACCATTGGTGGAGACAAGCAAAGCTTCTTCCATTCTCAATCACCTACAAATTTTGCCCACGAGTAGTGTGAAAATCTACTAATTGAGTTATATCTCATGCAAAACCAACAAATATGCTTTTTCTCATCTTCGTTAATCGTCTACCTTGCTAATTTTGTACCATATTCTTCAGTGACAAACCAAATTGAAAAACAATGAGAAAAATCAACTGGTAAAAACAAAAGGAAGAAAAATCAATTAACATATAACAATGAGAAGAGAACTCCAACTCATAAATTAATAGTTTCAGTTCTTTGTTTTCTTTCAACATGAACTGAAAGTTGCAAATTTTAAAAAAACCCAACTGAAATCATTTTGGGGGGAAGAAGTGCACAAACTTGTTACATTAGGAATGAACTTCATGAACTTACTATCAACATATGTGAACTGTATACAAAGAACACTGTGAAACAATTAAACCATTACCTAAGGATATTGCAATAATGCCCCTCATCTGATACTGTGAAATACAAAGATTATCCAATAATGCCCCTCATCTGATATATGGGAGTAGTCTGAGTTAGTGCAGGAAATGAGTTAGTTCATGTGCAGAAATGAGACTTCTCAAAGTGGGAATTCAAACTGAGTTAATGCAGTTAGTTCAGTTGGTGCATGTGATTCAAAGTTAGCTGGAGTCAGTGCAGTTAGTACATTACCATCAACAGTCTGCATGCTGGCTTCCATCTCCTTCTCCAGCAGGACTCTCATTACAGATGTTCACCTATATGAATGTAAAAAAGATGATTATACTTACAGTTTGTTGTAATATGAAATTAATTCTTTGTTACGATTTACCTTGGATTATTTGGAATTAACCCCTCCCATATATGGTCCTTTTTCCTTCCTTTTCCTCCCACATTTAACAGTGTCTCTCTCAATTCCAAGGGTCTCGTCAGAAATGGAATGAGGTCCTACTCTTCGGCTGCCCCCATCTCTAACAGCATGAGTATCTCTTTGAATCTCACCTAAAGTTTGCCTCACGCTCCTCACTACTTCATCGGTTCTTTGCCCCTTTGGCCTCCCTCCCTTGTTGGTTGACCTTTGCTTTGGTGGAGCTGGTTCGTTCGTGCAGTTTCTAATATTGTGACCAGCTTGATGACACCTCCTACACGTCATCTTGATCCCCACTTTGCTTGCTTTTTGCAAGCCAATTGGATTCTTCGACTTCCTCTCTGTCGGATCCTTCCTCCTAGCCTTAGCTGGCCTTCCAGGAGCTCTTCTCAATCGTGGCGGAAGGATGTCCACATAGTCCAACTTATCCCAAAGAGATGAATTTGGGATTGGTTCAATGATACCTATATTATGTCACAGTAAGTGGAAAAGTTAATAGGTGGTGCAAATTGTAAAGAAATGTAACAAATGGTTGGAGATAAAACTAGTTACCTTCGTAGACTTTCATATATGTAGTCATACTGTAGGAGGTGTCACAGTAGTCCTCAACTCTTTTCCTTCTATTAGTTAGAGATACTAGTGCATGTCTACATACTACTCCACTAACCTGCCACTCTCTACAATCACAAGTTCTCTCATTTAAGTCCACACAATAATTCACCCCATGCTCCATTATCTCATACTTGTTTTCATCGGATTTGAAAATGAAACAATGCCTAGACTTCTCGTATGTCTTCTTTAACTTCAATTGGATTTTGGGAGTGACAACCCCACTCGACCTACAAATCATCTCCCTCTTTTTCTGCAACCTCACCATCACCATTCTCCTAATCATCTCCAACATTGTTATGATTGGCCGATCCCTCGCTTGCAATATGTATTTGTTCCAAGCCTCACATATATTATTACAAAGCAAATCGCACTTGGTTGATTCATCAAAGTGCGACCTGGACCACTTCTCAGGGCCGACATCCATCCACCATTGTGCGGCTTCCTCGGATATATCCTTAATTCTTTTCATTGAAACCTCCCACCTTTGACGAGTGTATGCAGTAGCTGCCCCCCACACTTCTCCCTACAAGTCTAAACCCTTGAACTTTTTCACAAAATTTGCATACAAGTGTCTCACACAGAATCGTACATGAGCTTCAGGCACGAGTTCTTTAAATGTTTCCATCAACCCCTACAATCAAGTAGGAAACGAATGGTTAACACATACAGGTAGTGGAAAAAACAATAACATTAATTAATATCAATGTCTGAGTTGATACCTTCTGTCGGTCTGAAATAAATGTCCACCCTACCAAATTTGGCACACCGATCGCCTCCATCAAGAGTGTTAAGAACCAATTCCATGTTTCTTTGTTTTCAACTCCAACGACTGCCCATGCAATTGGCCACATCTGGTTGTTCGGGTCCCTTGAACACGCAGTTAGCAATACACCCCCAGCAGATGTCTTCAAATGGCACCCATCCATGCCAATAATCTTCCTGCAACCATTCAACATACCCTTCACTAATGCACCAAAGCATACGAAGAAACCTTTGAATCTCTTCTCATCGCAACCCTCTATATTCTCAGTCTTGATAATGGCCATAGTATCAGGCATTTTCTTCATCGTGGCATTTGCATAATTCCACAATTGACTGTATTGCTCGACATGCCTTCCATCAGCTTCATCTTGAGCCATTCTCCTAGCTCTAGCAGCCACATTTTTGCTGACTACAACACCGTAATCTCTATTAACTGCAGAAATGAAAGCTGACAAACTCCAATTAGGCTCATCTCTGAAATGTTCGAGGTACTTGGTTGCCAACCAACTAGCCGTGACTTGACTGTTTTCGACGGCCCTCTCGCAAGTGTGTTCTATTCGGAGTGATACAATTCGGAAGACTCTATCAGATTCTTTCTAAGAAGCACCTACATAGAAAGGACAGTCACCTTCCGACATACACTCAACTGTGCATCTTTTTGCATCGTTCCGCCTCCAAAATAGATCATAGCCATTCCGAATAGCCCATTCTCTCAAGCAAGTCCTGAATTCACCAGCATTTGCAAACTCCATCCCTATCACAATAACTGGCTCCTCACTATGCTTGTCTCTATTGTACTGTACCTTCATCTCGCACTCCTCCCCATCGGAGACTAAAAGTGACCCCAAAACATCACTATCTTCATAATCTGTATCGACTACTTCTACATCACAATCATCGCCACACAAGTTTTCGGGTTGCCTTCTCTGCGATTTTGGCCTACCTCCCAAATTTTTAAAAAGTCCTTCATTGCTGATGGCCTTCTCTTGTGTGCCTACATCGCTTGATTGGGAAGGTCCTTCATCCACAAAATAGTGAGTAGTAGCTAACTGCGAACCTCCCACTTCTGACTGCAACACTTGTGACTGAGTGCCTAGCTGATCAAGAGCTTGAGGCATTAGCTCATCTGGGATCTCATCTGCATCCGTATTAAAATAAAGAAATGTATTATATGTAATCACACAAGAGCAGAATTAAATTAAAGAAATATTTTATCATTACAAAGTAATAAAGTAACGAAAACGTACCATCAACTGAGCTAATCGCTCTTGGAGGTAGAACGGGATTATCAATGCGAACACCATTATCCACAATCCTCACGTACCCTGGAGGATAACCCCAATGCCCATCTCCACGAAGCCCTTTGGTTCCATCAAGATACAAATTTACAAACCCTACCTCAGGCTCTATGTTATGAGCTTCCCACATCTGCTTCGTTGATGTTTGGTCATTCACCAAATGAAAATTTTCTGGAAATTCCCCCTCCCCTAATCTGTAGTGAATACCAACTTCAGGAGTGTAGACACCACATCTCGTTAAAATGATTTTCAATGATTCCCATCCATGCAACTCCGGAAGTACATACCGATATAATCTTTTTTTACCACCAATGTATACCCACTTCTCGGAATTTTTCTGAAAGTAACCATCCCAATTAACCCACAATGCTAACACCATCCTGCTGTTAAAGAATATTAAACAAGTGATCTTGAGTAATACTTACACCCTTCAACACCTTTAATTTTAAGCTAATGTAATTCTTACAAATAAGTGAGATCATGGTATAGAGCCAAGCTCTTCTCAACTAGGTTTTTATATCTAATTATATGGCTATTCTCAATTTACCAATAGTATTAACTTTTAGACCATATCCAGACAAATTTTTGAGTGTCCCCATCTCACCCAACAATTGAGGGTCCCACTTCACATTTGTTAATGAATCCCAATACCAAAAGCAAAATATTCCATCTGTTTTTCCGACAGCACAAACTAAGTGACTATTTTATACTACCGAAACAAAATAAAGACATCTCCATATAAGCAACAAAGAAAGAAAGAGAACTCACTGGGTGGAGAGCGACGAATGTGTGGGGAACGACTTCGATGCTCTTCGACTTCGCGTCCAATTTGAGTGGAGAGCGACGAACGCGACTGGGTTGAGAGCGACGACCTCGGCTGGGTGGAGTGCGACGACTTCGACTGAGGGGAGAACGACGACTTAGACTGGAAGCTCTCACCGACTTCGACGAGATGGCGTCCTCCGCTTCTGATTGCACCGTCGACGATGAGGAAGGATTTCGGAAAGATTGGGATGATTTTGGAGTTGTGGATTTTAGATTTGGGATTAGGGTTTCTAATTGGGAGAGAAATAATCGTTTAGAACGAAGAAAAAACAAAAGAGAAAATAATCAGATTGTATTCTGGGATATTTTCGACATTTACTAAGTCACGTGCATAGCACGTGACAAAAAACAAACTGAACCCTAACAGTGTGAAGGTGGGGTTTTTTGCACCAATAGTTTAGTGTGGTTTTCAGCGTAATAAAAAGGTGAGTGAGGTTTTCTGCAGATATAGGATAGTTTAGAGGGTTTTTTCAATTTTAGCCTTTTCTGGAAACATATCGTCTGTCGGTTCGGGATTCTGCAGGTGCTCATCACGGACAATGGGACTCAATTTGCGGGTAAGCATTTCTGCAAGTTCTACGCAGACCTCAGGATCCAGTAGCGCTTCTTTTCAGTATGCCACCCCCAGTCCAACGGTCAGGCCGAGAACGCGAACCGCCAAATCCTCGAAGGCATCAAGAAATGACTTGATAACTCTTCTAAAGGGTTATGGGTCGACGAGCTGCCAAGCGTTCTCTGGGCCCACCGGACAACAAAGAGAATCCCCACGGGAGAATCACCTTTCAATCTGACATACGGCGCAGAGGCAGTCATTTCCTTGGAGATCGGGATCCCTTCACCCCGAATCATGGCTTTCGACGAGGCCGCTAACTCCAAACAGCTGTGAGTCGACCTGGACCTCATAGACGAGGTCAGGAAGAAGTCCGCCATTAGAAGAAGCATCTACCAACAAAGGATTGAGAAGTTTTACAGCAAGAAGGTGCGTCCCACCGACATCAAACTGGGAGACCGCGTTCTCCGAAACTGGCGGTATCCAATCCCGGCCAGAAACGAAAATTAGCCCCAAACTGGGAGGGCCCTTACAGAGTATCGGAGATCGTGCGCCCAGGGACGTACCGCCTGACCAACCCAGAGGGCAAGGCCATCAAGAGGCCCTGAAATGCGGAGCACCTCATCAAGTTCCTAGGAGGAGATTAGCCTCCATGTAAATTATCAAGAATGTAGTCGGCACGTCGTGCTTTGTTTTTTGTAAAAATCCAGTATGATGTAAATATGTCAGCTTTCTTAAAACAAGTTTGTGGCTTCGTATTTTGTTCTCAATAAAAAACGTCTCGAGCTTGGCGCTCGGATAGCATCGCGAGCCAGAAAAGTTTCTCTTACAAGCTTGGGGCTCGGTGCTCGGATAATATCTCGAGCCAGAAAAGCTTCTCTTACAAGCTTGGGGCCCGGCGCTCGGATAGCATCGCGAGCCAGAAAAGCTTTCTTACAAGCTTAGGGCTCGGCGCTCGGATAGCATCGCGAGCCAGAAAAGCTTCTCCTATAAGCTTGGGACCCGGCGCTCGGATAGCATCGCGAGCCAGAAAAGCTTCTCTTACAAGCTTGGGGCCCAGGCGCTCGGATAGCATCTCGAGCCAGAAAAGCTTCTCTTACAAGCTTGAGGCCCGACGCTCGGATAGCATCGCGAGCCGGAAAAGCTTTTCTTACAAGCTTATGGCTCGGCGCTCGGATAGCATCGCGAGCCAGAAAAGCTTCTCTTACACATCTTTCCTGAGAACAAGTGTGGGAGCATGGCGTCGACCTCGAGCAAGGCGGAGGCTTTCTGCAAAGCACCCCGACCTTAACGCTCGGCGACGACCCGTGGCTACGCCCGTTACTGGCTTTCTCCCTCGTGTGGGGACTCGGCACCTGTCCCTTGCATGGTTTGGGCTTCTTCAAGTCCATCAACCTATGCGCGAGGCGACCATCGCCAGCTACACCCGTGCCGTTTCTCCTGAGAACAAGTGCGGGAGCTCGGCGTCGACCTCGAGCAAGGCGGAGGTTTTCTCCAAAACACCCCGACCTTAACGCTCGGCGACAACCCGTGGCTACGCCCGTTACTGGCTTTCTTCCCGGTGTGGGGGCTCGGCACCTGTCCCTCGCATGGTTTGGGCTTCTTCAAGCCCATCAACCATAGCGCGAGGCGACCACCACCAGCTACATCCGTGCCGTCTATCCTGAGAACAAGTGCGGGAGCTCGGCGTCGACCTCGAGCAAGGCGGAGGCTTTCTCCAAAGCACCCCGACCTTAACGCTCGGCGATGACCCATGGCTACGCCCGTTACTGGCTTTCTTCCCGGTGTGGGGGCTCGGCACCTGTCCCTCGCATGGTTTGGGCTTCTTCAAGCCCATCAACCATAGCACGAGGCGGCAACCGCCAGCTATACCCGTGCCGTTTCTCCTGAGAACAAGTGCGGGAGTTCGGCGTCGACCTCGAGCAAGGCGAAGGCTTTCTCCAAAGCACCCCGACCTTAACGCTCGGCGACGACCCATGGCTACACCCGTTACTGGCTTTCTCCCCGGTGTGGGGGCCCGGCACCTGTCCCTCGCATGGTTTGGGCTTCTTCAAGCCCATCAACCTATGCGCGAGGCGACCACCGCCAGCTACACCCGTGTCGTCTCTCCTGAGAACAAGTACGGGAGCTCGGCATCGACCTCGAGCAAGGCGGAGGCTTTCTCCAAAGCACCCCGACCTTAATGCTGGCGATGACCCATGGCAATGCCCGTTACTGGCTTTCTCCCCGATGTGGGGGCTCGGCACCTGTCCTTCGCATGGTTTGGGCTTCTTCAAGCCCATCAACCTATGCGCGAGGCAACCACCGCCAGCTACACCTGTGCCGTCTCTCCTGAGAACAAGTGCGGGAGTTCGGCATCGACCTCGAGCAAGGCGGAGGCTTTCTCCAAAGCCCCCCGACCTTAACGCTCGGCGACGACCCGTGGCTACGCCCGTTACTGGCTTTCTCCTCGCTGTGGGGGCTCGACGCCTGTCACTCGCATGGTTTGGGTTTCTTCAAGCCCATCAACCATAGCACGAGGCGGCCACCACCAGCTACACCTGTGTCGTCTATCCTGAGAACAAGTGCGGGAGCTCGGCATCGACATCGAGCAAGGTGGAGGCTTTCTCCAAAGCACCCCGACCTTAACGCTCGGCGACGACCCGTGGCTACGCCCGTTACTGGCTTTCTCCCTGCTGTGGGGGTTCGACACTTATCCCTCGTATGGTTTGGGCTTCTTTAAGCCCATCAACCATAGCACGAGGCGACCACCGCCAGCTACACCCGTGCCGTCTCTCCTGAAAACAAGTGCGGGAGCTCGGCGTCGACCTCGAGCAAGGCGGAGGCTTTCTCCAAAGCACCCCGACCTTAACGCTCGGCAACGACCTGTGGCTACGCCCCTTACTGGCTTTTTCCCCGGTGTGGGGGCTCGGCACATATCCCTCGCATGATTTGGGCTTCTTCAAGCCCATCAAGCTATGCGCGAGGCGGCAACCGCCAGCTACACCTGTGCCTTCTCTCCTGAGGACAAGTGCGGGAGCTCGGTGTCGACCTCGAACAAGGCGGAGGCTTTCGTCAAAGCACCCTGACCTTAATGCTCGGCAACGACCCGTGGCTACGCACGTTACTGGCTTTCTCCCCGGTGTGGGGTCTCGGCACCTGTCCCTCGCATGGTTTGGGCTTCTTCAAGCCCATCAACCATAGCCCGAGGCGGCAACCGCCAGCTACACCCGTGCCGTCTCTCCTGAGAACAAGTGCGGGAGCTCGGCGTCGACCTCGAGCAAGACGGAGGCTTTCTTTAAAGCCCCTGACCTTAACGCTCAATGACGACTCTCAGCTACGCCCGTCACTGGCTTTCCCCGGTGAGGAGGCTCGGCACCTACGCCTCGCATGGTTTTGGGCTTCTTCAAGCCCATCAACCTATGTGTGAGGCGACGACCGCTGCCACCCCGTGCCATCTCCCCAAGAACAAATGGTGTCTCGTCGTTAAAACCAGAGCAAGGCCGCGGCCTTCTTCGAAGCCGCTCGACCAATATGCTCGGCTACGACCTACAACCATTTCTGTTTCAACAAAATTTTTATTAAGTTTTAGAGCGTCCGCCCTCGGCAGACGCCCCAAGCTTCGAGTCGGTTGTTTGACCCTCCTCTCGCCCGCGAACAACCCGGGGTTTACTGCTTTCACAAGCCCAAACCCCGAACTGTTCGAGGACGGGAGGAGGGCCACTGACCCTCGGCTCTCCTCGCTCCGAGACCATTCGTTGGCCTTCCTCTCGTCCGCCAACAACCCGGGGTTTACAGCTCTTTATGAGCACAAAATCCCGAATTGTTCGAGGACGACTGGAACGCCACCGACCTCGGTTCTCTCCGAGCCTCCGAACCGATCGGTCGGCCCACCACTCACAAACGAACCCCCCGGGGTCCTCCGGCCCTCAAGGCCCGAACCCCGAATTGTTCGAGGGTGATTGGTGTGCCTCCAATCCGGAGACCTCGAAAAAAGATTATGTTCGGGGCGCCCGCCCTTGGCAGGCACCCAAAGTCAACCGACTGATCAACCACTCACTACTTAACAACCAACTTGGGGGGAGTGGGGATTATATATAGCCCCCTGAGGGGTGCAATTATTGCGTCTGGAAATGCGAAACGGCGGAAGGCAAAACGTTGCCATAAATGCCCATGGGGAGGCGAAATGTCTCCATTTATGACTTATCTAAAGACGAAAAGCCGCAACATATGCGTCCGTTGCACCAAGTCACCTCGGCGGCGACCCTTCACAACAAGCACGGCAACCACCTTTGGCGACCGAGACAATCAAAATTCAGAAAATCAAATATTCTTATTACTACTTATTGCTTACAACTTAATGAAAGTCGGTACAAATACAAAGAACTTGCTGCTTACTCACACTCGGCTTGAAAACTCAAACTCGGCGCTTCCTTCGGGGCTTCTTTCACGCTCGGTCGGACGGACCTGGGTAGAGACTCCTGCCACCGAGCTTCCTGCATCATCTGGCTGGGCTGCTTCAAATAAAAAAGTCGGAGACCGCCCCGGCGTGGAGTTGCTCGCCTCCTCGATTAGACCCGCCCCCAACACCAACTTTAGCCTTTGGATCTCCAGCTCTTTCTCAACCACAGCCTCGCGAAGGAAAGACTCCGAAGCCGACCGCCTGCTCTAGGCATCCGAGATAGACCAGTCTGTCTCGATTACCCACCAGTCCCGGTCGGCTGTAGCTTTCTTCAGACGAGCCACCTCCAGACTGAGCTCCCTGGACTTATTCGTGAAGTAATTTACAGCGGCCACTCGATCACGAACCTGTTTTTGCTGGCGAGCCAGAGCCACTTCCATGGCCTCTTTTCCTGCTCGGACCCGGGATACCTCGGCAGAAACCGGGCCGGCTCCCAAGGTCTCGTGCGTCTATCCAAGGACAAGAAAAAATAAACAATCACAAGGAAAGCAAGAAAAATGCACAAGTCACAAAGCCTCGGCCCCAAAAAGTATATTTCGTTTCTTTTAAAAAGTTGATACAAAAGCCGTGATGGCCAGTCCGCTTGAGGCATTTACATCAAAAACAAAAAGAAAGAACTAGTCTATTCTTGAGGGGGGGTGGCACCTCATCTTCGGCCTGGATGCCCCCCGTTTCGTCGCCCCCCGGGGTCGGCGGAAGGTTCGCCTGCCAACCATAGCAGAGGTGGTCCACGCTCTGCTCTGGGTAGATTTGCTTGAAGTGCGCCTTGGCCTGATCATACGCCTCGTCCTGCGCTATAATCAGGGCTTCCGCTGAGGCCGCCTCCATCCTCTTCAGGGCCTTCTGCCCCTTCTCCGCCTCCTCCTCGATCCTCTCCTTGAGACGATCCACGTCAGCCTTTGAATGTCGCAAAGCGAGGCCATCTGGGCCTCGTGGACGGCAACCATGCTCTGAGCCTCCTTCAGATCGTCGGTAGCCTTGTTCAGCTCGCGGAGGTACTTCTCCGCGTTCCTCTCTCTGTAGATTTCCTTCTCCAAGCACTTTTGAAAGTGCTGACCGTGGAGCATCGCCTGTCCGAGGGAGAAAAGATCAGAAAAATTCCACCAAGTTCAAAACCAGGGAAAAATGTGCCGAACTAACTCACCGAAATATGCACCTGGGACCAGCGCATGAAGGCCTGCTCGGCCGTCTGCGATGCCAGCGCCATGTAGTCACGCTCGGTGCCGGCCTTCGTGACGAACTCCACCGCCACAGGTCCGTCGAGCAGACTGTCTCCCTGCACGATCGACCAATCGGGGGCGAAGGGCCGCAGTCTCTGTTGGCCCACCATCTGCTCGGCGGTGGGGCGTAGCATGGGAAGCCTCTTTCCCGCGGCATCAACAATTTTGCCCGAACTGCCCCGTGCATCCTGGGGCGCCCTCGGCGTGGGGGGGTGGTGATGCTTCTTGGCCTTTTTTGCGGGCGAAGGCTCCTCGGCTACTGGGGCCGGCCCTTTGGCGGACCCCCCGACCTGAGCGGCCAGCTTCTCCTGCTCCGCCTTCTTCTTCTCTTTATCCGCCTTCGCGGCAACGGCCAACAAGGTTCGCCTCTCGTCCACTTATTCGGAAGTCATCTCTGCAAGAATGAAAAAAGAGGCTAAAGTTAACACGACGGCAGAAAGATGAAAAATTCAGAACGAAACATACTAGGGTCGGTCGGGCTCAGTTCGGCCCGGGCAAGGTGTAGCTCGGTCACTCGAGGCCACGCAATACTGTGCCCCCTACTATCTTCTCCACTCTCTTCCACTCCTTTGCTGTCAAGTCGCTTTGCTTCGGAGGTTTATGGTTCCGCTTGAAGAAACTCCACTAGGTCGGTATTCCCCAAGCCTTCTCACTCCGCAACACGAAATACTTCTCTTTCCACCCTTTGATGAAATCCGGATGGCCGTGCATGATCTTCTTGTGTGGCCTGGGTGAGAAGTAGAAAATCCCTTCCTGATCTCCGAGCGAACTGATCCCTAGGATGGCTCGGAAGTACGTCAACCTCGGCTTCACCCCCTTCTCTTGGCACCTCAGAATGAAGAAGATCAAGTGCTTCCAAGAGTTTGGGCCGTACTGTATAGGACATAGCTTCGCCCAATTCAAGATCCTCTTAACAAAGGGATGCAGTGGCAGCCTCAGGCCCGAGGCGAAGGCGTCCTCAGGGAATATACAATAGCCCGGTGCCAGGACTGTGGTGGGCCGAATGCTGGGGCTCGGGATGAAGACTTCGAACTCCCGCAGGATGAAATAAGAGGCCCTCAGAATGTGGAGATAGTCCGCCCTCAAGATGCACGGGATGCTGTCCATCCGAATCTTCACCTGGCTCTCTTCACCTGGCACGGGAGGGATGTGGTCGATGTCCTTGATATCATCAGGATACGTCCGGATCGACCCCGGATTTTTGAAGGAGACTCGGGGGAACTGGAGCCCCGTTCTGGGTGCATATTCATCCTGCGGAGGAGGACTGTCTGGGATAGTTAGCTTCCTCTTCTTCCAGCGAGGACGAGCCTTCCTCTCGGGAGACGGCGTCGACAAGGATGGGAGATGTGGAAGGTCATCCCCGACCAACCTTCCTGCTGTGCCTTCGCCAGCACCTTCTTGAGCGTCATCATCCCCATCATCAACAGCGCCTTCATCCTCCTCATCCTCATCGTCGGTATTCGGATCCTCCCCCTCCTCTTCGCCTTCGGCGCCCTGGTCCTCCTGACCCTCCTCGTCCTCTCCCTCCTCCTCTTCGCCTTCGGCGCCCTGATCCTCCTGATCCCCCTCATCCTCTTCCTCCTCTTCGCCCTCGCCTACAGGCTCCTTCCCCGGCCTTCGGGATCTCAGTGGCGATACTATGAAGACTACGTCGTCACTACTAGCCGACCCAGGGTCTGTTAGGACCTCATGCTTCACCTTATATTTGCTAAAAGACGAGGACGTCTCGGACTCGGACTCGGACTCCTTCGCAGAGCGGCCCGACGAGCTGGCCTCGGATCCGGACTGAACGCGCGACATTACAAAACAGAGAATACTAACCTGAAGAGTTTACCAAACGATCACTGTAAAAAGTCGCCGATGGCAGGTAAAACCCTGTTCTTGAAATAGTGGAGAGTGAGAGTAAAGAAATGAAGAAGAAAAAGTGAAGAGGGGGGAGGGGGTTTATAAGGAGAAAGCGACTCCTCGATTTCCGCAATTAAGATCTGGCCGTTGGATCTTAACCGTCAAGATCTAACGGCCGCTAAGATCTGGAGACGCTTCGATCCTTGCACTCCTGACGTCAGCAGTAGGCGTGGAATTACCCAAACTACCCCCAGGCCTTTCTTCCCCACACAGCGGACTTTCTCGACAAGTCAACGAAGCTCGGGGCTTGGATGGCACCGCGAGCCACAACTCCTCTCCTATTTCACAGAAGGGTCGACGCTCGGATGGCACCGCGAGCCATAATTCCTCTTCTATTCTACAGAAGGGTCGACGCTCGGATGGCACCGCGAGGCACAATTCTTCTTCTATTTTGACGGAAGGGTCGACGCTCGGATGACACCGCAAGCCACAATTCCTTTATTTTTACAGAAGGGTCGACGTTTGGATGGCACCGCGAGCCACAGTTCCTCTTCTATTTTTACAGAAGGGTCGACGCTCAGATGGCATCGCGAGCCACAATTCCTCCTCTATATTTACAGAAGGGTCGACGCTCGGATGGCACCGCGAGCCACAATTCATCTTCTATTCCACAGAAGGGTCGACGCTCGGATGGCACCGCGAGGCCCAACTCCTCTTCTATTTTGACGGAAGGGTCGACGCTCGGATGGCACTGCGAGCCACAATTCCTCTTCTATTTTTACAGAAGGGTCGACGCTCGGATGACACCGCGAACCACAATTCCTCTTCTATTTTTACAAAAGGGTCGATGCTCGGATGGCATCGCGAGCCACAATTCCTCCTCTATTTTTACAGAAGAATCGACGCTCGGATGGCACCGTGAGCCACAATTCCTCTTCTATTTTTACAGAAGGGTCGACGCTCGGATGGCACTGCGAGCCACAATTCCTCTTCTATTTTTACAAAAGGGTCGACGCTCGGATGGCATCGCGAGCCACAATTCCTCTTCAATTTTTACAGAAGAATCGATGCTCGGATGGCACTGCGAGCCACAATTCCTCTTCTATTTTTACAGAAGGGTCGACGCTCGGATGGCACCGCGAGCCCCAGAATCATCCTCTATTTATACAGAAGGGTTGACGCTCGGATGGCACCGCGTGCCCCACCTCTATTTTTGATCATAAAGCTCGGAGCTCAGATGGCATCGTGAGCTGCTACTCTCCTCTGTATTATTCAGGAAGCTCGAAGCTCGGATGGCATCGCGAGCCACAAAATATCATCCCTTATTCACAGGGGCTCGGAGCTCGGATGACACCACGGGCCCCAGAGTCCTACCCTATTTACAGGGGGCTCGGAGCACGGATGACACCGCGAGCCCCAGAGTCTCCCTCTATCCCACAGGCAGGGGGCTCGACTGCCGACCCCCAGAGCTTGACAAACCGAGCCCCAACTCACCTAACCTCGACGTCATCTCGCTCTTCCAACTAGCGAGAGGACCGTCTGCCGACCCTCTGAGCTCCTCTGCCGACCCCAGGCGCTCGACAATGCCGACCAACGCCAACCGTCAGGACTCCTAAAGCATAAAATACAATGAAATCATCCAGTCGCTACTATTAAGTGTAGGGGCTCGGACCTCGGATGTCACCGTGAGCCCCAGAAGCACTCCCCTATTCACAAGGGGCTCGGAGCTCGGATGACACCGCGAGCCCCTACAGCCCTCCTCTATTCCCAGGAGGCTCGGACCTCGGATGAAATCGCGAACCTCAAAAATTCTCCTCAAGCGAGGGGCTCGCCGACCGACCCTTTATGCTCGGTGAGCCGATCTCCAACCCAACAGGCGTTGGCGTCCCCTTGCTCTTCCAACTAGCGAGGGGGTCGTCTGCCAACCCTCGAAGCTCGTCCACCGACCCTCAACGCTCGCCTACCAACCCTCTATGTTCGGCGAGCCGATCTCCAACCCAACAGGCATTGGCGTCTCCTTGCTCTTCCAACTAGCGAGGAGTTCGTCTGCCGACCCTCGAAGCTCGTCCACCGACCCTCAACGCTCGCCTACCGACCTTCTATGCTCGGCGAGCCGATGTCCAACCCAACAGGCGTTGGCATTCCCTTGCTCTTCCAACTAGCGAGGGGGTCATTTGCCGACCCTCGAAGCTCGTCCACCGATCCTCAACGCTCGCCTACCAACCCTCTATGCTCGGCGAGCCGATCTCCAACCCAACAGGCGTTGGCGTCCCCTTGCTCTTCCAACTAGCGAGGGGTTATCTGCCGACCCTCGAAGCTCGTCTGCCGACCCTAAGGCTCGGCAAGCGTCACTCCGACCCCTCTACACAGCATCTTGCGCAAACTCCGATGAGGGATCCCTTCCTCCTAACCCCTGGCCTCTTCTGGAAGTAGCAGATCCTACTTTCTCACCTAACCCTCCACCCTGCTCTTCCTACAGAGGCAAAAGACCACTCCTACATGGTTGGTTCACCCAGCCCTCCAGGAGTGTGGGGCTTGTGATATGGGTTGGATGACGTGGCCCCTCCTGGGCTATAGGATCTCCTCAAAATGCGCGCACCTCCAGATCATCCAGATCCACCACGTCAACACCGGAAAATCGCCCGGGCCTCTGCCACGTCAGTCTGGAAACCGTCCGGGCCCTTGCCACGTCAGCCCTATACCGTCCGGGTTTCCACCGCTTCAATCCCACGGGCAACCGGGTCCAGACCCAGCCCCAAATGGGTCCAGACCCGGTTGGGTTCTCCTATAAATACCAGACCCCTACCCCTTGATCCAGGTAATCAATCTTTTCCCACTCAAACCCTAGTTACTGTTACTCTCTCTCAGTAGCTGACTAGATCGTCGGAGGGTCTGCCACCGGGACCAACCCCGGTGTTCCTAGACCGTCTGCAGGTACACGAGACCTCGGGTCCGAGCCGAGCATCCAGCCTCCACCTCACTACCACCTACCTCCATACCGTTCGCCCGGACAAGGGTCGTCTGCATAGGAGCTTCCTATATCAATACAAATCGAGTAAGAACTCACACTTGGTGCATCCACACGCCTCCCAAAAACAAACTGCATCAGCACTCTTTAACCAACCCAGTTCTTTACATCTTTTGTCATTCCGGGCCAAAAGAATGAAGCCTTAAGTCTCTTCAATGTTCGGTGGGAGCCTGAATGCCTCGCTGTTGGGGATAAATGGCAACAATGAAAGAACTATTTCCTTAACGATGAGTTTGGGCTGATGACGGTACTTCCCCTCTGATACCGAACTTCTCTAATTGTGCATATCCTTGTTGATCTAACTGGCATGCCTCTTGTTTCTGCTTCGATTAAAGGTAATACAGGTTTACCACTGTCTCCCTTCTCACTTCTTCAACACATTTTTGAATTACGAAAGCTATGGCAGCTTGCTCTCCCTTTTCTTCACTTCTCGACAAGCTATCGGCAGCGATGTTATCACTCCATTCTTAAACTCCAATGCAAATTGATATTCTAATAAATTCCACAGCCACTTATGTTGCATTTCAGTGTGTAGGCCCTGGTCGAAAAGGTGTTTGATGGTGCAATGGTCGGTTCAAATTTTCAAGGGGCGAAAGAGAAGATATTGTCGCCATCACTTGATTGAACAAAGAATGGCCCATACCTCCTTCTCATATATTGACATAGTTGATAGTCGTCCTTTCAAGCTCTGACTCATATAGGTGATCGAGTGATTGTATTGCATTAGGACAGCTCTGATCCCATTGCCACAGGCATCATCTTCGATAACAAATGACATCGTGAAGTCCGATAAGGCAAGTACTGGAATATGGGTGAGAGCTTCCTTAAGTTAGTTGAAGGTGTAACACCCTGCAAAATAGCCTGTAACTATTTTGCATTATAATCTGTGTATAGTTTAGAATTGCATACGATTATGTACTTTCCTTATAATAATTTTTTTATAAAACATATTTTTTTATATAAATTCAATTTATCTTATTTTAACTATGTAGATAATATATATATATATATATATATATATATATATATATATATATATATATATATATGATTTGATTGTATCGGGTTGTATATGATATACGATCTATAATTGCCTGGAGTGTGAATACGACCATGTATATTTTATAATTTAAATATTTAAATATATTTTGCTATGAATATACATATTAATTTAAATTGTAAATAATCATACATTGTTTCTTCATTCGGGTTAGAGTTTGCTTAACCTAGGGTTAGACCTCTTTGACCTTAACCTAGGGTTAGGAACCCGACTTCTAGATGAGATGGGATGAGATTTGGTGGATCTTGATGAGATCCTAGGGTTCAAGTTGAGCCAAGTTTGTGGTGGAAATAAGAAGTGAGGAAAGTGCTAGGAAATTTTCTTAAGACTTAGTTGACTAGATCCCTACCCTTCATTTCCCACTCACCCTCACACCCTAATCTCCACCCTCCACTTGTGTAGAAAACCGGCCACACCCCCCTCTCTCTCCCTCCATTTTATAAAATCCTATTTCTTTCATCTTCTCATTCTCATTCTTCATCTAAGTTGTTTTTTAAAAAAAAAGAGTAGAAGAGAAGAGAGAAAGAGAGAGTTTCATTTGTCATGCTTTGGAGCATTGGAGGAGAACATGCAAGCTAGAAAAATGGTTAACTAGAGACTTGTAGTATAGAGTTTCAGCAACCTGCTGTCTTTGTTCAATTTCAAGTATGTGTTCGAAATCAGGAAACTTGAGTTCTATAAGAAATTTAGGAGAGTTGTCAACTAGAAAATTGTAGTAGAGGTTTCCACATTTCTAGAAAGTCTAATTTTGTTGGATTTTGATGTGTAGCGCAAATTATGAAATTTTCTACATGCTACAGGATTTATGACCATAAGTTGATTTGAGTTTTTATGATGTTGAATAATTATCCCTATTAAGCCCTTCACTTGGGACTCAGATAAGATTCTCAAGTTTAGTACTCTTGGTGAACACATGAGTAAGTTGGGAGAATAGCTATACGGTCGATTTGTTGTATATGGGCGCGTAGCTAGTATAGCTTGGAGCTAGTTTAGGTTGTGATACACTAGGACTTCCAACCCATTCGGCAAGTATTGTGATTGATTTAATTTCACCTCGAGAAATAATGTTCTTCCTGTGCGCCGTCAGATCGTTTACCAAAGGAAGGTTGACCGCGAGCCGGGATACTTGATGAGACATGAGATGGGGGTTATGGCGACCGATGGATATCGGATCGCCGGTGTTTAGGTGTTGATAGGCTAGGTTATCTGCCTCGTCTAGAATGTGTTGATGTCTAGGTCTGTCAATGAATGGATATTAGTAAATTGTGTGTGTTTCACCTTTATTTCTGGGTATGAGGCACTCCCTTGGGTGCCATTGTGCTGCTCGCTGAGGGTCGCAGGCCAGAGTTATTTTGACAGAACCGTTTGGTCATTTGTTAGATACATGCATGATTTGACAAACTCGCATGTTTTAGCAACCAATATTATTTTAGATTGTATTTCTTTACTTTTCTCTTGAAGATCGAGTTAATCTTAGGGGTGATTCCTTATAAATCGACTTGTTCTAAGGGCCAGCACTAGGCGGTGATAACCGGGGTTATCTTTTCCTCTCAAAGAGATACGGGCTGTCTTTTCAATGGTTAAGAACACGGGAGCCGTATCTCGCTCTGTTAATTCCTGAGGTATCTTGATGAGAACGGGATGCTCCCTTGTTCTATGTTGGTGGACACGAACGGACCATAGGGGCTGCAGTCTCATGGATCTTCGGCGCAATGGGTATGTTGCAGTGTATCTTTAAGTTCATCACGGCTTTTGAGAGAGGTCCGGTGCGACTGTTATTAGTGATAAACAGGAATACTCCGAAATCTTATTAACTCCTCAATCATGTGTACTTATCAGGAACAAGAAGTGTACAATAGTAGATTGCATTGCATGGCAAAGGTTCGAAAGCCTGAAACTGGAGAAGACAGCTTGATCTGGAACATATGTAGTGTGGGATGCATGCGTATCCAAAATCTTGCTGACATTAGATTAAGTGCATCCGTTTTTGTACTTTGTATTATGCATTAAACCTCAGGTCATGGCATACACAGGTATTAGAAAATTAGGATGCACATTTCATTTTCCATTCAAGATGGTTTGTGGGTTTGCGAGTTGGAGATCGCTGCTATTATCAGCATTGCGTCAGTATATGTACTGACGTGCCCACTCAATTAGGTGCGGGAAACCGGATTGGGAATGCGGGCATCCAAGTGGAGAAGCAGTGTACTGATGTGTCTAATTTTTATACAAATATTTGTAATCATTTACCCATTAAAATAGCTTGTATTCGTCTATCTTGTTTATAATTCGTCTTATTTCCTTAAGATTTCAAGTAATTAATTAGTTTTGAAGGAATAAGATTTTTGATGCAAAATGTGAATATTTTTGGTAAAAATCAACAAAAAAAACAAAAACATTGATTTATTTATTTTTATTGATTTGTTGAATTTAAATTTTACAGTTTGGCAATGAGATAAACAAAATATAAATTTTAATTTGCCAATTGAGCTGAAAGTGCAATAAACAATTTTAAAAGGGTTTAAATGAGCTAATATGTTTTTTAGTTAGTTTAATTAATTTTAAACTAATTAATTTTATTTTTGTTTTTATTTTTAAATCCTAATTTTTGATTTTATTTTGTGCGTGTAGCACATGAAAGAGAAGAAAAAGAAGCAAGAAAGAAAAGAGCAAATTAAAGAAGGAAATAAAGAAAGAATAGGGGTTTTTCTGCAAAAGTAAACCCTAATTCTCCTACCCGTACCTATAAATAGAAGAGAAGATAGCGCGAGAAGATAGCGCTGAACGAAGGGAGAGGGTGACGGCTGGTCCCTAATTAATAAAAAATAAAAAATAAAAACACAGAGAGACAGACTCTAAGACGAAACAAAGCAGGAGGAGAGAGGGGGCTTTGACTGGGGTCGGTGCGCTTCTCGAGGCCCGCGTTAGGCGTGTGATTCACAGAGAGACAGAAGAGAACCAGGAGGAAGTGACGTGGCGCACTGATTCCTGCGGCGACGAAATGACAGCACCTAAGCGACGTGACCAACGATGCTGACCTGGCACAGGCACATGCTGGCTTCGGTCTGAGTGCATGACGTCAGGCGTGCTGACGTGGCGTGTGTGCTGGCTCGGGGCTCAACGCAACAGAGAGAGAGAAAGACTTACTGTTAGGGATGCTCTCGGTTAAGGATATATCCGATTTGATCCGCATCCGAAACCGATTTTTTGGCGGATACGGATATAAAAAATCTATATCCGAGCGGATACGGATACGGATTTGGATATCCAAATCCAAAAAAAATCGGATACGGATACGGATATTCCTAAAAAAAGCGAATTCGGATATGGATATCCGCTTAATTTAATATATATTTATTTAATAAATATACTTAATAGTTATATACTTATACTTATGTAATGAAATATACTTAATAGTTATTCCTAATTTCCTATTCCTATCCCACTGTAGCAGCCCTAAGTTTCTAATCCCCAGTTCCCCATCGACCTCGCGACTCCAGTCGCACCGCCAGTGAAGCCCGGCCATGCCAGAGCCCCTGCTTCTTCTCCCCTTCCTTTCCCGCAACCAGAGTCGATGGCAGCAGTGCCTGCACCCATGCCAGCCAGCAGTCGCGACGCACCTCTCGTCGCTGTCTCACTTCCGACGCCGCGCCTCCCGCCGTCCCTGTCCTGTCGTGCAGCCCCCTGTCCCCCTGGCTGCCGTCGGAGTCGCACTCTGTCTGCCGCAAAGCCAAAGAGTTCGAGAGACGGTATAAATCTCTCTCTATCTCACTTTGTTCTTAGTTTAAGCTACTAAGTCCATATATGTCGGGAAAGCATAATGTTTACTAATTTTTAGTTTCAGATCATGAATGATTCGGTTATTAATGCTTAAAAGATTTGGTTTTGTGAGCAACAGCAAAGATGCCTGTGAATCCTATATGAAAGATTATATAGTTTTATTTGGAGCATGTTCTTGCTCAAAGTCATCACATAAACAGATTATGTCTTTCAGATGCAAGCATGAAAGATTATATAGTTTTAGGTATAACATAAACAGATTAATGTTGTATTCTAAGATTTTCAATGTTATAATTTATTTGGTGTAAGGTACATGACAGAATGTCTTTAAGTTTTCATGTTAATAAAACAAAGTAGGGAAAATTGATAGAACACCTAATTAAAATGACTACATGCAGATTCAATTATTTATCTGTAAATTTCTTTCAATCAAAATATCAAATATATGTTGCTTGCGATTCCAAAACTTGCAAGCAAGCAGTCTGATGATGACATATGATGAATATCGAAGTATGCAATTTGGAGTGATCAGAAACTCTTTTGGTCTGATTGTGAAAATTGAACATAATTTTGAAGTAGATCGCACTAATTAATTTTGAATTTTTTGACGAAAGGTAAGGAAAGCAATGCGAGATGTAAAAGGAACAATGAGGCTGAAGTCAATGATCCATGGCCATGCTGTAAAAAACCAATCTGCATCTGCGCTGCTTTGCATGCAGATGTTGGTATGAGTTCAGGCACAGATTCGTTCAAGAAGAATCAAAATGGCAGAGGAGAACAAGGCTATTGAGAGTCAACAAGAGTTGAAGTATGAAAGAGAACTGGAGAAGCTGAAGGTAATTAATTGCAACATCACCTTTCACTACTTACATATTTCCTAACTTGTTTGTCAAATATTTTCTAACTTCAACTGAATTACTTTCAGAAAATTGTTAATGCTCTCACTTCAATTTGAACGATCAGCCATTCAAACTGAAATCCAAATATTGTTTGATATCATCTCAACACTAAAAGTACCTTTAGATACATCTCTGCTGCTAAAACTAGTTTAATAACCACTTCCCTTCTTTTGGTTAGCCGAAATTTGACAGTTATTTCTTTTTGCTTTTTCGGTGAGTGGTGAGATACTGATCCTATAACTTGATAGCAGCTGCAGCAGCAAGGAGATAAATGGGATGACAGCATTCGAACAACGGAGCAACATAATTCCCATCTAAAGTTCAAGCAAGAGGCTGCTATAAGAAGAGAGCGAGCATTGTCCTATGCTCATCGGGTAACCACCATTTATCTCTAATTCATCAAGCATATCAGTACTTCCACATATAATAGTGTCAATCATACTACTTTTAACGGACTTCTTTCACCGCTACAACTCAGAACCAAAGAGTAGTATAATTGTCTTACTTTCAGAAAATTGTTAATGCTCTCACTAGTGTGGAACTAGTATAACTAAACTTCATTTAGTTAAAAGGGTCTTCAGGTCAATGTTGCAGTTCAGGTGTTAAAGTATTCTGTATTTATTTTAGCTAACAAATAATACATTTTTAAGTAGTAGTTATAACTGCTCACTGGATAAGAATTTGTTTATGGCTAATCTTTGAACTCTGTAATAGAAATTTCCTTCTCTCCACATACATGTTTGAAGTATCAATGAAATCCTGCTAATTTCAATTGTAATTCAAAATGCAGTTATGTGGTTCTGATACAAAAGATCTTGAAAACTGCAAAAATGAATTCTATGAAGGTTTCACCATGGATGATGTTGGCCTCACTTTTGGGAACTATGAAGAACTGTTTGGTGGAACACATGATCAATCAGGGCAGCTTTTTGATGATGCTGGAATTGATAGCTTCTTTGACATGTATATATATAAAATATCTTGGCTTCATGAGTGTACTTTTCTGCATGACTTGGGGTGTCAACATGTAGTCCGGATGAATATCAACTTTGTGCAATCCTGGCCTTCTTTCTGTAGTATTATTGTGTGTGGTCTGTCTTTAGCTAGGTTTCTTTATTTCGAAGTCACGACTGTTCCATAGTATGCAAGAGAAGAACAGCAAGGTCAGGTCATTATACATTGTACTGCTTTAATTCTTTCATGCAATCTAAAGGCTATGAAATAGTGGAAATGGAAATATTGAGTAATTCATGATTTTGCAGCAATCAGAGTAAACAAAGAGCACTTCGGGTTTCTATTTTCTTTTGTTGGTTTGAGTTTTTTACTTCACAGTAGTTCAATTTTATAACCACTTTTAGAACAAAATTTGTATTCACATATTTTCATGTAGTTTGGAAAATATGCAACGATATCAAAACAAGTTTTTATCCCAAAATCTGGGATCAGGTACAGAATACTTTTTCTCCAGTTTGCTTTGTCAGGTTAACATCCAACATATATTCTTGTTAATCTGTTCAGTGCAAGTGTTTAAAGCTTATCTCTATCAATTTTTGCTACTACATGCATTATACATATTATATACTACTACATGCATGCTTATAGTAATTAGGGGACATTTGCTTTGATCTAATACCATCAACATCTTTTACAGTCATCTCATGTTGTTTCATACTGTAGGAAGACAGTCTCCATAAACCACAACTTATTTTCCTGTTTTGGTGGATTTTCTGTTATGTACAGAATTGACAAACATTTTGTTGAGTACATGCTCTTATACTTTTTTTCCAAAAATGTTTGCTTGGGCTCAAGTCGCCATTCCTCCATTACTGCAGTTCTTCCGAAGTAATGTCTTTTTCAATAACGCCACACCGTCCTGGTGAAAAAGGTTAAGAGTTAGATTTAAACCAATGCAAAATAGACAGGTATGTGCATAGTGTATTCATTTTTATAAGAGTTGTATATATTTGAAATAAATTTTCATTCACCTCTTTTATTCTGTTAATTTTCATTTTGTGATTAGATATGAAAATCAATATCTATAATTTAGTGATATACATGTCTTAAGTACTAGTTAAGAAAAATAAATAGCAAAAACTTAATATTTGATATCCGAATTCGTATCCGTTATCCGGTAGACCGTATCTGATTCGCATTCGTATCCGGAAAATGCGGATACGGATATGATTTTTATTTTCTGAGTCATATCCGTAACCGTATCCGAATTCGTCTTTGGATTGCGGATATGGATATTGGTATAGCCAATATCCGATCCGTATCCGATCCGAAAGCATCCCTACTTACTGTTCGTCGCCATTATCGAGACTTCGTTTTGCAAAATTTTTGGTTTACAAAACAGTTCTTTCTGTTCATCTTTTCTCTCTCTAATTTTTATAATGCAATCCAAGACAATATTTGTTAGTTGCAATTTTATTATGAACTAAATTTATTTTTGTAGGGCTTCGATGTAGCCTAGTTTTGAGAACACAATTTTAATTCCATTTTTTTCTATTTTTTCATGGTTGTGTGTTTGATTTTTATTTTTAATGCGTACAATTGGTGGACAAACGTTTGTATGATTTATTAAGTCATGGAGAGACCGAGAGGTAATTTGTGATTTTGAATATAGAATTAAACACCATTGATTAAGCGAAATTAGAGATGATTTACCGCAATTGATGTGACCGTTAAGAAATCCACAGAATTTAATGAGTCTTCAATTAATTAAATTTGTGCATGAACAATGACAAACTGTTAGTTGGAGATATTTTTGGTGTTGTTCGAGAGAAAACATTGAATAATTTGAGAATTTTGGTCTACCTCGTGGAAAAATAATATTTTTATTCATATAGAATTATAAATTGTGTGTGAAACTATGTGAAATCAAAAGCCCCAAAATCGATTTTGCAATTAATAAACAATATAAATTCATATTCCGTCTCTCTTAATTAATTTAGTTAGTTCTTTAGATTAACTGAATTTAGTTTCTTTCTTTTATTAATTTCAATTTTCCAAATAGTAGCTAATCTACTAATATCGGTACTCAATAAAATAATTAGTCTCTGTGGGTTTGACACTCTTTTCACTAAAACTATACTACTTGTTGCGATTTTGTACACTTACAAATATTCACATCAAATTTTGGCAGCGTTGCCGAGGACTAGTTATTATTTTATTGATATTGAAAATTGCTAGATTATTACTAGTTTGGATTATATATATATATTTTCTTTTATTATAATTTTACCTTTTATTTTTTTTGACTGACTTTTATTTTTATTTGTTTATTTAGTTTTCTATTTTTTTAATACTTACAGGACATACAAGTACATTATCATGGCAAACGATGAAAACAGAGCTTTGATAGATTATGCTATGCCCTCAATTCATGGAACAATATTAAGTATAAAGAGGCCTGCAATTGAAGCAAACTTTGAAATTAAACCAGCAATTATTCAAATGATTCAACAGACTGTTCAATTTTGGGGACTACCGCACGAGGATCCTTATGTTCACATTGCAAACTTTCTTGAAATTTGTGACACTTTCAAGAACAACGGAGTATCATATGATGCAATCAGATTGAGACTCTTTCCATTTTCACTACGAGATAGGGCTTGGCTTGGCTAAATTATCTACCACCCTGTAGTATTACTATTTGGGAAGAAGTTGCACAAAAATTTCTTGCTAAGTATTTTTCGCCGGCAAAGACAGCAAAGCTAAGAAATGATATTACCACATTCATTCAATTTAAGACCGAGTCTTTGTATAATGCTTGGGAGAGGTACAAAGAGTTATTAAGAAAGTACCCTCATCATGAACTATCGAAATGGCTGCATATTCAAATATTCTATAATGGCTTGGGAGTTACAAATCGATCTATTGTTGACGCAGCAGCTGGTGGTGCACTTATGAGCAAAACTCATGAAACAGCCTATGAATTTTTAGAGGAGATGACATCTAATAATTACCAGTGGTCTTCAGAGAGTACAATGCCAAGAAAAGTGGCTGGAGTTTTTGTACTTGATCATATTTCTACTTTAACTGCACAAATTGATATTTTATCTAAACAATTAGGTAATATGAATTTTAATTCTATTCAATCTAATATGGTTTGTGATCTTTTTCTCAATCAAATTTCAATCAAGCAATTACGTGTCAAAATTTCAATATCAAAACAATTCTTATTCCAACACATATCATCAAGAATGGAGAAATACCCCCAATTTTTCTTGGAACAACAGTCAAGGAGGAGCAATTAGACTATCTCAAAATTTTTCAGAGCAAAAAAAGAAGCCGACACTTGAAGATATGTTTATGCACTACATGCAGAAGACAGAGCAATACATGTAGAAGACATAGCAATCCAAAATGTTATAACTTCAACTTCAGCTTCAATTCGCAATATTGAGGTTCAAATTGGTTAAATTTCAAATATTCTTAGCGAAAGAACAATAGGAAACTTACCCCGCAACACCGTGACCACCCCCACGGAGGAAGTCAAAGCTATAACACTAAGAAGCGGGAGGACAATTGAGCAACCACAAGAAGAAAATGGTGAACAAAATATGGTTGAATAGGAAGAAGAGTACGAACAAATTGTGGAGGAACAAACGCAGCATGAGCAATTAACTTTTGATATTTTTAAATCCATAAAGTTCCCTACCGAAGAACAGTCATCTTTTCAAGTAAGTGAAACTGATTTAATTGTGGGTAAGGGACATAGTGCTGAAATTGAAAAGTTACCTATAAAGTATGTCCAACAAATTCAGCAACTTCTGAAATTGAAAAAGAAAATATTTTTGAATATGTTATGTATTTGGATGCTGCACCAATTATTCATCCATTTTTCAGCAAAAATTCAAAGAGATGGGGATATCGAAGACGTCATCATCAAGAAAGAAACGAATCAAACTAGAGCTTGAATCTGATCCACACCTGAAGTGAAGTATTAGAAAGGATGTTTTGATGTTGTTGGATCTTGGCATCAGATAACATTCTCACCACCATGTCTGGCTGAAGACTAAAAACTTAGCGCTTCTTGGGAGGCAACCTATGTTTTCTTTTACTACATTTAAATTTGATTTTTCCTTTACTTTATTTTGATTTTAATTTTTAATTTTATTTTGTAGGATTGTACGAATTTGAAAGTCACCAGGCAGAGCTGTTTTCTACACCTACATTGATGGCTGTTTTTGAGCAGTATGGAGTCAGAATCTGGAAAAGTACTTCAAAGAGAAATTGTAGACAATTGTCTTAGCTTTTTAGCAAAAAAAAAATCAGTAAATTTGGACATCTACAGATCCAGATATCGCAAAAATATGGAATGTCGCGCGTGCAGAATTTTTAAGACCAATCAGGAGAGAAATTCTGAACTTTTTGCATTATTTTTGTTTTTCTTTTTCCTTTCCCATTGAGGACAATGTGATATTCAAGTTTGGGGAAGGGGTTATAAATTATTTTTTTATTTTATAAATATTTGAAAAGAAAAACTAAATGAAAGGGAGTTCAATTAGGCTTACCATTACACTTTTGAGTTCTTTTAATAATTTTTTTTAGGATTGACAATTGCTTATAAAGCAAGATTAAGCATAATTATTTACTTTAGGATTATTGAACTTCAAAATTCCTTGCACAATTATGACCATCATGTGATTATACATAAAAGAAAAATGTGATGCTTTTTCTTGTGATTATCCCCTTTGATCTAGTCCTAAACAGAGTTTAAGTAAATAGAGTAATAAAAAAAAAGAATAAATAAAGTCTATCTACTCCAATATTTTGAGTTGCTTAGTAACTAGGGGTATTCATCACAATTGTTTACTTTTACGTCAAACGGCAACTTGAAATATGAGTATGCTAAGCACTCTAAGTTTGTGACTTGTTGAGTAACCCGGTGAATTCATTACAAATGTTTGCATTCGCGTAAAAAGGCAAGTGAAAACTTAGAGAAAAGAGAAAAAAAAAATCTAGTTTGCTTATCTGTTTGTATTAGTAAGAAGGGAAAATCACAGGTGAAGTTGTTACATACTATAATTACATTAATTGCATGACAAATATAGTTGGGTTTGGAATTATGAATAAATAATTGTACTGGAGAAAGTGATTATGCTTGATTTTACATTATTAGCTATTGTTTATATTTTTAATTGAAATTTTGATGCTCACATAATAAGATCTTTTAGTGTGATGGGTTGAGCTTATTATTGATTATTATTTGCTTATTCATGGTTTTACTTTTTGCTCGAGGACAAACAAAATCTTAAGTTTGGGGGTATTTGATGTGTCTAATTTTTATACAAATATTTGTACTCATTTTGTAACGCCCCGAATCCCAAATACACTGAATTCGAGATGTTCTACAGGATCTTTTCGCTTCCTTTAGTACAATTTTACAAGGAAATTTAAACTTTTCACTTTACATCAGAGTTTACATCAATATTACACTTTACATTGCACAGCGGAAGTAAAATTTACTACAATGAAACAAATGTACAACAACATTGAGTAATCTTTAAGCATTTGTTCCTCTTTAATCTGTATCAAGCCATTTACCTGCATATAAGACTATGGGTACGTCAGTTTATTCAACCGACGATCATTATACACGGTCATCCTCTCTATGCTGGAAATAGTATAACTTAATTTTCCATATTTAGCAAACACAAAATTGTCACATTTCAAACTAAAGGGACTACCCTATTGATGTCGTGTTGTGATTGTGGTCTTAGTCCTTAATGCATTTATTTATATTACATGACACTAATGCGCACTTGTTCGGATTCTATGCATTCCATACTACATAGGTCCGAGGGCAAGCCCTTAATCGTTCTTCATCTTTGTAGGGTTCAAGCCCTCGCCATGACTTAATCTACTACTGTAACTACGGTAGGTATCTTAGATGTCCTATGATCTACGAGCCCATGTCCAGGCAGCCTGGAGGGGAATCCCACGCACTGACACGACGCATCGAGCAGGCAACCTATGGACAATTCAGCCTCCGCCATGGAACAATGGCAACACCCATAGCCACTCGAACATCCCACAAGCGTCGCCACCGGGACGATAATTCTGGAGTAGTGCCCACGCCATGTCTTGACGCATCAAGCAGGCAGCCTGTGGATCACTCTCACACCGCTAATTCGATGGCCCTCATACTCGTGTTTTTCTCCTACTTTCATCACGTCTCCACTATGTACTAATCCTTAGTTTTTGTCAAAATCATGAACAAAAATCAAATCTCTAGAGTTAGCCTCTCCACTAAACCGGACTTATTCATTCATTCAAACATGACCAACCTTGGTCTTTCATTTCAAATTATCATTTCATTTATTTTCGAATGCCGGGGGAGACTTAGCTACTCTTTTCTTTCAATTTTCAATTCACAATTTCCAAAATGAGCATTTCCAATTCATAAATTTCCTTGTTGAGTCATCATACTCAAAAGTATATTTCTTTTCAAATCATGATTTCTAATTCGTTCAAATAATCCATAACTATACATGAAATTCATATGCTTTATCGATTATCAACTTCACATCAAAATTTCACTTCACTACGAATATTCGCATTTAATATTTTTCGCACTATTCACATATGAGAACAATTCATAACCATCACAAAATAAAATTTCTTTCTCGACTATATTAATCTTCTAATCCTTCATTTCAAATTCTTTTTGCAAGGTATAATTTTTCACAAAGTATACATATAGAACCATAGTTCTATTTATGCATTTTATTCTCAAATCATAGTTTATTTCATGCAAATAATTCCCAAATTATTTTTATAAAGTCCCATATATTTTTAGGAGAATAGTCATATTTTTTCCATACTTTTTGGACAATTAAAAACCCCCAAAAAATTGATTTTTCAATCTTGCCGAGGGCAAGATTCGAACCCAGCACCCCAGGAACAACGGCCAAGGTGTTAGACGGTATAAAGGACGCTGAAAGTAATAAATACTCTCGGCCGCACACTTTAATCCTTTTTTTTCTCAAAAAAATGCAAAGTATGTAATTGAGGGGATTCGAACCCGTGACCTCTGAGAAACAGGCCGCGCACTCCGACCAATTGAGCTACGCGCTCAGGTTGTCGAGTAGTAATTCGAAATTCTTTTTAAAACCATTTTCTCTGTTATTAAAATGTTTCGATGTTCAACTAGTCCCCATTTCATTTTGTTTTCATAAAAATTACTGTAGAACTCCAGATTAATTATTTCTTGTCTAATTTACATATCAGTATGAAAAAATAATTTTTTTAACAATTAAAACATATTTTCATACCATTAATTCGAAATATGAACTATCCCTACCACATTTTCTTCTCTTTTCGACATTTCTTAGCAATTAGCATTCTAATCTCTTTATCAACCAATTTCATATTAATTCTCTGTCCTTAATCATTTATCCAACATACAAACTTATATTTTAATTTCTTCATGCCCATATTAACACAAAAGATCTATTTATTCACATGAAGTAGTATTGCCAATTTACTAACTTTGTATATATAATTGTGGTGTAGATAATGAGACCTTCTTTAACAAAACATGGTCATAATTAATCCATACAACTTAGATTTTTACTACTCAAATCACATACAATTTGCACACCCACATTCCAATCAATTCATAGGTCAATGTCCAATTAAAAGCGTACTCTTATTAATATTTCTCATGCCTCATTCATTCAATTTAATCTAGCATGCATCCCTAGTTAGAATATAGAAAATTTTACCCACCTTAATTTGGAGAGAACAAACACTACTAGCAGCCTCCTAGACGAAAGTTCTTGCAACGAAATGCTCCTCCTTGAACACGTGCGCTCGCGCCTCCAAAAGTACCAAACCGAGAGCCCCCTCTTGATGAATGCCGGCCCTTCTCTTCTCCTTGGTGTTGCGAGAACAATCCCACACACACTCAATCTTTTAACTCACAAAAATCACTACTAGATAATATAATTTAGACTATAGGTTTGGAAAGATTAATAGGTACAAGGATAACTAGCCATGGGGGGGGGGGGGGTATTTATACTAAAAATCAAAGAGAATGGAGGGCTAGGATCAATTGGTTGGTTGTAAGATGGAGGGCTAGGATGAAAGTAGGAGTTACATTAACTACCCACAACCTAGTAACCACCACACCATGATCACCACTCAAAATTTGGGTTTTCCTCCAAAAAGTCACAACCGGCCATAGGAAGAGTGCAATTTGCACGTGTACGTGTAGTGCACGTGCATGCAACTAGGTCCAAAAGTTGTACATTAAATTTTTGTATAAAAATGAAATAGTCTTTAAATTGTATTCTACATGACAAGTTGTATAAAAATAGTCCATGGACTTTAATTTATGGACCAAAATAATTATTATAAAATAAAATAAATGAATTACATTTTGGGCTTTTTAAAAGAAAGGGCTTTTCATCCATTTAAAAGAAGGCTTTTGTATAAAATAATTTGAAAGCACAAATTTAAATATTTATACCCATACAATGAAAATAATTATAAGATTTAATTCAACCCAAAATATTGCACGTGCACACCACGTGCAAAATAAAAAATTTTCATTAAATGAAAAATCAGGGCATTACAACACTCCCTCCTTATAATAGTTCCGTCCCCGGAACTACAGTAAAGAGCGAGAAAACAAAAATACAACACTCACAACAAGAACAAAAGATACAAAGATACAATCAAGCAAAAAGCTCAGGATAGTCCTTCAACATTCTCTCCTCAGACTCCCAAGTAGCCTCTTCAACCAAGTGGTTTCTCCAGACTACCTTGACCATCGGTATCGTCTTGTTCCTCAAGACTTTCTCTCGACGATCAACAATCTCGACAGGAGACTCGATGTAGTTCAGATCCAACTGCAAACCTTCCGGCACTTCACGCAAGTGATGACTCGGATATGGAATATAACCTCTCAGCATAGACACATGGAAGACATTGTGCACCTGAGATAACTCTTCCGATAATTCAAGCCGGTAAGCAGTTTTCCCGATCCTTTTCAATATCTTGTACAGGCCTATAAACCTCGGGGCTAACTTCCCGCCTTTGCCAAATCGAACCACACCTTTACTGGGTGATACTTTCAGAAAGATGAAGTCACCAACCTCAAACTCAAGGTCCCTTCTCCGGTTGTCTGCATAGCTTTTATGCCTGCTCTGAGCTTCTACCAACCTTTTCCTGATCAGAACAATCTTCTCAGAGGTTTGCTGCACAAGCTCAGGACCAAACAACTGACGCTCCCCAACTTCAAACCAACAAACAGGTGTCCTGCACTTCCTGCCAGACAAAGCTTCGTACGGCGCCATCCCGAAGCTAGTCTGAAAACTGTTGTTGTAGGCAAACTCTACCAAGGGTAAATGCCTTTTCCAACTGCCTCCAAAGTCTAGTATACAACACCGAAGCATATCCTCAAGAATACGATTGACTCTCTCGGTCTGCCCATCGGTTTGCGGATGAAAAGCAGTGCTGAAATCTGTCTTGGTACCCAAAGCTGTCTGAAGACTCCTCCAGAAATGCGAAGTAAACCGCGCATCTCGATCAGACACAATAATTGACGGAACATCATGGAGCCGGACGATCTCGCCAACATACAACTCAGCCAACTTGTCCATCGAAGCAGTGAGTTTGATCGCCAAAAAGTGAGCGGACTTGGTTAGTCGATCGACTATAACCCAAATCGCATCATTTCCTTTAGGACTCTTAGGCAATCCCATAATGAAATCCATACTGATGTTATCCCACTTCCATTCCGGAATAGGTAACGGTTGTAATAGACCTCCGGGTCTCTGATTCTCGGCTTTGACTTGCTGACAAACCTCACATTTCGCCACAAATTCAGCCACATCCCGCTTCAAACCTGACCACCAGAAATGCTGTTTGATGTCTTTGTACATCTTAGTACTCCCAGGATGTACCGACAAAAGAGTAGCATGCGCCTCCTGAAGAATACTCTCTTTCAGGTCCGCCTGATTTAGAACGCACAGTCTATCTCCGAACCACAACACTACATCCCTGATTTGAAATCCGGGCAACCTGCCAGCACCAACCTGCTCCTTCATCTCCAAGATATCAGTATCAACCTCCTGACTTGCAATGATCCTTGCATTCAGTGTAGGCTGAAGCCTCAACTGAGCTAAAGATGCTTCCAATCCTTGCAAGACAACCTCAATACCTGCTCGGTCCAATTCCTCAATCAGATGCTTCTGAGTTGTAATCAAACTGGCTAAACTGCTCTTGCGACTAAGTGCATCTGCAACAACATTAGCCTTCCCAGGATGATACTTGATCTCAGGTTGCATGTCCTCAAGTACTTCCAACCATCTTCGCTGCCTCAGATTCAGATCCCTCTGCTGATACATATACTTCAAACTCTTGTGGTCCGTGTACATGTTCAACTTCTCACCGTACACATAGTGCCTCCATTGCTTCAGGGCAAAGATAATCGCAGCCAACTCCAGATCATGAGTCGGGTAATTCTTCTCATGCGGTCGTAGTTGCCTAGACCCATAAGCGATTACTCTTCCTTCTTGCATTAAGACACAACCAAGCCCACGATGTGAAGCATCGCTATAAACATCATACTCAACACCTGCTCGAGGCAAAGCCAAAATAGGTGCAGTAGTCAGTTTCTCTTTCAATTCCTGAAAGCTCACCTCACATTGCTCAGTCCACTTGAAGTTCACATTCTTCTTGGTCAGTCCAGTAAGCGGCACGGCTATCTGAGCATAATCTTGAATGAATCTCCGATAGTATCCAGTCATCCCAAGAAAACTTCTGACTTCCTTCACTGTAGTAGGCCTAGCCCAATCCCTCACTGCCTCTATCTTCTGAGGGTCAGTTGCCACTCCCTCTTTAGAAAGGATGTGACCTAGGAATGCCACTTCAGATTTCCAGAAATCACACTTGGATAACTTGGCATACAACTTCTGCTCTTCCAGCTTCTTCAACACTGCTGCCAGATGCTCTGTGTGCTCATCCTCTGACTTGGAGTACACGAGGATATCGTCAATAAACACCACGACGAAAGAATCAATGAACGGCCTCAAAACTCTGTTCATCAAATCCATGAAGATTGTGGGTGCATTCGTCACTCCAAATGGCATAACTAAGAATTCGTAATGCCCATGTTGAGTTCTAAATGCAGTTTTGTGCACATCTTCAGCTTTCACTCGAACTTGGTGATATCCTGATCGAAGATCTGTTTTGGAGAATACAGCTGCTCCTTGTAGACGATCGAACAAGTCATCAATTCGAGGAATAGATACTTATTCTGAACAGTGACCTTATTCAGCTCCCGGTAATCGATACACATTCGCATCGATCCATCCTTCTTCTTTACCAAAAGCACTGGTGCTCTCCAAGGTGACGCACTAGGTTGAATATAGCCTTTCTCCAATAGTTCCTCAATCTGCCGTTTTACCTCATCCTGTTCCACTGGAGCCATCCTATACGGTGCCTTACAAATGGGTGCACTTCCCGGTTGAACAGTGATGCTGAACTCTACATCACGATGCGGGGGTAACCCAGGAAAATCATCCAAGAACACAGTCGGATAGTTCCGAAGCACAGGAATCTCTTGGACTTCCACAGGAGTCTCTTCCTTGCGGATAGTTGCCACCAGCCTAGAACATTTATGCTTCCCTTGGAAAGTGACTTCAGGTCCACCTGGAGCATTCACTGTTACTGTATTGGTCTTACACTCGATGCTTGCACTGTACACCGACATCCAATCAATGCCAATGATAACATCGACTCCCAAGATAGTCAGCTCGATCAGATCAATGCCAAAGATTCGATCTCCAATCACAATCTCACAATCAGCATAATAACGATCAGTGGTTAAAGTTTTCCCTGATGGAGTAGCTACTGCTAAGATCTTGCCTGGAAAGATCTTCGGTTCAACTTCCAACACTTTAACAAATTTAGGAGACACAAAAGTATGAGAGGATCCAGTATCGAACAACACAACAGCTTTCATTCCATTAAGATAAAGTTCGCCTGTTACATAATACACACTCATTATGTAACAGTTTCACTAAACAGCGGGAAAAGAAATGACATAAACTACTAAACATCAGCCCTCGTACCAGTGATGACATGATCAACCTCATCAGCATCAGCTTCCGTCACGGCAAACACTCGCCCTGGTTGGTACGGTCTCTTCCCAGTCTGCTGCGTTGATGCGTTGCTATTACCATTCCGTGGTTTGAGACATTGAGATCGGTAATGTCCCGTTTCACCACAGTTGAAGCAAGTTACCGCAGGAGGTCTCACCACATTGTTCCCAGGTCCTCCAGCCACACTAATAGTGTTCGCCCCAGTCGGTTTGAACCTTTGTGCAGATGGTTGCCCCTTGAAACTCCCAGAATTGGCGGGCCTCTTTCCAGACTTCCAGTTGTTCCTCCGGTTCTGAACAACATGGAACTGCTCCATATCTGCTTCCGTCGCTGCTGCTCTCTTGACCAACTTGTCAAATCTTCTGATACCAAGAGGTATCATCCGGGACCTCAAGCTCGGCCTCAATCCATGCTCGAACTTTCGGGCCTTCTTAGCCTCATCCATCACTAGTTCCGGAGCATACATAGAGAGCTGAGTAAATTTGGTCTCGTACTCTCTAACTGACATGCTACCTTGCTGTAGTGATAGAGCCTTCTTCTCTTGAACATCGGAGGGGAAATAGTGACTGCGGAATTCTTCCAGAAATTCCTCCCAGCCAAGAACTGTGCCTCGCATGGTCCTCTTCATCGACTGCCACCACACAGTCGCGTCCTTCTTAAATTGCAGAGTCGCCAACTTGACCTTACTGCCTTCAGGGGTCTCCAGCACTTCAAAGATTGTCTCTACGTGACGAATCCAGTTGTCAGCCGCATCAGGGTCTGACTTCCCTTCGAATACAGGTGGTTTTATTCGCTTGAACGATTCCACTAGTTTAATCGCTTCGGGCACAGGATTCGCAGGTCCCCTTCCTTGGTTCTGATTCATAGCCACGGCATTGAGCGTCTGATAGACCCTCGCAAGTTCCGTTTCTAGATCCAGACCTTCACCATTTCGAGACCCTCTTCTAGACATATTCTGATGCAAAAGATCCATTAAATTCGAAGTATAAGACATGAATTTTAAATCAACTTGCATTTCATTAAATTCCAAACTTTATACATTTGAATTAAAAACATTTCTTGACATCAGAATGAAAGATAGTAGAAGCTACAACAGTCTAACTCCTACGGTTCCTCTTCGCTTCTCGAAGTTCTCCCCGTAGTTCATCAACTTCATCCTTCAGAACATCGGTCAGATTCTTCCTCTTCTCGAATTCCCATATACGATGACTGAGAACTGAAAGGTCGTCCTTGCGCTTTGCTAGCTGAGCCTCCAATAATCCGACTCTCTCTCGCAGTGTTTCTACCTGCCTCTGAAGAGAAGTCACAAGACTATTCGGAACTAGTTCTTCTTCTTCGTCAGAAGAAGAGTCATCAGATGAATCCGGAGGTGGGGTGATCTCTCGAGATTCAGGCCATTCCTCTCTGTCAGAATTTGCTTGCCCTGGATAGTACTCGTCCTCGGAATCTGCCTGTCCAGGAAGGTACTCTTCCTCGATGATATGCCAGTCGTCGTCTCCAGTAGGGTCGAAGTGGTCAGCCATCTTAGAAATAGAGAGGAAGAAGCATAAGTCATAGAGCAACACAAATGTAAGTCACTTACATTTAAATCTCTAGACTCAAACACACACTCTAATGTCCACTTCTAGGGTGTCGTTCCTTATAAATTGTACAAGTGTGGAAAGCGTAGAAACGTGGCTCTAATACCACTCCGTAACGCCCCGAATCCCAAATACACTGAATTCGAGATGTTCTACAGGATCTTTTCGCTTCCTTTAGTACAATTTTACAAGAAAATTTAAACTTTTCACTTTACATCAGAGTTTACATCAATATTACACTTTACATTGCACAGCGAAAGTAAAATTTACAACAATGAAACAAATGTACAACAACATTGAGTAATCTTTAAGCATTTGTTCCTCTTTAATCTGTATCAAGCCATTTACCTGCATATAAGACTGTGGGTACGTCAGTTTATTCAACCGACGATCATTATACACGGCCATCCTCTCTATGCCGTAAATAGTATAACTTAATTTTCTATATTTAGCAAACACAAACTTGTCACATTTCAAACTAAAGGGACTACCCTATTGATGTCGTGTTGTGATTGTGGTCTTAGTCCTTAATGCATTTATTTATATTACATGACACTAATGTGCACTTGTTCGGATTCTATGCATTCCATACTACATAGGTCCGAGGGCAAGCCCTTAATCGTTCTTCATCTTTGTAGGGTTCAATCCCTCACCATGACTTAATCTACTACTGTAACTACGGTAGGTATCTTAGATGTCCTATGATCTACGAGCCCATGTCCAGGCAGCCTGGAGGGGAATCCCACGCACTGACACGACGCATCGAGCAGGCAACCTATGGACAATTCAGCCTCTGCCATGGAACAATGGCACCACCCATAGCCACTCGAACATCCCACATGCATCGCCACCGGGACGATAATTCTGGAGTAGTGCCCACGCCATGTCTTGACGCATCAAGCAGGAAGCCTATAGATCACTCTCACACCGCTAATCCGATGGCCCTCATACTCGTGTTTTTCTCCTACTTTCATCACGTCTCCACTATGTACTAATCCTTAGTTTTTATCAAAATCATGAACAAAAATCAAATTTCTAGAGTTAGCCTCTCCACTAAACCGGACTTATTCATTCATTCAAACATGACCAACCTTGGTCTTTCATTTCAAATTATCATTTCATTTATTTCCAAATGCCGGGGGTGACTTAGCTACTCTTTTGTTTCAATTTTTAATCCACAATTTCCAAAATGAGCATTTCCAATTCATAAATTTCCATGTTGAGTCATCATACTCAAAAGTATATTTCTTTTCAAATCATGATTTCTAATTCGTTCAAATAGTCCATAACTATACATGAAATTCATATGCTTTATCGATTATCAACTTCACATCAAAATTTCACTTCACTACGAATATTCGCATTTAATATTTTTCGCACTATTCACATATGAGAACAATTCATAACCATCACAAAATAAAATTTCTTTCTCGACTATATTAATCTTCTAATCCTTCATTTCAAATTCTTTTTGCAAGGTATAATTTTTCACAAAGTATACATATGGAACCATAGTTCTATTTATGCATTTTATTCTCAAATCATAGTTTATTTCATGCAAATAATTCCCAAATTATTTTTATAAAGTCCCATATATTTTTAAGAGAATAGTCATATTTTTTCCATACTTATTGGACAATTAAAAACCCCCAAAAAAATTGATTTTTCAATCTTGCCGAGGGCAAGATTCGAACCCAGCACCCCAGGAACAACGGCCAAGGCACAGACCACTAGGCCAAGGTGCTAAATGGTATAAAGCACGCTGAGAGTAATAAATACTCTCGGCCGCACACTTTAATCCTTTTTTTTCTAAAAAAAATGCAAAGTATGTAACTGAGGGGATTCGAACCCGTGACCTCTGAGAAACAGGCCGCGCACTCCGACCAATTGAGCTACGCGCTCAGGTTGTCGAGTAGTAATTCGAAATTCTTTTTAAAACCATTTTCTCTGTTATTAAAATGTTTCGATGTTCAACTAGTCCCCATTTCATTTTGTTTTCATAAAAATTTCTGTACAACTCCAGATTAATTATTTCTTGTCTAATTTACATATCAGTAAGAAAAAATAATTTTTTTAACAATTAAAACATATTTTCATACCATTAATTCGAAATATGAACTATCCCTACCACATTTTCTTCTCTTTTCGACATTTCTTAGCAATTAGCATTCTAATCTCTTTATCAACCAATTTCATATTAATTCTCTGTCCTTAATCATTTATCCAACATACAAACTTATATTTTAATTTCTTCATGCCCATATTAACACAAAAGATCTATTTATTCACATGAAGTAGTATTGCCAATCTACTAACTTTGTATATATAATTGTGGTGTAGATAATGAGACCTTCTTTAACAAAATATGGTCATAATTAATCCATACAACTTAGATTTTTACTACTCAAATCACATACAATTTGCACACCCACATTCCAATCAATTCATAGGTCAATGTCCAATTAAAAGCGTACTCTTATTAATATTTCTCATGCCTCATTCATTCAATTTAATCTAGCATGCATCCCTAGTTAGAATATAGAAAATTTTACCCACCTTAATTTGGAGAGAACAAACACTACTAGCAGCCTCCTAGACGAAAGTTCTTGCAACGAAATGCTCCTCCTTGAACACGTGCGCTCGCGCCTCCAAAAGTACCAAACCGAGAGCCCCCTCTTGATGAATGCCGGCCCTTCTCTTCTCCTTGGTGTTGCGAGAACAATCCCACACACACTCAATCTTTTAACTCACAAAAATCACTACTAGATAATATAATTTAGACTATAGGTTTGGAAAGATTAATAGGTACAAGGATAACTAGCCATGGGGGGGGGTATTTATACTAAAAATCAAAGAGAATGGACGGCTAGGATCAATTGGTTGGTTGTAAGATGGAGGGCTAGGATGAAAGTAGGAGTTACATTAACTACCCACAACCTAGTAACCACCACACCATGATCACCACTCAAAATTTGGGTTTTCCTCCAAAAAGTCACAACCGGCCATAGGAAGAGTGCAATTTGCACGTGTACGTGTAGTGCACGTGCATGCAACTAGGTCCAAAAGTTGTACATTAAATTTTTGTATAAAAATAAAATAGTCTTTAAATTGTATTCTACATGACAAGTTGTATAAAAATAGTCCATGAGATTTAATTTATGGGCCAAAATAATTATTATTAAATAAAATAAATGAATTACATTTTGGGCTTTTTAAAAGAAAGGGCTTTTCATCCATTTAAAAGAAGGCTTTCTATAAAATAATTTGAAAGCACAAATTTAAATATTTATACCCATCACAATGAAAATAATTATAAGATTTAATTCAACCCAAAATATTGCACGTGCACACCACGTGCAAAATAAAATAATTTTTCATTAAATGAAAAATCAGGGCATTACACATTTACCCATTAAAATTGCTTCCATTCGTCTATCTTGTTTATAATTCGTCTTATTTTCATAATATTTCAAGTAATTAATTAGTTTTGAAGGAATAAGATTTTTGATGCAAAATGTGAATATTTTTGGTAAAAATCAACAAACAAAACAAAAACATTGATTTATTTAATTTTATTGATTTGTTAAAGTTAAATTTTACAATTTGGCAATGAGAAAAACAAAATATAAATTTTAATTTGCCAATTGAGCTGAAAGTGCAATAAACAATTTTAAAAGGGTTTAAATGAGCTAATATGATTTTTGGTTTTAATTAATTTTAAACTAATTAATTTTATTTTTCCTAACTTTTGATTTTATTTTGTGTGTGTAGCACATGAAAGAGAAGAAAAAGAAGCAAGAAAGAGAAAAATAAATTAAAGAAGAAGGAAATAAAGAAAGAATAGGGGTTATTCTGCAAAAGTAAACCCTAATTCTCCTATCCGTGCCTATAAATGGAAGAGAAGATAGCGCTGAACGAAGGAAGAGAGCGACGACTGATCCCTAATTATTAAAAAATAAAAATAAAAAACACAGAGAGACAGACTCTAAGACGAAACAAAGCAGGAGGAGAGAAGGGGCTTTGACTGGGGTCGGCACACTTCCGAGGCCCACGTCAGGCGTGTGATTCACAGAGAGACATAAGAAAACCAGGAGGAAGTGACGTGGCGCACCGATTCCTGAGGCGACAAAACGACAGCACCCAGGCGACGTGACCAGCGACGCTGACCTGGCACAGGCACATGCTGGTTTCGATCTGAGTGCATGATGTCAGGCGTGCTGACGTGGCGTGTCTGCTGGCTTGGGACTCAACGCAATAGAGAGAGAGAAAGACTTACTGTTCGTCGCCATTATCGAGACTTTGGTTTGCAAAATTTTTGGTTTGCAAAACAGTTCTTTCTGTTCACCTTTTCTCTCTCTAATTTTTATAATGCAATCCAAGACAATATTTGTTAGTTGCAATTTTATTATGAACTAAATTTATTTTTCTAAGAATTCGATGTAGCCTAGTTTTTGAGAACACAATTTTAATTCTATTTTTTTCTATTTTTCCGTGGTTGTGTGTTTGGTTTTTATTCTTAATGCGTACAATTGGTGCACAGACATTTGTATGATTTATTAAATCATGGAGAGACCGAGAGGTAATTTGTGATTTTGAATTATTGAATTAAACACCATTAATTGAGCGAAATTAGAGATGATTTACTGCGATTGATGTGACCGTTAAGAAATCCACAGAATTTAATGAGTATTCAATTAATTAAATTTGTGCATGAACTATGAAAAACTGTTAGTTGGAGATATTTTTGGTATTCGAGAGAAAACATTGAATAATTTGGGAATTTTGGTCTACAATTTAGAAAAATAATCTTTTTATTCATATGGAATTATAAATTGTGTGAGATAAACTATGTGAAATCAAAAGCACTAGAATCGATTTTGCAATTAATAAACAATATAAATTCATATTCTGTCCCTCTTAATTAATTTAGTTAGTTCTTTAGATTAATTGAATTTAGTTTCTTTCTTTTATTAATTTCGATTTTCCAAATAGTAGCTAATCTAGTAAAATCGGTACTCAATAAAATAATTAGTCCCTGTGGGCTCGACACTTTTTTCACTAAAACTATACTACTTATTGCGATTTTGTACACTTGCAAATATTCACATCATGTACTTACCTACCATTTGAGTAGGTGCGGACATATCAAAGTCATGCAGCGGAAGACTCAAGCCGAGAGGCAAGTCCTAGAGAAGTAGATTGACCACTCTGCGGAGTTTCGGCAGTGATCTAGTTAATTACCATTCGGGAAGACAGCTAACAGCTTTACAAGTGGAGTCTGTAAATATTTTGTAATAAATTGTAATGAGTTAATGTAATTTGTATTCTTTGTTCAAGAACATGATAATGGTTGTAATTGATGATGTAATGATTTTATTGGCAATAAAAAGTTTTTTAAATTTTCGTATTATTACTGTGTTGAAATGCATTTGAAGACAAAGATTCTAGTTGTGTCACGGATGTCCGGTAGTGGGGATCCGGGGTGTTGCAGTTGGAATCAGAGCTGGCTTCAAATTGCAGTCTAATACAATAGAAAATTTAAACTTGAAATGCCAGTTAGAGGCAAGTTTATGTTCGGACAGTACCATATATGTTTGTGATTCCTCTTTAACCGGAACTAAAACCTATGAATGTTTTGCAAGATGGTGTTCAAAGATATTTTCATCAATGATGTATCAGTAGTAGCGAATAAACCAATATCTACAAGGGGACTGATGACAGTGGAGGAAGAAATGAGGGAGGAGCTACAAAAGGCCAATAATGAAAAGGACTCACCTCCACCATCACCAGACCCAACTGCGGAGCAGCAGATGACAACCATCTTGTATCTAAGAATGAGAAAGCTGAAGAAGTGCAGGGACAAGGCGATCCGCCAGACCAAACAGCAGATCAATACTTACCAGACACAGATTGCACGCCTAAAGAAAGAACGATAGCAACTTCAGTCTGATATAACTCACTTGCAGAACCGTTGGTGGGAACTCCAGAGAAACACCAAGCCAAGAACAACTGGGAAAATCACTAAACATTCTAAAGGAAAACACCCCAAGGAAGCACTTACAGCCAAGAGTTATTTCGAATGCGGGAAGGTCAGACACTTCAAGTCAAACTGCCCAACAATTATCACGACTTGTTACAATTGTGGAAGAGTCGGGCACCTCAAGTCAACATGCCCACAACTACAACAAGGATGCTCGGCGAACAAGTAGCAGAACATCAGTAACAGGGTGTAAATATTATGTGGACCAACTATATTTTGGAATGTTTTGGAAGTTGAAGAAGGATGTAATCTACCTTGTATCCTGAATGTTCAAACTTAGCTATGAATGATATTGTGTTTTGAGGAACTTTCGATGTGCTACTTCCTGAATGACTGATTTTTTATAATTATGTTACAGCTGGAGGTTAGAAAGAAAAGTTTGCAACCAAATATCTAGAAGACTACCTACCACCAGATGTCGAGGAGGTCGGTACCTGATGTTAATCTAGCAAGTCCGCAGCCGAACAACAAAAGATGGTGAGTCGCAGCACAGGAGTCGAGAAAGAACAATAAAGCCGCACCGAAAACTCAATATCAAGACTAGAATTCGCGATGTACCAAGAAGGGTACTGGTGGGAATCAGCAGAAACCAGATGACATCACCAGAAACTAATCAAGCCTCGGCTTAAGGAAAGATCTGTCGACGATAAATTCAATCATTTTTCGGACATGGTAGAGATCTCCAAGGTCAGCTTGGGATAAAGCAACCGCCAGAAGCATGCCATGGAAGAAATCGGGTCAAACATAGGACGACTACGTCAAACATTCAGCACAAATCATTACAGGAGCTACTAGAAGATCATAGTAGAAATTTGTGACTTTTTCCTTTCTAAGGAGGGAGCTGTTACCAACCGGCAGGGATTGCAATCAATACGTGGATCAACATCATTGGCAAGTAAAGAACGAAGTTAATTGGCACTAATCTCATGTTCTGATGTTACAGGTACCAAAATATACTCGCAAATTAAGGTCAAGAACTGATGACTATTGTGGCGATTGTTTACTCCAGAGCATAAACAGAAAAATGTAACCTCAAATTCATAGTCGATCTATCCAGAAGGCCGGAGGATGACCACTCTGCTTGAATAGAAGACCAGTTTGTCGTGGATGTCACTCGAGAAACTGGAGATGGTTCAGGAAAATCTCTCATAACCATTGATATTTGTGTTCTATTTTCCTCCCCGCTAGCGTCGTTCTGAGGACAGAATGATTCTAAGGAGGGAGTGATGTAACAGCCCGCAAAATAGCCTCTAACTATTTTGCATTATAATCCGTGTACAATTTAGAATTGCACGCAATTATGTATTTTTCTAATAATAATTTTTTTTACAAAACATATTTTTTATATAAATTCAATTTATATTATTTTAAGTATGTAAATAATATATATATATATATATATATATATATATATATATATATATATATATATATATATATATATATATATATATATATATATATATATGATTTGATTGTATCGAGTCGTATATGATATATGATCTATAATTGCCTGGAGTGTGAATACAACCGTGTATATTTATAATTTAAATATTTAAATATATTTTGCTATGAATATACATATTAATTTAAATTGTAAATAATCAGACATTGTTTTTTCATTCGGGTTAGAGTTTGGTTAACCTAGGGTTAGAGTTCTTTGACCTTAATAGGTTAGAAAACCTAACCTAGGGTTAGGAACCCTACTTCTAGATGAGATGAGATGAAATTGGGTGGATCTTGATGAGATCCTAGGGTTCAAGTTGAGCCAAGTTTGTGGTGGAAATAAGAAGTGAGGAAAGTGCTAGGAAATTTCCTTAAGACTTAGATCCCTACCTTTCATTTCCCACGCACCTCACACCCTAATCTCCACCCTTCACTTTTGTAGAAAACCGACCACACCCCCCTCTCTCTCCCCCTCCATTTTATAAAACCCTATTTCTTTCATCTTCCCATTCTCATTCTTCATCGAAGTTTTTTCAAAAAATAAAAAAAGAGTAGAAGAGTAGATGAGAAGAGAGAAAGAGAGATTTTCAATTGTCATGCTTTGGAGCATTGGAGGCGAAGAAGCAAGCTAGAGGAAGTGCAAGATTTCATCTTTACAAACTCAAAAAGCTTGGGTGGGTGTTCTCAAACTCTAATCTAGTATTTCCTTTTCTTTATGTATGTGATGTGGTAAGCTTAAGAATTCCTACCATGCAAATGGCTTAGAATTTGATTATGAAATTTTTGTGGCATGTTCTAGGATGAGTTTAGAGTGTCCTCTATTTTTTTCATGTTTTTCTGGGTTTTTTAGTATCTCAAACAATTACTTTATTTTCGGGCAGTGAGCAGTGAAAAATCTGTTGTGTTTATGAAATTTGGGTACTCTTCCAAAAAATCATATCTCGGGATTGGTTGGGTATTTTAAGCCCAGCTTTTTACTAGGTGTTCTTGAATGTGTTAGCAACTACAGTTTCAAATTTTGCATTTTTCTGAGTTCGTTTGATACTTCAAAAACTTATAAGTTTGCAACTGGGTCAGGAATTGGAAGCTGAGTCTGCCTAGTTTTAGGATTGATGTTCATTAATTCATAACTACTTTTTGGTGCATGATCTTGTAATGAAATTTTAACTGTAATTTGTAGTATGAGTCTACATCATGATTCTAAAAGTTTAGAATTTTTAGATAACATTTGATGGTGTTTTAAAAATAATTTGTATAGGGTGGTAGACACCCTGTCTGAAAACAAAAGGGAATTTTATGCTATGTTTGAAGAGCCATAACTCTCTGTGTATTATAAATTTGAATGTAATTTTTGAGTATGTTATACTTGTACATATCTAGTTAATGAATCTAAAATTTCATAAGTATTAGACTTATGGTTGAATTGATATTGACTTTTGAGTACTATATGTTCAGTTCAGTTTAGCTTTTGAGTAGTTAGTGAAGTTGTGGAATTCTGGAATTATATGTTGAGAATTTGGAATAATGATCAACTAGTGATTTGTAGTTGAGAGGTGTTAGCTTTCCAAAACATCTTGATTCCAGTTTGTATAGAAGAAGTTATGATTTTTCTAAGTTGGAGCAGAACTAGTCCTAATAATAGGACTTTGGTTTTGCGGAGGAATTCATTTCCCTGGGTGTACACTGATAGAATTTGGAGTTTTAGAGTGTTTTAATAGATGAATTTGAGGATGTGACCAACTAGAAAGTTGTAGTAGACACTTCTAACTTTCCATAGAATCTAAGATCGAGTAATTCCGATAAGTGAGCAAGTTTTTATGTTAATAGTAAGATGCAACAATTGTATGGAAGAATGTACAGCTGAGAACATATAGAGATTGTCCAGCTTCTAGATGGCTAAATATGAAGAAATGGTTAACTAGAGACTTGTAGTATAGTCTTAACTTTCTAGAATGTGTAAGATCATGAAATTTCAAGTTGTATTTTGAAAGTTATGAATATTACAAGTTTCAGCAACTTGCTGTCTTTGTTCAATTGTAAGCATGTGTTCGAAATCAGGAAACTTGAGTTCTATAAGAAATTTGGGAGAGTTGTCTACTAAGAAATTATAGTACAGGTTTCCACCTTTCTAGAAAGTCTAATTTTGTTGGATTCCGATGAGTGTAGCGCAAATTATGGAATTCTCTACATGATACAGGATTTATGACTATAAGTTGATTTAAGTTTCTAAGATGTTGAATAATTATACCTATTAAGCCCTTCACTTGGGACTCAGATAAGATTCTCGGGCTTAGTACTCGTAGTGGACACATGAGTAAATTGGGAGAATAGCTATACGATAGATTTGTTGTATATATGCTCGTAACTAGTATAACTTGGAGCTAGTTAAGGTTGTGATACCGTAGGACTTTTAACCCATTCGACAAGTATTGTGATTGATTTATTTTCACCTCGAGAAATAATGATCTTCCTATGCGCCGTCGGATCGGTTACCAAAGGAAGGTTGAGCACGAGCCGGGATACTTGATGAGACCTGAGACGGAGGTTGTGGCGACCGATGAAGATCAGATCACTAGTGTTTAGGGATTGATAGGCTAGGTTATCTACCTCGTCTAGAATGCATTGATGCCGAGGTCTGTCAATGAATGGATATTCGTAAATTGTGTATGTTTCACCTCTATTACTGGGTATGAGGCACTCCCTTGGGTGCCGTTGTACTGCTAGCTGTGGGTCACGGACCGGAGACATTAGGTCGAAGACCTACAGAGGTATTGGCAATCGACGAATATCGGTTAGCCGTGATTAGTTATTTTGACAGAACCGTTTGGGCTTAATCATTCGTTAGATACTATGCATGTTTTTGACAAACTCGCATGTTTTAGCAACTAATATTATTTCAGATTGTATTTCTTTACTTTTCGCTTGAAGACCGAGTTGATCGTAGGGGTGATTCCCTATAATTTGACTTGATCTAAGGGCCAGCACTAGGTGGTGATAACCAGGGTTGTCTCTTCCTGTCAAAGGGATATGGGCTGTGTCTTTTCTATTGTTAAGAACACGGGAGCCGTATCTCACTTTGTTAATTCCTGAGGTATCTTGATAAGAACGGGATGTTTCCTTGTTCTATGTTGGTGGACACGAACGGACCATAGGGACTGCGGTCTCATGGATCTTCGACGCAATGGATATACTCCGGTGTATCCGTAAGTTCATCACGACTTTTGGGAGAGGTCCAATGCGACAGTTATTAGTGACGAACAGGAATACCCCGAAATGTTATAAACTCCTCAATCATGTGTACCAACAGGAAGTGTACAACAGTAGATCGCATTGCATGGCTATGTTTCAAAACCCTGAAACTGGAGAAGGCGGCTTGATCTGGAACGTATGTAGTATGGGATGCATGCGTATCAAGAGTCTTGCTGACATTAGATTAAGTGCATCAGTTTCTGTACTTTGTATTATGCATTAAACTTCAGGTCATGGCATACACGGACACTAGAAAATTAGGATGCACATTTTCTTTTCCATTCAAGATGGTTTGTGGGTTTGCGAGTTGGAGATTGCTGCTATTATCAGCATTGCGTCAGTATATGTACTGACGTGCCCACTCAATTAGGTGCAGGAAACCGAATTGGGAATGCGAGCATCCAAGTGGAGAAGCAGTGTACTTACCTACCATTTGAGCAGGTGCAGACATATCAGAGTCACACAGCGAAAGACTAAGGCCGAGGGGAAAGTCCCTGGGAAGCAGATTGACCACTCAGCGGAGTTTCGACAGTGATCAGTTGATTACCATTCGGGAAGACAGCTGAAAGCTTTGTAAGTGGAGTGAGTAAATATTTTGTAATATGTTGTAATGAGTTAATGTAATTTGTATTCCTTGTTCAAGAACAAGATAATGGTTGTAATTGACGATGTAATGATTTTATTGGCAATAAAAAGTTTTTAAACTTTCGTGTTATTACTGTGTTGAGATGCATTTGAAGGCAAAGATTTTGGTTGTGTCACGGATGTTCGGTAGCTGGGATCATGGGGGTTACAAAATGCTTGAAGCCCCTCCCAGTTCATGCAAATGAGTTTTTCTTAAGCATGTTTGTCAAAGGTGCAGTTATTTCCCTAATTTTTTTGATGAACTTCCGGTAATAACCACTAAGTCCAAGGAATCCCTTAGGGATTTGAGAGTTTGTGGAATCGGCAATTTAGTGAAAGTATCCACCTTGTGGGGATCTGCAACAATACCATTCTCGATGATTATATGGCCTGGTAGTCGACCACTGTACACCCAAACCAACACTTGGAAATTTTTAGAATGAGCTGGTTGTTCTTGAGTATATTCAGGGTTTGCTTCGAGTGATGTAAGTGTTCCTCCATGGTGCGATTATATATCAATATGTCATCGAAGAAAACTAATATGAATTGTCGCAATTGATTCTTGAAGATGTCATTCATGAGACCGTGAAACGTAGCCAGAGCATTGGTTAGCCCAAACGACATGACAACAAATTCGTAATGTCTTTTTTTTTTTTAAAGAAAAGGTGGACTATAGCCACCCTGTTTCACTAAAAAGCATAGGAGGGTGGGACAGATATAAATATAACAGAGTCCATACATAGAAGAGTAACAAAACGAAATCAACATGATACAATATGTCCCTCCAACAACACCATGGAGGGCGAGCAACCAAGTCGTTACATGCTGTATCAGTCCAAAAGTCGGGACGGTCACCTCCCTATCATCATACTCCTCTATCTCGAAAGCTTTGGCGATTATTCCCCTGGACCTATCGCTTCCGCTCCATCATCGGTCTTCGCCGACTTAGCGGCTACCACAATTTCCAAATAGTCGCCCAAGGACTCCACACGAGCCCTCTTAGCATTCTTGGGACATTAAACCCTTGAGATAGTCCTGGAGGGCCAAACTCTGTTTGAGTACTCATCCTCTGGGCGGGATAGAAGATGGGACAAAATCAGGAGAGATCTCAAGAGCCCGCAAAAACTGAGTATCTGTAATAGAATCTTCATCACAATCAGACTCCTCATCCAAATAGAGGTCATCATCCTCCAAATGTAGACATGGGTTATCATCTTCTTCACTGATTTGAATAGGAGAGTGTTGAACTTTAGGAGAATTATTAACCGAATTACTAAGAGGTCCCAACTGAGAATATTAAGCAGACCCCCTCCTCGGCCCGATTGCAACATTAAGAGTCAAAGGCCCACCAGAAACCTCAAGATTTTTCTTTTTGTTATTAGGAGACCCACTCTTGGGCCCCAAAAAATTAGTAATGTCCCTCATGTGTACCAAATGTTGTTTTGTAGATGTCTTCTTCATTTACTCTCACTTGGTGATAGTCAGACTTCAAGTCCAACTTGGAGAAGATTGTGGCTCCGTGAAACTCATCTAGAAGCTCACCGATAAGTGGAATTGGAAATCTTGCTTTAACAGTGTGTTTGTTAAGTGCTCAGTAATCAAGACATAGCCTCCACCCACCATTTGCCTTTCGAATGAGAATCGCCGGAGACGCATAGGGGTTATTAATTGGGGCGAATAACTCAGGAGTCTAACATCTCGTGAATTTACCTCTCAATTTTGTTCTTTTGAAAAAATGGATGTCGATATGGGCAAATGCACACGGGTTTGCTACCTTCTAGAAGAGGAATGCGGTGGTCACGTTGGCGGTTTGGTGGCAGTCCTAGTAGCGGCCTAGTTACCTCTAGAAACCGTACAAGAAGCTCAGCAATGGAGGTAGGTATCTGTTCAAATACCCTCTACTGATTCAATTCGAATTAAAAAGGCATGTGTAGCCCCATTGAAGAATCGAGTCAGGTTCTCACCCTCCATTACATGAATGGAGTTAGAAGTAATCCCCTCTAGCCTTTTGGTTCTGCCTTCCACTTGAAATTCCATGTACATACTTCCGAAATCCATCATGATAGGGCCTAGCGACCTCAACCAGTGTGCCCCCAAGCCAAGTTAAGCGGTTGCAAGTGGTAGGATCAGTAAATTAGCCCGGATTGTAACTCCTTGTATTGTAAATTCAGCTTGTTCAAGTAACCCTTGGGTGAATAACACTTCTCCATTAGCCACCATTACTCAAAAGGTCACCACCGGTAGGCCCGATCTCATGGCTGTCGGTGGGTCCATAAAGTTGTATGTGGAGCCTGAATCTAAAAGTATTCCAACCCTATTCCCTGCTAACTCTCCCATGGCTCTCATTGTTTGGGGGGTGAGAAGAAATCTTGTAAGTGCTTGTAACGAGATTTCATGACCTTCGTGGCTCGCCTCAAATACCCCTTCACCTTCCCTATGTCTTGCACCGATGCCCAGGACTATACTTTTCATCACAATTACAACAAAGGCCACGTTCTCGCCTTTCTTCATCGTGGTTGCAGTCAATTGTTTCAGAAATGGAGCCTTGAAGACAGTGGTTTTTGGAGGTCTGGGGGGTTTGGTAATGGGGTGTTCGGAGTAAGGTGGTAAGGAGATGGTTCGTTCAATTTTTTGGTTGCTTACAGTTTCTCCCTAGAGACACATGCTTCGCTCATAGCTTCATTGACACTGGCTGGTTTCTTAAGCATGATGTCATAGCGTATATCTTTCTTGAGCTGACTAATGAAGTAGCTAGTGGAATATAACTTTAGTAGAAATCTAGCATTAAATCTAACTTTAGTGGAATATAGCATTACTCCTCTTCTCCTCATATCTGGCAGTATTCTCCTCCTCCTTTTCTCCTCCTCCTTCCTCGATCAGATCCGCTCGATTGGTTCTTCCATCCCTAGTCGTCCCTTCACTAAATCTGTTCCTTTCCTTCTTCTCCTCATACCCTTTTCACGGAGTTAGTTTTTGTCTTATTCAGTCGAGCGCGCTCTCTTCATCCTTCTCGGAGCGTCAGAGTGCTTCTAGCGGTGGTTTTGCCTCCCTCTGTGTGTGGTGCTGAGGTCTGCGTCGGCGCTTCTCGCCGGGCCTTTTTCCTCCCAGAACAAAAGTTCCCCTCTCTACCTTTTCTTCCTCGATCAGGTCCGTTCGTTTGTTTCTTCCGCTCTCTCTTCTTCCTTCTCGGAGCTTCAGAGTGGTTCTTGCGGTGGTTTTGTCTCCCCCTGTTTGTGGTGCTGAGGCAGCGTCGGCGCTTCTCGTCGGGCCCATTTCCTCCCTTTGCTTCCCCCCTCAGATCTTCGTGCGTGCTTCCGACGGATCCCGTTCTCTTTTCCAAGGCGGTAAGTCCAACAGCTCGTCCTCCAGGTAATGATCTCCAAGCACTGTAAGTCCTCTCTCCTTCCTTCTGTCTCTATTTACGATTATTGTCTCTTTTGTGTGTTGTGTGGTTATCGGTTGGGTTTTGTTATCTGGTTGATTATTTTCTTTCCTCTGTCGGCGGAGCTCTTACCTCAGTGTTAGATTGCTCTTTAGCTACTGAGGTTTTGTGTGCAGTGCTTCTATCTGCACCATTCAGATCTCCAAGTTTTGCGTTTTCAATTTTGCGCAATTTTTTATATCTTTTTAACTTCCTTTTTTGATCTAGTTACAGATCGGTTGAGTTCGTTCTTCCCTTTTCTGTTTTGTGTAAGATCTCTCTTGCCGTTTCTGGTAGCCTAGTTTCTGACCCTCCTCTTTCTTTGTGATTTTTTTTTCTATTTCTATTTCTTCCCCTGGTTTTCTCATTTTCGTGTTCTTCATTTCCCTGTTTAATTTGGTAGTGGGCCTGTTTATTGAAGCCCATGGACCTCACTTGGGTACAGGTGGTCAAAAAAAAGAAAAAAAATCCTATTTCTCCCCCCCCTCAATTTACCCCCGTTATCTCAGCCTCATGGGCCTTCGAAACTGAACTATTCTTTCCCTAGTCACTCGAAGCTTCCACCTACCTTCTCATCTTCCATTTCCCGCTCACCCTCCTCATACTCATCATCTTGCCCTCCCTTTTCTCCCTCTCAGCTTCGAGTGCCCCTTCCAGTTTGCTTTAGGTGTCTCTTGAAAGGGCATATTAAGCTTGACTGCCCCAACAAGATGAGGTGTCTATTTTGCAACAAATCTGGCCACGCTAAGCAGCGCTGTTTCGCCCTCCAAAAGATCCTTGGTCTCCCCAGAGGATTTCCTATTGCTGAGCATGTGGTTAACGCCTTGGACCTCTCATCTCTTCGTAGTCAATTGCCAGCTCCCAAACCTCCCATCCCTCTGAATCAGCCGTCTCCTTCCAACCCCCCCTGCTCCCCACTCCTGCTACTGATGTGCGCAAGCCTATCAGTCCCCCTCCTCCTTCGCAAGCTTCGTCTAAGCTGTCGCAGTCTGCCAAACTCACTAATACTCAGGTTTTCATCCCTAAAACTGAGTTATCTGATCGCCTTGCTTATTTTGGTAGTTTTGGGGCGATTGCTTTCTCGGGTGGCTCGGTGCCTTTCTACACTGTCAATTCTTTCCTTTGCAACTATTGTAATGTTTCGGACTGGGATTGGGTGCTCTATAACTGTTCTAACGGTGACTTGGTCATTCACTGCCCTTCTTCTAAGATTCTGGAGGATCTCATCGCCAATCAGTCGCTTTCTATTGGGTCCATCTCTTTAACGGTGCGGCAATGGGTTAAGATTCCCCCTTCTTCTCCTAAAGATCTTCATATTCCTGACACCAAAGTATCTTTGGTGGGCCTTCCCCCATTCTGCGATACTCTCCGTTTGGTTGGAGAGATGGCCAAGTGTGTGGGAAAGATTGTCAGCATTTCTTCTAAGTCCAGATTGGCCTCTGGTAGTCTTCAAATTGAAGCGGTTTTTTGTTGCTTCTCCTCTCCGGAGCGTATAGAGGCGTTTGTCCTCACGGATGGGATTTCTTCTTTTACTGTATCTGTTCTTTACCAAGAAGCTAAGTCTGGTAGATTGGGTGGTCCTATCTCCCATCTCGGTTCTAAATCATTGCCCCTGGAGGCTGATCTCTCGTCTGCATTCCACCCTGGTGCTTCTTCATCAGCTAAGCCTAAAGCAACTTCTGTGAAATCTAGCAGTGCAGTTGTTATGCGCAGCAAGCGTCCTTCAACTTTTAATCCTCCCTCTCAGCCCTCCATCCCCAAAGTCTCTCCTTCGAAGTCCCCCAATTTGGTGTGGATCAACCCTGATCGTCATCTCTCTAAGGCTGGCACTAATTCTTCTACTTCGGTCACCCCCTCTCTCTCCCTTCCTGCTGCTTCTCAGCCCATCTTCTCTCCTGCCGCACCAGTGGTGGAGGGGCCTTCTCTTGGTGCCAAGGACAAGAAATCTTCTGCTTCGTGGCCAGCTTGGGAACTTAACCGGAATTTTAAGTCTGATTGGGAGCTTTTCCAACAGCTAGCGCACTTTCCCACTCCGAAGAAGTCGGACCCTGCTTTTTCTCCATCCAAACCTTCTACTTCCCTGCCTTCCAAAGCGTCAGCATGGATGGAGCAGGATTCCCTCTTATCGGAGGAAGAGGCGGAGCTGGCTAGTGGTCCTTCTCAAAAGGTACTTGTTGTTTTTAATTTTCAGTTCTCTTATGAAGATGCTCACTTGGTTGCTGTTAGTGTGTTCAATTTATATCAATCTTTTGTTTTGAGTGTAGACTGCTCTCTTTTCTGGGTTTTTCGTCCCCTCTGTGGGCATTTCTCTTCTGTTTTTGTCTCCCTTAAATGGACTTCCATTTTCCTCGCGGTGCAAGCCCGAGCTTTATTAGCTTCCTCTCCTATCTGTTCTGCTCACTCGGTTGTACACTTTTCCTCTGCCTCTGTTAGTATGATTAATTCCCCTACGCTCTCTCACTCGCCTACCATTGTGGAGGAACGTCCCGAGAGGCTCTCCTCCTCTCAGGAGGAGGAGCCTTTTTCCTCCTTTCTCTCCCCATCCTCTCTTCAGAAACCTCGCTTCATTAGAGCGAGTGCACGCATTCAGGCTAAAATTCATCATCCTCCTGTGTATTCGGGATCGATTGACAAGGATTGTTCTCCCAGTGCCGCGCGGCGTCAATTGCTATCGACCCACTCTACCCTTACTCCTTCCCAACGTTTGGGTTCATTTTACGTCCCCATCTTCGATTCACTCTCCAATCTGGAGCTTGCTTCCTCTGCCCAAGGTCTTGGGTTTATTATTGATCCTTTGGATTCTCCTTGTATTCACTCTCTTAGAAAGAAAGAATATTCTAGAGTTAAGGAGTTCCGTTCATCCAATGATTAGCGTCTCATGGAATATCCGCGGTTTGCACTGCCCTACCAAGCGTAGGGCGGTGTTTGATTTGATTTCGTCTTCTCGCTGCGATCTTATTTCCATCCAAGAATCCAAGCTAGAATCACCCTCTCCTGCGATCTTTCGCTCCTTAGGTGGATCCATTATTTCTAAATGGATCTCCTTGGATGCTATAGGATCCAGAGGAGGGATTCTCTTTGGATTCAAGGAAGGCCTTTTCTCTCTCATTTCTGTCCAGCGATTGAACTTTTTCTTGATAGTCAATCTCCACTGGTCTGCTTTCAACTGCCCGCTTACCGTCATCTCGGTTTACGGTCCCTCCTCCCCCGATAGGCGACCTTTATTCTGGCATGAATTCTCTTCCTTACAGCAATTCTCCTCAGAACTTTGTTTCTTTTGCGGAGACTTTAATGTGACCCGTTTCGCATCAGAAAGATCGAATCAGGTTTTCTTCATCTCGCAAGCAGGCCATTTTAATGATTGTATTCGTAATCTGCAATTATCTGACTTACCTATTTCTGGTAGGGCTTTCACTTGGTCCAATCAACGAGACCTCCCTATCCTTGCCAAACTTGATCGTTTTTTGGTTTCCCACTCATGGTTGATGAAATTTCATCAATCTTTTGTCCAGGCTCTCCCGAATCCTTCATCGGATCATATACCTATCTTGCTTCATTCAAATTTCTGTTTTAACGTCAAGCATAAATTCCGTTTTGAAAAGTTTTGGCTTCAAGATCAACTATTTGTTAATCTTGTTTCAGAATGCCTCGCTTCGGTCTCAGGTTCCTCCGGCTTAGGGAACATTCTTCTCAAGCTTCACGCTATTAAATATGGTTGTAAAATTTGGAGATTGGAGAGGCAAAACAACACCAACTTCCTCAAGAATTTTCTGTTACAAACCATTGATTCCGTTGATAGAATGGAAGAGTTTGGTCCCATATCCGAGTCTTGCAGATCGGAACGCCGATCTTGCAAGCTAGAATATGAGGACATCCTTCACCAAGATCATCTTAAGTGGGCTCAGAGAGCTCGTCTTAACTGGATCAAAGAGGGTGACGCTAATACTGCTTTCTTTCATAACTTCGCTTCCCATAGACAGCGCTGTAATCGCATTTCCTCTATCTCCGCTCAGGGAGAGGAACTTTCGTCTGATGACTCCATTCATCGTGAATTCCTTTCTTTCTATAAGGATCTTGTCGGATCCAATAAGCCCCGTAGGATTGAGCTTGATTGGATTCAACTTTACGGAACCCATCAGCATGATCTGTCGGCCCTTGAAGCTCCTTTCTCCCTGGAGGAGATCAAGTTGGCAGTTTTTGCTCTAAAAAGTGATTCGGCCCCGGGGCCCGACGGTTTTCCTGCTTTCTTTTTCCAAAAATTTTGGGATCTTCTTAAAGCAGATCTCCTCAAAATGTTTCAGGATCTACATCGAGGATCCTTCTCCTTTGACCGTATCAATTACGCCCATATAGTTTTGATCCCTAAACTCATTGGGGCTCATCTAGTCTCTGATTTCAGACCTATTAGTCTCATCAACACGTCTTTCAAAATTATTATGAAAGTTCTCTCTTCCAGATTGAGTCCTATCATTTCTCCTTTGATCGACTCGGCTCAGTCCGGTTTTATTAAGGATCATTTTATCCTCGATAGTGTTGCCTCAGCTCAGGAAATTATTTCCCATTGTCATAGATCCCAATCGGAGGGTATCCTCCTTAAGCTTGATTTTCGCAAAGCCTACGACAATGTTAATTGGGATTTCTTACTTGACATTCTTGCCTATCGTGGTTTTGGTCCCAAATGGATAGCATGGATCAAATCTAGTTTATTTTCAGGCACGTCCTCCATTTTCATTAATGGTTCGGAAGGTCACAAATTTAAACTCAAATGCGGTCTTCGCCAAGGAGACCCTCTATCTTCACTCCTCTTCTCTCTTGTTGCTAACGTTTTTAGCAGGCTTCTCAGGAATGCTTGGAATCTGAACATGATTGAAGGTCTGGGTAGCTCCCCATACTTTGAGGGAGTACTCAACCTTCAATACGCGGACGATACAATCATTTTCACCAAACCTAACTCTCATTCTCTCCGTAATCTCAAGCTTCTCCTCTACTGTTTCGAGATGGCTTCTGGTCTATCGATTAATTTTCAAAAATCTTCCGTGCTCTGGTTAGGTGGATCTCCCAATCGCCAAGTGGAAGTGTCCAACTTTTTTAACTGCCCAGTAGCCTCTTTCCCTATCACTTATCTGGGCATCCCCCTGCGTTGGGGTAAGCTCCATAGATCGGATTGGTTCCCGCTTATTGACAAAATCGAGTCTAGGCTTAACGTTTGGACTAGTAAACTCCTATCCAGAGCGGGTAGGATTACTCTTATTAACTCTGTTATTTCATCCATGCCCCTTTATCTTATGTCTTTCTATTATTTACCTTCCTGGGTTATCAAAAGAATTGATCAAATTCGTAGTAATTTTTTCTGGAATGGGTCCTCTACCTTTAAACCTGGATCCCATCTGTGTCAGTGGAAACTGATTTGCTCTCCCAAAAAGGAAGGGGGCCTCGGGGTTTTAGACCTGCGCGATCATAACATTGCGCTTTTAGGTAAATGGTTGTGGAGATTTCACAACCATGATCACTTACCTTGGATCAAGATGATAAGGGGTTATTGCTCCTCAATTAGCCAATGGTGGGATTTTCCAGAATCCTATTGTCGCATCGCTTCCCCCTTTTGGAAAGGTATTTGGAAGGCAGCGTCCGCTTTTCATTGCGGAATTTTTCGTATTTGCCATGATGGTTCTAGAGCTAGATTCTGGTCTGATCTTTGGATCGGTAACTCGACTCTAGCCACGGCTTTCCCATCACTTTTTAATTTGGCAGTTTATCCACTGGCTACCATCGAGGATTCGTATATACTTGTCGACAATGTACGTTACTGGGTTATTCCCTTCTCTATTGATCTTCCCCTATCTTTTGCTCAGGTCTTTGATGACCTCATCTCTTTGCTCAACAATTTTGATTGGAAATCTTCAGAGGGCATCGGTTGGCGATGGTCTTCTTCAGGATCTTTTTCTGTTAGATCCTTTTATAAGTTCCTTAATTCTAGAGGAGTTAGATCTTCTATAGATAAATTTTTCTGGGATATTTCGACGCCCCTAAAAGTGATAATCAACTCTTGGCTCGCCTTTAATTTTAAGTTACCCACGGTTGATATTCTGAATAAAAGAAACTTAGCGTTGGGTCAACTTTGTGCTCTTTGTTCTGAGCATCCTGAAGATGCGAATCATCTCTTTACCCAATGCTCCAGTGTTATCCCGTTGTGGAAGATCATCTCTCTGGCCTGGGGCACAGGTGTTATTCCACCTGATTTATCCTCTTGTTGGAGCTTTAAACCATCCAATCCCCGGTTCAGTAAAGTTTGGATTCTGTCGATCCATATCATTGTTTGGATTACTTGGAAAGAGAGGAATGCTATCTTATTCCAGCACCGCAGGCACTCTACTGTGGCAATGATTGATGATTTTCTTTTCCTTTTCAATCTTTGGTCATCTAGTTGGAAAACTTCGGATATAATTGTAATTGCTAATCAGAAATTAACTGATGCATTTATTTGTCTTCATAATCTTCATAGCTTATAAGCCTAACTCTCTCTTCATGCATTTTTGATGTTTTTTAACTCACTATTTATCATGCGCTTTCTTTTGCAGACCTGAATTCTGCTCTCAATACTGCTCGTATGTCCAGTTTTTGTACTCGTCCACAGTTTGTTCTCATGCCTGGTCGGTTCCTCCTTCCCGAGCGGTAGTTTTTGGGGTTTGTTCTGCTTTTCCAGCATAGTTTCCCTTAGATGCTTAGTTTTATATCACTTTCTTCTAATTTTGTTATCTGATGCTATCGATCATCAGTTTTATGTTTACTGTTGTTAATGATCTCTCTACTTTTTTGTACTGCCTGTTATGGGATAATGTTTAATTTGGGGTCTTTCTCACCTCCTGTTTTATTACTGTTTGCTGCGGTTTTGATTGGAGACTCTAGCTCTCCAAGCTGTTTGCTTCTATCATGATGGTGTTCTTACTTCAGGTTTACTGTGTGCTATTTTTCACTAGTAGGCTTTTCTGTTGTGTTCTATTAGGCCTGTGCCATTATTGGCCTATCTTTTGGATTTGAGTTACTTCCTCAGCTCGAGATTGTCTCCGTAGCTCTATTTATGCTACGCTCTCTGTTCTTAGTCTATTTTGATTGCAGCCCTAGCTGCTAGCGTTTTATGAGTGATTTGCTCAGGTTTCTTTTCATGATGCTCGTACCTATCCCTACAGCTGTTTTCCCTTGTTGACGGAGCGCAGATTGCTGTTCCTTGCCCGGAGACGTGCAGCCGTTTCGGACTGGGCGCGTGTTTGCGGATGGATTTGCCTGCCCTTTCAGCGTCTTCTTCGGTTTTGTGCGTCTGGCGGCGTTCGAGACTCTAGCCAGGCGTCTGATCGATTGATCTTTCTAGTGTTTCTTTGTTGCTGTTATCTTCTATTCTGATAATTTAGCCCTGTATTGTTGTTTTTTGCTCATTTTACATCTTGTAAAATTGCTCTGTATCTAACTGTTATTGAGTATATATTATGATTATCTGTTTGGCTGGGGTCCGTAGGACCTTATCCAGTTCATCAAAAAAAAGAAGTAGCTAGTGAGGTAGGCCGTTGATGAGACTGGACAAACGCACAAACTCTTTAAAGTTGTCACGAAGGGTGGAAGTTTGTTGGTGTTTAGAGGGAATGACGTCACATTCAGTGAGAACTGAGGGGCCATAACATGTATACAAAGCCCTCTTTAGTACTTCCCATGTAAGAGCTCTGCCTTCCCTCTTAAGGTGCAATCGATACCAAAGCAACACACCTTCTTTAATGTTCAATGTAGCAAACCTAACCTGCTAATTTCCAGCCACTTCGTAGAAGTCAAAATATTGCTCTAGAAGGAGAATAAAGGCCATGGGATCACCATCTTCAAAAGTTTGAAATTCAAACTTGAATGAGGGTCATTGGAGTCCACCTTCATCTCTTGCCGGTAGTGGAAGTTAGGTAAAACCTGATGCTCTGGATGTCGGTTGTTGACGTTGAGATTTCCAGTCATCGATCCTCAGATGTTATTAGCGACAAACTCCATTTGTGTTTGTACTGTTTCAAGTTGTTTCTTCATGTCCTGGAACTCCTCTTCACAGCCTGGACCTTTACCTTCGCTTGATTCTCCGTCTTCCGTTGTTGTAATTGGTTGAGGGTTACTAGAATCCATGGATGGCTCTTACACAAAAATGTTAGGGTGAAGAAAGGTTTACGGTTGAGTTCTTGGTGGTAGAAGTGTAAGTTTGAATTTTGAGTGGACTGTGAGTGAGTAGTAACAAGCATAAACAGAAAAATAGGTGAGAAGCCATGGATGGCTTTGATACCAAAATGTTAGGGTGAAGAGAGGTTTAGGGTTGAGTTCTTGGTGGTAGAAGTATAAAGTTGGAATTTTGAGTGGACTGTGAGCGAGTAGTAGTAGTCATAAATAGAAAAATAGGTGAGAAGGGGCTATTCGAGGAGCTCAAGCCTCCTTAGGAATAGAGAAGAAGAAGAAGAAGAAGAAGAAGAAGAAGAAGAAAACTAAGTCTGATTGAATTAAAACTTGATCCTAGATAACTAGCCTTACAATTAATAAACAGGGCTGGCCAAGCCTCCATTGAATCAAGACAAAATAACAAAATAAAAAGCTAGCATTCAAATTAAAGCAAAAAGGAAAGTGAGACACTGGAACTAGAGCTGTTGTATAGCAGCTAACAAAGATGCTTCAGGTCTTGGAAGTTTTCTAGATAAGAATATGCCATCCTTGTGCTGCTTGGGCTTCAAAACCTATATGGGCCATTTCCATTCTTAATGTAATAATTCCCTCCTTATTGTGAGCTGCTAGAGCCAGATTGAACCTAGCCTGTTCAATTATCATCTTCCCTAATAGCATCGGCGTCCCTACTTTCCGCTTTACCCAAAATGAGGTATAAAGCTCCGATCTTTCCCAAACCCTTGAAAGAATTTTATGGTTATTTTTTTTCTTCTTTCAATTCCTTGCAAATGCAATTGTCGAGGTTAAATAAAGCTTGTTTCTGTGAAAAAGTAGCTTTTTAGTTGATAAATTTGATTGGTTCTGTAATGGGGTTTTGATAGAAAGTTCCAAAACCTTCATTTTGGTTGGTGCCCATCATTGGGAAACTTGATGGATCCTCATATTTTCCCATCTTTTTTACACAGGGGGAATACCCAACATTGTGTAATCTTGATCTGTTTAAGAATTGTCGACGAGGGTGTGAGCCATTTTGGGTTGTAGAAGGCGGACAATGGTAAAAATCACAACAAATGAGGGCCTCATGGTTTAGACACGCATCTTCAAATTCTCAGGAACACAACAGTATTTTCAACATCTGTATGCAAGTAAGAGAGACTTGGGCCTCTTTCAGGCCCATCAACTCAATCAGATTGCCATACAGCCCAACAAGAGGAGTCCCAATTAATTAAAGTTGTTAACTAAATCCTATATCTTTAATAGAGTTATCAACTAACTCTATCCCATCGCCATAGGAATATGAAGTTTAATCTTAAAATGCCGATTTGATTCTATCTTTATGAACTAACTCCTAGGCTATAAACACGACCTCCATCATGTTCAGGTAATCAATCTTTTTCCACCAAAACTCTAGTTTTTTTTCTTCTGAGTTACTGACATGATATTAGAGGGTCTTTCGTAGGAGCCAACCCCAGTGTTCAGACTTTGTGTAGGTTCACAGGCGATATCTTAACCATCCAAACTAGATCTCGACAATCTCAACAGTTTAGAATCAAATCAAGGAGACTTCAACCATCACAATTTAGATCTGATTGACGGTCCAGATTGTAAATTTCCTCCTAAAAAAGAACTCATCATATGATTGCTCACACACCAGAACAAAACAGCAACCGATTGGGGCAGTTTGTGGGAAACTACTAATTAGCCTCCAATCAGGTCTCTTCGGCAAAAAAACCACCTTTTCCAGCCATGCCTCCCCGGGGGAAGAAGGCGACGATCACTAGTCATCAACATGAAGTTCATCTTCCTCCTCCTCCAGGGCAACCTCCATGCCCATCGCCACAGACTCCTTGTCATCCATCACAAACTCCCCCAGCAAGGTTTCGTCAGCGGACTCCCAAGACGTCACTCCGAATTCAACTATAAACCATGCCCCGAACCTCACCCGATTTAGGACCGGTTCTTAATCCACACAACCTCCTTTCCCACAATGCCCCTGACTCCACCTGACCTCCGCATTGTCATCAACAACTGACAGTAAAGGAAGGACCTCAGTCAATGATTAGTAGAAAAGAGTACCAAGATGAGGTAACCAGCTCACCTAGGAAGTAGGAGAAGTCATCCCCCCTGTCGACAGAAGTCCCGATGATCGCCATCACCACGTGGCCGAAGAAACCGTAGGAGCCCAGTTCCACTTAGTCGGCAGGCTCCCAATCACCGTAGAGAAGAGGAGGGGCCCATTACTAGGGCCGAGTTCTGAGACTTCCAATATCAAATCCTTAAAACCCTCCAAGCTGCCCCAAATATGAACTCAAGTCAGTAGTCACCATCCTAGAACGGTGTAAGGAGAGGAGTCTCACAGGTCAACCTGACCCGAGGGACGATAAGATCCAATCCTCCATCGTATCTAAGAGATGGAGGACCGCCTCCCCAGGATCAACCAAAAGGAAGGTCATTAAGGCAAAAGCTTCTGCCCCAGCTGACCTCTGTTCTCCAAGTCAATCCTTGAGGCCCACATTCCCAATATCTTCATGCCATCGACTTTCGAGTCCTACAATGGTGAATCTGACGTGGTAGATCACCTCGAGAGTTTTAAAACTTTCATGATGATCCATCAAGTCTCAGACATGCTTTTCTGCAAAATGTTTTTAGCAACCTTAAAAGGGTCAACACGAGAATGGTATACCCGCCTCTCTCCAGGATCTTTTTCCTTCTTTGGTCAACCCGAGGAGCTCTTCCTCACACACTTCGTCACCGGTCGCAAGGCCAAGAAAAGATTCTCTTATCGAGTTTAAACATAAAGAAGGAAAACCGCTCAAGGATTTCATCAAGCACTTCACGGCAGAGACCCGATCCATCCCCACCCTCGACTTAGCGGTGGCAGGTGCAAATTTTTGGCAAAATGTCATCCATGAAGCCCTCAAATCATCCATCGCAAAGAACCCTCCTTGGGACGTCTCTGAACTCCTGGTAAGGAGTGTGAAGTACATCCAGGTTGAAGACGTCATCCATCCACAGGGCGTAAGAGAGTCCTTAACCGGGAACAAACGGAAAGACATCAATGATGAGGGACCCAAGAAGTCCCAGAAGGATAGTTCTGGTCAACACCACCTTCTTCTTGCTCCTCGCTTCGAGAAATTCACTCCTCTCAATTCAAGCATATCGACAGTTCTTATGGAGATAGAGGGAAAGAGGCTACTACGCCCTCCTTGGATGAACACCACGGGTAAGAAGAGGGACAAGAACCAATAGTGTGATTTTCACGGAGATTATGACCCCAACACCATTGACCGTCAAACCCTCAATGAGGAGATCGAAGCCCTGATTCAGCAGGGCTACCTCTCCAAGTACATCAACAAGGATAAATCAAATCCTCCTCAGACTCGGGGGGAAAATAAGCAAATCGAGAAAGAACCCATGTCCCAAGACTCGGAAAACATGTCTATTTTTCACTCCATCCACGGGGCACCAATGGGAGGAGAATCAAACTCCTCTTGGAAAACGTTTGTCCGAGAAGTAAACTCTGTGCATAACCACCCCCCCCCTCCAGCGAAGGGTTTAGGGATTCTAGTAATCTTCTCCGATCAAGATCTAGAAGGTGTTTGAATGCCTCATTACGACACACTAGTAATTGCACTCTCCATGTATAAATAACTAAGTGCATTGCATCATGTGTACAACGATAGCTCAGTGAACATCCTCTTCTTAGAAATCTTTGAGGGTCTTAAGCTCTCTAGGGATTGTCTTAAACCTGTCGGTTACACCCTTCACAGGTTCTTTGGAGTCCCAATCCAAATTAAAGGATTAATCACCCTCGATGTAACTGCAGGAAAATCCCAGCTACCCGAACTAAGGTCATGGACTTCATGGTCGTCAATGTGAAAGCCTCTGATAATGCAATCCTTGGTGGCCCTAACCTAGCATAACTTCATGCAGTATCCTCACCTTTTCACATGAAAATGAAGTTCCTCAAGTCAGCTGGAGTAGGGGAAGTTAAAGGAAGCCAAGAAGCAGCTTAGGCATGTAGAACTCCTTCAGGAAAGGAGCCTTGACTCCGAGCCCGTGGATGAACTAGAAGAAATCCCCTTCTCCGAAGAATATCAAACCAAGTGTTTTCAGGTAAGCCAAGTTCTCTCCCACTGGATCAAAGAACAACTTATCAATTGCATTAGGGAGAACAAAGACTTTTTTGTTTGGATTGCTACCGACACGCCCAGTATCTCGGAAGACTTGATCATGTACCACCTCAGTGTGAATCCAGATGCTAGCCGGTCCAACAAAAGCACCATAATTTTGACCCCGATAGACAACAAGCAGTCAAGGAAGAGGTCAACAAACTCCTCACCGCTCGCTTCATCCAAGAATTTAGCTACCCCGAGTGGCTGGCCAATATAGTAATGGTAAAGAAAGCGAATGGTAAGTGGAGAATCTGTATTAAACCGACCTAAACAAAGCATGTCCGACAAACCCCTTCCCACTCCCCAACATAGATACCTTGATCTATGCCACATCCAGACACGAGCTCTTCAGTTTTATGGATGCCTTCTTGGGATATAATCAGAGCCAAATGTTCCCCTTGATATCCCGAAGACATCCTTCATCACCGAACATGGCCTCTATTGCTATAGAGTCATGCTCTTTGGGTTGAAGAATGCTAGAGCCACTTACCAATGCCTAGTGAAAAAGGTCTTCAAAGAACAAATTAGTCGAAACATGGACGTTTACATAGACGATATGCTTGTAAAGAGCCTCAAGAAGAGTGACCATGTGACCGATCTTCAAGAAGCCTTTGATGTTCTCCAGAATCGTAACATGAGACCCAACACCTTGAAATGTGTCTTCGAGGTCTCATCGGGCAAATTCTTGAATTCATGTTGAATGAAAGAGGAATTGAAGCCAACTCAGAAAAGATCTAGGCCATTCTCAACATGTCTACCCTATTCAATATCAAAGATGTTCAGAAACTCACAGGGCGCCTCGCCACTGTCGGGTGTTTCCTCTCCAAGTCTGGAGAGAAGTTCCTTCTTTTCTTCAATGTTGTCTGTGGATCAAAGAGTTTCGAGTAGGGGCAAGCACAACAAGAAGCTTTTGAATAGCTTAAGTCATACCTCACAAATCCTTTCCTCCTTAGCAAGCCCGAGCCATGAGAAGTGCTTTTATGTCTATTTGGCCACTTTAGATCAAACCCTTAATTTTGTCTTGGTAAGGGAAGAAGACAGGATCCAAAAGCCGATCTACTATGTAAGTAAAATACTTCATGATGCCGAGCTTTGTTACTCTAAGATGGAAAAGATGACTTATGCTCTGGTCATGGCCGTCTCAATCTTTGCCCTTATTTCCAAGCACACTCCATCTTGGTCCTCACCTACTAATGAGTGTAATTTATACCTTATTTTATTACTCTTTTTACCCATAAAAATTTTGAGTTCGCGTTTATTTATTTGAATTTCATCTTCTTTCTACTTAATTATATTTATATGTTTGTTTTTGAAGGAATGAGATGATTGTTAGGATTATGGGCTCAAATACACAAAGTCATGGAGCTTGGAGTTGGAGAAAAAGAAGAAACAAAGTAATGTGAAAAAGATGCACAACAGCACCTAGAACTTGTACGGTTGTTTTAAACATGAAGGTGGACGAATTTGAACTTGTGTTCTAAACCAAATATGTTGGTCATCGAGTCTTTTTCCAAACGAGTAATCATACATCACAAATGGAGTTCTACAGCTCCGGAAAAATCATTTTTTCTATAGCCTGCATGTAGAAAATAACAAGTGGACAGTTGACCGTAGGGTCAATCGTTCCTCTCGCTGTCAGAACCCTGTACACTTGAAGGGCATGAACGGTCGTCCGTGCGGTCGACCACATCGGTGCCGATGTTATATTTTGAATGCGGGTTTCTGGTCCAATGGGCTGTATTTGCATATATCTTTTTTGATTCATTGGGGTGCCATATATAGATATTGATGTGAATTCTAGGGCAATGAGAAATAGATTGGAGGAAAAAAGAATTGGAGGAGGCAACTCATCACACCATTGGAGAGCAAGAGCCACAGCTTTCGTCAAGATCGTCTAGAGTACATTCTTCTCTTCTACTTTTCATTATGCAATCCAACACTATGTTTGTTAGTTGCAAATTTATCATGAACTAATTTTGTTTTCTAGGACTTCGATGTAGCCTAGTTTTGAGAACACAACTTGAATTTCATGTTTTTTTATTTTTCTATTTTTAAATAGTTGTATATTTAATTTTTGTTCTTAATGCTTACAATTGTTTGACCAACTATTGTTTAATTTATTGAATTATGGAGAGAACGAAAGGTAATTTGTGATTTAGAATTATAGAATTAAACACCATTACTGAGCGAAATTAGAGCTGATTTACCGCGATTAATGTGACTGTAAAGAAATCCATAGAACTTAATGAATCTTCAACTAATAAAATGTGTAATGAAATATAATAAACTGTTAGTTGTAGATATGTTTGGTGTTGTTAGAGAGAAAACATTAAATAATTAAGGAATTTTGGTCTACAACTTGGAAAAGTAGAATTTCTAGTTACATGAAATTATAAATTGTGTGGGATTTTAACTAGGGAAAATCAAAAGCCCTAGAATTAGTTTTACTATTAATAAATCCCAAAATTTTAGATATTTATTATTCTTAATTAGGTTAGTTTTTCCTTTAGTTAAATTTAGTTTAGTTTTTGTTTTTATTTCAATTCTTCAAATAGTATTTAATCTAATGAATTTCGGTACTCAATAAATAATTAGTCCTTGTGGGTTCGACATTCTTTTCTTTTAAAACTATACGACTTGTTGCGATTTTGTCCACTTGCAAAAAATTCCATCACCTACCAACCTCTGGAGCAAGTGCTTCACTAGCCAACGAACACTTGGCGACTCATAAAGTGGTCCATCGAGTTGAGCCAGTACGATATCAACTACAGGCAGAGGATGAGTTTTAAGTATAAATCTTATCCAATTTCATTGTTGAAAGCACTATCCCCGATCCCCCCAAAGAAGATGAGGACCCTCAAACCTGGAGCGTATACATCAATGGTTACTCTTGCATCGAAGGGAGCTGGGCCGATATCATCTTTCTAGGGACAGATAAATCTTTCCTCTAGTACTCACTATGTCTTAACTTTCGGGCTTCCAACAATAAGGCCGAATATGAGGCGCTAGTCGCCGACCTCCTCTTATCTCGAAAGGTAGGGGGTCAAAAGGTCAAAGTGTTCAGTGATTCCCAGCTGGTAGTGAACCAAATCCAACGAGACTATGAGGCCAGAGACAACTGCATGGTCAAGTACTTAGCTTATGTGAAGAAACTCCTAGCTAATTTCAAAGAAGCAGAAGTCACTCGCATCTCTTGCGAAGAAAATGAGCAAGAAAATGCCTTCTCTATACTAGCTTCCTCTTCCTTCGAAGGACTCAACCACATAGTGCTCATCGAAGTCCTACTCAAGCCAAGCATCGAAGAGGAAGCGTTAGAGCTCATGTGCATCACTCTTCAGATATCCGGAGATTGTTGGATGAAACCCTTGGTCGACTTCCTTGACAAAGGAATCATCTCTACGAATCCCAAAGAAGCAAGAAAAATTAGGGTTAGAGCGTAAAGATACACACTTATGGAAGGAGTCCTGTACAAGCGCTCCTACACTCTCATATATGTAGGCCTTACCTATGATGCCTCTCCCTTGAGGTGGCTAAGTATGCACTTGGAGAAGTACACGAAGGAATCGGTGGTAGTCATATGGGCGCGAGGTACCTTGAACGGAAGATTCTTAATCAGGGGTACTATTGGTCCTCACTCCTCGACGTTTCCCAGGAACACGTATGTTGATGCTCTTCATGTCAGAAGTTCCCTCCAATGAAGTAGGTTCCAAAGGCAGGCTTGGTTCCCTGTCGAGTCTGATCCCTTTTGCCATGTGCGATGGACTTGCTCGACCATTTCCTCTCGCGAATGGACCGAGGAACTTTTTAGCGATAGCTATCAATTACTTTACAAAGTGTATCGAAGCAGAACCACTAGTCTCCATCACCGAGCATAAGATTCAACAGTTCGTTTGGATGAACATTGTTTGTAGGTTCGGGATCCCCTAAATCTTTATCACTGACAACAGAACCCAATTTGCTGCTAAGGGATTCTGCAATATCTGTGCCGACCTGGAGTTGAACAAAAATTCTCTTCCATCTCACATCCCTAGACCAGCAACCAAGTTGAGAACTTTGATCAATAATTCCTTGATGACCTTAAGAAGAGGCCTGACAAAGCTTCCAAAGAGTTATGGGTAGAAGAACTCCTTAGTGTGCTATGATCACACAGGACCACGAAGAGAACAATAACAGCAGAATCCCCGTTCAATCTCACATTCGGTTCCGAGGCACTGAACCCCCTAGAGGTTGGACACCTTTCCCTCGCCTTCTCTCCTTCAATAATGAACATAATTCAAACATCCTTTAAAGCAACCTTGACCTCATTGAAGAAGTTTGCGAGTAGTCCGCCCTCTGAAGATGCATCTATCAGCAAAGGATGGAGAAGTTCGAGAGTAAGAATGTCCGCTCAACAAACTTTGGGGGGGAGGGGGGAGACATTCTCCTTCAAAAACTCATGATCTCCGATGCACGCAAGAAGGGGAAGCTTGCTCCAAATAGGAAAGGACCATACAAGTTCTCAAAAGTTGTCTGCCCTGAGTTTACTGACTTAAAGATCTGGGGGGAGAGGGGGTGGGGGGATTTATTAAGGACTTCGAACGCCAAGCATATGATAAAGTTCCACGAGGGTGCTTAACACCCTCTAGTAGAAGTATGTTTCAATTCATAATAAGGACGTCGTCTATAACGGGAAGAGTATGTAATAAAGGCTAGCCACCATCATGACAATCACTTACTTAGGTTTATTTTTGAATAAGAGACAACATTTTATTTCAAAAATTATTGTACTACTCTCGGGATGTGAACAATGAGAATGAGTTGAGTGCTCAGCTCATTCTCCAGATACACCAATGACTCACTGAGTCTCAAATAACAGGCTCGGAGTCCAACACTACCCTAGAGTTTCTCCCACAGCTCATTACTTCTCAAATAACAAGTTTGGAGTCTAGCACGTGGTTCAACGCTACTTAAGAAACTTGCAAACAAGTGAGTGCAGAACATGGCTTGCCATTCGGATTTCCATACACAGGAAATCTGTAACTCGTTTAGAATCTTTTACACCAGTTTAGTACAAACACAACAAATTACAGAGAAAATTTTAAAACTTTAATACATCATTGAATCTACATAATAACTTACAACTTGTTCCAAAACTCAAGCTTCTGTCTTCCACGAGTCTGCAACAAACTTGAATCCATATCACCTACTGAACACGAATCTGGCAAAATCTTTCAAACTGTGGGCACATCAGTAGAATGCAATTGACGCAAAGCTAGTAATAATAGCGATCTTCTAACTCTCAAGAACCAAAAGATTTGATGCCAAAAAGTAAATGTGAAAAGTGAATATATTCTAAGTATAACAGTGTATACCATGATCCTGAAAATCTAATGCACAAACAAAATGCACACAATTCAGTTTTCTAACACATGCTTGTTTGGAATTCTATGTTGCCCATACAACATAGGTTCCGAATGCAAGCTTCTAACGTTTCTCCTCATTTCAGGGTTTAATCCCTCGTTATGCAAAACTTATATCGATGACAAGATTCAAGATTTAGACATTAGTATTGGTTCTGCTACGGAACACTGGAAATAAATCTCTATCCGCAGATCATCCTGGAGCCTATTTCATCTATCGTCCCAGAATTTTGGAGAATATATCGCTCCGTAGGTCATCCTGGAGCTCTCATCACACAATCATCCCATGAGTGTCACCCTCTTCCTGAAATACAGGAGATCAATCCCATTCCGCAAATTATTCTAATGGCTATTCATCCCTCATCCCAGAATACTAGGGATTATCTTTACTCCGCGGATCATTCTGGAGCCCTCTTTTCACGTTTGCTCTTGCTTCATCACAACTCCTTTCTAGTGCATGTCCTTATATTCAAATATAAACAACTATCACGTAGAGCTAGCATCACCCTACCCCTACCGACCCTAACTCAACAACACTAGGAATACTAGCCCAACCCGGCTTATTCCCACTTTCTATGAACCACAACCTTGCTGGCACCCTGGGTCTTGCTAATCCTCTTGAACTCTAACCAACTAGGATGTCACACCAAGTCACACTCTAGGGTTTTCTACGGCAACCCCAACTTTTAAGGTAATCCCACTATCTAAAAGTTATTAGCTACTCTGAAATTCTAGGACGGAACACAATATAAGCTAGATTTCACTCACATCTCTTGAGTCTAATCTATAACCATTCACGACTTGTAGATCTTGCACAATTTTTAGTCTCACACTCTATTAGTCTGTATATATAATTTCGATCTATCTTCCTAAATATTAATGAGCATTATTATCTGATTTTAGTTATTAATAAACAACTCAGTTGATCAACTATTAAAAATTAATAAAATTGAACTAGGCTAAACAACTAGTTCTAAGTTGATAAATTAATCACTCCTCAACACAACCCTAATCTAAATCTAACTCGACCCAACTTAACTCAAACCCAAACTCAAACTAGGCTCAACCTGAGCCTAATCAAGACCCAAAACCCTAGCCTCTTCATGGTCCCAAACCCTAGCCTCTTTGGATCCCAAACACGAAACCAACAAGCCCAAACTCGAACCCGATCTAAAACAGACCCGAGCTCCCTTGAAACCAAAACCTGCAATCACACATACCCAGACCCGCAGCCTCCACTGAACACAACCAGATTCGACCCCAACAGCAACTCGACCCACATTCAACCCCCAGTTGGATCCAAACCTGAATCCAAGCACAAACCCACACCTGACCAAACCATAATCTTTTTAGCAAATAAAAATCCTAAAAAAACCCAACAAGTTTACTTTCCAAAAACCGAGGTTTAATCAACTAAAACTCGATGTTTTATGCATTCAATAATCACTAAATCTTCATGTTATCAATCAACATCAAATACACAAGTCCACAATCATCCATGGCATAAACTTTAGAAATCGAAAGATGAGTTATTAGCATGATATGGATTTCTGAACATCCTATAAATATTTTCATGAACGAAACAAATGCACTAGATCTTCTTGTCTATTTTAATTATTCAATACTCATCAAGATCATACAAACAACAAATATCATCTCAAAAATTAAAACAAGTATTTAGAAAAACCCTAGCATGCTCTCTATATAACAACAAACTAACATGCTTCTAACATTGAAATAATAATAACAATAATAATCAAGCGAAGAGAAAAATGCCCACATCTTCTAATGTCGGATTTTTTATCAATAGCCTCCAAAAATCCTCCTCCTCTAAAACCCTAAAGTAAATCCAAAAGAAAAGCAACCAAAAATGTGAGAGAGTCCCTCTATCTCCCTCTTTATATATGGTCAGCCAAACCCTACAAGGGTTAGGGTTTTTGTGCTTCCTTTTGTGTTAGGCTCGGAATTTATGGGCTCAAATAATATTCTCTTATTATTGATACTAATTTAATTGATCGTAATAGCCCATTAACAAATATCCTTCCATCAATATTAATATAGACAATAATAATAATAAAAATGTTATTTTTGTAGGGTGTTACAGAGGTCTTTTCCCTAAAGCCGCTCCCACTACTTTCTAATGCAAACATCAAACACCTAGCTCTAATGAAAAGAAGATTGAAAAGTTTTAACCAAACACATCCGAAATATCATGCGCACAAAACAAGAGACCGCAAGTGTTTGATACAAAAAACATTTTCATCTTCATCAAGAGCAAATGCAGTGGTCAGTTGCTATTAGGCTTTAGAAAATCAAAAGAAGGAATATCAAAACATGAAGGGAAATTCAGGGATCTACCTCGACCGACAGAACTTCCTGAGGTGGGGTCTCCTTCCCTACCTCTCCTCCACCTTTCGTTGAACCCTCCACCTCATCACCTGCTGGCTCATACGCGGCATCCCCCCTCCCTATCATCCTCCTCCATAGCAGGGTCGGCCCCAGGCTTGAGGAGGATATTGTACCCCTTCTCGAAGAATCCAGGAATACGCCTAGCCACATCTGTTATATCCTTCACATAGGCCTTTTCTATCACACCGTGGAGCTTGCTTTCCCCCTTGGCCTCTACCTCGACCACCGATTGGCCACGATAGACTTCATCTCCGCCATCGCATGCTCCGAGTCAGACTGGAGGGAAGTATTTCTCTTCCTAGCCTCCTCAAGCTCCTAGTGAAGCTCCTCCTCCCCCTTTTGAGCCGCTCAAAGCTCCCTAATGATTTTCTTCTTCTCCCTCTCGGCATGAAATGCCAGATCACTCAAAGTTTTCTCTTGGGCCTCGTGTTGGTCTATCAGGTTGGAAAAATGGCAAGTGATCTACAAAAGAAAAAAGTTTCAAAGCTTAGAACCAAGTATGAAAGGGTGTAAGACTGAATAACAAAAAAAAATTATTACCGACATATTAGCTGAGGTGATCTCCCTTATGGAAACTTCCTTTAGCTCCCTCCTCAGCCTCATCTGATCTAATGGGGTTGGAGGTTTCATGACCGCATCAAAGCAAACAACTGAATTGCCTAGGAAAGCTGCGTGGCACGTCACATCCCGATCAGGCATGTACATCTTCTTTTTTTTGTCGGAAAGGATCGCCTCGGCCTTGGAAATTGAGCGTGGGGTGGGGGGGGGTCGCGATGCACCAGCAAGGGTCATCGCCAAAGAGGAACGTAAATCAGCAGAGCTCATTGTCTCTGGGGGCGACCCTAAGAAAACCACCAGGGTGGAAGTCGAGGAACTCTTACCAGCCTTCGAGGAGGGGAGTTTTCTTGTCATTCTCTTCCTTTTGTTTGCCTTCTTCGACATCTTGTTGCACAGAGCCACATGGTCGACAACAAGATCCTCGAAGTCCATAAATTCTTTTCCTAAGAGAACAACATAAGAGATGTGAGAAAGTGAAAAAACATGAGAAGCTAAGCAAATTTGCAAAAACTAGAGATAAAAACTTGGACGTAATACAATAAGAAAAAATATACTAGGGTCCATTGGACTCAACCCCTCCTCGAAGGAACCTAATCGATCATGTCTCTCCACTTCAATGCCTTCCACTTAAGAAGAGCGTTGCTCCATCGCTTCTCCCCTTTGGCGACCTTCGGCTTAGTTTTCACTTTAGCAGACATACTTTCCCTCCACTTCATGGGAATCCCCATGGTTCTGGGCTTTGGATGAGAAAGAATTTGTTCTTCTAGTATTTGATCGAGTCAAGAGTCTCGATCATTCCTATCTCGGGGCGGGGGGAAAGGTAGAACCGCTCATCCATCTTACTTGGCTGAATAACTCTGAAGTGTCTCCTCCAAAGAGTTAGACTTGGCTCAACGCCCCCCGACATTGCAAGATAAAACTGATCACATGTCTCCACCCATTCGGCATATGATGTGCTGGGCACAACTTATACAAATTCAGAATCTCCCTTAAGAAAGGATGAAGAGGTAAACACAACATATCGTAGAAAGAATTAAAAGGGAAGAAACAGAACTCGAGAGGCATCCCGTAGCATGCCTGACTCCAGTGCCAGGAAGGAGGAATCCCAAAGATGACCTTAATCTTCATCAAATCTTCTTTTGTTAGGATAGTCTTGGTAACATCGGCCTCAGTAGTGTGAACGTAATCTGGCTCATCGTGTTGCACACTTGCTAAATAAAATCCCCTAAGTCTTTGGGATACTGGAGAATAAGCTCAGGGACACGAAGGGGATGAGGATGATCAAACAATTTTCTCGAAGACTCCCTCTTTGGCTCAATTATCATCTCCACAATAACTGAACTCCCCGCTATTCATTTTCCCTTCTACTCTCTAGTAGGGTGCAGAGAAACCACCTTTTCTTCAGAACGACCCACGGAGGAGGAGGAATCGCCCGACTAAGTCCTACACATAATTTATGAAATTGTAATAAGTTATCTGAATCAACGATGGTGAACATCAGTATAGCAAAGCTCAGGAAAGTCTTCGAAGAAAAACTTCGGCGAAGAACAGCCCAGAAAAGTCTCCGAAGACAAACCCTAGAGAGAGAAAATCACTCGCTAGAGAGAGAAAAAATTTGAGGAAATGAATGTGCGTGAAGGGAGAAGGACGAGATTGGTGGGACTTATAGGAGGAGGATTGTAACGGTCGAAAACCGCATGTACACGTGGCAACATCCATGCGGTCTGATCTCAAAAGTTAACATGAGGCAAGTATCCATGCAGTTGGAAAACGTAAACTACTAGGGACATGCGACGATAGCTTAGAAACGTGTGGTAGCATGCTTAGCAACGTGTGGTAGCTAGCTCAGTATCAAGCTCAGAGGATATGTCCTCGAGCTAAAAAGTAGCTCGGAATTTTTGTCATCCGAGCAATGTGCCACATTGGTCAAAAGTCGACCATTCGATCGTCTCGAATTGCATGCAAACCAGCTCGGCCACAAAAGAAAAAACCAGTTGGCATTAGCTCGCAGCTCAGAGGACACCCCTGATCTAGTGAGTAGCTCGGAAATTTCGTCATCCGAGCTACATGTCTGTTTTGGCTAGTGTGGGCCACCCATTGTGGCATCTAAAACTGTATATTTTGATATTTTTATCTTTCTATATCCCTGAAAATTATGGCGTTGATGCTTTGTTTGCAGCAGTGCCTTGACCTATTGTAGGTCCAACAGAAGCAAGCTCTACGGCCAATCCATTAGCACTAACGGAAGCAGATGAAATAAGTGGATTCATGATAGGTTCCTCGTATAAAAAAAAGTTAATGATACAATCCACCAATGTATTACTTATTTATTATTATTGGATTTGCTCACTAAAATGTATCAAGTTGAAATAAGTAAAACTTCAACAACAACAAAAAATTAATAATAATATAGGAGGTATAACCCTTATATGACTAGTATATCTAATATCACATATACTTTTGTTTCTTTCATAACGTAAACAAACCGCTCACATTTGATACGGAATCAGATGTTAGGCTGGATAAATCAATCATTTTTCCTTGAGGGTTCGACATTAATTCTATCAAACCTACTAATTGGTGTACTTAAAATGCATTTTCGCTAGCTCCTGAAATGGACATTAGATGTACTGGATTATAAGGATCAGTCATCCAATTAGTATTCATTTCTTGTCTCAAATATTCATTTGTTGTATACCATATTACAATGGATTGGCGTAATCTTTCTATCACGTGTACATTCCCATAAGATGGTGTTTCTCCAAAATAAAACGTTATTGTTCAGCATCTCGGACTAACCATCCCTTAGAAGGTATTGTTAAAATATCATCTATTCCTAATGAAATAGATGTAGTAGTGGCTTGTTGGAAACCCAACGTCTTCACTTGATCCAGGATATGTGATGGATATGTCATTCCAAAGTATGTATTTGATGGAACTGAGATGATTCCCAGGACTACGGATTGGTGTGCGTATCGATCATAAAAGATTAACAGATTAAATACGTGATCTAACCCTTTATAGCGGAATCTAGGGTTTACGAATTATACCTGCGATGAGAAGAAGACGATAGTTTCTAGCAACATCGAGCTGTCAGCGACCCCAAGATCTTCTGCACGTATTCCTTCCTCAGGTTGGACGTCGTGTGGGCGACGATCTCCCAACCTTTTTTCTCCTTGGCTGACCTCTCTTTCTCTCCTTACGTGAATCACGAATTTAGAGAAAAAATCTTATATTTCAGATTATCAATGACGGCCAAAGAATAGAGGATATATATAAGGCTACGGCAGGGACCATGAGGAGAAATTAGGGTTAGATCTCCTAACGAATCTGGGTATCCCGTGTTCAGCCCGAACACACAACCCAGGCCCATTAACAATAGCTCGTTCCACTAAAGAGCTATTGTTGCACTACCTTCCTAATCCCAAATTATATTTATGGGCTCCTTTTATAATATGCTCGTTCAGCTCCCCATGTTATGATATCGAATGTCCGTCGATCAAATTAAGTTACTGACAACTATATTGATCAACATCTTTTATCCTTAAGTAGTACCATTCAACTTTATTTGTCATGTCGGATGTAATCCACCTGCAGGGTTTACATGACAAATCCTTATGAGCTCCTTAAGGGGACATCATCAACCCGATGTATCGGGACATGGATTCCTTCTACAATCAACAGCCCATCATACATACAATGCTATTACCCAATTCATAGAGGTTGTTGATCCATAATGAATCTCACTCTTTTATGAGTCAAAGTAATGCACACTGCATATACATGTCTGTTATTATATCTGGATTAAGAACATAGGCATCTATAATAACAGAGGTGTTTGTTCTCTTTTGTAGTCAGTACAAAGAGAACAACCTCAAGTGGTCTTGTTCAATACACACAAAGTGTACTAGTGTAAACCTATAGTCAAGATAGACTAATACCAGATTACACTACAACCTTTCCAATGGATTATCCAAGTCCGTCTAGGTTGTGAACTATTTATATATTCCATAGGGAACTGATAATATGATCTTCTGTGTGTCACCTCACACCATATTATCAACCTTATAGAATATCAGATACTTGCATTATAATAAACACAATATACAATATGCAAACATATGCCCATATGATTCTCATTCAAAAAAAATTAAGGAAATAAAGTTAATACAAAAGTGATGCTTTCAGTATATAACCCTAACAATATTAATATGCTAATAAGTGATTCATTGCAGTTCCATCTATCACTTTATTATGAAAGATGAGGTTGACCCGTTCTGCCATAAATACCTCCATATTCCGATGAGTAGGATTCGATAGTGGGCATGATTCAGTGATTCAAAAATTTCATTACCTCAATCTTTATTCACGTAGAAATTAAGAAATAATGATCAAAAAATTATCTTGATTCATCAGTCATTATAGATTGCAAGAATTAAATAGATAGAATAAAAATGAATTATGACAACGATTAATCCTGTGATTTCTGAATCAATAGATTCATTGTGCAATTAGTGAGTTGAATAAAGTAATAGTAATAAGAACTAATTGTGTAATTTAATTTTGGAATAAAATAATTTTATTTGAAAATTACATTAATTCTGATCCTTTCTTTTTCCCTTTAATGAGATATAGTCCATTATCCTTTTAAGTTCTATTCTATAATTCTGTTTTTCCATGTCAAGAAGTTCCGTCTTGTTGTTCAGTCAAGAAAGAACATTGTTTTCGACTGAATAGATTATTCAATACTTGTAATGCCACCATTGATTGTTCCAACTGTGTTTTGTTTCCTTCATCAAATACTGTCTACTATATCTATTATAGTTTACTTTAGAATCAAATATTTCTTGTGTCATACAATAATCTTTGATTATATCCCTAAGAAAGGGGCGGGTGCCATGATATTGAAGTACAAATTTCAAGTGATAGTTGATAAGTAATTGGTTTTGTGATAATTTGTAAATTACATATGCTTGAGACAAAGATGATAAGTCACAATAAATATTAGAATTATTATTTCTAATATTGGTATTAGAAAACAACTTTTTTATAGCCAAAACAAAGTTCATTGTATTTTGAATTGTTTTCTCAATTCCGTTTTGTTTTATTTCATCGTTGTAATTATAGATTTTTTTTGTTATTGAATCAAATAAAAATTGTCCAATAACCCTGGGAATCTTAATGGTACATAGTAATATATTTATGTATATTATTTCAATGAAGGATTTCATAAAATAATAAGATTTGCATATTAATCTGATATTATTTCTTTTGAATATTTACAAAATATCTTGTTGTGATTCCGATGTTTTATCGTCATAAGTTTGAAATTTTTTTTTCTTGTCTTTTGCAATTATATCTATTTGGGTCTTAACTTTCATTGTCTTATTCATAAGATCTTTCATTTTTATTTCTATAAGTGAATAATTATCATTTACCCAATTCATAGATTGAAGTTGAACAGTTGATTCGCGGAAAGTCTTGTTATTTATTTTGGAGTCTTTTTCGTTTTCATTCGGTTCATATACCTTTACCTCCCTAAATTTCAATAACAAGAAAAAATGGAGTTTATTTTTTCAAGTTTTTTCATTATTAGGTTTCTAAGTAGAACTATTTTTGTGATGAGTTTTGTTTTTTTTCTTTAGAAACTTTTTGAAACCTTTCTTTGAAAATATTTATAAATTGAAACTCTCCCTGAATCTCGTGCCCACCTGATCTAGCAACATGATCGCTCCAAATTTAGCACCAGTTATTAATTTTATTAAAAACTCCATTAAATAATTATCAATTCGAAAAAATTGATTAAAGTTCTCAAAAATATTAGCAATTTGAAAAATTAATTTAAAACTCTAAAATAATTATAATTTTTGGAAAATTAATTAAAAAGTTACAAAAAAATTTATTAATTTAGAAAATTTAATTTAATAATCCAAGAATTAATTATAAATTCGGATAAATAGTTCTTAAAGAATTCAGAAAAAATAATTATAAATTGAGGCAAATAATTACAAATTCCAAAACATCCAAAAAATTTACTAAAAGTACTACAAAATTATCCCCAACATACTCCGAACAAAGCTCCTGGAATTTATAATCGTTCTTGAAAATCAAACAAGTTCTCCCGAACATCTGAAACCGTAAGACTACTCCTCGATGGTTGAGAAATCTACCCTTCAGGAGTGGGGAGCTTGTGATATTGGTAAAATTCGCAACGAATCAGGGCCTTACGATTCAGACGCGCTTCTTTAACCATCTCAGGGATAGAATGGTAATTACAGGCAGTGAGAGAAATTTGGACAACTTTCACATCCATCAACTCAACCAGGCCTACAAGATTGGGTTTCCATACAATCCAACAACAGGAGCCTCAGCTAATTGAAATCTGTTAACTAAATCCACTATCTTTAATAGAGTTATCAACTAACTCTATCCCATCTGCATGAGAATCGGGAGTTTAATCTTAAAAGATGTTGATTGGAGTCTATCTCTAGAAACCAACTCCTATGTTATAAGTAGTCTCCACCTCCATCGTGATCAAGTAATCAACCTTTTGCCACCAAAACTCTAGTTTTTTTCTAAGTTATTGATTTGAGCGGCAACGGGTCTTTAGCCAGGGCCGACCCCGGTGTTCAGAATTTTTGCAGGTTCCCCGACGACATCTCAGCAGTCTAATCCAAATCCAGACACTCTCAATGGTTCATATTTAGATCAAGAAGTTTTCAGCCATCTAAGAGAAATGCTCACCAGCCCGTTTCAAGAAATGGTGATTTAAAGGGAAAAGCAGGGATTAAAGAGAAAAGTTGTCCTACCCACGTTTTACGTTTCCATTTTTTGTAACCTTGATTGTAATGCAATTTGGGCACAAAAATCTGGTAAGATAACATGTGTAACAATGATATGGAAAGGTAAACGATTGGGATATTGGAAAGGGTTGTGGTTTTAGTACCTAGGTATGGGATAAAATAAAAAAAGGGGTCAGGGGTGTTATGGTGGCAATTGTTGATGTTAATCTATAGTGGTTGTTTCAGTTGTGTTTTGAGACTTCTCTATAGAGCTGCCATATGTTATGTGCTCTATGCCTTTATTTTGTGTTATTGATGTACTTTATAGATTTGTACTGTGTATTGTTTTTTATATTTTCCATCTGGAACTTCTTTGAGCTCTGTTTGTTGTATCAAAAATATTAATGCTATTAGGAAGCGTGAAGAATAATATTGATCTTGATGCTGTTTGTTTTCGGTGAGGGAGTGACAGGTGTGAGTTCTTATAGTTTGTAAAGTGGAAGGGATAGTTTTTAACCGCAGATTCGGTCTGTTACTGGAGGTTGGCTCGGAAAAGTTGCTAGTGGTTGGCTAACCGGAACACCTGCAAAGTGCCTAGAAACACCGAGAGAAATTCTGGCGACAGCCCTATGACAATCTAGTCAGTCATCGGAAAAAGTGAAGTTGATCCGACCGGGTATCTAACCCTACTGGGCCAGGGTTAGACCTGTTTTTCTATGGGACTAAAGTTGCAGAAGGCCCATTGGACCTTTTGACTTGATGATCTGAGATGAGTGAATATAGAGAAGATCTGACAGCCCTGATTGGGCCACATCACTTATACTCACAGCATAAGCCCCCCACTCCTGGAGGGTTGTGTGCACCAACCGTCGAGGAGTAGTCCATTCTTGTGAGAAGATCGGAGGAGAGTATTTTTGCGGAGGTGAGATAGTGAACCCCTGAAACAAGTGTTTGTGGTCGAGGCCGAGCCGAGTGTGGAGTATGGCTTTTTCGATGTTCGATCCCAGTGCCGAGCTCGGGGGTCGGTGTCGAACGCTTCGAGGGAGGCATTTTCTGAGAGAAAGTTATGCGCCTGCTCGAGATACGTGCCAAGCTCCGAGCCAGTAGCTCGTTCGGGGTCGGTGTTGAGCGCTTCGAGGGAGATGCTTTCTGAGAGAAAGTTGTCTGCTTGCTCGAGATATATGCCGAGCTTCGAGCCTGTAGCTCGTTCAGGGTCAGTGTCGAGCGCTTCGAGGGAGGCACTTTGTGAGAGAAAGTTGTGTGCCTGCTCAAGATACATGCCGTGCTCCGAGCTAGTAACTCGCTCGGGGTCGGTGCCGAGCGCTTTGAGGGAGGTGCTTTATGAAAGAAAGTTGTGTACCTGCTCGAGATACATGCTAAGCTCCGTGCTAGTATCTCGTTCGGGGTTGGTGCCGAGTGCTTCGATGGAGGCGCTTTTTGGGAGAACGTTGTGTGCCTTCTCGAGATACGTGCCGAGCTCCGAGCCAGTAGCTCGCTTATGGTCGGTGCCGAGCGCTTCGAGGGAAGCGCTTTCTGAGAGAAAGTTGTGTGTCTGCTCGAGATACATGTTGAGCTACGAGCCAGTAGCTCGCTCGGGGTCGGTGTCGAGTGATTTGAGCAAGGAACTTTCTGAGAGAAAGCTATGTTCCTTGCTTTGAGGTGCTTTTTTCTAGAAAGCTGCCTGCCTGCTCAAGGCACATGCCGAGTGTCAAGTCTGATGGCTTTGATTTAAGGCAGTTTTTGTGAGAAAGCTGGCTGCCTGCTCGTGGCACATACCGAGTGTCGAGCCTGACGGCCTTACTTTGGGGTGCTTTTTATGAGGAAGCTAGCTGCCTGCTCGAGGCACATGTCGAGCGTCAAGCCTGATGGCCTCGCTTTGAAATATTTTTTGTGAGAAAGCTGGCTGCCTGCTCGAGGCACATGTCAAGCGTCGAGTCTGATGGCTTTGCTTTGAGGCTTTGTTTGTGAGAAAGTTGGCTGCTTGCTCGAGGCACATGCCGAGCGTCGAGTCCGACGGCCTTGCTTTGAGACGCTTTTGTGAGAAATCTGGCTGCCTGCTCGAGGCACATGTCGAGCGTCGAGCCTTGGTGGTTGATCATAAGCTTGTTTATTTGTTGGCAGGCTCGAAGTGTATGCCGATACTCGAGCATTTTGGACTTGGAGAGGATTTGTGCTGCACATGGACCACTCTTGTAGTGACACGTGTGATGTCGATGTCATGTTTGCGGATATCGATGAGTCACTGGACTTGAAGAATTCGAGGAGTTGCTAGGTTTAGTATATATCCCTCACCCCCTTTCTTATTTTTCTCATTAGCTCTCTCTCTCTCTAAGTCTCCAAGTTTTCATCTCTAGCACAGTGCAGTCACCGGCGGTGAACTTTTCTACAACTTTCTGGCAATTTAAACAAGTTAGTAATTTCATAATGTTGAGGGCTCAGTCCGGTTCGTCAGCCTTTACATCGGTTTGGTGCGATGGCCCACGTCTATCTGACTCCACGTCTTGGGAGACAAGGAAGATGGTTTTATGATGTCCAGTCGCTTCGCAGCAGAAAACCTTTCATAGTGGAGTCGAGCGATTCGGAAGGGAGTGTGCGCATGGAGGAGGAGGGTAATGACGTGGAAGTGGTTGGTAGAGTGAAGGAGGACGAGGTAGTTGAGGGAGTGGAGGAAGATGAGGTAGTTGAGGTCGACCCCTTGGCAGAGGATCCCAATCTGATGCCTTTGGCGATGCCTTCCCCCTCGAAGGGCTTCCTTCGGCAACCGAGCTCAATTAGAATGTATCCGGACTACGTTGAGGAATTATTCTGGTATGGTGTGCAACCGTCTTCGCCCGGTCGAACGAAGAACTCAATGGATAAAATGACAACTATTTTGACCGTGGACGATTTTTCGGTCATCCACACCAGCTACTTCTTATGTCTGGAGTACGAGATGTTGATCCCAGCCCTGGGCTCTACCCATTCATCCATAAGGTCCTGTCATAGGCAACTTTGAGTCTGATGCAATACGCGCCGAATTCTTGGAAGCAGCTCATGTGTTTCATGCTGCTTTGCAAAGAGAAGGGGGTTCCCCTAAGATTGAAGTACTTCCGAGCTATTTTGGACATCAACTCTTCGGGTTAGTATGAAGGGATTTACTATATCTCACCACACCAAGGGAAGTAGGTCGTTCATAGCCACCTGGACTCGATAAAGGCGTTGAAGGGGAAATACTTCGTCGTTCGGAGTCAGACACCCTGGGTGATACCTACGAAGTGGAACTTCTATAAGCCCAACTTTAAGGGCCCCCGAAAGGCCAATCTGACGGCAGAGGAGTGGGCGGAGGTTGACCGAATATGTGTGGGCAACAACATCGGTTGGCCAAACATGACGGAGAGGCATTTAGCTCGGATCGGACTGAGCCCCATTTCTTCTAGTATTTCTTTCGTTTACTTTTCTTTCAACTTTTTTTCTTCGTCTTGTGTACTTCTCTTTCTTTTGCAGATATGGACTATGCAGAGATCGCCGAGAGGAGGGCCATGTTGAAGAAGAAGAAGGTTGATTGGGCCAAAAAGGAGAAGCGAGGGAAGGTCTCTTCCCAGGGGGGTTCCGAAGAACCTTCCCACTCGTGCCTAAGAGACAGAAGACTCGGGCAGTCCCCGGTACTCCCGGCTACTCCAAGATGACCCCAAGCTCAAGTAACTTGAAGGTTACTGAGGTTTTGAGGAGTGGCCTCCCTCCCGTCAATCCAGAGGCCCAGGAGGTCCTGGGTAATGTGGGGCTCCTACCGTGGGCCCCTGACTGGGCCGTTTGGGTCGCAGATACCCTGTCCGAGGGTCCTATGGCGATCAAAGTTATTGTGAAGCTCACCTTGCCTCGGGATTGGCAGGCTATGGATTGTGATACCATCGAGTCCAGTTATATGAGGTGGGCTTAGGCGAGCATGCAGGTAACCATTGCTCCATTCTGATTCCCTTCTACACTTTGGTTGCTATTTTTTCGTTAAGTCTTAATCTCTCACCTGTAGGCATGCATGGCGGGTGCCCAGGTGATGAAGCTGCATCACCAAGAGCTGAAGAGGGAGGTGAGAAATGCTCAATGCTATGAGCAACAGATGAAGAACCTCAAGTTGAAGCTGTTTGCGGCCGAGTCCTGTAACCAAGCTTTTCAGGCCGAGCTGGCCTCCTAGGCCGACGCCATCCTGAAGAGGGAGGGTGAGTTGAAGAAGGCAGCCACCCTTGAGATGAAGAAAATCAAGCAGGCCGGCATGAACAAGGTTATCGAGCCCCAGGACGAGGTCTACGCCCGGGCGATCGGGCACGTCAAGTACTACCACCCCGAATTGCAGCTTGATAAGTTTCGATATGACATGATGTTGCCAAACCGTTTGTTGACTCTTGGAGGCGGTGGTGATGAGGACATCGTCGTGGCCGATCCTGATGCCGAAACCATCACCGATGAAGAGTTTTGCATAACCCCTGAACAGTAGTGCTTGTACTTGCTTTTTCCTAACCCCCTTTTTGTTTCCTTTTGTACTTTGCCAAATGTGGACTGTCTACCGCATGTTTGAAAGGATTTTTATTTATGAAAAGAATTTTTGGCCGAACCTTTTGACATGGGATTTTGGGCGTAATCTGTCTTGTGAGATGTTGTGGATTTTGCCAAGTGTATAGGGCTCGGAATAATGTTCCCTCTATCACTTTAGCAGATGGACGAACCCTTTGAGGTAGACCCCCGAAGTGCCGAGCTGGCACGACTTAGGGGCAAGGTCGAGGCCTTAGAGTCCGTATTGGCATGGTATCGAAGAGAGGCTCGCGGCCGAGAAGCGACTGTTCATTATTTCAGGAATAAGTCGAAGGGACTTAGCTTGGAGTCGGCGCGACTGAAGAAGTTCATAGCTGATGCGGAGGTTGTGTTTTCGATATCTAGTACTTTTGTCCAACGACCTTTGCCCGAATATTTTCTTTGTTAGGTCATCGTGGAGTAAGAGTTAAAGATACAACGATACAAGATAATGCTCAGGATGTTAGGATCCCGATCTACTTCTTTCAGGGGTGCTTACCCTTCGGCAGGAGTCTCGTTACTGACCCTGCGACCAGGACCTGTAAGGCCAGGTGACGCCCGAGCTCTGCTAGGGGTGTGTCCTCCTTGACGACCCCAAGAGATACTGCATAAGAGAAACTCGTCCGGTCGTCCTTGAGCGGGTTTGTACCAACCCCGCAGCTCCTACGTAGGAGCCTTAGGTCGGTTGCAAGTGATTTAACATAGTCTAGCCAATTGTATCAACACACTTCTGTTGGTTGCAATAATAATAAGAAAAATAGTAGTAAATCAGCTTCTTGTGGGTTTTTTCGGTGCAGCAGTCCGAACCGTGCGGTATGAATGCGTCTCTCGTAGACTTTCGGAGTCCAAGCTGAGATGCGAGGACTTGAAAGATTGAGAAATCTTGCGTAGGTGGTCGAAGTCCAAGCCGAGGGGCAAAGACTTGAGAGATCGAGAAATCTCTTGTAGGTGATTGAAGTCCAAGCCGAGGGGCAAAGACTTGAGAGATCGAGAAATCTCTTGTAGGTGATCGAAGTCCAAGCCGAGTGGCGAGGACGTGAGAAATTGAGAAATCTCTCCTAGGTGATCGAAGTCCAAGCCAAGGGGCAAGGACGTGAGAGATTGAGAAATCTCTCATAGGTGATCGAAGTCCAAGTCGAGGGGCAAGGACTAGAGAAATTGAGAAATCTCTCGTATGTGATCGAAGTTCAAGGCGAGGGGTGAGGACTTGAAAGATTGAGAAATCTCTCGTAGGTGACCGAAGTCCAAGCTAAGTAGCGAGGACGTGAGAGATTGAGAAATCTCTCTTAGGTGGTCGAAGTCCTAGCCGAGGGGCGAGAATTTGATAGATCGAGAAATCTTATGTAGGTGGTCGAAGTCCAAGCCGAGAGGCGAGGACATGAGAGATTGCGAAATCTATTGTTGGTGAACGAAGTCCAAGCTGAGGGGCGAGGACATAAGAGATTGAGGAATCTCCCGCAGGTGATCAAAGTTGAACCCGAGGGGCAAGGACTTGAGAGATTGAGAAATCTCTTGTAGGTGATCAAAGTCCATGCCGAGTGGCGAGGACGTAAGAGTTTGACAAATCTCTCGTAGGTGATCAAAGTACAAACCGAGGGGCGAGGACTTAAGATATTGAGAAATCTCTCGTAGGTGATCGAAGCCCGAACCGAGTGGCTAGGACATGAGATATTTAGAAATCTCCCGTAGGTGATCGAAGTCCAAGCTGAGGGGCGAGTACTTGAGAGATTGAGAAATCTCTCGTAGGTGATTGAAGTCAAAGCTGAGGGACGAGGACTTGAGAGATTGAGAAATCTCTTGTAGGTGATCGAAGTCCAAATCGAGTGGCGAGGATGTAAGAGATTGAGAAATCTCCTATAGGTGGTCGAAGTCCAAGCCGAGGGGCGACTTGAGAGATCGAGAAATCTTTTGTAGGTGATCGAAGTCCAATCCGAGTGGCGAGGACGTGAGAGATTGAGAAATCTCTCGTAGGTGATGGAAGTCCAAGCCAAGGGGCGAGGACATGAGAGATTCAGAAATCTTCTATAGGTGATCGAAGTCCAAGCCGAGGGGCAAGGACTTGAGAGATTGAGAAATCTCTCGTAGGTGATCGAATTCCAAGCCGAGTGGAGAGGACGTGAGAGATTGAGAAATCTCTTGTAGGTGATCGAAGTTCAAGTCGAGGGGCGAGGACTTGAGAGATTGAGAAATCCCTCGTCGGTGATTGTAGTCCAAGCCGAGTGGCGAAGACATAAGATTGAAAATTCTCTCGTAGGTGATTGAAATCCAAGCCGAGTGGCGAGGACGTGAGAGATTGAGAAATCTCTCGTAGGTGATTGAAGTCCAAGCGGCGAGGACTTGAGAGATTGAGAAATCTCTTATAGGTGATCGAAGTCCAAGCTGAGTGTCGAGGACATGAGAGATTGATAAATCTCTCGTAGGTGGTCGAAGTCCAAGCCGAGGGGCGAGGGCTTGAGCGAGAGCCAATAGCTTGCTCAATGTTGTATTTTGACATGTTTACATGTTTTGAAAAGAAATTTCATTGCTTTTGTCCAACACTTGGGTACAAAATAAAAGAGGCGTAGTGCCTATGATAATTATGGACGTCTACCCTCACAGAACTTAATAAGATGCTCCGCATTCTAGGGTCTTTTGACTACCTTGCCTCCTAGGTCTTTGAGTCGGTACGTGCCTGGACGTACTGCTATGGAGACCTTATACGTGTCCTCCCAGTTCGAGCCGAGTTTGCCCTTTTTACGAGGTCAGAGATAGCGAGCTTCCTAAGTACGAGGTTGCCTTTCTTAAGGTCGATCGGACAAACCTTTTTGCTGTAGAACCTCACAACTCACTGCTTGTATATGGCTCATCAGATGGAGGATCTTTTGCGGATTTCATCGACCAGGTCCAAGTTGGCCCTGAGGTTGCTCGAGTTGGATTCCTCATTGAAGCCCATGATCCTAGGCGAAGGGAGCCCGATCTCCAGTGGGATGACAGTTTCTGTCACGTATGTCATATTGAATGAGGACTTGCCCGTAGAGATTCTTTTGGTTGTTCGGTACGACAATAGGACGCTCGGTAGCTCGTCGACACACAGTCCTTTAGGAGATTGGTCTAATCATTTCTTGAGGCCTTCAAGAATTTGGCGGTTGGCATTTTCAGCTTGACCATTTGACTGGGGGTGATCTATTGATGAGAACTGCTGCTGGATGTCGAGGTCTTCGCAGAACTTTTGAAAATTTTTGCTTGCGAATTGAGTTCCATTATTGGTGATGAGTATGCATGGGATACCGAACCTACAGATAATGTGCTTCCAAAGAATTGTTGGGATTGATGCTCGGTGATTGTGGCTAGGGGTTCGGCTTCGATCCATTTGGTGAAGTAGTCGATGGCCACGATGAGGAAATGTTTTTGGCTTGTCGCCTTTGGAAATGGGCCGACCAGGTCCATCCTCCACATGGCGAAGGGGGCTGGACTGGTCAACAACTTGAGTTTGGCTTGGGACAAGTGTCTGATCGAAGAGAATCTCGGGCAGGGGCTGTATTACTTAGTGAGATCACGGGTGTCTTGCAGTATGGTCGGCCAATAGTACACGTGGTTGAGCACCTTCCTTGTGAGCGACCTGCTGCCCATATGGCACCCTCCAATTCCCTCGGGTAACTCTTCCAGCGCATACCTCGCTTCATCGGGACCCACACATCGGAGGTAAGGTCTGCCGTCCACCCTGGTGTATGAACGTTTGAAGAGGATATTCTCAATCAAGGTGAACCTTTGTGACCAGACCCTTATTTCCTAGCCTCGACGGAGTCTTCAGGGAGTTTTCCTGCCACCATGAATTTGTGGATGTGATCCATCCAATTATGCAACTGCATGCCCGTATTGAGGCAGATGACCTCGAGCTTCTCGATGCTCTGCTCGCAGAGGACCACAATGAGGACTGTATGGTCGAGGCAATCGAATGACGATGAGGCAAGCTTGGACAAGGTGTCTGCCTGACGATTTAGTTCCCTGGATATCCGCTCGACGGCGACATGTGTAGCGCCCCGATTTCCATACACAGTGAAACCGTGACATAAGCCAGAATCTTTTCTTCAATTAGGCACAATACACAGAAAAACAGGAAAATTTAAAACTTTTTATTCAACACAAATGTATTACAAGTTTGAATGTTATGAAACTGCAATATATTTCATCAGTGTTACAATAATACCTTTACAATCCCAAGTGTTATAACTTTCAACAATTTACATCAGAGTATAATGAATAAAGAACAACACTTGTTATTTCACTTGGATGCTTCCCCAACAATAAACAAATTACAACAATGAACAAATTACAATAATTGTTACAAATGAAATTACAACATATATTTCAGCGTAAACTTAAAATGAAATTGACTCCTTGCTTCTCTTGCCTTGAGTCCCCTTGAAACTTGTACCTGTACTTATGCAATCTAGTACTTGTACTTCTGCAGTCCAATACCTATTGAAGTGGGGACGTCAGTACATATACTAACACTTTAAGGCTGATAAATAGCGGCGAATCTTAACTATAGCAAACAGATTGATGAAAAGAGGAACGTGTATATATCTTTGATGTGTCAGTGTATGTTATGACTTAGACTATAATGCAAGATTACTAATGCAAGGATGCTCTTATTATAATACAAGCAAGTCTCTAGGACAGTATGCAGCCCATACTACATACGCCCCATATCAAGCAGTTTCTTCATATATAGGGATTTGAACCCGCGCCATAAATTCTACTCTTGTACTTGACTTGTTTCTGAAGATATTACATGACTGATGAGGTTGCCCTGAAACGGTCTAATCCCACCAGATGCACCGGACCTCACTTAGATATCTGACGAATCTTTGGAGTTTCTACTGGTTACCAGGTTAGCCCGAAGCATCTCCTGCCGCCCCCTAGCCAGACCATAGTCTATGGCTTCTCGCCCTTAGATACAAGACAAGACGGAGTTCCGAGGGGTTCATCCCCCTAGCTCCGATAGGAATCGCTCCAGCTTATCAAGGCACTTCAAAAATTAATGGACGAGATACGATTTCCATGCTCCCAACTCGTGAGAAGGTACAGACCGTATCCCTTTGACAAGAAGGGTACAACCCAACCACACTGCCAAGTGCTGCCCTATAGGACAGATCGGATCATAAGGAATCACCCTTAACACCAACTCTTTCCCTTCGGCGAATAATGATAATAAGTAATGGTTAAGTAGTAATAGCCATAAGTTACTACCCTAATGATGTCACTAACCCTGAACAATCCTAGGGATGACAACAGTATAAACACAACATGCTAAGTCTTAAGTTAGACTTCGCAAGATAACTCTACTAGGCTGCTCAACCTAGACTTACCGGAATCTCTAAGGATCTGGTTCATGGCCTATCGATCCAAGACCTCGGCAATACGAATGTATTCGGATGCTACTACCATAAACTTGGATTCGTCATACTCCGGTCCACGATTAACCAACACCGGTTAAGATCTGACGGTACACAAGGAGTGACTCGTCCTCAGTCCCTTAGGAGTAACGTAAACACACGTCTTGATGGTCGATAGCCCTAGGGCAATGATATCACCCTAGATGAGCACAACAAATTGCATATTTGGTAAGAAGCTACATACAAGTAACCAAAAAAATACATACGAGCTAAGCAAGCTACGTATGGGACCAACAACTACATACGAGCCAAGTGAGCTACGTATGAGACAACAACATACATATGAGACAAATAAGCTATGTATGAGACCAACAGCTACATACGGGCCAGGCGAGCCTGTGTATGAGCAAAACCACACATAAAAACAACCATACAGGTAATCAACCTAGAAGCAACCAAACGTGCTTACTAGCAAAACTTAATTTTCTATAATTAGAAGCAACAGAAGAATCTACAAACAGTCTAAAATAGGCATTCTACCAATGAGAAGCCCAAAACCGACATAAAAGCCTTCCGACAGCCTAGAAGCAACCAGTGCTACGCTTATCGAATTTTACCAGAAATATACTTTTTAGAAAGGTAAGAATATCTACCACAACTCTTTAGTGAAACACTATTTTAGATTCTGTAAGGAATCCAAAATCCAGTCCATCGAACACACGCAAACAGTTTACCCAAACGGTAGATTTTCAACAAAAAGCTGAAACTTTGCAAGCTGGTAACTTTTACACATCGGAATCTAACGAAACTGGGCAATTTGAAAAGGTGGGAACATCTAATACAACTCCTTAGTTGACAACTTTCTCAGATTCCATAAGAAATTTCAAATTCCTGACCTTGAACATACGCAAACAATTACCAAACTACATATTTTCAATAAAAAGATGAAACTTCTGTACCGTGTAACTTTTGCTCTACTCGTCAGAATCTAATGAAACTGGACAATTTGAAAAGGTGGGAATATCTACTAAAACTTTCAAGTTGACCACTTTCTCAGATTCCAGAAGGAAATCCAAATTCCTGGCCTCGAACATACGCAAATAATTTCCAAACTACAGATTTTCAATAAAAAAGATGAAACTTCTGTAGCTTGTAACTTTTGCTCTACTCATCGGAATCTAACGAAACTGAGCAATTTGAAAAGGTGGGAATATCTACCAAAACTTCCCAGTTGACCACTTTCTCATATTCCAGAAGGAATTTCAAATTCCTGGCCTCGAACATATGCAAACAATTACCAAACTACAGATTTCAATAAAAAGATAAAACTTCTGTAGCTTGTAACTTTTGCTCTACTCGTCAGAATCTAACGAAACTGGACAATTTGAAAAGGTGGGAATATCTACTAAAACTTCCCAGTTGACCAATGTCTCAGATTCCGTAAGGAACTCGAAGTTCATACCCATCGAACACACGCAAATGGTAATAAAACAGCAGATTTGACAAAGGAAAACTGAAACTTTGAAAGACTATAACTTTTGTTCCACTTATCGGAATTTAACCCAAGTGGACAATTCGGAAAGGTGAGAACGTCTACTACAACTCTATAGTTGGTCGGCTCCTCAGATTCAGCGAGTAAGATACTCATAAACTACAAGGAATTGAGACAGATACAATTCCAACCCACCAAATACACAGCCAAGCTGAAAACTTTCAAAGCCCATAACTTCTACTCTGCTCGTCAGAATTTAACCCGAGAGGTCAATTCGGAAAGTGGAGAGTCTCCACTACAACTTCCTAGTAGGTCTCCACTTTAGATTCAACCATTAAGTTACTCAAAAATATCTAAGAGTCAAAACAACAAGCATACTCAGCTCAAAGCTGGCTGCTGCATCTTCCAAATACTTCAACTCTTATTCCGCTTATCAGAATCTAGCCCAAGAGGCCAATTCAGAAAGGGGAGAATGTCTACTACAACTTCCTAATTGGTCTCCACTTCAGATTCAACAGGTAAGACACTCTAAAACCTCAAAGAAGCAAAACAGCAAGAATCTAGTCAAAGACAGCCAGTTGCTGTACTCTGCAAACGACATAACTCCTACACCGCTTATCAGAATTTAACCCGAGAGGTCAATTTGGAAAAAGGAGTCTCTACTACAACTCCTTAGTTGACCACTTTCTCAGATTCCGTAAGGAATTCCAAATTCCTACCCATTGAACACACGCAAACGGTAAGAAAACAACAGATTTAACGAAGGAAAGCTGAAACTTTGAAAGCCTATAGCTTTTGTTCCACTTATCAGAATTTAACCCAATTGGGCAATTTGGAAAGGTGAGAACGTCTACTACAACTCTCTAGTTGGTCGGCTCCTCAGATTCAGCGAGTAAGACACTTAAAAACTACAAGGAATTAAGACAGATACACTTCCAACCCACCAAATACACAGCCAAGCTGAAAACTTTCAAAGCCCATAACTTCTACTCCGCTTATCGGAATTTAACTCAAGAGGTCAATTTGGAAAGGGGGGAATGTCTACTACAACTTCCTAGTTGGTCTCTACTTCAGACTCAACCATTAAGTCACTCAAAAACATCAAAGAGTCAAAACAGCAGGCACACTCAGCTCAGAGCTGGCTGCTGCATCTTCCAAATACCATAACTCTTATTCTGCTTATCGAAATCTAGCCCGAAAGGCCAATTCGGAAAGGGGAGAATGTATACCACAACTTCCTTGTTGGCCGGCTCAGATTCAAACAGTAAGACACTCAAAAGTATCAAGCAACCAAAACAGCAACGTTCAGCCAAACAGCAACAGCTAGTTGCTGTTTTTGTAATGGTCATAACTTTTGCGTCTCTTATCAGAATTTAGCCCAAGAGGCCAATTCAGAAAGGAGAGTCTCTACTATAACTTTCTAGCTGGTCGCCACCTCAGGTTCAACAGGTAAGACACTCTAAAACCTCAAAAAAGTCAAACAACAAGCACACTCAGCTCAGAGCTGGCTGCTGCATCTTCCAAATACCATAACTCCTATTCTGCTTATCGGAATCTAGCCCGATAGGCCAATTAGGAAAGGGGGGAATGTCTACTACAACTTCCTAGTTGGTTTCTACTTCAGATTCAACAGGTAAGATACTCTAAAACCTCAAAGAAGCAAAACAGCAAGAACCCAGTCAAGACAGCCAGTTGCGGTACTTTGCAAACGGCATAACTCCTACTCCGCTTATCGAAATTTAATCCAAGAGGTCAATTCGGAAAGGGGACGATGTCTAATACAACTCTCTAGTTGGCCCGAGCCTCAGATTCGTCAAGTAAAACCCTAAAAAATGGCAAGAATCAAAACAACAACCATCCTGTCAAACAGCTAGTTGTTGTATTTTGCAAGGGCCATAATTCCTACTTCGCTTATCAGAATTTAACCCGAGTGGTTAATTCGGAAAGGGCAAGATGTCTAATACAACTCTCTAGTTGGCCCGAACCTCAGATTCATCCAGTAAGAGGCTCAAAAATGACAACCAAACAGAACAGTGAGCTTCTCAGCCGAACTCGATGCCTTGATTTGCAACGGCCATAACTTTTGCGTCTCTTATCGGAATTTAGCCTGAGAGGCCAATTCAAAAAGGGGAGAACGTCTGCTACAACTTCCTAGTTGTTCTCCTCCTCAAATTCTGAGAGGAACCCCAAGTTTTATCTCCTTGAACCTACTGCAACGCTAACCCGAAAACAGTGATCTCACTGTTTTGACTTGAGACTTGCTATTTTGGGGGGAAACGCTCGTTTCACCCATCAAAATGGCTCCAAAAAATCCCCAAAACTCTTGCATGGTAACAACACATAAGAGAACCTCCCACATAAATTTCGGGTCAAAATTCTACCATTAACCTAGTTAAACAAATCTAACCCTACAACCATAAAAATCGATTCTTTATGGTTGATTTTAGTGTTCTACCACTTCAAACTTTGCATACACTTCTAATCTAGTCCATACCATTCATATGCACATGAATCTAGTCCAATACAACAACAAACAACAATAATAATCTCTAAAATAACTAAAACAATTCAAGAGTGAGAAACCCCCACCTTGATTTCGTGTAGGAAGGACTTGCTTCTTCACCTTGCTCCTTATTCTTGCTCCCCTTCACGAACTCAAGAACACCACATGAAGAGGAACCCATGAAAAACAACCTCTCTTGACTTTTTCTTTTGATTCTCTCTTTCTTTTCCTTCTCAATGTTTTTCTAAAAACAAAATAAGTAGGAGTAGTAGAAGAAAATGAGATGAAATGAGATGAAGGAAATGGAATGAGATGTGAACAAATGGGGGGAGGGTTTCCTAACCCTAGGAATGAATGGCCGGCCAAATGGAAAGGGGGATGGTTTGGGGGTGGTTTATAGAAAGAATGAAGGGTTTTTGTGGTGAAGAGATCCAAGTGGCAAACTTCTCATGGTTAGAACAATTGATGTTCTAATTGCAAATTTAAATTACAATCACCCCCTAATTCAATCCAAACCCTCCATCTCATCATGATAGATCAAAAATAAAATATAATTTTCCCAAATCACATACTACATGATTTGTACAATCGCCTGAAATCGACACGATTCAAATCCGTGCATATATTTGAATATACAGAAAATTTTCGTTCGTGAAAACAAACAAATCAGTATAAAAATAATTTAATTCCGAGAAATAAAAATAAAATAATTTTATTACTGACTCGGAAGATTCCAGTATCAATTTCATACAAAACATATATATACAGACTAGTATCTGTATATATATAATGTTTATTAACAAAACCGGGCGATGTCCACAAAAAATATTTCAATTCTGGAAATAAAAATGAAAATAATAATTTTTAATATCTGCCCGATATTTTTTAGATATTTTTCAAAAATGTTTTTTTCAAGATTTTGCACAAGTGCACAAAACTGATACAATATCTGTATATACATACTAGTATATATGTCTAGGTAACTCTTTAAATGAGAAAACCAAGTAATTTCTATTAAAAATATTTTAATTTAAAAATAATAATTTATACAATATAATATCCGTCCGGGATATTACAGCATGCTCGAAGGCTTCTAGGATGAGTTTGACATGCGCCATGTACTGGACCATCCGAGCATCAAGGTCCTCGTAATCCCCCGAAATTTTGCTAACTACGAGCTGAGAGTCGCTGAAGGCCCTTATTCATCTTGCTCCTGCATTGCGGGCCAGTGTGAGGCTGGCGATCATCACTTCGTATTCTACCTCGTTATTAGAGGCATGGAAATTAGGGTGTAAGGAATATTGGAAAACGAAATCATCGGGGCCACGAAGTATGATGCCGGGTACTTCAGAGTGGGATCCTACTCTGGGATCTCGAGTACTTCAGAAATGGTGCACTCTATGAGGAATTCTGCGAGGGCTTGCCCCTTGATGGCTGTGTTGGGTTGGTAGCTAATGTCGTGTTGGCTCAGCTCAATCGACCATTTGATTAGTCGCCCAAAATTTTATGGTTTGTCGAGGACGAGCTTGAGTGGCTGATCTGTTAGGACTTGAATGGGCTTGAAAATACAGTCGGAGTTTTCGGGAGGCCATCACCAATGAGTAAGCGACTTTTTCCATTCAGGCATATCGGAGCTTCACCTCGTGCAAGACTTTGCTGACGTAATAGATGGGTTTCTGGACCCCGTCTTCCTTCCTGACAAGTACGACACTGAGCGCGTGTTCAGATGCGGACAGATAGAGGTAGAAGGGCTCGCCCGGTTCTAGTTTGCTGAGGAGCGGGGGGTTGGCCAAGTAGGTCTTCAGCTAGTCGAAGGCCTGCTGTTGGGGTTCTCCCCACTCGAAGCCTTTAGCCAGCCGAAGGGCTTTGAATAACGGGAGCGACTTTTCACTGGATTTGGAAAGGAAATAGTCGATGGCCTCCATCCGTTCCGTGAGCCTCTGGACCTCCTTCACATTTCTTGGAGGGGCCATGTCTAATATGGCCTGGATCTTCTCAGGGTTTGCCTCAATGCCCTGCTGGCTGACCAAGAATCTGAGAAATTTCCCCGAAGTGATGCCAAAGGTGCATTGGAGGGGTTAAGTCTCATGTTGTAGGACCTTAGGACCCCGTAGGCTTCCTCGAGATCGGTGACGTGGTCATGGATCGGTAGCTTTTGACGAGCATGTCATCGACATAGACCTCCATGTTCTAACCTATTTGCTCCTTAAACACCCGATTGACGAGCCTTTGGTAGGTAGCAACGGCGTTCTCCAGCCCGAAGGGCCTGACCTGGTAACAGTATAGGCCCTGGTCAGTCACGAAGGCAGTTTTGGGAATGTCAAGGAGAACATTCTGATTTGGTTATAATCTGAAAAGGCGTCCATGAAGCTCAGCAGTTCGTGTCCTGAAGTCGCATTTATCAGGGCATCGGTGCTCAGAAGGAGGAATGGACCTTTAGGGCAGGCCTTGTTGAGGTCTGTGAAGTCTATGCAGATCCTCCACTTCCCGCTCGGTTTTTTCACCATCACTACGTTGGCCAGCTATTCGGGATAGCTGACCTCCTGGATAAAACGAGCCAAGAGGAGCTTGTTTACTTCTTCTTTGGTTGTTAGCTGCCTTTCGGGGGCGGATTTGCGGCGCTTCTGCTGAACGGGCTTTGAATCCGGGTGAACGCACAGTCAGTGCATGATGAGGTCCTCTTAGAATCCCAGCATATTCGAGGGTGTCCTGGCGAAGAGATCAATATTCCGCTTGATGCAGCCAGTGATGGCCAGTTTTAGGTCTGGGGCGAGGGACTGGCTCACTCATAACCACTTAGATCTGTCCTCCACGGTGAAGGGGATTTCTTCCATGGTCAACGGGCTCAGAACTCAATGAGTTCCTGTCGGACAGAAGTTTAACTGCTTCGAGGGGAAAAACTCCGCTCCCACTATGGCCATGTAGCAAGACCTGGTCAATTCTTGATTGCCTCAGACCAAGCCGACTCCGTTGTCGGTAGGGAATTTCATTTTCAAGTGGTATACAGAGGGTACCACTTAAAAGGAACAGAGGCCGGGCTTGCCCAGGATCACATTGTGGGCAGCTTTGATATTGACCACAATGAAATCCATGGCTTTTGTTCGGATGTTCGGCACTGTTCCAGCTATGACGTCGAGCGTGATGATCCCCTCGATCGGTACAGGAGTGCCGAAAAACCCGTGCAGTGTGTACCGTGCCGACTTCAGTCTTTCTCGAGGGAGTTTGAGCGCTTCGAATGTAGCTAGGAACAGGATGTTCACCGAGCTTCCATTATCAAAGAGGATACGGCAAACCTCGTGATTCACCATGCCAAGGCTGACCACTAGGGCATCATAGTGAGGTATTCGGACACCTTCTAGGTCGTCATTAGAGAATGAGACCACCATGTTGGGTCCTGTAGGCAAGGCAAGAAACAATAGAGGTGGGGGGGGGGGGTGAATAGTGTTGAATAAAAAATAAAAACAAAATTGAACTTTTTCTTCGGTTCAGTCGACTTGACAAGAGAAAGAAGTCGACTGAGGCGTCAAGACAGAAAAGTATTTTAGATAAGTCTGATTAGTCGACTTATAGCGGAAACCAGTCGACTTGCCAGATAAGTTTTCGAAGAGTATATTATACCAGTCTGATCAGTCGACTGAAATAAGAGAAGAAGTCGACTGTCCAGACAAGTTTCACTGAGTAATTAAAAAGCAAATAAAGAAAATGCAAGTTCAGAGAAATACAACCACAGAGTACACACGATGTATCCTGGTTCAGTCCTCACGTCCTACATCCAGTCCCTATGCAACCCACTTGAGATTTTCCACTATTCTTGAAAAATTACAAGAATACTCTACGGCATTTAGACAACAACCTTGTCCAACCCGTAAACTTCTCTCACCACTGTAGAGAACAAACCCACTCTTCCACCAAGAGTGAAAACCTGACTCTACAACCTAGAGCCCTACTCTCCAACCGAGAGGACCACTCTCACAACCGAGAGTGAAAAAAAAACAATAAAATATTACAATCAACCTATAGCCTTGTTTTGTGATTGTGATTTTTGTACGTGGCTAATCGGTCAACTTCTAAATTCAGTCCAAAACGAATTCAATGTTATATTGGACTGAAAATCAGAGAACCAAGACTTGGAAGATTGGAGTGCTAGTTTGAATTCTTGTTCTTTTGAAAGCAAAAAACCTTAAACTTTTTATCAAATGCGTGGAAAAAGAGAGTAACCTTTACCAAGTGATTTCTATACTCTATTTATAGAGTTCGAATCACTAAACTTTGAGAAACAGTTGTACCAACTGTCAACCAATCAAAAAACAAGTTTTGAAATCAGTAAACTGGTAAAACAACTTGAACAGTCGATTGGCCAGAGTTTGATAGAGTTCAGACAGTTTCGTACTGATACAGTCGACTGGTACCATAAGGCAGTCGACTGGTACTCAACAGCTGATCTAATTTAAATTGTTTTAACCTTTAATCTTTTGAAAAAACACTCAATTTTAAAGATGTGTGAGTGTGTGTGTATGTGAAAAGGCTATTACATCAATCTAAAACTCAAAAAGGAAAATTACAATTGTTTTACAAGACATGTAATATAACACATTGAAGCATAGATCTTGTCTTGAGTCTTGAGTTTTGAGATGGAGATTTAGCCTTTGTCTTTGTCTTTGAAGCTTGCAACCTTGTAGCTTTCTTGATCAATTTGCTTTGAGAGCTTTGTTTGTAGCTTTGCTTGATCAACTTGCTTTGAGAGCTTTGTTTGAACACTTTGTCTTTGTGTAATAAAACCTGCAATATATAAGATGTAGCACAACAACTTTACATTGTGTTGTAATCATCAAAACCAAGAATCAACACACCAGGCCTTGGTCCCTATGGGTGGGTGGTCATGGAACAAGTTAACCTCCTGCACAAAGGCCTTGCAGTAAGTATTCAACTCTCCCCCATGGGGACACCGTGAACACAGTGAAGGATGGCCGAATCTCCCGCCTCATCAGGCTCGGGTTCTGCCTCAGGACGCCGACCGGCCGCTCGAGGAGGGGGTGAAGCCCGCTGGTCTCGTAGATTAGTTTGAGTGAACTCCCTCAGGTAACCCCTCTGGATGAGGGCCTCTATCTCGTCTTTTAGAGTGCGGCATGTATCAGTCTCGTACCCATGGTCCCGGTGTAGCGCCCCGATTTTCAATAAAAAAATTAGAAATAAGTGGCACAGCTTTCAGAATCAACTTCAATTGCAATCATAAACACAGTAGCGAATACAGGGAAATTAAAACTTTTTATTACATCTTCTTTTCTTACAAAGCACAGTGGAATTAAATACATTAATTACAAATCTTTACAACACATAAAATCTTCAATTTGCATTTATACTCCAAGCTTTATTTTCATCGATGTAACCCATAACTGAAAACCCTGTAAAAGTCTATTGAAAGTGGGCGTGTCAACTATAGTCATAGTGATACTTCTACATCTTACAATCACAAACTTGATGCATATCAATAAAACAATAATAAATGATGCATAAACAATAATACATAGAATATAGAACAACAAGTGAAGCTAGGCTAAGTGTCAAGTGTATAAGATGAAAACAGAAAGCAAGCATGCATAAAACAAGTCAAGAAACACAAATGCATATGATGATTTCTAATGCATACTTGTCGGGTTTTATGCACCCATACTACACAGGTCCGGTGCAAGCCCTTATCGTTCTCCACTTTATAGGGTTCAATTCATCGTTATGCAACTAACCTACTATGGTAATTACTTAAAGATTTAGATTATTCTGTGAGTATTTAGTGTCATGCCCCCGATAATTCTTGAGAATCAACTTCCCACTGTCCGTAATTTTGGGTACACATCCTCACACCCCGATAATTCTGGAAGTTGAAACCCACACCGTCTGGCCGTGGTACCTCATCACACGAATATCCCATGAGCGTCGCCCCGATCCCTAATAATTCTGAAGATACATCTCACACCGTCCGTGTTCACACCCCAATAATTCTTGAGAATCATCTTCCCACCGTTCGTGATTTTGGGTACACTCATTCGCACCCCAATAATTTTGGAAATTGAAACCCACACCATCCATGATCCCACCCCGATAATTCTTGAAATTATCTTCCATCGTCCGATCATATGAGGCCCCCCTACCCATGTTTGCTCTGATTTCGTCACAACTCCAACTAGTGTCTGTCCTTATGTTTATTATGTTCAATTAACTAGAATCACAGTCTCCCTAGAGTTTGTGTACCTTACCGGACTTAACTTTACTGAATCAAAACGAAAGCCCCACTTGCCAAAATTCCAACAAAATCTCAGTTGCCGACATGCTAGGGTTTCATAACTCAAATATCATCAACAATCTTTCTAGGGTCCACATCATAACTCTAAGCCTCAAATCAAAACCCAACTTAGTTTCATTATACAAAACACTTTTCATGATTCACATTCCTTTTTAATCACCTGATACCGCCATAAGAACTCCTTCATATATAGAAACACATTTCATCTACGAAAATATAGAATTTCACAAAATCTGAAAGTTATATGATTTTGTTCTTCAAAAAAGTACACTCCAAATTTAATATTAAATTCTGGAAAAATTAATTTAAATCCAGCACATATCAAAGAACTCACCATAAAAATCTGGACTCAAAAAATCAATTTAAAGGGTTTAAATTCAACAAGTTCTGAAAACTATCTTTTATCCAAATCTGAAAGTTACGTGATTTTGTTCTTCAAAACAGTACAATCCAAATTTAATATTAAATTCTGGAAAAATTAATTTAAATCCAGCACATATCAAAGAACTCACCATAAAAATCTGGACTCAAACAAATTAATTTAAAGAGTGTAAATTCAACAAGTTCTGACAACTATCTTTTATCCAAAATATGAAAGTTATACGATTTTGTTCTTCAAAACTGTACACTCCAAATTTAATATTAAATTCTAGAAAAATTAATTTAAATCCAGCACATATCAAAGAACTCACCAAAAAAATCTGGACTCAAACAAATTAATTTAAAGGTTGTAAATTCAACAACTTCTGAAAACTATCTTTTATCCAAAATATGAAAGTTATCAACTTCAAAACTCCATAAAAACTCTATCAAATCTCTCATAAATATTAGTTTAAACACATTTATATACACTTCTGTATGTATACTAGGGTTCCCCCACCATAGCACACAAAGCCACATACAAAACCCAGTCGAAAAACACTCCAAAATCCGAGCACAAACCCAACCAACAACAACAGCAGGTTTCGGGTCTGAACCGTAACCCTCGAGTTACTTTTCAACCCGAGACCCAACAACCCTTAACCTAGGGGTTTGACCTCCAAACCCTAGCATCCATATATTTAATGTATTTTCTAGGTATATTTCTTTCCATATACTCTTTACATGCATAAATAATTAGGGTTTATTATCAAGAATTATATTTACATTAAAACAAAGAATTAACATGGAAAAATTTCAACTTTAAATTCTATCATGCGTGAATTTAAGAGTATACAACAAGTTCTGATTATCTCTACAAATCTCCATCATCTACAAGTTAAACCCATCATCATCAATCAATTTTATAGACCCCAAATTAGATCTTTATCAATTAAAAATTTGTATTTGTATGTTCATGATAATCTTTAAGTCATAATATTAAAACCCAATATTTAATACACAATCCATCATCATACAACAAGTTCATCAATCAATACGAGTTTTTCTATGTGTCTAACATCAATAATATTCTTTTTCTTTTTATCATGATAATCGCTACATCAATGGAGTTCTAATTCCATGAAAATATCAATACCACATTCATTCACCATGCATACATCCATCAAAACTCTAGAATCTAAAACATGAAATTAATTCTAATTAAAACAGCGAATTCTTTTATAAAAATTGCAACTTTTTAATCCCAAGCAATGAATTTGCGTGTATTCAATGGTTTATAAATTATCATAACAAATGCCCATCAACTATCATAAACTCCATGATCATACAAGTATTTCTTTTTGTAAATCAAATCAAGTTCTTTCATGCATCACCAATCTCTAACATCAATAAATAATTTATATATGGTAATCACATCTCAATTAGGGTTCTTATTCATTAAGATGTTATTTAAGTACTCATTCCTTGAGATTTATTTACTAGTAGGATTTTATTAATTATGTATAACCATACAACTTCTAGCATGCATCTTTCTTAATTAATCACCATATTCTACAAACATATAGCAAAACAAGAGACAAAAGAGTATCACCCACCTCAAAGAAGATCAATGAAGAACAATAATAACAACAAAGAAAAGCTCCCCCTTCTCCTTGCGAAAATCCAAAGATCCAAGCTTCAAACTCCAAGAATAATAAAGAAAATAATATTTTTGGTTAAAAAGAGAGGAGGGCGGCTGCTGTTGTACAAATATAGGCCGGGGTCCGGATCCTAGGGAAGGTTTTACCAAATCCCCCCTCCAAAATCAAATAATTACATATATATACATAGATATTCCAAATCAAGCAGTTAATTAAATCAAATAAGGTAAGATTTTGTCTCCCCCTAATCACCCTGATTTGGCTGGCCCACATACAGCCAAGGGGTTTCAAAATTCGAAATTTGCCTCCAAGTGGAAATTTTACATAAAAGTCCTTCACTTTGAAATATTTGCAAACAGGCCAGAAATTATTCATAAAAATCCATCAAGTTTAGAATTATTGTCTACTAATAAAGATTAGATTTTCCAAATAAATTTTCTGACTTTTTAATTCCCAAGAAAAATATTTGCCCATGTTTTGCTATTGCAAAAATGATAAATTTTAGAAAAATGCTTAATAAGTCACAAAATATAGAAAATATATGGGTAGCCGCAAATCCTTTGTTCTTGCTCTCTATTATGTAGTCAAGTTCTGGGAAATTAGAGTTTTGATCGCAGTTTTTATAATACCTCGGTCGGATATTTTATTTGTATAATTACTATTTTTAAATTAAAATATTTTTATGAAAATTACTTGATTCTTCTAATAAAAAGTTATCTGGATATATATACTAGTAAGTATATATATGTATTGTATCAGTTTTGTGCACTTGTACAAAATCTTGAAAAATGCGCTTTTGAGAAAATATCTGGAAAATCTCAGGCAGATATAAAAAAATTATTATTTTATTATTATTTTTATTTTATTCTTATTTTATTTTTATTTTTAGAATTGAAATATTTTTGTGGATATCACCCGATTTTGTTAATAAACATTATCTATACAAATACAGTAGTCTGTAAACATCTGTATTGTATCAAATTGGTAATGGAATCTTCCGAGCCGGTAATAAAGTTAATTTTATTATTATTTCTGAATTAAAATATTTTTGGTAGTGATTATTCATTTTAACGAATACAAATTATCTGTATAGACAGATATAGGTACGTACATATGCCGTACCGATTTCGTACGTTTGTACGAAATCGTGTAGTATGTGATTTGGGAAAATATCTCTTATTTTTTTATCATCATGATGAAATGAAGGGTTAGGGATGAGTAGGGTGTTGATTGCAAATTTATTGGGTTTGATTGCAATTTAAATTTGCAAATAGATCTCAAAATTGATGAGCTATGAGAATGAGAACAAGTGGCTTCTTCTCACCCACAAGCTCTCATCTCATTCTCTTATAAAAACCCCCTCCTCCTCACCCTTGGCCGGCCTTGATCAAAATGGGAAAGAAAACCCTTCATCTTCCTCCATCTCGTTCTCATTCTCTCCTTCTTTACTTGTTTAATTTTTAGAAAAAAATTGAGTAAGAAAGGAAAAGAAAGAGAGATCAAATCAAAAGAAAAGAGAGGGTTTCATGGGTTAAGTGTTCTTGATGGTGTTCTTGAAGAGGATCAAGAATAAGGAGCAAGGAGGAGAAGGATAGCTAGCAAGTTCTTCCAAATCGATTTAGGTGGGGGTTTCTTAACTTTTGTTATTTTGTTTGTTTTATTATTGCTGTATGTTGTTAAATGAAGAACATGGACTAAAAGCATGTGCATATGAGAGTGGATGGACTAGAATAATAGGCATATAAAGTTTGAAGTGGTAGAACACAATATAAAGCGATAAAGATTCAATCGTTGTAGTTCTAGGGTTAGAATCAATTACCTATGTTAAAGGTGGAATGTTGACCCCAAATTAGTTTTAGAGGTTCTCCTATGTGTTATTAGCATGCTCTAAGTTTTGTAGATTTTTCTGAGTTGGTTTGATCGGCTAAACGAACCGTTTCCCCAAAATAGCGGGTTTTTAAGCCAAAACAACAACTTGCTGTTTTGGGTTAGGTTTTGTTGTGTGTTCAACGGACCAAATCTGGAGTTCCTTGCGTAATTTGGAAAAGTGATCAACTAGGAAGTTGTAGTAGACATTCTCACCTTTTCAAAATGACCTATCTGGTTAGATTCCGATAAGCGGAACAAAAGTTATGACTGTTACAAAACACAGCAGCTAGCTTTTGGTCTGACTACTCACTGTTTTGATTGCTCGATATTTTGTACCCTTTTACTTACTGAGTTTGGAAAAGTGTTCAACTAGTGAGTTGTAGTAGAGTCTCTCACCATTCCAAAATGCCCTATTTGGTTAGATTCTGATAAGCGGAGCTGAGTTACGACCTTTACATGTTTCAGCTTTGCTGTAGCTTTTGGCTGTCTTTTGTTATTTTTGTATTGTGTTCAAAGGACGGTGGATTGAATTCCATAAGGAATCTGGAAAAGTGTTCAACTAGAGAGTTGTAGTATATGTTCTCACCTTTCTAAATTGTATGATTTTGTTAGATTCCGACAAGTAGAGAAAAAGTTACAACCTTTCAAAGTTTCAGATTTTTGTTAAGAATTCTGTTGTTGGTTAATTTTTGCGTGTGTTCAAAGGACGGTGGATTGAATTCCATAAGGAATCTGGAAAAGTGTTAAACTAGAGAGTTGTAGTGTATGTTCCCACCTTTCTAAATTGTATGATTTGGTTAAATTCCGACAAGTAGAGCAAAAGTTACAAGCTTTAGAAGTTTCAGCTTTTTGTTTAAATTCTGCAGTTTGGTTAACTTGTTCGTATGTTCGAGGGACTAGAAATTGGAATTCCTTATGGAATTTGAGAAAGTGTTCAACTAGGAAGTTGTAAGAGATATTCCCACCTTTCTAAAAAGTCTAATTTTGTCGAATTCTGATGAGCGTAGCACGGCTTGCCTCTAGGGTGTTAGAAGGCTTTTAATGTCGCTTTCGGGTTTTCATTGGTAGTTTGTTTATATTAAACTGTTAGAAGATTCTTCTGTTGCTTCTAATTATAAAAAATCAATTTTTGCTAATGAGCACGTCTGGTTGCTTCTAGGTCGTTAGAACACATGTATGGTTGTTTCTATATGTTGTTTTGCACATACGCGCTCGCCTGGCCCGTATGTAGTTGTTGGTCTCATACATAGCTTATTTGGCTCGTATGTATGTTATCATCTCATATGCAGCATGCCTAGCTCGTATGTAGTTGTTGGTTTCATACGTAGCTTGTTTAGCTCGTATGTGTTTTGTTTACTCGTATGTAGCTTATTTGCTAGTACGCAGCTTGTTGTGCTCGTCTACGGTGATATCATTGCCCTAGGGGCCATCCACCATCAAGACGTGTGTTTTCCTTACTTCTAAGGGACTGTGGACGAGTCACTCCTCGTGTACCATCAGATCTTAACCGGTGTAGGTTGATCGCAGACCGAAGTGTAGACAAAATCCAAATTTAGGGTAGTAGCATGTGAATACGTTCGTATTGCCGGGGTCTTGGATCGATATGCTATGAACAGGATCCTTAGGGATTATGGTAGGTCTAGGTTGAGCACCTAGTAGAGTTATCTTGCGAAGTCTAACTTAAGAACTAGCTTGTTGTGTTACTACTATTGTCAACCCTCAGATTGTTAGGGTTAGTGACATTGTTAGGGTAGTAACTTATGGCTATTACTACTTAACCTTTATTTATTATCATTTTTCGCCAAAGGGAAAGAGTTGGTGTTAAGGGTGATTCCTTATAATCCGACCTGTCTTATAAGCTACTAGGTGGTGTTATTGGTTGTATCCTTCCTGTCAAAAGGATACGGTCTGTGCCTTCTCACGAGTTGGGAGCACGGGATCCGTATCTCGTCTGTTAATTTCTGAAGTGTCATGATAAGGGCGGGAGCGATTCCTGTCGGAGCTAGGGGATGGACCCCCAGAACTCCGTCATGCTCTATATCAAGAAGGGCGAACAAACCATAGACTACGGTCTATCTGCTAAGTGGCCACAGGGGATGCTTCGAGCTAACCTGTGCTGTCAGATACCTGCTAGGGACCATAGGGGATGCTTCGAGCTAACCTGTGCTGTCGGATACCTGCTAGAGGGGAGGGGCACAGGGGATGCTTCGAGCTAACCTGTGCTGTCAAATACCCTACGTTCGTCAGATTTTTGAGAGAGGTCCGGCACGCCAGGCAATAGTGGCAAACGAAGACACCACTATATGGCTGCGAATTACGGAATTAGACCATTTCAGAGCAACCTTATCAGTCATGTTGTATCTTCAGAAACAAGTTGAGTACAAGAGTATAATTCATGGCGCGGGTTCAAATCCCTATATATGAAGAAACGGCTCGAGATGGGGCGTATGTAGTATGGGATGCATACTATTCCAGAGGCTTGCTTGTATTAGATTAAGAGCATCCTTGCATTAGTAATTTTGCATTAGAGTCTAAGTCATAGCATACACTAACACATCAATTATATATACACGTTTCTCTTTTCATCAATCTGTTTGCTTAAAGTTGAGAAACGCTGCTAGTTATCAGCCTTAAAGCGTCAGTATATATACTGACGTCCCCATTTCAATAGGTACTGGATTGCAGAATTACAGGTACATGATTCAGGAGGACTCAAGGCAAGAGAAACAAAGTGGATTTTATTACAGTTGTAATATATGTTGGTTGCCATTGTTTCATTGTAACATTTGTTGTAATTTATTTTATGTTGGGAAGCATCCAAGTGAAATACCAAGTGTTTTTCTTTATTCATTGTACTCTGATGTAAATTTGTTGAAAGTTGTAACACTTGGGCTTGTAAATGTATTATTGAAACACTGATGTAATGTATTGCAGTTTTATAACATTTAGACTTGTAATACATTTGTGTTGAATATAATACATTTGTGTTGAATAAAAAATTTTAAATTTTTTTATTTTTCTGTGTATTGTGGCAAATTGAAAGAAAAGATTCTGACTTATGTCACGGTTTTCCAGTGTATGAAAATTGGGGTGTTACAGTTTTGCAACAAAGTCCCCAACAATCCCAAAATTGCATAATTATATATATTTACTCATTAAAATCAAGTCAAATCAAATTAGAGGGATAAATCTCTCCCCCCATTCTCTCCACTACCAGGCCGGCCTACCAAAACAGCAAAACAAAATTTTGAATTCGAAGTTTACTTCCAATCGACATTTTGGACGAAAACCCTTTTTTTCAAAGTATTTACAAAAATAGTTTTTTATCCAGAAAAATCCCAAAATTTAGAATATACTCAATTATAAATAGGATAATTTATTCAGAAATTTAAAAGTGAAAATTTGCACCTCAAAAATATTTGCACATGTTTGCACGTGTGAAAATATCAATTTTACAAAAATCCAAAATAATTAAATAAATTGATTTAAAAATTATCTATTCATTCAAAATGATATATCATTAATAAAAAATACTTTTTATTTAAATTTTAGCTCTTTTACGGACGGAATGTAATTCTTTCATCAAAATCAATTATATCAACATAGAGTCCAAAAATGATTTTCTTTAATCAAGTAATCTGAAAAAAATAAAATATATCATATCTAAATGAGGGACATCAATTATTGAAAACCAACTTTTGAGAAATCCAAAAATTTCTAACTTTGCACGTGCTTTGCACATGCAACATCAATTTTAAGAAAACGGTCAAAATAGTCAATTTCACTAATTCAATATTATTTAATAATTCCAAAAACATAGTTTATTTTACGGGGTGTTACACCGGGTGGAATCGACAGTAAAATCTCTGGTTCCTTTTTTTGTTGTTGTTGGGTCAAGGAGGATGGTGGACGATCCCCTTGTCCTCAATCTCCATAAGGATGACCGACACACTCTGAGTCGGCGGGGTGAACTTTTCGAAGCGGAGGACCGGAGGCGGTCGTTTTTTTACTGAGGGGATATTTTTGAGACTTCTTCATGGTCTCTGGACCATCTGCCTTCCTCTTCCCCTTGGCGAGGGCTTCTGTCAGACCTTCAGGGTGCAGAGTTTCTTTGGCTCGAATGTACTTTTCGACCCTATGAAGGAGGTCGGGAAAATCGATCAGAGGCTTCTTCGCCAGGGAGGCCTTTAGCTGGACAAGGCGGATGTTATGTCGGAAAGCCGCAGATGTGACGCCAGCATCGAGAGAAGAAACTACCCTGGCCTCGGTGGTGAACCTACGCACAAAGTTCCGTAGGGACTCCCCTTCCTTCTGTTTGAGGTCCAGAAGTGACGCGCTCGTCTTCTCAACTTTGCGACTGGTCACAAAGTGAGCGAGAAAGTTTACCTCGAGCTTTTCGAAAGAGAAGATCGAGTTAGGGGCGAGCTTTGAGAACCATTCCCTTCTCGGGCCATGCAAAGTGGCAAGGAACACTTGATAGAGGAGAGGATCTGAGGCGTTGTGAATCATCATGGGGGTTTTGAACCCCTCTATGTGATCAGCTGGATCACTTTCTCCATCGTATGTCTTGAACTGAGGTGGTCAAAAATTCCTTGGGATCGAGGCGTCAAGGATTCGAACGAAGAATGGGGGTCCGGTAGGATGGTACCCCCGACTGGATTGGCCTCCACCCTCGCCGATCTGGGCGAGGCGATTCTCCATCTCGTGGAGTTTCCTAAGGACAGCGTCATCCTTCCTCGGTGGTCGGGTTGAGCCGTGCAATTCGCTACCCAGGTTTTTCTCTTCCTGGATGGGGTCGTCGACTGGTTGTTCGGTCATGGGGGCGCCTTAGATGGCTTTGAGGACCTCGTTCCTGAACTCCTAGAACTCGGTCCTCGTGACCGTGACCTCTTCGAATTGGACCGTCGGAGGTCTTCGATCTCTGGGGGTGCAATTGCGCCTTGCTCCCGACCTTGTAGACTATGGGTTGGAACCTGGACGGAGGAGGCAGCTCCGCTCCTGGAACGGTTGAGCTGTTTCCAAAGGTCGTCCTCAGGTTGCTGATGGTTGATGATCTTCCAAAGGCCATCGGCTTCCTGGTGCTTGGGTCGCCCTGCGGTTAAGCGTGAGGTGCTCGGACCCGAACCCAAGGGATTCTCGGGTCTGTGCCTTTGGGAACCCTGTGTGTCTGCCAGACTATGAGTCTGGTTATGATGGTCGGCACACCGACCCACTGTGGTTTCCCTCCTTGGTTTAGGGGCCATAGGAGGGGAGGAGTCTGGAGACCGAAATCTGGTTTGGATCTGTCAATTGTTCCCACAGACGGCGCAACCTGATGCTGCTTGTTTTCAGTGAGAGAGCAACAGGTGTGAGTTCTTGTAGTTTGTAAAGTGGAAGAGACAAGTCTCAACCGCAGATCCGGGCTGTTAGTGGAAGTCGGCTCGGAAGAGTAGCTAGTGGCTGGCCGACCGGAATACCTGCAAAGCACCTAGAAACACAAGGAGAAATCCCAGTGACAGGCCTTCCGAGGATCTAGTCAATTACCAGAAAAGTAAAGGATAGTAGGGTTCAGGTGAGAAATTTGGGATTACATGTTTTAGGGAGGAGGGGACCTGGTATTTATAGGCAGAACAAACGAGTATCTAACCCTACTGGATCGAGTTAGATCCGTTTGTCTGTAGGCCTGAAGTTGTAGAAGTCCCGTTGAACTTTTTGAACTGATGATCTGAGATGAGCGAATATCGAGGAGATCCGATAGCCCTGATTGGACCACGTTACTTATACTCACATCAGATCTATTTATTTTTATATGAAAATGCTGGGGACAATCAATGTGAAAATTCTGATATTCCTATTTTGGTTTTAAGTGTTTTGAAAAAAAATGGTAAACAGAAGGTGACAGTATAAATACGGACGAAGCCATAAAAATTTTGTATAGTGGGCCATCCAATGTACCAAATAATTTTTTTGCTTCACGGATACATTTATAAATAAAAAAAAGCAGATTCACACATAAAACAAAGAAATTATTAAGTATTGTAAGAAACCTTATGCATTTTCTACTTTATGTTTGATTGGACTAAAAAATAACTAATACACATTTCAAATAAGAAATAACACAATTTCAAAACAAATTTGACATCTTATCAAAAATAGGAATTTTAACAAAGATATTTTGTGCAAAAGCTAAATTATTTTCTTTCATCGGCTTTTAATGGGTTTTATAAAATACTATGTTTGCCCATGAACACGTGCCTATGGCACGACTTCAAAATGATGCAACACATGAAAGTAAGCATATAATATCAGGAATACAAAAGAAAGAATTAATTGATCTAATATGAAAGAGATGTAGATATCATACAAAAAAAAACTTACATGGTCATATATAGTGATGTTATCCATTGCAGGAATCAGTAAGAAACCAGACAGATGCTGTTGTTTTGTTCTGATGATGAACTTGCTCTATATATGAACGATGAAAAATATTTGACGATTAACTTTGGTGTTCTCAGTGTATTACTAGCAGATGGTGTTATAATTTATGAGATGTACACTATAATATTGTTCACGTATAATACTTGATATATTTAATTTCCAGCATTTCGGATGCATGAATTTGAAACTTCCATCATGAAGTTTATGTAGCTCAAGTTTGAATAGTACTACAACAATTAGTTGTAAATAAAAATCCATTTTTGTATAATTATAAATAAGGGTGTAAAATCCAACTTCTTAGAACTTTGAGGGTGCAAAATGATGAAATTTAATTTTTTAGGAGATATTTGTTACTTTCAGTATAACTGTAGAGGTTGAAATTTACTCAAGTGAATATCAATTTAAATCTTCCTTTACATTTGAAATCAATTAGAAAATTCAGTGAAATTTTCGACATGAGCAATCAAAAAAAGCATAAAAAATGAGAAAAATCCAGAATTGTACCGTAACCCATGTTTTTGTTTATACGTATTTTCTACGTATTTTGGTATTTCAATTCCTTATAAATTCTTTTCCGCTCTAAATTCATTTTTATTCATCTTGGACTTTCTATTAAAATCAATTCTAAACATCAATTGTATTTGTAGATATTTTCAAACGATTATATACTTTAAGTGTACAAATTTTATTCTTTTATTATTTTAATTATTTATAACCCAGACCAGGTCTATTATTATTATTTGATTGTTTTAATTAATTTGAAACTATTCTATCAAATATTATTTGATTTATTAATTTTGAATTAAGCCCAATCCTGGCCCATTCTATAATTCGTCTAAATTATTTATTTGGCAAACCATATTTAATATCTATTCCATATTATTTTATTATCATATTATTGATTGAAGCCTAATCTTTTATCCCTTCTATAATTATCTATTTTATTTTGTGAAGCTCAAACCTAAAGCCCAAGTCTATTAATCCAAGCCCACACTTTTGAACCCTAAACAAATCCTATTGGATCACAACCCAAACCCATATATATAATTCTAGCTCATCAGCACCTACTCTTCACATTACATTCCCCATAACTGACTCCCATTTCCTCCTCATTCAATGCCATCAATCAACAACCCTCCACTATCTCTCATGTCCGTACACTCTCTCCCCGACTCTTTCTCTCTCTCGCCCTCTCTCCTCCTCTGTTTTACCGAAAACCCAACAGACCCTCGTCGCAACACCACCCCTTCCCCCGGTCACCGTCGCGCGAATCCACCGCTCGCCCTCTCCAAGCCCCTCGCACCTCAGCCACCATGGCCAAGCTCCACCTCTTCATCATCCCTCGTCGCGACCCGTCTTCCCGCCACTTCTCGGCCTCGCCACTATCGCCGCATCACCTCGTCAACCCCTGAGATCCTACTTCCTCCACTGCTTCACCCTTCTCCCTTCACCATCGCCGCAGCCCCAAAGCACTGCCACTCGCCTACACCTCACCGCAGCTCTCTTCTCCATTGGAGCTCCACCTACAACCACACTGGCCGAACCTATCGCCTTAAGCTAACTCCCTGCATCACTCACGATCACCTTCAACCCACCGCAATGCTCCTCCACCGGTGTTGCCCTTCCACCTCTCCTCCATTGCCAACGCCATCACAGCTTCCACCACCGCTCTCCATCTTGCCGCCGAACATCACCTACCTGTCGCCTACTCCGAGCGCCACCGCTCGACCTCCTGAACTTATCACGACCCTTCCCCTTCCACATCTACAGCTGCCTCGTCATCACCTCCATCCTCTCGATTCACCACACTCCACCTGTACCCAGTCGCCGCCCCATGCCGATCATCTCTGCCTTCCTCCATTGTCTTCACAGCCACCGCCACTCGACCTTCACCTATCGACCACCTCTCGAGCCACCGTCGACCTCCAGTTCTCCTCGCCATCTCATCTCCACCACCTGCGCCCGCTGTCCCTTCACCGTCAGCCCTCAACCATCACACTCTGACTCCTCATCGCCATTGACTACCATCCCGCTGCTCCCCGCGTCGCTGCACTACCCCCTCGTTCTCTTCCTCCCATTGCCTCCTCCGTCGTCAGCACATCGCCACCACCCAAGCCCGCACCATCCTGAACCCATCACCTGCCCCGACCTTTCGTCACTCCTACTCTTTAACCACCCTTGCACCTTCACCGATTACCACAGCCAACACCATCGACCCACTGCTGCCGGCTGCCGTTGCTGTCGTTGCTATCATTTTTGTGGTTGTGCTATCGTTGTTTGCTATTATCGCGGTGCACATATATTGCACATGTTATGGTGCATGTGTGTTCACCATGTCTGTAATTTGCACGTGTTACCATCGAGACTTTTGTCCCGTTATTCTTTTACATTCGTAGTCGTCATATAATAGGCAAGCGTCCCTTAAACTCATTTTTATTGTTCTAGTTCAAGAAAACATTCATTGAACTCTGGAAAGTAGTAATTGAATTGAGCATCAAAGCTAATAGAATTTCATTATGGATTCATTATTGATAAGTTATTTTCTTTATCGCATCATGTTTTTGATTTTTTGTAGTCTGTTCGTGCCATTTTTGTTGATATAAATCTTGAACCATAAATTTACCGCATTATTGAACTTTTAACCTTCCTGCCCTGTCAATTCTTGACTTTGTACTGAAGTTTCGACTCGGTTTCTGACATCAAAGCTTAAAATCTAGTATTTAGAAATTGTAGCACACTGAGTCCTGAATCCGAAACATCTTACGAATTCTCAATCCGATTTATAGATTGGAAGTTATCACTGTTTTAGCAATGGTACGTTATAATTTCCAAAACTGAGACTGTGCACGAAACCCGTAAAGAATTGATTGATTGACCTAGTTACTGTGACTATATATTGTTTGAATATGCTTTGGAACCAGAAGAGATTTTACTTTCTAGAATCTCTGATGGTATCAGATTTGCATTCCCGTAGTAATGGGAAAGTGAATTTGAGTACCGATAGGTGCTACTCTCCAGAACTTGTATTGTTATGTTTTTGCACATAAACCTGATATTTTCCATATTTAATGAATTGAACCATATATATTTCATGTGTTGTACAACCTTGATATCTTCTTGACACTGTATTAATACTACCGTTCTCATCGATTGTAACCATTGCATAATTCTTGATACTATCATTCTCATTGATCGTATTGATTGGATGTTCAACTGATTATTACTAAAATGATAAAAAGTCGGGGTAATAAGGGTCGACTTAGTAGCGGACAATATAAGAGAGTGTACTCGGAAGGGGATACTGGTCACAGCCCATATTGGTCATTATTATCGGTCATATTGGTCATCGATTGATTGTGGATTACTAACTACAGTATTCCAATTTATCGTGTATTGGGCATCGGTTATCGGTCATTGGTCATCAGTCATTGGTCATTGGTCATTGATATGCAAGACCCGAGTACATGAACCTGTAGAATTCACCACTATAGTCTAAACGTTCACTTGATTGTATGCAACCGAACCTGTGGTATTGGTGCAGAATTGCGTGCATTAGTTAGGAATAATAAAAGACTGATAGACATGAAATGAACACTAAACATTGACATTGATACTGAATACTGGTTATTGAACATTGATTCCTGACTACTGAATTATTGATTATAGACTTTTGATTTTGTTATCATTTATCATTTATTGACTCTGATATCGTTCCAAATTCTTGCTATTATTATATAATCCTTTATTTCTTATTTTACTGCTTGCTACCACTTGTCGCCTGAAGCTTGCTCTAACGGGTACTCTTCATCTTTCTTTAGAGTTATTGTATATAATATGTAACACACCGAATTCCAAAATACACTGAATTCGAGATTCCACAAGATCTTTACACTTCATTTAGTACAATTTTACAAGGAAATAAAAACTTTTCACTTTTTACATCAGAGTTACATGAGATCTTTACACTTTACATTTTACAGCGGAAGCATATATCACAATAATTTACATGTAATGACAGCGGAAGCAATTTACAACATTATACAAAGATACAACAATGAATAATCGATAAGCATCAGTTCTCCTTTAATCTTTATCAAGCCATTTATCCTGCATACAAAACTGTGGGTACGTCAGTTTATTCAACTGACAAAAATTATACACGGCCATCCTCTCTATACCGGAAATAGTATAACGATTTTCATTTCTTAACAAATTACAAACTTGTTCACAAACAAAGCTAAAGGGACTATCCTGTTGATGTCGTACTGTGATTGTGCACTTAGTCCTTAATACAGTTATTATGTTGTATGACACTAATGCGCACTTGTTCGGATTCTATGCATCCCATACTGTATAGGTCCGAGGGCAAGCCCTTAATCGTACTTCATTTTATAGGGTTCAGCCACATCCCGCTTCAAACCTGACCACCAGAAATGCGGTTTGATGTCTTTATACATCTTAGTACTCCCATGATGTATCGACAAAAGAGTAGCATGCGCCTCCTGAAGAATACTTTGTTTCAAGTCCGACTGATCCGGAACACACAGTCTCTCTCCAAACCACAACACTCCGTCCCTGATTTGAAATCCGGGCAACTTGCCAGCACCAACCTGCTCTAACATCTTCTGAATCTCTGCACCAACCTCCTAACTTGCAATAATACCTTCGTTCAGTGTCGGTTGAAGCCTCAACTGAGCTAACAATGATCCCAAGTCGTGCAGAACAACTTCAATACCAGTCCGATCCAATTCCTCTGCCAGGTGCTTCTGAGTTGTAATCAAACTCGCAAGACTGCTCTTGCGGCTAAGTGCATCAGCAACAACATTAGCCTTCCCTGGGTGATACTTAATCTCTGGACGAATGTCCTCAAGTACCTCCAGCCATCTCCTTTGTCTCAGGTTCAGATCCTTCTGCTGATAGATGTACTTCAATCTTTTATGGTCTGTGTACATGTTTATCTTTTCACCATACACATAATGTTTCCATTGCTTTAAGGCAAAGATAATCGCATCCAACTCCAGATCATGAGTCGGATAATTCTTCTCATGCGGTCTTAGTTGCCTAGACCCATAAGCGATTACTTTTCCTTCTTGCATTAAGACACAACCAAGCCCACGATGTGAAGCATCGTTGTAAACATCATACTCAACACCAGCCCTAGGCAAAGACAAAATAGGTGCAGTAGTCAGCCTCTCTTTCAACTCCTGAAAGCTTGCCTTGTACTGTTCAGTCCACTTGAGGTTCACATTCTTCTTGGTCAGACCAATGAGCAGCACGGCTATCTGAGCGTAGCCCTGGATAAATCTCTTGTAATATCCAGTTAATCCAAGAAAACTCCTAACTTCCTTCACTGTAGTAGGCCTTGCCCAATCTCTCACTGCCTCTATCTTCTGAGGATCAGTTGCCACTCCCTCCTTAGAAAGGATGTGACCTAGGAATGCCACTTCAGATTTCCAGAAATCACACTTGGATAGCTTGGCATACAACTCCTGCTCTTGAAGCTTCCTCAAAACTACTGCCAAATGCTCAGTGTGCTCCTTCGACTTGGAGTACACGAGAATATCGTCGATAAACACCACGACAAAAGAATCAATGAATGGCCTCAGAACTCTGTTCATCATGTCCATAAAGATTGCGGGTGCATTCGTCACTCCAAACGGCATAACTAAGAATTCGTAATGCCCGTGTCGAGTTCTAAATGCAGTTTTATGCACATCTTCAGCTTTCACTAGAACTTGATGATATCCCGATCGAAGATCTATTTTGGAGAAAACAGCAGCTCCTTGTAGACGATCGAACAAATCATCAGTTCGGAGAATAGGATACTTATTCTGAACAGTGACCTTATTCAGCTCTCAGTAATCGATGCACATCCTCATCGAACCATCCTTCTTCTTTACCAAAAGCACCGATGCTCCCCAAGGTGACGCACTAGGTTGAATAAAGCCTTTCTCCAATAGTTCCTCAATCTGTCGTTTGATCTCATCCTGCTCCACCGGTGCCATCCTATATGGTGCCTAAGAAATGGGTGCACTCCCTGGTTGAACAGTGATGCTGAACTCCACATCACGATGCGGGGGTAACCCAGAAAAATCATCCAAGAACACAGTCGGATAGTCCCGAACCACAGGAATCAGCTGCACCTCTGCAGGAATCCCTTCCTTCTGGCTGATAGCAGCAACCAACTCTGAACATCTTCTCTTCCCTTGGAAAGTGACTTCAGGTCCACCTGGAGCCTTCACTGTTACCGTCTTGGTCTTGCACTCGATGCTTGCACTGTACACCGACATCCAATCAATGCCAATGATAACATCCACTCCCAAAACATTCAGCTCGATCAGATCGATTCCAAAGATTCGATCTCCAATCACAATCTCGCAGTTGGCATAGTACCGATCAGTGGTTAGAGTCTCCCCTGATGCAGTAGCGAATGCTAAAATCTTGCCTGGAAAGATCTTTGGTTCAACTCCCAACACTTTACCAAATTTAGGTGTAATACCCCAGATCAGTCGACTGGTACTGCCAGCAGTCGACTGATAGAGGACAGTCGACTGGTACTGCCAGTAGTCGACTGGTCTGTGAGATTTGTGAGAGGATTGTGAAATATAGTCCCATATCTGGAATTTGCGAGGATAATCAGAGTATAAATACTATTGCCTGAGATCAAGAGTCACCAATTCGGTTAACCACCTTTTGAGAGGCAGCCTGTGGTGGGCAGTGGAACTACATAGTATTTATAATTTGTCTGAGCATTGGGGCCGGGCGTTACATTAGGAGACACAAAAGTATGAAAGGATCCAGTATCGAACAGAACAACAACTTTCATTCCATTCAAATAAAGTTCTCCTGTTACATAATACATACTCATTACGCAACAGTTCACTAAATAAATGGGAAAAGAAAACAACATGAACCTCTAAACATCCGCCCTCGTACCAGTGATGACATGATCTACTTCATCGGCATCAGCTTCGGTCAAGGCAAATACTCGCCCTTGTTAGTACGGTTTCTTCCCAACCTGCTGCGTTGGTCCCCTCTGGACAACATCTTGCAACTTCGGGCACTGGGATCGGTAATGACCTGTCTCCCCACAATTAAAACAAGTCACCATAGGAGGTCTCACCCAATTGTTTCCGGGTCTCCCAACTATGTTGACAGCATTTGCTCCTGTTGGTTTGAACCTCTGGGCTGATGGCTGTCCCCTGGCATTCCCAGTAACTGCGGGCCTCTTCCCAACGTTCCAGTTGTTCTTCCTATTCTGAACAGCGTGGAACTGCTCCATGTCTGCCTCCGTAGCTGCCGCGCCTTGACTAGCTTGTCAAACCTCCTGATACCGAGAGGTATCATCCTGGACCTCAAGCTCGGCCTCAACCCATGCACGAACTTAGGAGCCTTCTTTGCCATGATGTATCCAATAATATCCACATTTAGGAGCATAATATGAACACCATTAGACATTTAAATTCTCTAAATATGGTAATTTACTCTTCTTTTCTCTTTTCCATAGGAAACAGCGTAAAAGCAGCCAAACGAAGCAGATTCAAGACTAATACAGACTGAGAGGATGATACATAGGGAGCTGCAGGACACAAGTCGACTGGTCCTCAAAGTTTGTCGACTGAACAGAGGAGTATGAAATCCCGAAGCTACGCAGTACAGTCGACTTACTCCAAAGACAGTCGACTTGACGGAGTGATTGTGAATCTACAGATGTCTCGACACAGTTGACTGGTATTCAGCGAAGTTAAAAGATAAAGATAGTTTAAGATCCATCCTCAACCAATTCCGAATCAAATGGAAGTTATCCAAACCCGGGTTATCTGCAAATAACAACTCACCAACAATCAAAGTTAAAGAACCGGGATTTGCAAGTAAGAAAATGGACTCAGTCCTATGCGTGAAGAGATAAGAAATCAGGAACTTGATATCTGCAGACAAGGACAAGAGAAACTATAAAAAAAAAGAGTCATCTACCATCAGGGGGACCATCGACCAGCAAGCATCAAGATACCAGCATCAAAGAAGGAGGAGAACAAGTCGACTGCTGATTGGGCTCAATTTCAACATCATACAAATCAGTGTTCTTCTGTTCTTCCTTTTACTTTTTATTTTTAGAATTCTATTTTATTAATCAATAAAGGTTGTATTATGTGCAACTAATTTCATAGTTGGGTAGATTGAAACCATAGTCATGTAATCTTATAATCTTCTAAACACTATTTCTATCACCTATTGATTAAGCCTGATTGTATTGATAAAAATTTATAATATGAATCAAACTTGTTCAGAAGTTCTTAGGACAGTCGACTGAGAGTGACAGCAAGTCGACTGACATGAAGAACCTGATGTTATCAAGTTTGCTTATTATAAAACTGATTCTGTTATATGAGTACATAGACGACCCGTATCTTGTGCTCATAACTTGTAACACAGGAATCTTTAGGGGTTCCTAGTTTAATCAACTTGAGGGATCTAGATCTGATACCAATTTCTAGAACTTTGAGTGTTTGTTCGTTTCCATTGTTCTTATGCTTCCTTTAAGTGCAACTTAGTAGATACCATGCTAAATACTTAAGGAAAGAAAGTGAATTAGAGTAGATACCATGCCTAATCCTTGGCTTAGGGAAACATTAACTTTAAGGAGTAGATACCATGCCCTTAAAGGAACAAACATGAGTAATTGGAGTAGTATAAAAGGTGACTTAGCATTATTGACTATAGGTGTAAATCAAAGCCCAACTACTTTAATAGATATTCGTGACTCAAATTGTGATTCTACTTAATTTAGATTTTTATCTTTTCATTTCCTTTCAATCAGACTTTTAGAACAAAATTTTATGATTTGCATTTTCTTTTGTTTTATTGATTAGTAAGTTAATTTCTACAATCTCTGTGGGATCGACTCTTGCTTTTCACTACGCTTCTATAAACGATTCGTACACTTGCGAGGTTTTAATTTGTGTCTAGTTTATCTATTTATTCAGATCATCTAGATTGCACAACAAGTTTTTGGCACCGTTGCCGGGGATTGTTTAGTATTTTAACTTGCAAAATCAATACAAATCTTTTTCTTTTTATTTTTTTTTTCTTCTTTTCTTATATTACATTCTGCAGATTCAGATAAGTCGACTGTATCCAAGGATCAGTCGACTGAATAGAGGAATTTTCCAAAAGCAACAATGGGGGAGAAAGTACCAAATCGAGTACCAATGCAAGACAAATTCACTCCGAAGAATATTGAGCAACCTTCTTGCATAGCTTTTCTACCTAATGTCACAGGGAATATGCATCTATCACCTCAATTACTCCGCATGGTTCCCCACTTTAGTGGCAGACTAGATGAAGATCCTTATCTACATTTGCAAGATTTCTTTGATCTTTGCAGAACACAAAGCGTCCAAGGGCTCACCCCTGAACAAATCAGGTTAATCTTGTTTCCATTTTCTTTAAAACTTAATGCTAAATTATGGTATAATTCTTTGGAACCAGGATCAATTCAATCATGGGAGCAATTAGCAACAAAATTCTTGAAAGAATTCTTTCCAGCTCAGAAAACCAGACAACTAAAAAGGGAAATTCTACTCTTCCAACAAAAAATGGCAATTTATTCTTCGAGGCATGGAAGGACTTCAAGAACAAGCTTCTCAAGTGTCCTACGCACAACATACCTAAGGATGATCAGGTACAAGCATTTTATGAGGGTTTAAATGACACTAACAAAGCAATTGTGGATTCAGCTTGCAACGAAATCTTGATGAGGAAAAGTGGTGAGGAGGCCATCGAACTATTTGAAGAACTCAGCGAGAACTCACAGCAATTCTCAACAAGGAGAAGAGGCATTTTGAAAAAACAGGGAGTTTACGAAATTTCTAATAATAATAACATGCTACTAGAAATGGAAACCATGAACAAAAAGATTGATATGCTTGTTAATGTGATTTCAACGTTGGGTGGCATAAAAAACCAACCAAAAGAAATTTGTGCAATTTGTTCTCATTCTAGTCATACAACTAATACATGTCCCATGTCTTCTTTCACATATCAGGTGCACGCAAACTACGTAGGACAGGGAATGTACCCACCCAAGAACCACCCTTTTTCAAACACATACAACCCAGGGTGCCGAAACCATCCAAATTTCTCATGGAGCAATAATCAAAACCATCAAGGCACTCGATTCGCACAAGGGCATACGCAGCAATTCTAGAGTGGGAATGGGTTTGATCGGCCAGTACAAGAACAAAAGAAGTTGGATTTCGAATCCACCGTGCTTCAATTATTCCAACAGCAACAACAAACAAGCAACCAACAAGGGCAGGCCATTCAGAATTTGGAGAATCAAATTGGTCAAATTACTAAGGAGTTAAGTGAAAGAAAGGCAGGAGAACTCCCATCACAAACCATACCAAACCCTAGAGGACAAGAACAGCTCCAATCGGTGACAACCCTAGAGGACAAGATTGAGTTTAGAATGTTTGATGCACCAAAATTACCACACGATGATCATGAATGTTATAATGTTGATGTGGTTCAGAAAATTTGTGACCAAACATTTCAGGAACATGGTGTTGATCCATTACAAGCAACAATTACACACCCTCTAATACTATCTCAAGTTGAACAGGAATATGATGATTGGAGGATTGCAGAGAAAATACATACCCTTGGAAATGAAAAATCATATGCAGGTAAGTTTGCACATGTGTTTGAAAATCTTGTGTCTAATAATACTTTTGTTTCTTCTTTTACCAGGACACCAGATGTGGAGCTGAAGCCACTACATGAACACTTGAAGTATGAATATTTGGGGAAAAACCAGACATTACGTGTGACAGTTGCTGCAAACTTAAGGATGCAGGAAGAAGAGAAGCTGCAGGGAGTCTTGCAAGAACACAAGGGTGCATTAAGGTGGACCATTGCAGATAGGCTTATGTCAAGATGGTACGGTCCGTACATTGTTGCAAAGATTTCCCCACATGGAACGTTGGAGAAAAATCAAACGTTCAAAGGTGAATGGGCATAGTGGGAAACCTTATAATAAGATGAGTTTTGAGCCGCGAGCCATTCAATACATTGCATAAACTCATCAAGTCTAGCTGAAGACAAGAAACGCAGCGCTTATTGGGAGGCAACCCAATTTTTCAGGGGAGTACTTACACTCTCTATTTATTTATTTCTTTAATCATTTCTTTATTTCTTTACTTTATTTTCTTTCCTTCAAACTGGGTGGTAACACATGCCTATTTTAAGTTTTTGTGCGAACATTGAGGACAATGTTCCATCTAAGTTTGGGGGTAGTTATTTACATTTGGAGTCTTTTGATTTTAACCATTCCAACATTGAATGATTTGAGCTCAGTTACTATAGGTAGAGAGTGAAGAACAAATTTTAATTGTGGTCTTTATCCTTAAAAATGTTAATAACTTTTCATATGGATCATACTTGAAACTTTTATTCATATGGTCATGTCAATTCGACGAATCTTGAAAGAGAATAGCAAGTTCAACTGTGAGTAAACTTAAATACACAAATTGTGAGTTTTGAGCCTTATTTATTTTATTTGTGAGAGAATCATACACTTGAAGATTTCAGTTGACTGCATTCTTGAGGTGAACTAGAACTTGTTTTTGCTACTTTTCGAAACTTATTTTTGGTTTTTGCATAAAAACTTGGAAATGATTAAGGCACCTAAGATTTTATCACCAAGGACAAATAGCCTACCCAACATCAATTATTCACTAGTTGCCCCTTTTGAAGTCTATAAAAGCCTTTTTATTTGTAAAACACATCATCCTTAACCATGCCTAGATGAATAGGTTACCTTACCTATATCTATTGAGTTAGTAGAGCAAGAATTGTAAAAGAGATGTGGTATGTCAAGGTGAAGGGGAAGAAAATATAAAGTTGGAAGATTTGTCATAGAAAAAAAGAATGAAAAGTTGTAAATTGCTGAGTTGTGGATGGGTGAAAGGTGTTGGTAGAAATAAAGTATAGGCCTGTAATAGGTGGCCATGTGCAAAAAATAAAAAAATAAAAATAAAAATAAAAAAATATAAGACCAATGCAAGTTGCTCTACTAATTCTTTAGAAATTTTGTATTGCTTTTTCCCTTCATTGTTTAAACCCTCACCCAAGGCCCCATTACAACCTATATAAGACCTTTTGATCCAAGTAGTGTGCAAATCAATGGTGTGAAGGTGTAGTACCAAGATCAAGCATATGGTTTCATCCAAGTAATGAAAATTGTCACGAGATCTAATTTGAATGTCCCATGTCAATGAGAGCTATATTTCTTTGGGAGTGTATGCCATGGTGAGATTTTGGAGTTGAAATATAGTTGAGCTTGCTAAACTTAATCATGATTATGTTGCAGAGGCATTGGCCACTCTACTATTTGATATTTAAGTTGAGTATTCTTGTGAATAAGTGATTGACATTTGAATTAAAACTTTTTAGACCAATCTTAATGCTTGTTCCAAACTTGACACCAAAAGTAGTGAGTTCTCTGAGGTAAATGTTGAAAGGATCAAGATGTTCAAGTGATGCTTGTAGTTGTAGTTTGCATGAGGACAAGCAAAAGCTAAGTTTGGGGGTATTTGATGTATCCAATAATATCCACATTTAGGAGCATAATATGAACACCATTAGACATTTAAATTCTCTAAATATGGTAATTTACTCTTCTTTTCTCTTTTCTATAGGAAACAACCTAAAAGCAACCAAACGAAGCAGATTCAGGACTAATACAGACTGAGAGGATGATACACAGGGAGCTGCAAGAAGTCGACTGGTCCTCAAAGACAATCGACTGAACAGAGGAGTATGAAATCCCAAAGCTACGCAGTACAGTCGACTTACTCCAAAGACATTCGACTTGACAGAGTGATTGTGAATCTACAGATGTCTCGACACAGTCGACTGATTCCAAAACCAGTCGACTGGTATTCAGTGGAGTTAAAAGATAAAGATAGTTTAAGATCCATCCTCAACCAATTCCGAATCAAATGGAAGTTATCCAAACCCGGGTTATCTGCAAACAACAACTCACCAACAATCAAATTTAAAGAACCGGGATTTGCAAGTAAGAAGATGGACTCAGTCCTATGCGTGAAGAGATAAGAAATCAGGAACTTGATATCTGCAGACAAGGACAAGAGATACTATAAAAATAGAGAGTCATCTACCATCAGGGGGACCATCGACCAGCAAGCATCAAGATACCAGCATCAAAGAAGGAGGAGAACAAGTCAACTGCTGATTGGGCTCAATTTCAACATCATACAAATCAGTGTTCTTCTATTCTTCCTTTTACTTTTTATTTTTATTGTAGAGTCATGAATTCTATTTTATTAATCAATAAAGGTTGTATTATGTGCAACTAATTTCATAGTTGGGTAGATTGAAACCATAGTCATGTAATCTTATAATCTTCTAAACACTATTTCTATCACCTATTGATTAAGCCTGATTGTATTGATAAAAATTTATAATATGAATCAAACTTGTTCAGAAGTTCTTAGGACAGTCGACTGAGAGTGACAGCAAGTCGACTGACATGAAGAACCTGATGTTATCAAGTTTCCTTATTATAAAACGGATTCTGTTATATGAGTACATAGATGACCCGTATCTTGTGCTCATAACTTGTAACACAGGAATCTTTAGGGGTTCCTGGTTTAATCAACTTGAGGAATCTAGATCTGATACCAATTTCTAGAACTTTGAGTGTTTGTTTGTTTCCATTGTTCCTATGCTTCCTTTAAGTGCAACTTAATAGATACCATGCTAAATACATAAGGAAAGAAATGAATTAGAGTAGATACCATGCCTAATTCTTGGCTTAGGGAAACATTAACTTTAAGGAGTAGATACCATGCCCTTAAAGGAACAAACATGAGTAATTGGATTAGTATAGAAGGTGACTTAGCATTATTGACTATAGGTGGAAATCAAAGCCCAACTACTTTAATAGATATTCGTGACTCAAATTGTGATTCTACTTAATTTAGATTTTTATCTTTTCATTTTCTTTCAATCAGACTTTTAGAACAAAACTTTATGATTTGTATTTTCTTTTGTTTTATTGATTAGTAAGTTAATTTCTACAATCTCTGTGGGATCGACCCTTGCTTTTCACTACGCTTCTATAAACGATTCGTACACTTGCGTGGTTTTAATTTGTGTCTAGTTTATCTATTTATTTAGATCATCTAGATTGCACAACACGCCTCATCCATCACTAATTCGGGAGCATACCTTGAGAGCTGAGTGAATTTAGTCTCATACTCCCTGACTGACATGCCACCTTGCTGTAGTGATAGGAACTCCATAGCCTTCTTCTCCTGGACATCGGAGGGGAAATAGTGACTGCGGAATTCTTCCAAAAATTCCTCCCAGCCAAGAACAATACCTCCCATTGTCCGCTTCATCGACTGCCACCAAACAGCCGCATCCTTCTCGAGCTGCAGAGTCGCCAACTTCACCTTGCTGCCTTCCGTGGTCTCCAAGACTTCGAAGATAGTCTCTACCTGCCGGATCCAGTTGTCAGCCGCGTCAGGGTCTGACTTCCCTTCGAACACAGGTGGTTTCATTCGTTTGAACGATTCCACAAGTTTAATTGCCTCGGGCACTGGATTCACAAGCCCCCTTCCATGATTTTGATTCATGGCCACGGCGTTAAGTGTCTGATAGACCCTCGCGAGTTCCATTTCCAAGTCCAGACCTTCACCGTTTCTAGCTCCTCTTCTAGCCATATTCTGATGCAAAAGATCCATTAAATTCAAAGTATAATACATGAATTTTAAATCAACTTGCATTTCATTGAATTCCAAACTTTATACATTCGAATTGAAAAATATTTCTTGACATCAGAATGAAAATAGTAGAAGCTACAATAGTCTAACTCCTACGGTTCCTCTTCGCTTCACGAAGTTCTCCCCGTAGTTCATCAACTTCTTCCTTCAGCACATCAGTCATATTCTTCCTCTTCTCGAGTTCCCATACACGATGACTTAGAACTGTAAAATCGTCCTTGCACTTTGCCAACTGAGCCTCTAATAGTCCGACACTCTCCCGCAGTGTTTCTACCTGTCTCTGAAGAGACGCAACAAGACTATTCGGAACTGGTTCTTGTTCTTCGTCAGAAGAGTCATCAGATGAGTCCGGAGGTGGAGTAATCTCTCGGGACTCAGGCCATTCCTCTCCATCAGAGTCTGCTTGCCCTGGGTAGTATTCTTCCTCAATGATATGCCAATTGTCGTCTCCAGCGGGGTCGAAGTGATCAGCCATCTTAGAAATAGCGATGAAGAAACATAAATCATAGAGCAACACAAATGTAATTAACTTACATTTAAATCTCTAGACTCAAACACACACTCTAATGTCCACTTCTAGGGTGTCGTTCCTTATAAATTTGTACAAGTGTGAACGTGGCTCTGATACCACTCTGTAACACCCCGAATTCCAAAATACACTGAATTCGAGATTCCACAAGATCTTTACACTTCATTTAGTACAATTTTACAAGGAAATAAAAACTTTTCACTTTTTACATCAGAGTTACATGAGATCTTTACACTTTACATTTTACAGCGGAAGCATATATCACAATAATTTACATGTAATGACAGCGGAAGCAATTTACAACATTATACAAAGATACAACAATGAATAATCGATAAGCATCAGTTCTCCTTAAATCTTTATCTAGCCATTTATCCTGCATGCAAAACTGTGGGTACGTCAGTTTATTCAACTGACGAAAATTATACACGGCCATCCTCTCTATGCCGAAAACAGTATAAAGATTCTCATTTCTTAACAAATCACAAACTTGTTCACAAACAAAGCTAAAGGGACTATCCTGTTGATGTCGTGTTGTGATTGTGCACTTAGTCCTTAATGCAGTTATTATGTTGTATGACACTAATGCGCACTTGTTCAGATTCTATGCATTCCATACTACATAGGTCCGAGGGCAAGCCCTTAATCGTACTTCATTTTATAGGGTTCAATCCCTTACCATGACTTAATCTACTACGGTAACTACGGTAAGTATCCTAGTTGTTCTATGATCTACGAGCCCATGTCCAGGCAGCCTGGAGGAGAATCGCACGCACTGACACGACGCATCGAGCAGGCAGACTATGGACAATTCAGCCTCCGCCATGGAACAATGGCACCACCAGTAGCCACTCAAACAACCCACAAGCGTCGCCACCGGAACGATAATTCTGGAGTAGTGCCCACGCCATGTCTTGACGCATCAAGCAGGCAGCCTGTGGATCACTCTCACACCCTCATACTCGTGTTTTTTTCTTACTTTCATCACATCTCCACTATATATCTAGTCCTTAGTTTAATAGAATCATGAACAAAATCAAATCTTTAGAGTTAGCCTCTCCACTATATCGGACTTAATCATTCATTCAACATGACCCAAACCTTGGTCGTTCATTTCAACAAATCATTTCAATTCATTCCTTTTCAATTGCCGGCGTGAAACTTAGCTACCCTCTAATTTTCAATTTCAATTCACAATTTCCAAGAATCGAGTCTTTCAAACTCATAATTTCATTTTTCATAATTACAGTAGATTTTCCTTTTCATGTTCATAGCTTTCACAATCATAAAACTTTTCACAAATTCAATAGAATGATTTACTTTATTTCATGCAAAGACAGATCTAAAATGTCACAACCAATCTTTATTCATCAACAATAGATACATAATATTTATCAGAAAGCAAATCTAGAATTCTGAGATGTCGAAAAAAGATCTGGACAGTCGACTCAGAACATACTCAGTCGACTTACTCAGCAAGAAAATTATTCAAGAAAAGTTTCGGAATAGTCGACTGCTGCACAAGACCAGTCGACTGTTTCGCAGTGTTTAGAACTCTAAAATATCAATCATGGGGCAGTCGACTGTTACTTAAACCAGTCGGCTGTTCTGCAGGGTTTTGATTCGAAAACTTTTATTGTTCAGGACGGTCGACTACTACATTTATTCGGTCGACTAAAAAGAGTTAAATTTCGAGTTAAGGAAATATTTCTTCCTTCTGTCTTTCGATCGGCACACAACACTTTGATTAAACTACAGTATGTTCAATATCGATACAAACATGCAATTTTATCCAGTTACCATCATCATAAACATAGTTTACAATTTAATGTAGAATTCTCATAACTAGTGTTTTCTTTCACACAATTGCGATTTCCAAACACACATTCTTCCTTTACTCATTGTTTTTCTACGGAGATGAATATTAACTCCGAATTAGCATGCTAGAAAAAGTCAAGATAATAACACACATTAAACATATTATTTCATGGAATTTCGAACTGTACATATTTTATTTCATCAGACCAGTCGACTGTTCGACGTGATTGGTCGATTGCACGGATGAATTCCAGTTTCTCAAAAAGTCTTTAGTTCTTTTCCATTCATTCAAATTTTCAGCATGGAAGATTTCAATATAAAAACCATTCTATCAATCCAATTTTTCACACGCATAATGACAATTCAATCTCAATCCTAGCATGATTTCTATTCTAGAAGTCATGAGAAACACCCACCTTTTTGAAGAAATAAAGCGAAATCCCTTAAAGCTTCCTAGTTGCGATGTACGTCCCCTCCTCCTTGCTCCTTGCCAGAAACGAATCCTCCAAATGGCAATGGTGGACGGCCTCCAAAGAACAACTCAACTCTAATCTTTTCTCTCTTATCAAATTTCTATTGTACTAAGAGGGGAAGAAATTAGGGGGGGGGGGGGGGTATTTATACTTAATTTAGAAATTGATTGGAGGGTTAGGATCAAATAGATGGATATAGGATGGAGGGTTAGGATGAGAGTAAGAGTTATAGCAACCACCCAGACACTCAAAATAACTACCCACACACTTTTCCACTCCTATGCACAAACCTGCCCCTATTTGGTGTGTTCATGCACGTGTACATGCAATGCACGTGCAATCACTAGTCCCCCATAATAAAAGTTGTACATTGTTTTTACAAAAATAATCTTAAAAATATTCTACATTACAAGTTACAATAAAAGAGAAATAGCTCATGGGCTTTATTTAATGGGCCAAATTAGATTTTGGCTAAAAAGAAGGCTTTTGTTTATTTGAAGAAAATGGGCCTTTATGAAAATAATTAGAGAACACATATAAATATATATGCATATACAAATTATCCATAATGAATATAATTATAAGATTTTTTTATACTACAAAAATTGCACGGGCACAAATTAAATATTTTAATGAAAATTGGGGCATTACATAAAAGGTACTGATTATGGGTTACTGAAGAATCTTAGCAAACTGTTATTGCATTGTATATTTGCCGGCTATTCTATGCGATCTTGTATCTCAGATATTGGTTATTCATGGTATTTATTGTTCATGTGATTATTATGATTGTATCGTTGAGCTACTAGTATTGTACAACTTATGGATGGTATGAGTTTTATACTTAAATCATTCGCTGAGCCTCAGTTATATGCCAGTATTTTCGTATAACGGGAAGCGGGGTGTGACAGGATTTTTTGGGTATCTGATATGGCTAAAAATGGGGTTAAATCGGAACCGTTCAAATTGGGCACGAATCTTAAAGTTACAGGGACAAGATGGTAATTTCACCTACAGACGGGTCTGAATTGGGAACCGGGTCTTTCCTTTTAGACTTGCTAACCCATGAACGGACATGTTCAATTGAGAACGGGTCACAACCCGCTAAGGACCAGGTCAACAGGATATGAGGAAATCTTGGCTCGTCCTTATCCATAGGATGTGGTTTCAACCACTTCTATCCAGTCACACCGAGAAGTAGGGATTCGTTCTTATCCTGAAGCAGATCCCCACGGTGACTATAAGTACCCCCCTTACCTCCTACCGTTACAAGGTGATCACTCTTTGTCTACCTAAGCTCTTTCCCCTTTCTTTACTGAGTACGAACAAGAGCATCGGAGGGTTCGTCGCCAGGATCCATCCCGATGTTTCGAACGTTTGTGCAGGATCGCGAGAGCACCCAAGGAGTCAAGTTGTCAATAAGGAAGAAGTAAGATTCAGCCCGTTCGAGTTCCTACGAATTCACAAATTCTATCTATTGCCCCCACACCAGATTCAGCGGCAAGAGATTGGCGCTGTCTGTGGGAAACACTCGAATAGAAATCCAACCTTCCTCCTTCAACCAAAGCTACTCCTAGACATGCCTCCCAAGAGGAAGTCCGCAAACTCCAACCGAAGAACTACCTCTACTATTCCTCCTCCTCCTCCTCTGCCGGAGGATCTCCCTCTGCCCATCCAACCAACTCTACAGCTTGAACAGCTGAACCCTCAATTTGTTCAGCAGGATCTAGGGCCCCAAGCCACTGTTAGGGAGCCCTCCTGACAAAGTCGCTAGAAGCATCCTCTCCACCAAGTTCGGGTCTCAATCCACAATACCTCCACAGATTCTATGGCCTCCCGTAGCCCTCCAACGCCAAAGAATCTGCGGGATGTGCTTAACGATCGGCAGAATGAGCTCGAGCCGGATCTTCGGATCCACCTGGATGAAAGGCGGACCCGTGATGCGAACCCCCGCCGAGAGCACCAGAGGGACCGGTCACCCTGCCGGACAGGCCGCAGGGGGTCCAACTCTCCCAGAGGGCAGAGAGAGTCTCCCCAACATCTCCAAAGAAGAAGCCGCTCCCCGGCAGGCCGCCCTGCACATCGAGCCCTACGAAAGCTGGAGGCTCCCGTCACAAGGGCGGAATTCCAACAATTTCCGGAGGCGGTCCTCTGGGTGCTTAACGCCGCCCCCATCAATGCCCCGCAGGCTCCCAATCACCGCCGCCCTTCTCCTCGCCATCATCGCCGCTCCAGCAGTCCTCGGTCGGCTTTGAGCAATCACTGTCGTTCCCTAAGTCCTAGGCCGGCTCCAAGCCATCGCTGTCCTTCTTCTGATCATCGCTACCGCTCTCGAAGTCCGCAGCCCACTCCGAGTCACCCCCATCGTTCTATCAATCCACCACCTACTCAAAGCTACTACCGTAGCCCCAGCCCTCTTCGACACGAAGACGAGTCTCGGGGTTTAGCGAGGCAGGACCGAAGGGAGGACTTGGTCTACCACCGTCTCCACGAGGTGGAGAGGCACCTCAGCCAACTCGTTCGAGATGAAGAGCGACGGGCAAGGAACCTTCGCCTGAGCAGGCCCCCACTCTCCTGCACCATCATGGAGGCTCCTGTCCCAGACAACTTCAAGCCTCCGCATTTCGAGACTTACACCGGGGAGTCGGACCCTGCAGATCACATTGAGAGTTTCAAAAGTCTCATGATGATCCATCATGCATTCGACGCCCTCCTCTGCAAGGCCTTCCCGGCCATACTCAAGTTGCCGACTCGGGAGTGGTATTCTCAACTTGCACCGACTTCTATCTTCTCCTTCGACCAGTTCGAAGGCCTCTTCCTAAGCTAAAAGAAGGGCGAACGGCTGAGGGATTATGTCAAGCGGTTCACCCCAGAAGCCAGGTCCATCGCCTCTCTGGATCAGTCGGTAGCTTCGGCTGCCTTCTAATTCAATGTCATCAATCATGACCTCAGGGCTTTCCTAGCCAAGAAGCCTCCTCAGAACTTCTCCGATCTCCTCCTTAGGAGCGAGAAGTACATCCGAGCTGAAGAGGCTCTCCATCGCCCCAAGCTAGAGGGGTCGTCTTCCCGGAACAAACAGAAAACTACAGAGGAAGAAGGAGCTAAGAAGCTCCAAAAGGATAACAGAGGTCAGCGGTGCCCTCTCCCCCACTTTGAGAAGTTCACCTCACTCAATGCGAGTGTCTCCGTCATCCTGATGGAGATTGGGAATGAAGGTCTCCTGCTTCCACTTCCGAAGATGAACACCCTCGGGAAGAAAAGAAACTGGGACAAGCGGTGCAGCTTCCACCAGGACCATGGGCACGACACTGATGATTGTTGGGCCTTGAAGGACGAGATCGAGGCCCTTATCCAGAGGGGGCAGCTCGCTCGGTTTTTAAGGAGGGAGAGAGCCGATCTGCCTCCACCGCCTAGGGGGCTAACAAGTGAACAAAGCAGCGTGCGGAGACCCCGGAGGCCGAAGCAGAGGCCATCTTGCACCTTATACATGAAGGCCCAATGGGGGGATTCTAACTCCTCCTGAAAAGCCTTTGTTGGGGAAGTCAACTCCGTGCAGAACCATCCTCGCCCCAAGGGCCTAGGAGTCCTTGTGACGTTCTTCGATAGGGACTTAGAAGGCATCCGTATGTCCCACTGCGATGCCCTCGTCATTAACCTAAAAATGGCCAATTTCAACGTTTGTCGGGTGCTGGTGGACAATGGAAGTTCGTTCAACATCTTCTTCTTGGAGGCATTCAAAGGCCTCCAGGTATCAAGGGACCGGCTCAAGCCAGCTGGATACACCTTTCATGGGTTCACCGGGGTGTCAGTGACGATCAAGGGAGTTATAACTCTCGACGTCATCATTGGCAAAACCCTGGTCACCCGCATAGAGCCAATGGACTTCTTGGTGGTGGATGTGAAAGCCACCTACAATGTGATCCTAGGTCGACCAGGCCTCGCCGCACTCCAAGCCATTCCTTCGGCTTATCACATGAAGATGAAGTTCCCCACTCCCGTAGGGGTGGAAGAAGTGAGAGGGAGTCAGGAGGCGGCTCGCAAGTGCTATATAACCTCAATGGGAGGCCCGGTCCTCTCCATAGAAGCCCTCGAGCTCCCACCGGAGAGTAGCCAGACTATCTCCGAGCCAGTGGACGAACTTGAAGAAGTGGCCTTCTCAGAGTAAGATGCCACAAAGACGTTCCGGATCAGCAAGGCTTTTTCCCCATCCATCAATGAAGACATCTCCCAGTGCATAAAGGAGAACCGCGATCTCTTCGCCTGGACCGCGGCCGATATGCCTGGGATCTTCGGAGCTCCTAATGTACCACCTCAACGTTGCCTTGGGATCCAAACCCGTTCAGCAGAAGTGGCGCAAGTTTGCTCCTGAGCGTCAACAGGCGATCAAAGAAGAAGTCGAAAAGCTCCTCAACGCCCGATTCATCTAGGAAGTGAACTATCCCGAGTGGCTATCCAATGTGGTGATGGTCAAGAAAGCCAACAGGAGTTGGAGGATATGCATCGACTTCACCGATCTCAATAAGGCATGCCCGAAGGACCCTTTTTCCATTCCCAGCATCGATGCCCTGATCGATGTGACCTCCAGGCATGAACTCCTCAGTTTCATGGATGCTTTCTCGGGGTACAATCAGATTTTGATGTTCCCTTCCGACATCCCGAAGACCTCCTTCGTGACAGACCAGGGCCTGTATTACTACCGGGTTATGCCGTTCAGCTTAAAGAATGCGGGAGCTACTTATCAATACCTCGTGAATAGGGTCTTGTGAGACCAGATTGGCCGAAACATGGAAGTCTGTGTAGATGACATGTTGGTCAAGAGCACCTGAGGGCAGGAGCATGTTCTCGACCTTTAAGAAGCCTTCGGGGTGCTCAAGAGGCACAATATAAGGCTGAATCCGAACAAGTGTGCGTTCGGAGTCTCATCCGGTAAGTTCTTGGGGTTTATGGTCAGCCAGAGGGGCATAGAGGCCAACCCCAAGAAGATCTAGTCCATTCTCAAAATGGCTCCCTCCTCTAGCATTAAAGATGTACAGAAGCTCACGGGGTGCCTCGCAGCAATTGGGCGATTCCTCTCCAAGTCTGGGAAGAAGTGCCTCCCCTTCTTCAAGGTCATCAGGGGGGACTAAAGGCTTCGAATGGGGGCAGCAGCAACAAGAGTCCTGTGACCAGCTCAAGGCATACTTAGCTAACCCCTTGCTCTTGAGCAAGCCAGCGCCTGGGGAGGTCCTCTACCTATATCTCGCCGCTTCGGAGCAAACCCTCAACGCGGTCCTTGTAAGAGAAGATGACAGAACACAGAGGCCCATCTATTATATGAGTAAGGTCCTCCGGGACGCTGAACTCCGTTACTCGAAGCTAGAGAAGATGGATCTCGCCTTGGTTATGGCAGCCCGAAAGATCCGCCCCTACTTCCAATCTCATTCGGTGGTCGTTCTTACCGACCAGCCGCTCAAGTAAGTTCTCCACAAGCTCGAGACCTCCGGACGCCTTATGAAGTGGTCCATCGAGCTAAGCCAACATGACATCAGCTACCAGCCAAGGACAACAATCAAGGCCCAAGCTCTGGTAGAACTCATTGTGGAGAGCACCATCCCTGACCCTTGCGAGTCATCTGCAGACCCCTTGGTTTGGACTGTTTATGTGGATGGATCTTCTTGTGCCGACGAAAGTGGGGCCGGCGTCATCTTGACCAGCCCAGACACTTTCGTCCTCTAATACTCCCTCTGCCTAAACTTTCCGGCATCAAACAACGAAGCAGAGTATGAGGCCCTCATAGCAGAGCTCTGTACGGCTCGCAAACCAAGTACTTGGGAAAGGTTAGGGAGCATCTAGCCTTATTCGAAGATGTTCAACTCTAGCAGATTCCGCGAGAGGAAAACACGCATGTGGATGCTCTCTCTAAGCTCGCCTCCTCGTCCCTCCAAGGTTTCGAATGGACCATCTTGATAGAGGTCCTCCTCAGACCAAGTATTGATGAAAATAGCCCGGAGCCGATAGAAGCCTATCCCCTAACACTTGGGAAAAAATGGATGAAGCCCCTCCTCGAGTACCTCAGAGACAGAGTCCTTTCCGAAGACCCGAAAGAGGCAAGGAGGATCAGGACACGAGCCGAGCGGTACACACTCCATGACGGATTCATGTACAAATGCTCTTACACTCAGATCGACGGCCGACCCTATCTGAGGTGCCTCTCCCCGGAGGAAGCGCTCTATGCCCTAAAGGAGGCCCATGACGGCCTGTGTGGCGTGCACATGGGAGCGAGATCCCTCGCCCGTGAACTCTAAAATAACAGCTACTTTTGGCTCACACTACTAGTGACTCCGAGGAGTATATCCGCCAGTGCGACACCTGCCAGAAATTTGCCCCGATCCGTCGCCTGCCTCAGGCACAACTCACCTCCTTGGCAAGTCCAATCCATTTTGCAATGTGAGGGATGGATTTTCTCGGACCCTTCCCTCCAGCGCCGAGCCAGCTGAAGTTCTTAGTTGTGGCGATAGACTACTTCTCAAAGTGGACGAGGCTGAACCACTTTCGACGATTAGCAAGCACAAGGTCCAGAAGTTCTTTTGGAAGAACATCGTTTGCCAGTTCGGGGTACCCCGCATCCTCGTAACTGAAAATGGGACTCAATTCGCGGGAGCAATTTTGTAACTTTTGCGCTGACCTCGGCATCCAGTAGCGGTTCTCCTCGATAGCTCACCCTTAGTCTAATGGCCCATAGGAGAACGCAAATTGACAAATCCACTCTAGCCTGAAGAAGAGGCTCGATAATCCACTAAGGGGCTGGGGGTCGAATAGCTCCCCAACGTACTTTGGAACTATCGCACCACCAAAAGAACTCCGATAGGGGAGTCCCCCTTCAACCTCACATACGGTTCTGAAGCTCTCATCCCTTTAGAGGTTGGCCTACCTTCACCCCGACTGATAGCCTATAGTGAAGCACAGAATGCGAACCAGCTTCGCAACTGCCTAGACCTCATAGACGAGGTCCGTGGGAGAGCTGCAATTCGACAAGAGCGTCGGAGGGTTCGTCGTCGGGATCCATCCCAGTGTTTCGAATGTTTGTGCAGGTTCGCGAGAGCACCCAAGGAGTCAACTTGTCAATAAGGAAGAAGTCAGATTCAGTCCGTTCGTGTTCCTACGAATTCACAAATTCTGTCTATTGCTCCCACACCAGATTCAGTGGCAATAGATTTGGCACGAGACCTACCGCTGTAGGATCACTCAGTCTTACAACAGGAGGGTACGGCTAGCCAACCTTAAAGAGGGAAACCTAGTGCTCCGAAAGTTGTCGATCTCGAATCCAAGTAAAAAGGGCAAGTTGGCACCCAATTGGGAAGGACCGTATAGGGTCTCCAGAGTTATTCGCCCAGCCACGTATCAACTTGAAGACCCGGGGGGCAGGAGAATACCGAGGACATGGAACGCGGACCACTTGATGAAGTATCAAGAGGGTGTCTAAACACCGCTCCAAGCAACTTCTCTAAGAGCGCTTCATAAAACATGTCAAAAGTTCTTATTTGTATTTTCTTTATCAAAGTATAAAAGTGGCTCACAACTTAGAAGCGGCCGCCTAATTATTTTCAATAAAAGCAATCTTTCCCCGCATGTTCTCTATTTTTGAGTAGTCCAATTGTACTTTTAAAAAAATTCGCATCAAAATGGCACGCTCAGAGTCCAACACTTGGTTCGACTTCGCTTCAAATACTTGCTTTTAAGCGAGTACGAAGTGGTTCACCATTCGGAATTGCTCCCACAGCTGCTGAAATTCTTTAAACAACACGCTTGGAGTCCAACACTTGGTTCGACTCCGCTTCAACCACTTGCTTCTAAGCGAGTACGAAGCGGATAACCATTTGGAATTGCTACTACAACTATTGATATTTTCTAATGACACGCTTGGAGTCCAACACTTGGTTCGACTCTGCTTCAACTACTTGCTTCTAAGCGAGTACGAAGCGGATCACCATTCGAAATTGCTCCTACAGCTGTTGATATTCTCTAAACAACAAGTTCGGAGTCCAACACTTTGTTCGACGCAACTTTTGCTACTCGCGAATGAGTGAGTACAAAGAGTCCATTTCACGCCCCGCTTCCCAAAAAGAATACGGAATACGGATACGTAACAAAAGCCCAGCGAATAATTTTCATCATCCATAAGCTGTTCAAGAATCTTTACAACACATCACAGAAATAATCAGAGTCAGAAGCAAAAGTATCAACCAACATGCATAATTGAAACAAGGTACCAACATAAATTTACTTGAAACAAAATACAATATTCTCAAATAAATCAGAGTCTGGACAGATCAAATATCCTGGGTCACATCGTCTAAATACAAATAAATATCCAATAAATCAAACACACTTTTATTCAAGTTCAAGCAATAATAATAATAATAATAAAACAGAACTCCAGCACTAATACATCATCTCGCCAATACCATCTGGCAGTCGTCCATCCTTATCTGCAATTAGTAAATTTGTAGGAGAAGGAGAAAAGAAGAAAACAAGTACCCGTCAATTGCAAGTAGCAGGTCACAAATAATGTAGGATACAAGCACATGGGGAAACTAAACAAATCTAATTAATAGTAGAAACAGACCTAGTATGGTATGACAGAATCAACTACTAATATGTGTCAAGTGTCAAGTGTCAGATAGTATGCAGACAGATATAAAGATAGAGTCAAGTAATGGTGTCACATGGTAGTGTCAGACAGATAACAGATAATCAGATAATCAGATAATAGGTAGTCAGATACGTATAACAGATTCAGATTTCAGATACAGATACAGATTCAGATTTTTATAAGTCTTGTATTAATTACTAACTAAGAGCATCCACAGTCGTTTTCTAAAATTCCCATATTTCCAAATTATAGCAAACGAATACAAAAGAGACGCTGCAGTCGTTTCTCAAATGTCCATATTATGGCAAACTTGCTATTTCCATTTCTCAAATATGAGAAACGATCTGAGCTTTCTCAAATTATAAAGGACGGGGTATGATACCCCGTCTCTTCTATATAATATTTTTTTAATCGTATCAGACGGACGATCATATACCGTCTCTCCTATTTTATTAATTTTTTTTTTAAAAGGTCGGACGGGGAATGATACCCCGGACGGGGTATCAAACCCCGTCTCTCCCTTTTTTTTATTTGTTTTTTTTTTTAATAAAACGAACGGCCACGATTGAGCGATAGGAAAAAAAAAAGGGTGGGACGGGGACACATACCCCGTCCGGGGTATGATACCCCGTCCAGTTTGGGAGGAGAGCATTTAATGCTGTGCAGGGTATTAAATGGAGTGGTTAGTATATTAATTTGGTTTTAGTTAGTATATTAGTTAGGTTTAGTTATTTTTATATTATTTAATTTAGTTAATTAATATATTTTAATAGTTAATAAGTAATTAACTTTTTAAATTTATTTGAAACGATCGGACGGGGTATGATACCCCGTCTCTCTAAAAAATAGAAAAAATATAGCAAACGACGACTGCAGTGAACGATCGTATTTGCTATTACTGTAGCTGCCATATTATAGCAAATGAGAAAAACGACTGTGGATGCTCTAAGTAGCACTTCATGTGACATTTTTTTATCACATGGTTGCTACATTCAAAACAGTTGCGTTTGTAGATTTCGTAGGGGATCATATAGGGCCGTGTACTCAGGGTTCAGACAGATATCAGATAATCAGATCAGACAGATAGAACCTAGTGGTTCTCTTCTTCTCTGCACCTTCCTATAAGAAGTAATGTAGACAGGGTCCGATAGCAGATCCAGACAGACAGATAGAACCTAGTGGTTCTCTTCTCCTTTACACCTTCATATAAGAAGTAATGTAGATATGTTCAGATAACAGATAATCATATGGGAAACACGGGCCCCTTCTAAGTACACATTTCTATGCTTTCCCACTACTAGATCTTTCTCATAAACTCCGGCTTGGTTACTTTTATTATGATTATCAACAGACATGGATGTGTACGGAATAGTGTCAAACTAATATGGTGTAATCAGTATTAGGTTCAGGGAAACAAATAAACATGCAGAGATAATATACAGTCACATAAACAAGTAAAACAGTGTATGTTCATATTCAGGAGAGCATGACAGTACAGTGCTAAAACAGTGATTTCCGCTACTACAAACATTCAAATCTGGATCCGTAAAAGGATCTAGAAAATAGACATCCACACGAATCCAGAGAAAATAAATAAGCCACATAGTTCTTCACAACATCTTAACTCAAAACATGTTCGAAAACAGAAAACATGTTCAGTCAGAAATAAGGAAAACGAATTCTCAGTCAGAAAAAACAATATCAAAACCTCTCAATTAAATCCAGGAAAAATCTGGGATGTTACCCTATATGTCTAGAATCAAAATATAAAGTTTCAGAATATTCTAGAAAGAATAGATCAGTCATCAAAAATACGAAAGCATCAAGAAAACATGGCTTAGCAAATCTGGAAATCTCAACACTGCTGTACGAAAACTAAGATATCTCGCAACCATTGAATTGAAATCCGATTCCGCCAAAGGGATATGAAAATAGATAGAATTTACTAACTTTCACATTTCACAAATATTTTTCATATAGTATACGAAATCATAGTGAAAATAGGGTTCTTTACAGAACAGCGAGCAAAATGCAGCATGTATAGATTTTAGAAACGAGCATGAAACATCACATAAAACTTATCAATAAAATTCACCAAAATTCTGGGTAATCCCTAACTCAATAAAGAAACACCAAACAAAGTTTTAAATCAAAACAATATGTATAGAATAATTCTTGAAAATACTTTGTTATCAAAATTACCCAAAACAGAATCTGGAAAAGATCGACACCTCTGTACTAAAACAGCCATAACTCAGTCATACGAAATCAAAATCAAGCAAGGTCAGAGGGGTTTGAAAATAGAAGAAATTATCTAAAACTCATATTTTAAACCGAAATCAAGATACTGACTGTAGCACAGTCGAAAACAGCAAACAACACAGAACATTTAGAAAATATAGATTTCACCCTTCAAAACAAAAACAACATTTCTTCAAGAATATTGATCCAAACACATCCAAACTTGAAATACAACCTACCAAGTGTCTAAACATCATGATTTAGGGTTATTAATATGTCCACGCATATTATTTCACATGGATATCAACAGAAACACAATTTCTTCCAAATTTTCACCTATACGACTAGAATTCAAGAACGGGCGAATTCTAGGTTATATCATGTCAAGATTTATTTCATGAGCCATCTATGGCCAAATTATCACAATAGAGATAAAACCTATCAAGGAAAACACAATTTAGGGTTGTCTCTAGACCCAACTACAATATAGGTGAAATTTTTGACTTGTATCAAACAAATGAATTGGAGTACAAGTTACATACCTTAATTTGGGGATGAAGAACGATGCAAAAATTCCTAGAAGCAAAACCCACGAACGAAATCCGCTACCAGCACGAATCCAAGCAACTACGAATGAAATCTCCACACGAACGATCCTTCTTGAAGCAACGATCAAAGTGGCAAGCACCCACTTTGAGAACACCACAAGGAGAGAAGGGATTGATGCAAGAGATGTTTTTGATGGTGGTTGTATGGTGATCGGCCAAGCAAGGGGATGGGAGGTCTCGGGTTTGTAGAGGTTGCCGGAGTGGAGATGGAGGTGGCCGGAGTATGGGGCTCTACCTGGAGGTGCTCGGCCTGGAATAGGGGAGGCCGGGCTGTTGGTGAGGGGGCTCGGGTTTGATGTAGGCTGGCAAGGAGAGAGGGAGAGAGAAAGGAGGCTAGGGTTTGTGGATGTTAGGGTTAGGGTTAGGGTTTGGGTTAAGGAGGGTTTATATATAGGGTTTGAATGTGGGTTATTGGGTGGTGGGTATTAGTAACTAGTAATAGGTATCCAAATGGGTTTTGGATATTGGGTCAAATACAAGTAGGAATACAAAATAGGAGTGACTTCTATGGTTCTTGAAAAATCTCTTCAGGGGTCAAAAATCATGGGAAAGGGAAAATACCACCAAAACTCCACCACAACACCACGGAAATTGAAAACAAAGATATCGAGACCAAAAATGAGGAAATGACCAAAATAATGAAAAACGATCAAAAAGACAATTAATCAAACACAAGGAGCTCAAAATGAAATAAAATGAAGATATATAGAAAACAAATCCAATATACGGTTCAGAAAAATACAAGAGAGATGAAATACAAAAAAAAAATCAAAAATACACTCCAAATACATAAAATGAAAAACAGGGGTTACAATCCCACCATTCGAAATTGCTCCTACAAATGTTGACAATTACAAATGCTAGCAAAATACACAAGTTCACAAAACAAGTACTATTTTATTAAAGTTTGAGATACAAGTCTAGTTACAGACCAATGACTCATCTTTACAGCGAGATACAGAACTTATGAAAGCAAGATCATAAGATTATAGAAAGCTACTTCAGCCCCTCCACGCGTGGGCGACGAAGGCCATGTTGCCGACGCCCTACTTCAACGGACATCCCTAGGCCAGCAATCTGAGAAGCATCATCTGCACCCGATCTAATGGTGGCCCCAACAGATGCTCTGCTCGACGAAGCTGTCACCCCAGTTTGCACATCTCCAGGGTCTCGATGTATAGGGGGCGAGCGAAGCGCGAGCTCACAAAATGTTATCCCCCTATTATACTCTTTCCGAGTGCAAGAGGTAGTTCTGACAGTGCTTCCCTCAGATCGCTGTTGAAGACGAGTGATCTCTGCCTTAAGCTTGACAATTCGATCTTTAAGCGAGTCGTCCGTCACAGTTATCTTCAAACGCGGCAATCGCACCGAGCCTGCACCACCAGAGCCGTCGGTGATTGTCCGCCGAAGATGAGCAACCTCCACACTCTTATTGAGAGTTACCTTCTTCAGTTCATCCCTCTCCGCTATAACCATAGTCAGAGAGTGACGAAGGTGCCTAAGTGTCAAGCTGAGGTTGGCAGCCACCGACGAGCCCACCTCATCGCCTTCGGGGGTCTTGTTAATCCTCTCTTCTAATAATCTCCTCTCTATGTCCTGACGAACTAAGGTCAATCTCAGATGGTTCAGCTCACACTCCACTTTACGAAGCTCCCACTCCACTTTACGAAGCTCCCACTCCACTTCGCGAAGCCGTTTTTGGTTCCTGGGAAGCCCCAACCTCGTCGCCCCAAGACCAGCCATGAGACGTGCCACTTTGGCCACTCGAGGCACTTTGGCGAGTTGTAGCGCTTCGACAATCTGAAAAAGCTAGAGCACGGAGCTACTAAGTTTACACGACTCATACCCAACAACTCAGAACAGCAAAGAGACTGTTCGACATAACTACAACACTTAGACAAAAAATTTCATTTCATTGAATACAAAAGGCGGTGGCCAGCCCGCAACAAAGGCACTACATAGATGAGAAAAAAAAGAAGAGAAGCGAAATACAAGACAAATCAAGGGTCGGCCTCTTTCACACGATCCAGTGCTGAAGACGCTTCCTCAGGGGCCACGATAGCTAGGGGTGTAGCCTCTAACGGAGCGCCATCCTCAGCTTCGGTACCTCCGACCTTGACCTCCTCTTCCTCGTCTTCTTCTTCTTTGCCCTCCTCATCCCCTACCGAGATGTCGTCGAACCCGGGGACGGGGTCCGAAAAGAGATGCCAGCCGGTGCAATCCGCTTCAGGGAACTTCTCCGTCACCTGATCTATGGCTCGAGCATACGCCTTCACCATGTTCACGATGAGGAACCCCTACACCTTTGCCATTGCCTGCTCCTCGACCATCTTTGTCGCCTCCAGCTTTGCCGTGAACACTGCGTCTGCCTTGTCCTTAGCCGCCTCCTCGGTAGCCTTAAGAAGCCGATCGTTGTCAGCCTCCAGCTTGGCAACCACGGCTTCGAGGTTCCCCAGTCTCGAGTTCTTCGATCCTTGAGGTCATTGGTGACCTGAATGCTCTCTGCTCGAGCCTTGTCTACCTCCAGCTTCAGCTCCCTCTCCTGCTCGGCCATCTTCTCCATCAAATGGCCAAAGTGGCAAGTAATCTGAGGGGAGTAGAACTTGAGTTATAAACACAAAAAAAGGGGGGGGGGGAGATTAAGTACTCAATAGAAAGAACTCTTCGAGACTCACCGACATTGCCGAATGAGCGACCTCGAGCGCATCGTCTCCCACGCTCCCCATCTCCATGGATGCTTTGTCCTTCGACATTGCAAGATGCCGAATGGCCTGCATGCACGTCGACGAGTCTCCTAGGAACCCTTCGAACTTGCGAACTTGCCAGTCCGGGACGAATATCTTCTTGTGCTCCTCGGTTAGGAACATCTCGGCATCGGCAGTTAGCGGCGGGGCCTATCGGCCTAAGGCTGTCAATAGGGGAAGACCCCCGTATCGGTGGAGGCCGTTGCCACCACCTGGCCACCTCGCCAATTGCTCTGTGACGGTGCGATGCACCTTGACACCCGGCAAGGTCGCCATCAAAGCAACTCTCTTCCTCTTCTTTGGGGCTTGGCTGCCCAAGGCACCCCTCATCACCAACAGGTCGTCGAAGTCCATAGATTCTGCAAGAAGAGAGAAAGCAAAAAGTTAGAAAATATGGCCTACCTTGCAACTAGCGTCGATAAAAAAAGACAAATATAGCAAAACCATAATAGGGTTTATCGAGCTAACCCCCCCCCCCCCCCCCCCCCCCGGCGAAAGAGCACCTCCTCGATCAAGTCCCTCCAACCAAACTTCGGGCGGTCGAGTAGCGTCCGGACCATGTCCTCCTCCTCAGAACCAAGTGTCAGACACTCCTTGACTCTCTTCGAGATCGCCTCAACCTAAGTCGTAGGGATCTCCCACGGGACCGGACTTCGGATTAAAAAGTATTTGTCCCTCCAATTCTTTACTGAGTCCGAAAAGCTTACCAGCTTCGCCCCATACCTCGGAGTAAGATAGAAACGATACTCTGTCTTGTGTTGTTGGTGAATCCGGTAAACTGTCCGGAAAACGCTCAACCTCGGTGCGAAGCCGGCCTCTTGGCAGTGCAAGATGAATCCGTTGATCAGTTGCCACACGTTCGGCATGTACTAAATGGGACTGAGGCGGAACCACCTCAGCACTTCGACGACAAAGGGGTGGAGTGGGAGCCGAACTCCTGCCAAGAACGCGTCGACAGGCCAGAAGCACATGTCAACGGACATCGGCGAGTTGGCCCTCACTCCCGCCCCAGGGAGCATTAGGGCATACTCCCTCGGAATTTGGAAGCCTTCTCGAATGTGTCCCAGGTCTTCCTTGGTGAGGATAGAAACCGTCTCATCGGCCTCCATCATCTCTCTAGCTTCGTTTTCCTCAAAGCTGCGACCCATCCCGTACATAATCCTCTCTGCCTGGTCCACCGAAAGTTCTCGAACACTATGCAGTTCGGTTAGCACCCCTGGCAACCTTCTGAACTCTCCCATTCTCTGCTCCTCAACCCTCATCTCCATAATTACCGAAGAAGGCTCTACTACGGCCTTGCACTTGTCTTTTGGGAGGACCTGACTAGAGGAGGCCTCAACGGCAAGAGGAAGGGAGGGCTCCTGCCTTACAGAGTCGATAGACATTCTCTAAAGGAAGGAAATAAGCTAAGTATAGAATTACCTTGAATTGACAGCAACGGTCGGAAAACACATAGGAGCACCGTAAAAACTCGCCGGAAGCTCTCGCTAGTGAAAAGTCTCGCCTGAGTAAAAAACGAGAATAGAGGTCAAATCAACCCTGTAAGAGGTCGTGGGTGGAGACTAGAATAGAGGTAAAAAACGAGAATAGAGCTCTCGCTAGTGAATAGTGGGGGTGGAGACTTATAGAGATTGAGGTAGTGGGTGCACTTCCCAAGGGTAAAAGGCCCCCAACGGTGCAAAGGCCTGGCCCATTTAGTAGAAACGAGAAAAATATCTGGGCAACTCAAGAAACGTACCACGTGGCGCTCTCCATTCGTCCCCGAAGTCATTTGTCGCCGATGTCCAAATGCAAACAGTTGCGTTGACTGGTCAACGGTGGCTGGGACCCACTGGCCACGTGACGCTCTCCCATTCGCCCCTGAAGACATTTGCCACCGACGTCCAAACGTAAACAATTGCATTGACTTGTTGACGGTGGCTAGGACCCACTGGCCACATGGCGCTCTCATATTCGTCCCCGAAGTTGCTTGCCACCGATGTCCAAATGCAAACAATTGCATTGACTGGTCAACGGTGCTTGGGACCCACTGGCCACATGGCGCTTTCCCATTCGTCCCCGAGGTCATTTTCCACCGACGTCCAAATACAAACAATTGCGTTGACTGGTCAACGATGACTGGGACCCATTAGCCACGTGGCGCTCTCTCATTCGTCCCTGAATTCGTTTGCCACCGACGTCCAAATGCAAACAATTGCATTGACTGGTCAACGATGGCTGGGACTCACTGGCCACGTGGCGCTCTCCCATTCGTCCTCAAAGTCGTCTGCCACCGACGTCCAGATGCAAACAATTGAGTTGACTGGTCAATAGTGCCTGGGACCTACTAGCCACGTGGCGCTCTCCCATTCGTCCCTGAAGTCCTTTGCCACCGACGTCCAAATGCAAACAATTCCATTGACTGGTCAACGGTGGCTAGGACCCAATGGCCACGTGGCGCTCACCCATTCGTCCCCGAAGTCGCTTGCCACCGATGTCCAAATGCAAACAATTGCATTGACTGGTCAACGGTGGCTGGGACCTACTGGCCACGTGGTGCTCTTCCATTTGTCCCCGAGGTCGTTTGCCACCAATGTCCAAACGCAAACAATTGCGTTGACGGATCAACGGTGACTGGGACCCACTGGCCATGTGGCGCTCTCCCATTCGTCCCCGAAGTCATTTGCCACTGACGTCCAAATGCAAACAATTGCGTTAACTGGTCAATGGTGGCTGGGACCCACTGGCCACATGGCGCTCTCCCATTTGTCCCTGAAGTCGCTTGCCACCGATGTCCAAATGCAAACAATTGCATTGACTGGTCAACGGTGCCTGGACCACTGGCCACATGGCACTCTTGCATTCATCCCCGAGGTCGTTTGCCACCGATATCCAAACGCAAACAATTGCGTTGACTGGTCAATGGTGACTGGGACCCACTGGCCACGTGTCGCCCTCCTATTCATCCCCGAGGTCGATTGCCATCGACGTCCAAAATGCGAAGAAGTCGGGGCCTACACGCCACGTGTCGCTCCCCTAGACTTTGGCAAAGCGTCCCGAGGTCGGTTGCCACCGACCTTCAAATGGACAAAATTCGCCCTCTTTACAGCATTCAGATCATCCTAAAACTCGCGCGACAATCTTATCAACGCCTCAGATTGATCCACGTGTCGCTCCCCTATACTTCGGCGTCCCGAGTTCGGTTTCCACCGACCTTCAAATGGGAAAAATTTGCCCTCGTCACAGCCGTCAGATCATCCCAAAACTTGTGCGAAAATCTGATCAACGCCTCAGATTGATCCACGTCATCGAGTGCTGATGTATATTTTGGACTGCAATCTGGAATTCAGACGTCACTATACGAAAATATGAATATCTTGCAATTCGTAAATCGAATTGCAATATCGTCAGATGTTCTGTATTTCTGTCACACAAAGCTAGAATTCTCATTCTATAAATTTTAATCAATGAAAAATAGAATCAGGTCAAAACTGAGGTTCTTTACTGAACTAGCATGTAGGTAGCAATTCTATAATCATGTTTACATAAATATATTAAGCCAGAAAAATTATCAATTAATTCTACAAAAATTTGGGGTAATGGCTAATCATGTCTAGTCATGTCCAGATTAATATCAAGTCTAAATTTTACAGTTAGCATCTATTTTAATAAATAATTCATGCCAAAAATCTTGTAATCAGTTTGAAAATCGCAACACAACAGTATTAAAAGTGTGATATCTCACAAGGTTCAAATCAGATTTCAGATCCGTCAAAAGTTCTGGAAACTAGAAACAGAGGCCTATATTTTATATTCACAAACTTCAATATTATTCTGACATTAATAGGGTTTAATTCATCATGCCAAATTAGGACAGCAGTAAATGAAATTTCTTTTTGTATGAATTATAACATAACTAGTAAATATGATGGATTCTAGTTGATGTATAATGCAGATCAGAATGTAACAGGTACTCAAATCAGCGATCCATGTCTATTTTCAAACTCATTAAGAGGGAAACATCATTCACTTGCTCAACATACAACAAAACATCTATAACATGCATTCATATAGATACGTCTCTAGATCTACTTCATGATTGTGTGGTGGGCGAAATAACAAATTGTTTGTGATCCTCTATGATTATGAAATTGATAGCAAGAAATCAAACGGGTAGGGTCAAGATTATCAATGGATAACATGAAGAATTAGTCACAACGAAGAATCTACTTGCAGTATTTCAAAAAATGCTTGTACGGGGACCAAGAAAAATTCATAGAAGATACTTGCCTTACAAGATGGTGAGCAGAATGAGACGAGTGATAGCAGACACACGTGCGAACACCGGAGCACGTGCATACACAGTAACAGCAGAAACAGGAAAACAGCAAGTGCAAAAGCAATAGTGGGAGGGCCGAACAGCAAACAGCAGTCACTCAGCGGATCCCATCGAACAGTAAACAACAAATCTCGGCTAAACAGTAATGAGCAATAGCAGTGATGTCGGCGGTAGTGACTGTAGGGGAGTGTTCAGCAATCGCAGGCAGGTGTCAGTGGTCAGCGAGAGGACGAGGCTACTAGGGCTAGCAGAGGAGACAGGGACAAGGTAAGGAGGTCAACGAAAATGGGTTTCGACAGGAGGATAAGGGCGAGCGGCAATGGGGAGACGTGACAGTCGATGGTGGTCGGGTTGTTAGGTCGACGAGGTAGTGGCAATCATTTGAGACGACGGCACGGCTCTGGGGACTGGTCGAGCGGTGCACAGGGGGAATGCAGAGGTGGCTACAGGGGATGAAGATGGAGGGTGGACGGCGAGGTGATGAGGTGAGGAGTAGGAGCAGAGGTGGGTTCAACAGCAAAGGCAGGAGGGAAGTTCAAAGGTCGGGATGGAGATGGGATGGCAGTGGAGGAGTCGGAGCATGCAGTGGAGTAGGGTGCCATCGAGGAGGAGGTGGGCAACGGTGGAATGGGTTTCGGCCGATCAGAGGAAGGGGAAGGGTGGAGTGGAGAAGATGAATAGGAGGATTGGGGGTTTGGTGGCTGGGGTTGTTTAGGTCAAAATAGTAGGGGGTAGGGTTAGGTAGTATTGTGTTTTTATAGGGTAGGAAGAGAGTTAATTTGTTACGGGTTGTAATCTAATAAGAAGAAGGGCTATAGGGTTTGGGTTTAGATCCAATAAGAAATGGGTTCAAGGGTTTATAAAATAAATAAATCAATTATAATATAGTAGTACAAATGAATCAATTAGTATGCATTAAATTAATACTCAAATACTAATAAATACAATAGGATGTATGGGTTCACAAAATAAATGAGATTGGATTAGAATTGAGCTAATATAATAAGGGGTAGTATAGCATTACATATTAATTAAATAAATAAAATAGAATACATAAAATCCGTACTCCAATAATAGTAAAATATAGACCACGATCTATAGGTTTTCAAAAATTAATAAAAAAATAAATAAATAAATAATAATAATAATAATAATAATAATAATAATAATAATAATAATAATAATAATAATAATACTAATAATAATAATAACAATAATAACAACAATAATAAGATTTGTATTAGAATATAAAAATCATTGGAAAATAGCTACAAATAAAATTATTGATTACAATAGACTTTAATAGGAGATCCAACAATAAATTTTAACAAAAAAAAAAAAATTAAAAACAGAGAAATAATTTATCACAAAACGAGATACCGAAAATACATAGAAAATACGTATTGGTGGGAACAGGGGTTACATTCGCCCTAAGATGTACAGGCAGATTATTGAAGTTAATGGACGCTGATGATGGAGTCTTTCCGATCAGAGTGACACAGCGAAAGCGTGGTGGGCCCATAACCCACAGGTCCTAGAATTATCATGTTGCTTCTCCTTCTTTTCATTGTTGCTTCCTTCCATTCCTTGCATCCATCTCCGTCCATCGACTCATTTTTTGGTTCAATTCTTCCCTATCATTCTCTCTTCAATTCCAGTTGTACTTACTTCTTCATCTTCTTACTTCGTTATCTCACAAATCTTGTGTTGTTTCTTCTTCCTTCTGATACCGCTTACCTTCTCTACATTTGCATTTGTCACCATCCATCGAATCTCTAACTCCTTGCATCGTTTTACTTCTGTTTCATACATTCTATTCGCCATCATCCTTCGATTCATTATTAGACATCATTTTTATTCATATTCTTTTTTATCCCGGAGCTTTCACCACTTCGTTCCTCTCTTCTTAATTCACTGCTTCTTTACCTTTAAGCTCTACCTTGGTTATATCCTATATACCGCATAAGAAAATTTTGAGGACGAAATTTTATTGTAAGGTGGGTATGATTGTAACCCATGTTTTCGTCATATGTATTGTAACCCCTGTTTTCTGTTACTATATATTTTTTTTGGGAATTATTATTTTTGTTTGATTTTCTTCTTATTCTTTTCTGAACCCTATAATTTGATTATCTATTAATAGAATTTATCAATTGCTTTCAGCTCAATTTTTGTCTCCCGGTCTATTTAATTTTTTCTGCTAAAATTTTGTTAATCATCATATTCAAAATTTTGCATGTTATCATCCCCAATTAGTCTACGTATTATTAATCTTTTTTATTATTATTATTATCCTATTTTTTCCTATCGGGTCTAAACCCTACCTGCTAACCTAGCCTACCCATTAACCCCCTAAACCCTAAACCCTAACCCTATTTAAACATTGTACAACCCCAACCCCCTTCTTCATCTCCCGCCATTCTCTCTCTCATCTCCTACCTCTGAACCCAACTCGACCCTCCCCCGCCTCCTCCGCAGCATCCACCGCACCCCCCCAGTCCTCGTCCTTACCTTCATCCTCGATCCCACAGCCATCCCCCTACCATTCACTGTTTCCTCCTGCACCTCGATGCCCTTGCATCTCGTTGCACCCATCGACCCACTGTTTCGTCGATGCCATACCCTGAGCGCCGCCCTCAACTGCAACCCACCATCGTTTTCGTCCTCATCACCGCCGACCACCTTGCTATCACCGACTGCCATTGCCAGCATTCTTGTTGTTGGTTGCTTTGCTTGCATGTAAAGTGCACGTGTTTGTGAGTGCATGGTTGTACATTCCTTGCACGTGTCACCATTGGAATTCTCATCCCGTTATTCTCTTCATATCGGACTAATCATCTGCAAAGGTAAGTCTCTCTTGAACTAGTTTATTTTTTTTGTTCAAGAATTCTTTGATCTCTGCAAGTAGATCCTGTTCGTCCATCATATTGTTATATTATTTAATTTTTATTGAGTATATCGAGGGTTTACATGAGCTAACCCAAGATATTCTTGACATCGTGCCAATATATTCGACTCGAACCCTAGTCCCTGTTGCACATTGCATATACACGTTATGAATGAAAATAACTAGATGCATGTTATAGAATTGTTTGATGACTAGAATGTTCCATAAATTAATTTTCATGATTGTAAATTTGCATCATTAATCTTGAAATTGCATGTTAATAAATAAATAGAACTTTTGTTAACTAATTTCCTTGATATTACATGCTTGTGTGATGAAATTATTGTCTGTTCATGTTAAATTATTTCTAGCCTGCTGTCTACTTCTTTTTGTATGGTGTAAATCAGAGTGTAACTAGTATCTAATCAGCAAGCCACATATATTTTCAACTCATTAAAAAAGTAGACAAAATTCACATGCTCAACACTCAATCAAACATCTATAACATGCATTCATATAGATAAATCTCCTAGGTCTACATAATACTTGTGTGACGGTTATAATAATGGATTGTTTGGGGAACTCTTTTTGACTGTGGGGTTGATAGAATCCAATCAATGACTAGAATCAAGATCATCAATGAGCAAGAACATGAATAACAAGTTATAGTGAGGTCTACTTGCTGTATTTATGCTTGTACAAGGAACTAGAAAATTCATACAAGTTACTTGCCTTGGTTGGATGATGAACTTGATGATGATGTTGATTGATGATCGGGATCGAATGGATCATCTCTGGCGCAGATCTTGATGGTGATCAAGATCAAAGAGATTGGATGACCAAGAATCCAAGGAGCTTGATGATGATGATGATCACAATGGAGAACGGACTGCTGAGATTCAAATGATCAAGAATCCCCTGATGCAGATGATGCACTAGTGGAGCCGATGGATGGTTGGTGGATGGTCGCAGTGTTGTCGAGTTGCGGTGGCTGGCTAGCGGTGTTCTGCTGTGGCTAGCTAGACGTCGAGATAATGGCAGTGTCGAGGACAGTCGACGGATGAGGCGACGGGACGCAGCACAGGCGGCAGTGCTAGGCGAGGAGGTCGACTGGGTGCTAGATCCAGGACTAGATGGAGGATGGGGATGCTGACGACGAGCCGCGAGGAGCAGTCGAGGGGTCGCGGTGGTTGGGGCTTGACTACAGAGGATAGAGCGGGATGGGTTCTCGGGGTTCTGGATGCCGGCAAAGTGGAGGACGGGGGCGAGAGGGCTCGCCGTTGGATGCTTCAGTGGTCTGCATTCGACGGGTGGTGCTGGTCGAGGAGGAGAGCGGGAAGGTGAGCAAGGAAGGCGCTGCAATGGATGACGGCGGTGGTGTTCGACTGGCTGGCGATGGCCAGTCGCGAGGTGGACTGGAGGAGCAAGGATGACGAGGATGAGGATGAAGACGGAGGTCGAGGTGTAACACCCCGAATTCCAAATAAGACTGAATTCGAAGTTCCACAGGATCTTTACACTTATCTTCGTACAATTTTATAAGGAAATAAAAACTTTTATTACATCAGAGTTACATTTTAAACTTCGAAAGCAAAATGACAACAATTACATGAACGAAATAAAACAACAATTGAATAATTCTTTAAGCGTCATTTCCTCCTTAGTCTTTTTTCATTCACTTTATTCTGCATAGAAACTGTAGGCACGTTAGTTCATTCAACTAACGCAAGGATATAATACATCAATTTCTCTTACTTAGAAAGCACACACTTGTCACAAAACAAAGCTACGGGGAATATCCTATTGATGTCGTGTGTGAATGTGCACTTAATCCTTAATGCAATTATTTATATTATATGACACTAATGCGTACTTGTTCAGATTCTATGCATCCATACTACATAGGTCTGAGGCCAAACCCTTAATCGTTCTTCATCTTGTAGGGTTCAATCCCTCACCATGAATTAAACTACTACGGTAACTACGGTAAGTATCCTAGATGTTCTATGAGTTACGAGCTCATGTCCAGACAGCGTGGAGGGGAATCCCACATCATGACACGACGCATCGTATAGAACCTATGGACAATTCAGCCTCCGTCATGGAACATGACACCACCCGTAGTCACCAAACACCCCACAAGTGTCGCCTGCGGTACGAACATCCTGGAGATATATCCACATCATGACACGACGCATCGTGTAGACAGCCTGTGAATACTCTCACGTCGTAGCTCCGAGGCCCTTATACTCGTGTTTTTCTCTTACTTTCATCACATCTTCACTATGTGTCTAATCCTTAGTTATTTGAATCATGAATAAAATCAATACCCTAGAGTTAGCATTCTCTCTATACCGGTCTTAACCATCAATTCAACAATACGACCCAAACTTGGTCTTTTCATTTCAATATCTTATCTCAAAAGAATTTATTCAATGCCGGTATAAGTCTTAGCTACACTCTAGCTTTTAATCTCATTTCATGTTCATAGAATTGAATGTTCGTACTCATAAAATCTTTCATAATTCAACATGATCTTCTATTTCACTTTCATGTACAATTTCATGCATAAACAATAAATACATTTTAAAACTTGTCACATTCATCATTTATACTTTCACATAATTTCTCTTATTCTCATAGTATCAATACTAAGTTCAAAATCACACTTACAAATTTTCCATTACACAATTCTTATTTCAACTCTTTATTAAAATCTTTGAAACAAAAATATTCATTTTTCTTGATCTAATCAATAATTCAATATAAAAAATTGTATCAAAATCTTTCTTGAAATAGTCTTAAATTCTCACTTATAATAAGCTAAAGGTTATAGGAAATTTCTCATGAAGCCTAGACATTATTAGAATTTTCCTAGTATTTTTCCTCATTTTTTAATTCACGTTAGTACTCCTAAAAATATTAAAACTCCAAAAAAAACATACTTTTAATCAAAACCCAAAAGGTCAGGTTTCAAACCCACAACATGAAGGCCACGTCAGCGCTACAGTGACCGCACTGTGGTGCCACCGAAGACCACAGAGTCCAAGGCGCCAAGGTGATATGATATGGGCTAAAATCCATATACGTTGAATTCTATGCTATTCGGATTTTTAAAAAAAAAAGAGGAAATAAAAAGGCTCTGCCCAGTTTGGAACCCACAACCAAAGACCAACCCAGTGCTACAGTAAGCGCTCTAATATGCACCCGAAGACCAGTAGGTCCAACTGACTCACCCATCATGAAAACGAGTTGGGTTGTTTATGATCCAGTTCTCTGTTTATTACTAATTTTCATAATTCAAAACTTTTTAGTTCTTTTCTTCTCTATTTGTATCAAAAATTTCCAGATTACAAACAATAGAGATTTACAGTAAAATAGTATTTTAATAATCATTATTTGACTTGAAAAACATGAATTCTTAGTTCTATTTTATGTTCTATGTCCATAATTTCGACATTGAGAACGATCACAATTCTTACATAATTTATAATCAAAATTTTCACAAAATACTACTTTCTTACTTGTTGTTATTCTACAATATTTTTAGAACAAAACATTCCCTCTTTCTACATTAGTATTACATTAATTTAGACAATAAGATTTCAGTGGTGCATTTAATCAACTAGTCATCTCATAAGCACAAATTTCCCAATTTAGCATGGCTCAAACATATATTTCATGGCAACACGATAAATTCTAGCATAATATGTAACGCCCCGCCCCAATGCTCAGACAAATTATAAATACTATGTAGTACAACTGCCCACCACAGGCTGCCTCTCAAAAGGTGGTTAACCGAATTGGTGACTCTTGATCTCAGGCAATAGTATTTATACTCTGATTATCCTCGCAAATTCCCGATATGGGACTAAATTTCACAATCCTCTCACAAATCTCACAGACCAGTCGACTGCTGGTAGTACCAGTCGACTGTCCTCTATCAGTCGACTGCTGGCAGTACCAGTCGACTGATCTGGGGTATTACATACACCCCCCCTTAGGAATCAGCATCCTCGCTGAGCACAGGGCACACCTCAGTGTAGGACCGTCCTTTCTAGCACCTGGCATGCTTCGTGAATAGGCCCCCCTCCTTCGGAGGCACCTTTTCATCGCGCAAGCATAAGTACCCCACGAATAGGCCCCCCTCCCTCGGAGGCACCCTTTCATCGTGCAGATACACCCGGTGGGTCGAAAGTCGGCTCTGATACCATTTTGTAACGCCCCGCCCCAATGCTCAGACAAATTATAAATACTATGTAGTACAACTGCCCACCACAGGCTGCCTCTCAAAAGGTGGTTAACCGAATTGGTGACTCTTGATCTCAGGCAATAGTATTTATACTCTGATTATCCTCGCAAATTCCCGATATGGGACTAAATTTCACAATCCTCTCACAAATCTCACAGACCAGTCGACTGCTAGTAGTACCAGTCGACTGTCCTCTATCAGTCGACTGCTGGCAGTACCAGTCGACTGATCTGGGGTATTACATAATAATCACAATCTTGTCAACTAGCAATCAATTTACCAAGCATTCACTTTATCTACAATTTATCTCTATTTAAACAAACATGTGGCCAATCTAATTAGTTTTTCTTAGCAATTTTATCAATCCAAACCCTAGCATGATGTCTAAAGTAGAAGCATGAGAAATCACCCACCTTTTGGAGAAAACAAATATAAAGCTCCTAGAAATCTCTTAAATCACACGAATGGATCCTTCTTCTCCTAGATTGTGCCAGAAAAGTGCATCCTCCTCCTTGTGCTAGATGGTACCTGAGCTCCCTCTTGCTCCTTGATGTATGGCCGGCCTCCTCTTGGAAAAAACACACACAAAACCTCTCAATCTTTTACTCACCAAAAGCTCTCAATCTTTTCTCACACTAATTCTTTTCTTTCTTTCTTTATCAAATTTTCTAATGTACTCCATGAGAAGAATGAAAGGGGGTATTTATACTTTTTGACAACAAAATAGATGGCTATGATTGATGTAGATGGTTAAAGATTAAGGGCTAAGATGTATTAGGGAGTTGTAGCAACCACCCATGAACACATAACAACCCCATCCACTACACCACTCTCTCCATCTCTCTTGCCTCCATTCGGCCAACACCCCCATGCACAAAAGGCACGTGCTAGTGCAATGCACGTGTCTCCCATAGTAACCCTGGTTACTAGTTGTACAAGATTAATTAATCAATTGTCTACCAAATTAGTCTACACTACATGTTATGACAATTAAAAGATAAATTAACTAGTGGGCTCAAAATTTGTGGGCCTTAGACCCATGGGCTATTAATAAAAATAATTAATTAATTAGGGTGGGCTAGATTAGATAATTAGGCCTAGGTTTTTTTTTCTAAAATAATAGAGAAGGATTAAAAATACTTGTTCATGTTATGGGAAGAAATAATTTTCTAAGGAAAAATGCACAAGAATTTGTACGTGCAAAACACGTAAAATCAACAAACTCTTATTTAATTATAAATGAAAATTCAGGATGTTACACGAGGTGGTTGACAATGGTGAACAGGAGAGAAGACGACGAGGTTGAGATTGGGAAAGATAGATAAGAGGAAAAGGTAGGTGGTTGGGTTAATTAGCAGGGGTTAGGGTTAATTAGGGTTTAGGATTTAATTAGGGTATTATATAGGGTAGAAACGGGTTAATGGGTGATAGGGTTAGCGGGTACGCGTAGGATCCATAGCCAAGGGTATTCGGTTAAAATCCATTAGGGAAATTAAAATAACCAATAAAAATATAATTAAACTTAGATAAATTTTGGGGACCTTAGAAAGCAAAATTTGAATAGGGAGAACAATAAAATTGCAGTGGAAGAATTTAAATGGAAAAATGAGGAATCAAAATTGAATTTTAGACAAAAATGAATTCTATTAATAAAATAACAGATTACAGGGATTCAAAAGGCAATGAAGAACACAGATAAATAATAATACAAAGAAAAATACAATAACTATAATAACAACAATAATAATAATAACAGTAACAATAATAATAATAATAGAAATCAAATTAATAATAACAATAATAAGATTTGTAAACATAAATTGTAGCTCCATGTGTCTATTTCCAGAACATTCGACGAAATGAATTTCGATGTATAATCTACTAGATATCTGACTTTTAGTACTCCTGGTCTAGATTTCCAGATTCACAATTTTGTGTGTATCACCTATATTTATTAATAAACAGAACATGTTAACAGTAAAATTAAATTGTAAAATTAATTTGGACGAGACTAGACATGCGTAGGAATCACCCTGAATTTTTGTGGAATTATTTGATGAGTATTCAGACCTGATGCATATATGTGAACATAATCTATAACCTGCTACCTAAACATATAATCTGTAAAGAATAAGCATTTGAACCTAGTTTCTGTGATTTTTATATATTGTGTATATATTCGCTAGAATCCGAAGAGAGTCTAGTTTCTATAACTTCTGACGGATCCAAAATTTCTTTTCTATAGCAGAAAGAATATGTGTTTTTGTACAGTAATGTTCCGTTGTCCAGATTGTATGAATTGTGTTAATTTAATATAAATGTTTCTTGCTTTGTCTGTAATGAGTAGAATTAGTCACACCTAGCAATACACAAACTTGACATCTTCTTGAATGCTCACATAGGATGAAATAAAATATTAACAAGCCGGGATATTATGGGTTGACTTGGTAGTGAACAATCTGAAACTGTACTCGGTAAAGGCCTTATTGTTTACATTGATTGATTGGAAGGTGGAGTATTGATTGCTATTGATTGTTAATTGTTGATTATTAATTATTGTTATTGACGCCAAGTACACGATCTGTTGAGTTCACCATCACAGTCTAAAACTTTCACATGTTTATATGCACCGAACCTGTGGTATAGGATGCAGTCTACGTGCATTGGATAGGTTAATAAAATGAATAATAACCCTCATTTGAAATTTCATGCTTGATCCCTTATATGGTTATCGATATTGATTTTGAATTGAAAATATTAATTATTGCATGATTAGATATAGACCCTTGACATTATTCTCATTCCTTATTTTTGTTATTTACTTTGATCCAGTCTATCATTTTTGATATACCATGCCTTTTATTGTTCTCTGTTTCCCACTACTTGCTGTCCATGACTTGCTCTAAGGATTTTATTTTCTCTATTTTTAGAGCACGAGTTTACAGATACTGAAAGAGTAATACCAGAAGGACTTGGTGAGCAACGATTTTAGAAGATGGAGCCCAAGAACTGATTGCTTGAATTATCTTTATGCTACTTTTACCTTTGAACATTGTTATTAATATAGTACTTTGTTTTGGGCTTTGTAGACCCGAAGTTTGTTTTTGTCCTAGATGTTGGATATTATGTTTTGAATCATTTCATTTATTATTGATGTTGTTCTTCGTTTATGTGTTTATGCTATCTCTTGCGTGGTTGTGATTGTTCTTCATATTGTTAAGTTAGTCTGGTACACCTTATGGATGGTCTTTACATCATTCGCTGGGCTTTCGTTACGTACTCGTATTCCTGTATTTTGGGAAGCGGAGAGTGACAGGTTTTTAGTGGTATCAGAGCCCAGGTTTGGCTAATGTGTTAGTCATGTTTAGCTAATACATTAGTTAAGTCTGGCTTAGCCAGATTAACTCAATAATGTGCGAACCACGTTGATCACATGAACATGTAATAACCAACATATAATCTGGGTACTGACTGAGCTTGATCTTATTGCAGACTATGGCTCGTGGAGCTTCTTCCTCTTCCTGTCCGAGGGATGAGCAGCCAGATAATGCTGCTATTCTTCAGATGATGCAGCAGATGATGGCCCTTTAGCCGGAACATAATGAATTGATGAGGTCTACATTAGAGGCAGCCAACCGAACTGCCGCTGAACCTACACCTGGGCTACTGCCACCAAAGCCCGGCACAGGAAGACTTTATGAGGTTGCACCCCGATAAGTTTTCGGGCACTGAAACATCGCTGGAGGCTGAGTAACGGCTTATCCGGACGGAGCAGTTGTTAATTGTAGCTCGGGTTGCTAATGTTGATCGTGTGGATGTGGTTAGGATCTAGCTGGTGGATCTCCCCCACATCTGTTGGTGAACTGAGACTGAGAGGCTTGCGAGGCCCATCGAGTGGGCTACTTTCATGGAGAGCTTTATGGCGAAGTTCTTTCACAGTGTTACCAAGGTGGATATGTAACGGAAATTCATTTCCTTATCCCAGGTCAGTCAGATAGTGTTTTTCAATGCCATTTGTTGTTTCCTACTTCATATGGAACAATATTAATTTGAGGATCATCTTGACCCAGGGGAACCATTTCGTGGACGAGTATGCTACAGAGTTTACTTAGCTTATCCACTTCGCTCCTGCCCTGGTAGCCACTAATAAGGACATGGCTCGCAGACTTTAATTAGGCTTGAGCTTTCACATTCAGGACCGCTTGGCGGCCATTCGGCATCGTGCCTATGCCGATGTTCTAGATGTGGCCAGGATTCAGGAGCAGACTCTTAGGAGGTCGGGTGCTTCTCAGCGGGCTGTTCAGTACCCTGTTGTAGTTTGACCTACCGGGGGACCTATTCGGAGGCCAGTTCCAACCCCTCCCGTGAGAGCACAGTCGTATCCGCTTGTTGCCCCAATGACTATTCAGACTTGCGACTACTGTCATAAGGCTGGACATTCACGGCGGGATTGCAGAGTACCCAATCGGCTATGCCTTACGTGTGGGAGTAGTGATCACATGATTTGGGACTGTCCCATGAACAAGAATCCTGCACAAATCGGAGGTGCTACTCAGCAGGGAGCACTGGCTCGTGATCAGGGTAGTCCGTCTCTTCCACCGCAGAGGCAAGTCTTCGATCAGAGGCGAGTGGCCCCAACGAGAGGCCAGACTGGGGTCGTGGTAGGGCCTATAACCTAACTGCTGAGGAAGCAGAGGCAGCTATTGGAGTGGTTGCAGGTATATCACAGTAATTGTATTGTTTATTCTTTCTTTATCCTATTTCTGCAAGTTATTCCTTTCTTTTGTACAATTATTGAGCATATATCCTTCTTGCATCTCATTCTCATTTCTTTGATGATCTTTTAGGTGTCATTTTAGTTTTCTCTCTTCTAGCTAATGTTTTGTTTGACTCCGGTGCTACCAACTCCTTTTTTTCATCCCACTTTATAAATCATCATTGTTTGGCAAGCGACGTTATGCCCGCAGCTTGGGACATCACCACAGGTGGAGGTGTCATTGTCTATTCTAGGGTATGCAAGCGAAGCACTTTGCTGATAAGTGGTTTGGATTTCGTGGCGGATCTAATTGTGATTCCCAATTCTGGCTTTGATGTTATTCTGGGCATGGACTGGTTGGGCGTTACCTGGACTGGTTGGACGTGATTGATTGCCGAGAGAAGAAGGTGACTTTCAGGCTTCCTGGACAACCAGAGTTCGAGTTTCTTGTGGGTGAGACACCGTTAGGGCGTGTCAAGAGCTCGTTAGACCCTAAGGCTACTGCACTAGTGTCACTGTGCACTGAGGAGGATGTTGCACCCTTGGTTGTGCGGGACTTCCTTGATGTCTTTTCGGAGGAATTGCCCAAATTACCGCCAGACCGAGAAGTAGAGTTCAGCATTGATGTTCAGCGGGGTACGATGCCTATCTCGAAGAGTTCGTATCGCATTGCACTGGTTGAATTGGCAGAACTGAAGGTGCAAGTTTAGGAGTTGTTGGATAAAGGTTTTATCAGGATGAGTATTTTACCTTGGGGAGCTCCAGTTTTATTTGCCAGAAAGAAGGATGGCAGTCGCCGACTTTGCATTGACTATCGGGAGTTGAACAATGTCACTGTGAAGAATCGGTACCCATTACCAAGGATTTATGATTTGTTTGACAATATGGGAGGTGCTTCTATTTTCTCAAAGTTGGATCTTCATTCTGGTTATCATCAAGTTAAGGTGAAGTCAGTGGATGTTCAGAAAACGGCATTCCGGACAAGGTACGGGCATTACGAGTTCTTAGTGATGCCGTTTGGAGTTACCAATGCACCGGCTATGTTCATGAGTCTGATGAACAGGGTACTCTTACCGTTTTTGGATCAATTTTTTGTGGTATTCATTGACGAAATCTTGGTATATTCTCGGAACCGGGAGGATCATACTGAACATTTGAGGGTTGTTCTGCAGACTTTGAGGGAGATCCAGCTGTATGGGAAGCTTAGTAAGTGTAAGTTTTGGCTGGACTGGGTTTCTTTTCTAGGTCACATTATTTTCGGTGATGGTGTTTCTGTTGATCCATCGAAGATCTCTACTGTCAAGGATTGGCCGGTTCCAAAGTCAGCATCTGAAGTGCGAAGCTTTCTTGGATTGGCAGGGTATTATTGGAAGTTCGATCATGATTTCTCTAAGATAGATGGACCCTTGACCAGTTTGGCAAAGAAGGAGCAGAATTTTACTTGGGATGAGGCTTGTGATGAAGTTAATGCAGAGTTGAAGTGTCGGTTGACGTCAGTGCCTGTACGGACTATACCTGATAGTTCGGGCGGTTCTGTGATTCACTGTGATGCTTCAGGTAGAGGTCTGGGAGCAGTGCTGATGAAGCGAGGCCGAGTTGTTGCCTATGCATCCAGGCAATTAAGGCCTCATGAGAAGAACTCTCCCATGCATGATCTGGAGCTTGCAGCCATGATTTTTGCTCTAAAGTTATGGAGGCATTATCTGATTGGGGATAAAAAGGATATTTTCACATATCACAAGAGCCTCAAGTATGTGTTCATGCAGAATGAGTTGAATATGAGACAAAGGAGATGGTTGGAGTTGATGGCAGATTTTGGCAGCAATTTGTAGTATCACCCGGGTAAAGTGAACATGGTACCTGATGCTTTTGAGTAGAAGACCTACTGCTTTGTTCCTTACTAATTAGAAGGAAATAGTGGAGGATATGAGAAGGCAGGAGTTGGATGTGATACTTCCTGGGTCAGCACAGCAGTTCATGATGTTGTAGTTGCAGCCTTCTTTGGTAGAGCAGATCAAGGGAGCCCAAGCGGGCGATCAGCGGTTGCAGAGGTTTTAAAGTGAAGTGGAAGCAGGCTTGAGAAATGATTTGATCATTCATTCAGACGGGTATCTTCGTTTTGGCTCTAGGTTGTGTGTACCTAGAGAAGAAGTCAGGCAGAAGCAACTTGAAGAAGCTCATCGGTCGCCCTATTCTATTCATCCAGGAAGTACTAAGATGTACAGGGATCTGAAGCAGTATTTTTGGTGGCGTGGTATGAAGAGAGTTGTGGCAAGGTTTGTGTCTCAGTGTTTAATCTAGCAGCAAGTGAAGGCAGAGCATCAGAGGACCGTGGGACTGTTGCAACCTCTTCCAATCCCATAGTGGAAATGGGTGGTGTGGCAAGGTTTGTGTCTCAGTGTTTAATCTATCAGCAAGTGAAGGCAGAGCATCAGAGGACCGTGGGACTGTTGCAACCTCTTCCAATCCCATAGTGGAAATGGGTGGACATCACTATGGATTTTGTGACAGCTTTGCCAAGGACCCTAAGGGTCATAATGCTATCAGGGTGATAGTGGACCGATTGACGAAGTGTGTCCATTTCATTCCCTTCCGAGTGGGTCAGTCCACTGAGAGTTTGGCAGAGAAGTGCATTCAGTAGGTTGTGAGAATGCATGGAGTTTCTTTCAGCATCTTATCGGATAGAGATACGAGATTCAGGTCTCAGTTTTGGGAGAGTCTGCAGAAGAGCTTGGGATCCAAATTGAGCTAAAGTACAACGTTCCATCCACAAACAGATGGACAATCAGAAAGGACGATTCAGACCCAAGAAGACATGTTGAGATCCCTTGTTCTTCAGTTTGGAGGTTCGTGGGAAGATCATCTGTACTTAGCCGAGTTCTCATACAACAACAGCTATCATATGAGTCTCAAGGCAGCACCATTTGAGGCTTTGTATGGTCGCAAGTGTAGATTGCCGGTATGTTGGGATGACATTGGCGAGAGGAAACTTTTGGGGCTTGAGTTGATCACGAAGACAGTTGATGTCGTGGCTCAGATCAGGAGGCATTTGCAGGCTTCCCAGGATAGGTAGAGGAAGTGGGCAGATGTTCATCGAAGGCCTTTGGAGTTCGAAGCAGGGGGCCATGTGTTCGTCAAAGTATCACCATGGAGAGGCGTTATCCTCTTTGGTGGTGGGGGCAAGCTGAGTTCCCGGTAAATTGGGCCATTCGATGTTATGGAGCGAGTAGGCAAGGTGGCCTACAGGCTTGCTCAACCCCCGACACTGTCTGGAGTCCATGATGTATTCCAAGTTTCCCAGCTCAGAAAGTACAACAGGGACGACTGTAGCGCCCTGAATTTCCAATATAATATCTCAGAAATACGTGGCACAATTTCCCGCATCTACCTCAATGTAATAGCAAACATAGCCGAAACACAAATAAAATTTTCAACTTTTATTATATCGGTCTTTACAAAACACGGCGGAAAATTAAATACCTTGAATTGCAAATTCTTTCTTTTACAACACATTGTTTTACAATTTACATAAGCCACATAATTAATCTACCACATGCATCCAATCCCAAGCTATAGGTACCTACCTGTAAAACATGAGGATATAGATAACCCTAACCCACAAAACTACGGGGTCAGCCATAACAGTGTGAGTGTTACCAAAAGAAATGCAACATAAATTAAGTCATGATCAACACATAGTAACAGTAGTAATGAAAAGAATATGAAATCACAATAAATAAAACATGAAAACATAGTGTGAAACTAGACTAAGTGTCAAGTGTAGGAAACAGAAAACAACATGCATAAAACCAAGTCAAGAAAACTCCAATGCTATATGTTGACTCTCTAATGCATACTTGTCGAATCTATGCTCCCCACTCTACATAGATCCGGGGCAAGCCCTTAACGCTCACCACTTAATAGGGTTAAATCCCTCGTTATGAAACTAATCCTACTACGATGAATACTGTGAGATTTAGATAAACTGTAAGTATTCAGTCCATGCCCCGATAATTCCGGAGGTCAATCTCTATCCACAGCTAATTTCGGAGACTATTTCACTCACACATGGGAATCTTCGAGAATACTCCACACCGCAAGCTATGGTGCCTCATCACACGAATACCCCATGAGTGTCACCTCGGCCCTGATAATTCCGGAGATCAATCCCACACCGCAGGTAATTCCGGAGACTATTTCACTCACGCTTCGATAATTTCAGGGATTATCTCACACCGCAAGCCATACTGAGGTCTATAACCCACATATGCACTCATTTCATCGTATCACCATCTAGTGTCAGTCCTTATCTTTTTAAGTTAATTAATTAATTACGAATCTCCTAGAGTTGGTGTACCCTACCGGACCTAACTTAACTGATTAACAACAAAACCACAACTGGCAAAACTACAAAAATCTCAACTGCCGGTGTACTAGGGTCCCACACACCCTCTAGAGACTCAAAACTCAACCATCAACCCAAAATCTTTCATAAAACTCACAATTCCATTATCAAAACGTTTATATCAAGAAACTTCTTAAATCAACAAGTCCAAATTCATTTAATATACTCATAAAATTTGCAGAACTGAAATAAAATATTAAATCCATTAAATAACTAAAAATCATATTTTGAAGTTGTAGAATATCACAAAACAAAAATTTCTTCGAAAACCATATATCTTTCATTTAGTAAAGTCACATAAATTTAATTTAAATTCTATTATAATCAAAAGCTAACTCTTTGTAAAATGTGAAGCAAAAACATCATCTAAAACAGTAGATCAATAATCCATGATATTGAAGAAACAATTGTTCAAAAAAATGAAGAAAATCCAATAAAAACAGCTAGTAAAACAACTGACGGTCGACCGCTCAAACAATGCAAAAACAGGGCAGTCGACTGTCAAGTGAAAAGTCCAAGATTAAAGATTGCGGTCGACCGCTAGCTGCTATATAGCCAGTCTTAAGGTTTGTGCATGTTTCAACTGATACACTAATTCCACTTTGTAAAAACACAATTTTGTAAAACCAAATTCCTGAGAAGATTAAATATAACTTGTACAGCATATAGAAGTTTATAAAACTTATCAAAATCACATTAAGATCACAAAAGTGTAATTTTTCACAGATTCGTGAAATCAGTGAAGTGGTATATGTATATGTATGTTTAGGGTATTGAAGCATCAGTTATAGCTTCAAAAAGTCACCAATAGGAGTAGTATATAGATCTAATCATCCTCGATATCAAAACAACTCACTACCACTTGAAAACTTCACAAAACACTAAATTTTCGACAATCCTTCAAATAGTGTACATGAGTATATATATAGATGTATATTGGTAAATTAAGCATCAGTTAAATCATCAAGAAAACATCGTATATGAGCAGTATAATTTCCAAAACCATCTCAGCACTAAAACAATTAAGATCCAATTGAAAACTTTGCAAAACACAAAAAAACTCAATTTTCGGCCATACCCTTCATACCCGAATTTTAGTTACTCAACCCTACTTCAAAATTTGATTCTCTTGATTCAAAAACTCATCTTGTAATTCATAACACCCTTACACAACCTCTTACATCACTTGCCTATGAAATATATGCAATCTTAACATGTTTCAGTCAAGTTCTTCATCAAAATCCAAACAGTACGTACATACCTACACACACAGTAAAGCCTATCTTTTGTTCACTTTTTACGATAATCATCATACAACCCAAAATATGCTCAAGCAGCGAGTATTATGAAAGAAAACAACCTACTCATGATTTCTATTAGATTCTCTAACAATCTCAATCATCTATATATAGTTTTTATTATCAATAGCATGGGTTTCATGAAAAGACTCAATTTTTATTCATCCATACATCAAGAATTCATATTATGATCATACAATCCCTAATCATGCTTTCTAATACAAAAATCATCACATACGACATGCATAGAACAATAAGAAAATAAACATATGTCACTCACCTTTTTGAAGAATCAACCAAAGATAATAAAGAAAATAAGAAAATCCTTCATTTCGCAAGAAAATCAAGATCCTCGCTTCGAAAGTACAAGAAAATAATAATAAAGAAATACTTTTGTGTGGTGCAGCAAAGAGACGACTGCACTCTCTTATTAATAGGCTGGAAATAGGGTTTCCAGGGTTTTTGAATAGATTTATAAAATATCCCTTTTTGAATATATCTTTACATATATAAATCCTTATACTTGAAAATTAGATAAACCAATTAAATAAAAGTTTAAAAACAAAAAGAAATACCCAGATCTGGCCAGCACTGTGTTTACATTCAGAAAAATGAAATTTGTACTTTTTTGTCCTCTAAGTGGCAATTTTGCAAAAAAGACCCTTCTTTAACAAAACTTGCAAAATAAACCAATTTCATCAAAATAAAAGGTAAAATCTTTAACTCTGAGTTGACTAGCCATCATGTTCAGCCCAAAAATCTAAAAATCTGGAGTTTTTACTCCAAGTGGTTATTTTGCACAAAAGCCCCTCTTTTATAATATTTACAAATAGGTCAAATAAATATCAGAAAAATCCAGAAAATTCACAAATAATACTTACTGATAAATAATAAATCTCCTCCAAAATAATTTTTGATTTTGAACTTCCCAAAAAAATATTTGCACGTATTTTGCACGTGTAAAAGGTAAATTTCATAAAAACTTTGTTAAATCACCAAAAATCATTTTGATTAATTTTAAATCTCAAAAATCATTATTTAAAAGTCTAGGGTGTTACATCAATCCCTCCTTAGAATAGTTCTGTTCTCAGAACTACTACTAATAGGGACCAAACAATATGAGCAAAAGGAAATGAAATCTCATAGATGGAAATATAGTTAAGAAATACAATTACACGAGAGAATGTCATCTAACAAAAGAAATACAATTTAATCAAAGAGTACAATCATACAAAAGAATACAATCATACAAAAAGCTCAGGAAAATCCTTCTGCATGCGCTCTTTGACTCCCAAGTAACTTCCTCAAACTGCTGGTTCCTCCACAATACCTTGACCATAGGTATCACCTTATTCCTCAATACCTTCTCCCTACGATCAACAATCTCTATAGGTTGTTCCGTGTAGCTCAAGTTCAAATGTAGACCTTCAAGAACTTCCACCAACTGATGACTGATCTTGCACATACTTCCTCAACATCGACACGTAGAACACATCATGCACTTTTGCCAATTCCTCCAGAAGCTCCAACCTATATGCCGTTTTACCAATCCGCCCCAAAATCCTATATGGCCCAATATACCTTGTCGCCAACTTACCTCCCTTTCCAAACCTGATCACTCCTTTGGTCGGAGACACCTTGAAAAAAACTGCATCCCCAACCTCAAACTCCAAGTCTCTTCGTCAAGTGTCTGCATAACTCTTCTGCCGACTCTGACCCTGACCAACCTCTTGCGAATCAATGCAATGTTTTTCGATGTCTACTGCACAATCTTAGGCCCAAACATCTGCCTCCAGCCAACTTCATACCAACAAACAGGTGTCCTGCACTTCCCCCCGTACAAAGCTTCATACGGGGCCATCCCGATACTCGCATGGTAACTGTTGTTATAAGCAAACTCAACCAATGCCAAGTACCTCTCCCAATTGCCACCAAAATCTATAACACAAGCCCTCAGTATATCTTCCAATACTTGATTCATCCTTTCAGTCTGCGGATGAAAAGTAGTACTGAAATTGGTTCTGGTACCCAAAGATGCTTGCAAACTCTTCCAAAACCTCGAAGTGAACCTCACATCCCTGTCGAAAACAATCAACACAGGAACTCTATGAAGTCTCACAATCTCATCAACGTACAGCTTGGCCAATTTCTCCAATGACCAAGTAATCTTCGTGGACAAAAAGTGAGCTGACTTAGTCAAACGGTCCACAATAACCCAAATTGAGTCATTGCCCTTTGGACTCCTCGGCAACCCTATGATAAAATCCATGCTGATATTCTCCCACTTCCACTCCGGAATGGGCAATGGTTGCAACAAATCTCCAGGCTTCTGTGTAACGCCCCGATTTCCACGTAACTGGAAAACCGTGACACATGCCAAGATCTTTTCTTCAATTAGTCACGATACACAGAAAAAGCTGGAAAATTTAAAACTTTTTATTCAACACAGAGTTATTACACAATAATTACAAATATCAATTTGTAATATCAAACTGTAACGCCTGCCCATTTTTTCTTTTTGCCTCCAAAATCAATTCTTCCAATTTCTATATCACTTTAAATATAAACTAAGATAGTTATGTTTCAAAGAAAATTTTGGCAGAGTCTCCCCTGTAATTTCTACCCCAAAACACAAAAAGCTTACGGAATTCTGCTCTAAATTTCGTAGCTCACATCACAGGCAATAATATCACGGGCTTCCCAGGCCAAAATAAGCAGAATTACACAGGCAATATATATATATATATGCTCTGGGGGCCAAACTCATAATAGAATATCAATTATCAAATAAAAACCATAAATTCCTTTGAAAACGTAGTAAGTTTTTAGAAAATAACTTGTAAAAACATACCACAACGCCCGGTACTCCACAACGAGATGGGTACGGGTAAAAACCATACCATGCCACTCCACACTATACTCATCATCATCATCCACATACTTATACATCAAAAATACAATTTAAAGCATAAATTTCACCATTTACATAATTAAACCTTAACCAATAATTTATAAATTGAAGCTCCACTCCACAAAAACCTGTACCTACACCTCACCTCTGCACTGCTGAGAACCTGTAACAGTAGGGGACCTAGGGTAGTCCAGGGACTCCCTAACCCCCAAACACTAAGGGATTAGCCATTTCTGGTGTGAGTATAATTTATTAAATAAGTAAATAATTTAAACTTACAAGTAAAAACATAACGAACTCATAATTACCAAGATAAACAAATCATACTTGACATCTGAACATGTAAACATCATAAATGGGATTTCACATCAGATACTCTCTGAGTCATCACCTATATGTATATCCATACCCGCTCATAACATAGTTATCTTTATTAACCATTTATATAACCACTCTCATAATATAGATATTGATCTTATTGCATTATATCACGTATCACTTCATAAACATATGCATTCATTCTCATACTACCATATTCATTCATGTCCAACCTAACATCTCATTGCACATTACCATTTACTTGCATTTCATCACAATATACTCCATATCCCAACCATAGTTTGGGTAATAACATATCACACCCCAAAGCCGATAGCTTAGGTGATGATCACCGCACTCCAAGCTGAACTTGGCTAATATCACATCACATCCCAAGCCCATAGCTTGGTTATTAATTTACTTCAACTATCACACTCGCAATTCATCTTGAATGGAAAAAAAACGTGTACATATAATTGATGTGCCAGTGTATGTTATGACTTAACTCTAATGCAAGATTACCAATACAATGATGCTCTTATTCTAATGCGAGCAAGTCTCCGGAACAGTATGCATCCCATACTACATACGCCCCATCTCAAGTCGTTTCTCCATATATAGGGATTTGAACCTACGTTATGAATTTCTATTTGTACACATCCTGTTCCTAACTATACAACATGACTGATGAGATTGCAGACGTGGTCAAGTCCCACCAATGCAGTACGCTCGTAGTGTCTATGTTTGCCACTACTACCCGACATGCCGGACCTCACTCAAAAACAAGGTTGCAGGTACGGTCTAGTTACGTTACTGCAGTCATATAGTGGTGTCCATGTTTGTCACTATTGCCCAGTGTATCGGGCCTCATTCGAAAATCAAAAGAACATAGGGTCTCGCAAGCGCAGGGTAGCACGAAGCCTACCCTGTGGCACCCCTGGGGTCTCGCAAGCGCAGGACTGCACATTACATCCTGTGGCACCCCAAGCCACGGTATTTCAGGAATTAACAGAAGAGATACGCAACCCGTGCTCCCAACTCGTGAGAAGACACCGTACGTATCCCTTTGACAAGAAGGTACAACCCAATAACACCGCCTAGTGTCGGCCTATAGGATAGGTCGGATCATAAGGAATCACCCTTAATACCAACTCTTTCCCTTCGGCGAATAATGATAATATGTAATGGTTAAGTTGTAATAGTCATAAGTTACTATCCTAACGATGTCACTAACCCTGAACAATCCTAGGGATGACAATATTATAACACCACATGCTAGGTCTTAAATTAGACTTTGCAAGATAACTCTACTAGGCTGCTCAACCTAGACTTACCAGAATCTCTCAGGATCCGGTTCATGGCCTATCGATCCAAGACCCTGGCAATACGAACGCATTCGCATGCTACTACCCTGAACTTGGATTTCGTCACACTCCGATCCGCGATTAACCAACAGTTAAGATCTGACGGCACCCGCGAAGTGACTCGTCCACAGTCCCTTAGGAGTAAGGTAAACACATGTCTTGATGGTCGATATCTCTAGGGCAATGATATCACCCTAGATGAGCACAACAAACTGCGTATTAGCTAAGAAGCTACATACGAGTAACCAAAAACACATACGAGCTGAACAGCTACGTATGGGACCAACAGCTACATACAGGCTAGTCGAGCCGCGTATGAGACAATATGCATACGAGCTAAATAAGCTATGTATGAGACCAACATCTACATACGGGCCAGACGAGCCGCGTATGAGACAATATATATATGAGCCAAATAAGCTATGTATGAGACCAACAACTACATACGGGCCGGTCGAGCCGCATATGAGACAACAATATACATACGAGCCAAATAAGCTACGTATGAGACCAACAGCTACATACGGGCCGGTCGAGCCGCGTATGAGATAACCACATACAAACAACCATACAGGTAATCAAACCTAGAAGCAACCAACCGTGCTTAGTTGTAACTCCTGTTTTCCCAGAAAGGTATTTTTTGATATTTTCTGTATTTAAAATTTTTGCAAATTATTTTTCGGTATTCAACTATTTTGTCAAAAGGTATTATTGGATTGTTCTAATTAAAATCTATTTTGATCCATAATTTTAGCTGAAATAATATTCTATGACTTTTGTATTTAATACAGTTCTTGTTATTGTTATTATTACCCTCATTATTTTTATCATTTTATGATTGGTAATATTGTTACTATCCGTATTATTTTGCTAGTGTGGTTATTGCATTATTATTTTATTTTAATTGTTAAAATTATATTATTTCATAAATTATAATTATTAGTTATTGTATTAATTTTCTTATTGGATTATTTCATTATATATTAATTTTCTTGTATTTTTGACCTCCTTGTGCTGATTGTGCGCCGTTTGTCCGTTTTTCGTCAATTTGAGATCTTTTCCTCATTTTCTTGGTCCTGTTTATATTTAATTATTATTTTTGGGTTATGGTGAATTTTTTAGAAGTGTTTTGGCCAATTTGAGTTTTTTTGGCCCTTAAGGAGATTTTTAGGAGCCATAGGATTCATTGCATTTGAAATCTACCCAATACCCATTACCCAATTGTATACCTATTAATTCCTATTGATATCCACTACCCATTAACCCACATTTGACCCATATAAATAACCCCCTAATCTCCCAAAACCTTAACCCTAATCTTTCTCTCTCCCTCTCCTAATTGTAACCGGCCTCCCCTCCTTCTTGACCCCCGGCCTGCACTTCCATCTCCCAAACCGACCTACTTCCAATCCCCTAGCCGGCCTCCCTTGCTCCCATACTCCTCCATCCACCATACTACACGACCCTAATACATAAAAACTCAACTTTTTCCCTCTCCTTTAGTTGCCGATCACCCAAATCAGTACCATCTTCCCAAGATAGTACCTCAACCTATCTCTTTGCTGATTTTGACAAGTGGGCATCTCCCACTTTGGTTCATGCGTCAAGGAGACGATCGTAGGCAAGTTTCGGCTCGTGGGTTCGCTTGATATCGCGCGTGGAAAGACTTTTGCTCGTGGGTTTTTATTTCTAGGCTTCGTAGTGTCGCGTGCATCATCAAAGAAGCATGTAACTTGTACATAATTTCATTAGGTTGATACAAGTCGAAAGTTCACACATAGGGTAGTTTGAGACTAGAGACGGCCAAAGATGATAATTTTATTTGTGGGTTTCATCTCTATTGTTCAAAATAGGCCATAGATGACTTAGAACATGAGTTTTGATAGGTTATGCCATAGGTTTCACCCAAAGCGCGACTTTGATCGCACAGGTCAAATAGCGCATGAACCATGTTTGATGGATTGCCCACATGAAAATATTAGGTTTTGACATGTTAGAAACCCTTAGACATGATATTTAGATGATGGGTATGCAGCGTTTCGAATCTGGATGAGTTTGGATCATTTTTGTAGAAGTTATGACGTTTTGAAGTTTAGTTGTGAAATCTGGAAATTTGGGTTGTATTGAATATATTGCTGTTTTTACCTGGGTTAGAGTCCGAATCTCAACGTGGACATTTCTGAGTAAATTGTAGAGGATTGAATCTATTTTTTAACCCACTGGTTTCACTACGTTTGGAGTTCGTATGAATTAGTTATAATTATTTTAGTGACTGCATATCGGTAGTTTCCAGATTCAGTTAGGGGTAGATTTTATTATCTATTTATTTTCAAGATCCAAGTTATACATGATATCATGCCACAATATTTTGTCCAGTGTTTCACCATGATGTTAGGTAGTTCTCAGATTTATGTGGTATTTAAAAGATAAGTTTTGAGCGATGTCTTGTACCCCTTCTAGAATGTACTGTTGCTGTAAACTGTGTGTTGCTCTATGTTGAATGCCGTTTTCACCCTAGTTATAATTACTGTATGAAGATTTTATGTGAGATATGAAAGTTGGATAATTTTGTATACTTTCACCCCGTTTTGGCAGAAGTGGATTTTGATGCGCTGTTTGCGAGATATGCTTGATTTCGTACAACAGTGTTGAGAAATTCCAGATCCATCTAAACCATGTTTTGTGTTACTTTTCATTTTTGATAACATATCTATATTTTCTGATAAATTATGAAAATTATCATTTTGAGTCTACATATGTAGGGGATTACCCCAGAATTTTCATGGATTTATTTGATGACTATGCATGCTATTTATATGTGTTGGAAGTCATTCCCCTGTTTTCTGGCTGTACAGGAAATCTGTGTTGAAATGACTTTTAAGCTGAGATGTTGTGAACTAGTATAAGTCTTTATTATACTCTTTAGAAGCGAGTGGATGTCTAGTTTCCAGATCCTTTGACGGATCATGATTTGCACGTCTGTAGCTCTTTGAATCATTGATTTAGTGCAGTCTGGTCTAGCTGTCCTGATTACAAACACACCATTTTGCTCGTATTTGTGAATGTATAGTATCTATACTTGCTGATCTAATTCCCTGAATCTAAACCTGATTATCACCTGTTAGTTTGACATTATTTAGTGTACTCTCATGCCTGTTGATGACCTTAATAATAAAAGTAACTAAGCCGGGGTTTATGGGAAAGATCTAATAGTCGATAGTGCAGAAACGTGTACACGGAAGGGGGCCCGTGTTTTTCATTTTGCTGCATGGACCTGTTGGTTCATGTACCTGTTACCTGTTACTGCACGTGCCTGTTGGTCGTGTACCTGTTGCTGCATGAACCTGTTGCTGCATAAATCGGATGATTCGTGTACCTGTTGCTTCATGAACCTATTTTATGTTTTCTGTTCCTGAGTATACTGCCCTCTATGGTCCACTATGAAATCTAAAACGTAATTGCTTTGTTGTAGCAACCATGTAGAATGGGATGCATGTCGTGCTACCTAGATAGTAATCACACAAGACTTGAACTTAATATTCGAACATGACACTTGAATAAGATACTTGACATGATACTTGCTTACTTGATACTTGACTACATGATACATGAGACTTGAAACCTGATACTTGATACATGATTACACGACACTTGACACTTGATGCATGTTTATAGGATACCTGATTTACGCCGTGTCTCTTGATACTTTTACCATGCTAGTTTGACTAGGTTGACTCTATACCTATACCATATGCTAGTTAGTTATCCCCTTTCCATGTGTTTGTATCCTACTCTATTTTGTGACCCGGACTTGCCATTGACGGGTACTTGTGTTTTCTCTTTCCCCTTTCCTGGATTCTATGAATTGCAGATTATGGCGAACAGGTTCAAGGTGATGCTGGAGACTTGCAGTATTAGTTGCTCTTGGATTATTATTATTATTTCTGTTTCATGCTAGAACATTATATTGTATTTGTGAGACTTGTAGTATTCTTGAGTTTTGAGACTTGTATTATTTCTTGTATTTGGGCGATGTGACCCAAGATTATTTGTGTATTTCAGATCATGACTGTTCGAGATTAATGTATTTTATTTCAAGTATTCTTGTTGGTATTTGGTTCATATGTGCATGTGGTTGATTTTTTTTGGCTTCCGACTCTGATTTTAATGTGACATGTTGTAAGGATTTCTTGAACAGCTTAAGGATGATAATAATCATTCGCTGGGCTTTTGTTACGTACTCGTATTCCATATTTTTGGAAAGCGGGGCGTGACATTACTAGCAAACTTAATTTTCTATAATTAGAAGTAACAGAAGAATCTACTAACAGTCTAAAATAGGCATTCTACCAATGAGAAGCCTACGAAGCGACATCAATCTTTTATCAAGCTAACGATTATTAGTGACCTTCCTAACCCTTATTACCCATGAAAATGAGTATTGTTCACATGATAAGGTCCAACTTTACCTAGGGTCTTATACAACTAGAATCAGTGGTTTCCCTCCCCAAGTTGAACTAGACTACATGCACTAGATTCTTGGGTTCTTTCTTCAAGTTGAGCTAGAATCACCTAGGACTCATGGGTTCTTTTTAATCTTCCACTACAATCATAATACCATTCAAGTGTGGTTCCTTTAAATCTAGAACTGCTATGCAACTTGAGTATTGCGACTATAACACGATGGTTTTTCACTAACGCTACCACCACAACATGGTAGTTCTCTACTACCCTACAACTATAACGCGATAGTTCTTTACTAATACTACGACTACCACGCGATAGTTAACATCACTACTACAACAACATGATTCTTTTCTATTACTTAAGTACAAATCTACGATGGCCTTAAGCATGGTATACAATTGTAAGCATCAACCTACAACAACTAATCATGGTATATAACATAACCATTAACCCACAATAATCTAATCATGGTATATAACATAACCATTAACCCACCACACTCTTAAGTATGAATACGATTAAGCATGCACTTATAACAATCTTAAGCATGAATAATTACTACAATCTAAACATGATGCTTTACTACAATTTAAGCATGAGTGACTATTACTCACTAAGCATGGATGTCTATTACAACCTTAAGCATGGATGTGAACATTGACTACAATTCAAGCCTGATGTTGTTTCATGGGTTTATAAGCATAAATGGGTTCATCAAACTCAAGCATGATAGTTCCTAGGATGTCACATAGGCATGAATGGATTATTACTACTACCTAAGCATGGTATATCGCATGAGCCTCAATCCTACAACAATCCAAGATTCAATATATTCAAACTTCTTTAAAGCATCAAATGCGTATATAAAACCGAAGAGATCATACTCACATATTTTGATATTATTATATAAGTGTAACTCGTCCCTATATACACATACGTTATTCCAAAACCCTTGATCCAAATATGCCTTATCCGTAATTCATACCGACCATTCGGGTTATCATAAAATTCTTCTTAAAACATAAATACGTAAATAAATTCATACTCACATATTTCTTAAAACACAAAAATACGTAAATAAATTGATACTCACAAATTCCTCGAACCACAAAAATATGTAAATAAATTAATACTCACATATTTCTTAAACCGCAAAAATATATAAATAAGTTAGTACTCACATATTTCTACAATCACAAAAATACGTAAATAAATCGATACTCACATATTCCTCAACTGCAAAAATACATAAATAAATTAACTCACATATATCTTTAACCACAAAAATACGCAAATAAATTTACACTCACATGTTTCTTAACACACAAAAATACATAATAAATTAACACTCACCACATTTTGCGAAGATTCGAAGCGTCACCATGCCCCGCATCCGAAGTCGCGAATATATCCTATCACCAAATTTCAAAGCAATTAAAACTCAAATCATCCAAACCAATCATAAAAGCTAATAGCACTATTCCAAATATCACACAAGCGTTTATTGAACGCTTGGGATATACACGTGCGATGCACGTAATAATCTAATGCCTATGGTATTTTCATCCCCAAATAATTACTAAAATCGCCCCCAAAATATTCTAATAGTCCAACTATACTCTCCACTATTATAAGAGAAATAGTTCATACATATATAATTCCCTTTTTGAAACCCAAAACCCTAATTTTACTAACAACATGCAATCTCTCTAAAAATCCGCTAATTTCTCACATCTACCATTTCCAACATCTCTAAATCTCTCTACCATAATAATCCTACTCAATAGAAATTTACCCAACTTAATTTTATACAATAAAATAGTTAGGGTTTACCTTCCTGAAATCCATTCGAAAATCTGACGCTACTACGATGTAGAGAATCCCTCCATTAATCTACCCCTCGATTTAATTTGGAATCGACGAAGAATCGGAGGGGATTTGAGGTGGGGAGAAAGATAGCCGATGGGTTCTCGGTGGGGGGTCTTTTTGGGTCGGGAAAGAAGCGTGACGGAAGGAGAAGAAGGAGAAGGAAGAAGATGGAGGAGGGATGGGGTTTTCCTTTCCTTCGGCTGGCGTGAACGGGAGAAGGAGGAAAGGGGTCGGGTTCTCTCTGGGGTCGGGATCGAACCAGGAAGGGAGAAGAAGAAGGAAAGGAGAAGGAGGGGGTTGGGTTTCTTTGGTTGGGAGTGAACGGGAGGAGGAAGAAGTAGGGGGAAGGAGAAGGAGTGGGGGAGGCTTCTTCTGGGTCGGGATGGAACCAGACGGGAAGAAGAAGAAAGAAGGAAGGAGAAGGAAAGAGAAGGAGAGAAGGTGTGGGGGGGGGGGGTCTTTTTGTAAAATGTAATAATAAATAAGTAGATAGACAAATAATGTAAAGGAAATATTACATATAAGCCCCTAGTCTTAATACATTTCAAATAAAACCCAACTCTCTACTTTAATAATCCAAACAATACAAGATACATTAAAACTACTTCGTAATAATCCGTATAAAAATAATTTAATTTCGAAAATAATAATAAAATAAAGTAGACAATAACGGATATTTCTCAATTTAAAATAATAGTTATCAGAAAAATATATAATCGCGTGCAATTCTCAATTGCGCACAGATTACGATGCAAAATAGCCATATGCTATTTTTCGGGTTGTTACATTCTGATTCCCTACTTTGATCTGCCGACAAGTCAGACACCTTGCCACATCCCTCTTCATACCAGACCACCAAAAGTGTTGTTTGATGTCCTTGTACATCTTTGTGCCTCCAGGATGTACTGAAAACAAATTACTGTGTGCTTCTTGCAAGATACTCTCTCTCAAATCTGTATTCTCCGGGATGCACACCTCTCACCCATCCATAGAACTCAATCTTGGACACGGAACTCTACCAACTTGCCATCGGAAACCTGCTGCAACATCTTCTGAATCTCTGCATCTAATTTCTGACCTTCCAAAATCTACTCTCTCAAGGAAGGCTGCAGCCACAACTGAGCCAAAGACGCTCCCAAACCATGTAGTAAAACCTCGATACCTGCCTGATCAAACTCTGCTGCCAACTCTCTGTGAGTAGTGATCAAACTCGACAAACTGCTCTTCCGAATAAGCCCATCGGCCACCACATTCGCCTTGCCCGGATGATACTTAATCTCAGGACGAATGTCTTCCAATACTTCCAACCACCTTCTTTGTCGAAGATTTAGATCCTTCTGTTGATAAATGTACTTCAGGCTCTTATGGTCGGTATACATGTTGACCTTCTCACCATATACATAATGCCTCCACTGGTTCAAGGCAAAGATAATAGTTGCTAATTTCAGATCATGCGTCGGATAATTCTTCTCATGCGAACGCAATTGCCTCGAACCATAGGCAATAACTTTGCCTTCCTGCATCAAGACACACCACAAACCTCTGAGAGATGCATCGCTGAAGATGTCATAATCCTTCCCAGCTTGTGGCAAAGCTAAGATAGGCGCAGTCGTCAACCTCTCCTTTAGATCAAGGAAGCTCGCCTCGCACTTATCAATCCATGTGAATGCCACATTCTTCTAAGTTAACCATGTCAAAGGAACTGTAATCTATGCATAGCTCTGAATGAATCTCCTGTAATACCCAGCCAAACTCAAGAAACTCCTAACTTCCTTCACTGTCGATGGCCTGAGCCAATCCTTCATGGCTTCAACCTTCTGAGGTCCAGTGGCCACTCCCTCCTTAGAAAGGATATGATCAAGAAAAGCTACCTCAAACTTCCAAAACTCACACTTCGACTGCTTGGCAAACAAGTTATGCTCCTGTAACTTCTTCAACACCTTTTTCAGGTGCATAGAATGCTCTTCCTCCGACTTCGAATATACAAAATATCATCAATGAAAACCACCACGAAAGAATCAATAAACGGTCGCAAGATCTGATTCATTATATCCATGAATACTGCCGGTGCATTCATCACTCCGAATGGCATTACCAAAAACTCATAGAGTCCATGACGAGTCCTGAAAGCTGTTTTACTCACACCTTCCTCTTTGACTCGAACTTTATGATACCCTGATCGCAGATCAATTTTTGAAAACATAGCTGCTCCCCGAAGCCTATCAAACAAATCATCAATCCGTAGAAGCAGATACTTGTTCTGAATATTCACCCTGTTCAACTCCCGATAGTCAATGCACATCCTCATTGACCCATCATTCTTCTTCACCGACAACACTGGCGCACCCCACGGTGAAGAACTCGGCCTGATGAAACCCTTACTCAGCAATTCCTCAATTTGCTTCTTAACTTCATCTTGCTCTATAGGTGCCATCCTGTACGGAGCATTAGAAATTGGAGCACTCCCTGGCTGAACATTAATACAGAACTCCACATCACGCTGCGATGGCAATCCAGTAAATCTTCCAAGAATACCGTAGGAAAATCCTTGACAACTGAAATGCCTCTGTCTTCATCTGGAATCATCAACATAGATACCATTGCAGCCACATTCGGGTCCTTCTTGTTCTCTTAAAAAGTCACTGTGGGACCACCTGGTGCCTTCACCAACACCTCTTTCTTCTTGCATTCAATTGTGGCATCATATATTGCCATCCAATCAATGCCCACAATCACATCCACACCTAGAACTTACAGCTTGATGAGATCAATGCTAAATAATCTTTCACCAATCTCGATATCACAGTCCTCGGAATATCGATCAGCATTCAATTCTTCTCCTGAGGGTGTTGCCATCGACAAGACTCTGCCTAGAAACACCTTAGGTTCCACACCTAAGACTTTTGCAAAATTTGGCGACACAGATGTATGTGAAGAACCAGTATCAAATAAAACTTTTGCTTTTATTCCATTAACTAAAAAAAATCCTATTACATGAAGAATGATACTCAAATCTCCAGTTTATTCTCAAATAAAGTTTTACTTAATACATTGAATAAATAAAATTTCAAAATTCTTGCATACCCTGGATCACATCCTTTGAGTTACCCGCATCCTCATCAGTTAATGCGAACACCTGCCCCTGCCTCTGAAATTTGCCTTTGCCTGCACCAACCTTCTTAAGTTACGGGCAGAAAGACTTAGTATGCCCCTCTCGCCCACACTGGAAACAAGTCTACTTTGCCAATTTAGGACATGCTGACCTGAAGTTACCTGCCTCCTTACAGTAGTAACAAGCCACCTCCTGAGCTGCAGGTGTCTTTTGCTCTGGCCTACTAAACCTGCCCTGCTTCACTGGAAAATTCTTCCCCCTCTAACCAACTTCTGGCCTCTTTTTCCTGATACAGGTCTCCTACTTCTTCTGGAACTGATCCATATCATCTTCTATCATAGCAGCTTTCCTGACCAGCTTATCAAACCTCCTGATACCCAACGAAATCATCATTGACCTTAAATTCGGCCTCAAGCCCCGCTCGAATTTCTTGGCCTTCTTCGCTTCATCAATAATCAACTCCGGTGCATACCTTGACAGCTGAGCGAACTTAGTCTCATATTTGTGGACTGACATCAAGCCTTGCTGCAGATTCAAGAATTATGTTGCCTTCTTCTCCTCAATATCCAGAGGAAAGAAACGAACCCTAAATTCATCTAGAAAAACCTCCCAAGTCACTTGCTGATCCCCGAAAGTCCTCTTCACTGACTACCACCAGACGCCACCTTCCTTCTCTAACTGCATAATAGCCAATTTCACCTTATTTACTGCTGGGGTTTCCAGAACTTCGAAGAACATCTCCATCTGTCTAATCCAATCATCAGCCTCATTTGGATCAGACTGCCCCTTCAAAAATTTGCGGCTTCATTCGCTTGAAGGACTCAACCTGCTTGATCGAATCAACATTCACAAATATTGGTCCAGTCCCTTGATTTTGATTCAAATTCTGATTCTGTGCAATGTTGGCTGCCATGAATGCGTTCAAGGTATAATATACCCTAGAAATCTCAGTCTTAAGATCAAGTCCAGCCCCATGGGAACTCCTAGCCCCATTACCATTACCACCATTCCTGGTCCTCGGTCCTGCCATTATACTGAGTACTGCAAATGAGGATAAAGTTAGAGCATCACAACACAATTCATATCCACATAAATACCTCATGGCAAAACCTTAGTCATACCCCCAACCAAAACACCATGTTTTAACTCTATGTGATACTCACACTCTAATGTCCACACCTAGGTACTCACGCTCTAGTGTCCACACCTAGATTTATTTTTATACCATGTTTATTATTACTATTGAAGCATGCTCTGATACCAATCTCTGTAGCGCCCCGAATTTTCAATAAAATATCTCAGAAATACGTGACACAATTTCCAGCATCTACCTCAATGTAATAGTAAATATAGCCAAAACATAAATAAAATTTTCAACTTTTATTATATCGGTCTTTACAAAACACAGCGGAAAATTAAACACCTTGAATTACAAATTCTTTCTTTTACAACAGATTGTTTTACAATTTACATAAGCCACATAATTAATCTACTACATGCATCCAATCCCAAGCTATAGGTACCTACCTGTAAAACATGAGGATATAGATAACCCTAACCCCTAAAACTACGGGGTTAGCCATAACGATGTGAGTGATACCAAAAGAAATGCAACATAAATTAAGTCATGACCAACACATAGTAACAGTAGTAATGAAAAGAATATGAAATCACAATAAATAAAACATGAAAACATAGTATGAAACTAGACTAAGTGTCAAGTATAGGAAACAGGAAACAATATGCATAAAACCAAGTCAAGAAAACTCCAATGCTATATGTTGACTCTCTAATGTATACTTGTCGAATCTATGCTCCCCACTCTACATAGATCTGGGGCAAGTCCTTAACGTTCTCCACTTAATAGGGTTAAATCCCTCGTTATGAAACTAATCCTACTATGATGAATACTATGAGATTTAGATAAACTGTGAGTATCTAGCCCATGCCCCGATAATTCCACAGGTCAATCCCTATCCACAGATAATTTTGGAGACTATTTCACTCACACCTCGGAATCTTCGAGAATACTCCACACCGCAAGCTATGGCGCCTCATCACACGAACAACCCATAAGTGTCGCCTCGGCCCCGAAAATTCCAGAGATCAATCCCACACCGCAGGTAATTCCGGAGACTATTTCACTCATGCTTCGATAATTTCAGAGATTATCTCACACCGCAAGCCATAGTGAGGTCCATAACCCATGTATGAACTCATTTCATCAGATCACCATCTAGTGTCAGTCCTTATATTTTTAAGTTAATTAATTAATTATGAATCTCCTAGGGTTGGTGTACCCTACCGGACTTAACTCAACTGATCAAAAACAAAACCACAACTGGCCAAACCACAAAAATCTCAACTGCCGGTGTACTAGGGTCCCACACACCCTCTAGAGACTCACAACTCAACCATCAACACAAAATCTTTCATAAAACTCACAATTCCCTTATCAAAACGTTTATATCAAGAAACTTCTTAAATCAACAAGTCCAAATTCATTTAATATACTCATTAAATTTCCAGAACTGAAATAAAATATTAAATCCATTAAATAACTGAAAATAATATTTTGAAGTTGTAGAATATCACAAAACATCAATTACTTCGAAAACCATATATCTTTCATTTAGTAAAGTCATAGAAATTTAATTTAAATTCTATTATAATCAAAAGGTAACTCTCTGTAAAATCTATAGGAAAAATATCATCTAAAATAGTAGATCAATATAATATTGAAGAAACAATTGTTCAAGAAAACGAAGAAAATCCAATAAAAACAGCCAGTAAAACAACGGACGGTCGACCGCTCAAATAGTGCAAAAACAAGGGAGTCGACTGTCAAGGGAAAAGTCCCAGATTAAAGAATGTTGGCAGACCGCTAGCTGCTATACAGCCAGTCTTAAGGTTTGTGCATGTTTCGACTGATACACTAATCCACTTTGTAAAACCACAATTTTGTAAAACAAAATTCCTGAGATGATTGAATATAACTTGTATAGCATATAGAAGTTTATAAAACATATCAAAATCACATTAAGATCACAAGTGTGATTTTTCACAAATTCCTCAAATCTGTGAAGTAGTATATGTATATGTATGTTTAGGGTATTGAAGCATCAGTTATAGCATCGAAAACTCACCAATAGGAGTAGTATATAAATCTAATCAACCTCGGTATCAAAACAACTCAGTACCACTTGAAAACTTCACAAAACACTAAATTTTTGACAATCCTTCAAATTGTGTACATGAGTATATATATAGGTGTATATTGGTAAGTTAAGCATCAGTTAAATCATCAAGAAAACAACGTATATGAGTAGTATAATTTCCAAAACCATCTCAGTACTAAAACAATCAAGATCCAATTGAAAACTTCACAAAACACAAAGAAACTCAATTTTCGGCCATACCCTTCAGACCCGAATTTTAATTACTCAACCCTACTTCAAAATTTGATTCTCTTGATTCAAAAACTCATCTTGTAATTCATAACACCCATACACAACCTCTTACATCAGTTGCCCATAAAATATATGCAATCTCAACATGTTTCAGTCAAGTTCTTCTTCATCAAAATCCAAACAGTACATACATACCTACACACACGGTAAAGCCTATCTTTTGTTCATTTTTTGCGATAATCATCATACAACCCAAAATATGCTCAAATCAGCAAGTATTACGAAAGAAAACAACCTACTCATGATCTCTATTAGGTTCTCTAACAATCTCAGTCATCTATACAGAGTTTATTATCAATAGCATGGGTTTCATGAAAAGACTCAATTTTTATTCATCCATACATCAAGAATTCATATTATCATCATACAATCTCTAATCATGCTTTCTAATACAAAAATCATCACATACCACATGCATAGAACAATAAGAAAATAAACTTATGTCACTCACCTTTTTGAAGAATCAACCGAATATAATAAAGAAAATAAGAAAATCCTTCCTTTCGCAAGAAAACCAAGGACCCGCTTCGAAACTCCAAGAAAATAATACTAAATAAACCCTTTTGTGTGGTTCAGCAAAGAGACGACTGCACTCTCTTATTAATAGGCCAAAAATAGGGTTTCTAGGGTTTTTGAATAGATTTGTAAAATATCCCTTTTTGAATATATATATACATATATAAATCCTTATACTTGGAAATTAGATAAACCACTTAAATAAAAATTTAAAAGAAAAAAAAACAAATACCCAGATCGGCCAGCACTGTGTTTATATTCAGAAATTGAAATTTGTACTTTTTTGCCCACTTAGTGGCAATTTTCCAAAAAGACCCTTCTTTCACAAAACTTGCAAAATAAACCAATTTCATCAAAATAAAAGGTAAACTCTTTACCTCTGAGTTGACTACCCATCATGTTCGACCCAAAAATCTGAAAATCTGGAGTTTTTACTCCAAGTGGTTATTTTGCACAAAAGCGCCTCTTTTGTAATATTTGCAAATATGTCAAATAAATATCAGAAAAATCCAAAAAATTCACAAATAATACTTAATGATATATAATAGATCTCCCCTAAAATAATTTCTGACTTTAAACTTCCTAAGCAAATATTTGCATGTGTTTTGCACGTGTAAAAGATAAATTTCAGAAAAACTTTGTTAAATCACCAAAAACCATTTTGATTCATTTTTAAATCTCAAAAATCATTATTTAAAAGTATAGGGTGTTATAATGACAGTCATGTAATTGACTACTCGGAGTTGTCTGTGAGGCCGGACTTTTCCTATAAGATTCAGCCAGTCTCTATTTTAGACCGATGGGAGAAGGTGTTGAAGAATAGAGTCATCAAACAGGTTCAATTTTCTTGGAATCCTCACTCGCCGGGTGAGTCGATTTGGGTATTGGAGGAGGAGATCCGGGAGAAGTTATGTCATCTGTTTGAGTAGTTTAATTTTGTTTCTTTTGTTTTCCTTTCGGGGTTGCCCTATGTACTACTTGTATGAATTTCGAGGACGAAATTCTTCTTGTAAGGTGGGTAGGATTTGTAACCTCTGTTTTCGATTATTGTAATTTTTTTCTTCTGAGAATTATTATTTATTTGATTTTCTTCTTATTCTTTTCTAAACCCTGTAATTTGAGTATCTACGGATAGAATTTATCAATTGCTTTCAACTCAATTTTTGTCTCCCGGTCTATTTAATCTTTTCTACTGAAATTTAGTTGATCATCTTATTCAAAATTTTGTTTGTTATCATCCCCAATTAGTCAATGTATTATTAATATTTTATTATTATTATTATTATTATTATTATTATTATTATTATTATTATTATTATTATTATTATTATCTGGTTTTTTTCCTATCGGGTCTAAACCTTACCCGCTAACGTAGCCTACCCGTTAACCCCCTAAACCCTAACCCTATTTAAACATTGTACAACCCCAACCCCCTTCTTCATCTCCCGCCGCTCTCTCTCTCTCTCATCCCCGACCTCTGAACCCAACTCGACTCTCCCCCACCTCCTCCGCAGCATCCACCGCACCCCCTTGTCCTCGTCCTCACCATCATCCTTGATCCCACAGCCATCCCCCCCCCACCATCCACTATTTCCTCTTGCACCTGACGCCCCTGCGTCTCGCTGCACCCATCGACCCACTACCTTGTCGCGCCCTACCCTGAGCGTCGCCTTCAACCGTCCACCATCGTTTTCCTCCTCGTCACCGCCGACCACCTCGCAATTGCCAACTGCCATCGCCAACATTCTTGCTGTTGGTTGCTTTGTTTGCACGTAGTGTGCACGTGTTTGTAAGTGAGTGGTTGTACATGCCTTGCACGTGTCGCCGTCTAGATTCTCATCCCGTAATTGTTCATTTTCGGACTAATCATCTGTACGGGCAAGTCTCTCTTGAACTAGTTTGTTTTTTTTTGTTCAAGAATTCTTTGATCTCTGCAAGTAGATCCTGTTCATCTATCTTATTGTTATACTATTTAATTTCCGTTGAGTATATCGAGGGTTTACACGAGCTAACCCAAAATATTCTTGACTTCATGCCAATATCTTGGACTTGAACCCTAGTTCCTATTGTACATTGCATATGCACTTTATAGATAAAAATAACTAGATCCATCTTATAGATTTGTTTGATGGCTACAATGTTCCATGAATTAATTGCCTTGATTGTAAATTTGCATCGTTAATCTTAAAATTGCATGTTAATAACTAAATAGAACTTTTGTTAACTAATTTCCAGTATATTACATGCTTGTGTGATAAAATTATTATCTGTTCATGTTAAATTATTTCTAGCCTGCTGTCTACTTCTTTTTGTATCAGACTTTTGAACCAATTGTTGTAATAATTTGAATAAACTTTGTAAACATAAATTGTAGCTCCATGTGTTTATTTTCCAGATAATTTGACCGAATTGATTTCCGATATATAATCTGCTAGATATGTGACTTTTAGTACAGCTAGGTCTAGATTTCCATGTTCACAATTTTATGTGTATCACCTAGATTTATTAATAAACAGAACATGTTAACAGTAAATTTAAATTGTGAAATTAATTTGGCTCTGACTAGACATGCGTATGAATCACCCTGGTTTTTTGTGGAATTATTTGATAAGTATTCAGACCTGATTCATATATGTGAACACAATCTATAACTTACTTCCTGAACATAAAATCTGTGAAGAATAAGCATTTGAACCTATTTTCTGTGATTTTTATATATCGTGTGTATATTCGCCGGAACCGGAAGAGAGTCTAGTTTCTATAACTTCTGATGAATCCAGATTTGCTTTTCTATAGAAGCCGGAATATGTTTTTTTGTACAGTAATGTCCCGTTGTCCAGATTGTATGAATTGTGTTGATTTAATATAAATGTTTCTTGCTTTTTCTGTAATGAGTAGAATTAGTCACACCTAGCATTACACAACCTTGACATCATCTTGAATGCTCACATAGGATGAAATAAAATATTAACAAGCTGGGGTATTATGGGTTGACGTGGTAGTGAACAATCGGAGACTGTACTCGGTAAAGACCTTATTGTTTACATTGATTGATTGGAAGGTGGTGTATTGATTGCTATTGATTATTAATTATTGATTGTTAATTTTTGTTATTGGTGCCAAGTACACGATCTTTTGAGTTCACCATCACAGTCTAAAACGTTTACTTGTTTGTATGCACCGAACCTGTGGTATGGGACGCAGTACTTCGTGCATTAGATAGGTTAATAAAATGAATAATAACCCTTATTTGACATTTCTTGCTTGATCCCGTACATGGTCGTCGATATTGATTTTGAATTGAAAATATTAATTATTTCATGATTAGATATAGACCATTGACATTATTGGAATTCCTTGTTTTTGTTCTTGACTTTGATCGAGTCCTTCATTCTTGATATACCATGCCTTTTATTGTTCTCTGTTTCCTACTACTTGATGTCAATGACTTGATCTAAGGACTTTATTTTCTCTATTTCTAGGGAACGAGTTTATAGGTACTGAAGGAGTAATACCAAAAGAAATTGGTAAGCAACGATTTTAGAAGATGGGGCCCAAGAACTAATTGCTTGAATTATCTTTATGCTATTTTTCCCTTTGAACATTGTTATTGATATTGTACTTTATTTTGGGCTTTACAGACCCGAAGTTTGTTTTTATCCCAGATGTTGGATATTATGTTTTGAATCATTTCATTTATTATTGAAGTTGTTCTTCGTTTATGTGATTATATTCTCTTGCGTGATTGTGATTGTTCTTCATATTGTTGAGTTAGTCTGGTACAGCTTATGGATGGTATTTACATTATTTGCTGGGCCTTCGTTACGGACTCGTATTCTTGTATTGGAAGCGGGGCGTGACATGTATTTTCTATGTAATTTTGTATTTCAGTTCCTTATAAATTCTTTTCCATTCTAAAATTCGTTTTTATTCGTCTTGGACTTTCCATTAAAATCAATTCTAAACATCAATTGTATTTGTAGTTATTTTCGATCGATTATATACTTTAATTGTAGAAATTTTTTTCTTTTCTTATTTTAATTATTTATAACCCAGACCATGTCTATTATTATTATTTGATTATTTTAATTAATTTGAAACAATTCTATAAAATATTATTTGATTTATTAATTTTGAACTTAAGCCCAATCCTGGCCCATTCTATAATTCGTCAAAATTATTTATTTAGCAAACCATATTTAATCCCTAGTCCATATTATTTTATTATATTATTATTGATTTAAGCCTAATCTTTTATCCCTTCTATAATTATTTATTTTATTTTGTGAAGCACAAACCTAAATCCCAAGTTATTAATCCAAGCCCACACTTTTGAACCCTAAACAAATCCAATTGGATCACAACCCAAACCCACATATATAATTCCAGTTCATCAGCCCCTACTCTTCACATTCCCCGTAACTGACACTCACTTCCTCCTTATTTACTGCCCTCAATCAACAACCCCCAAATAACTCCTACTAGTAACCTGCACGTGCGATGCATGTTTTAATTAAAAATTTATTTTTTATTTTTTATAGAGTAAATAATAATAAGTAATCTGTCACTGAACTTGAGACATCCATTTACCCTGAAAGCCGAGCTCTTCCCTTCACACAACCCGAGCTCCCTCCAAACCCAAGCTTGCTTACTGTCTTCATCTCGAGGCTCTCCCGAACTCCAACAACTTCAACTCCTACTCTTCTACTATATATATATATATATATATACATACTATTATTATGCATTCTGTAGTACCGCTTTTTCTTGCGTTTTTTGGTAAAATTAAATGCTAGACCACCGTTTAACGATTAAATGATGCTCTTTGGTGCTTTTTGAAACCATGTTAAATTCTCGTTCCAATATAACCATGTTTATCAATTCCTCATATATTGTATTTTCATTGATTTCTTCAATTCCTCACATATTTTCTTTACTTTCCAGATCACTTCAACCCTATTTCAATATTTACACTAAATGTCATCTTCTACAATTTCCTTCGATAGTTACATTCAAAACATGTCAAGCTTATCTTAACAAATTGCTTATTTAGTAACATAACTACTTAAATTCCCATTCCATCACAACCATTTTCTTCAATTGCAGACACATTATATACTCTAAATTACCTGGGAATGGCCTTTGAACAGTGCCCTAATCGCGGTATTAATATTCAACACCCAAACATTCCCCATCTAAGCCCATAACAAATGTACATCCGATTCACCGCAATCTGCCAGCCAAAAACCAACCCCGGATCCCAACTACACTTCACAATCGGCGTCACCTCCAGCTGTGGTGATTGCCCCACCACCAATCTCGCATCCACATCAACAACCGCCCTGTCCCCACTCCCACTCAGCCGTCCCCTCGGCATCTTGCTGCTCGAAACCATAGCCACTGCAGTTGGTGCTGGAGGGAAATCCGACGTGGCTGTTGCAGGAGAGGGAGGAGGGACATTGTTAAGGAGCACCATAAGAGAGGCGCCTGTGTTGGGGTTAGGGTTAGAGTTTGGGGGAAGGGGAAGAAGGTGAAGGGGTGGAAGTTAAGGTTAGGGTTAGGGTTTGTGGGAGGGTAGTGGAAGAAGGGGTGAATGGCGAAGGGGAGAGGCAGTTGGTTGGGGTTCGGAGATGAGGAGGCCATGGCGGTTGATAGAGGAGTTAGGGTTTCACTAATGTGCACCAGGGATGGGGGAAAAGGGATGGCACAAGTAAAGATGAAAGTGGAGAGGACGGAGGGTGAAGAAGAAGTGTGTGAGGAAATTGGAAAGGACGATGGAAAATTACATTTCTGACCTCTGAATGTGGAGGGATCAGGGGCAAAATTTGACAGAAATAACCCTATATTATTTTTTAGCTTTTTATTGTATATGGGGGTATGATAGTAAAAAGCCGCTAAAATGGGGCTTTGCTTAATAATAGTATAGATATTATTATATTATTAATCCCCCACTATCTCTCACCGCCATACACTCTCTCTCCCTGACTCTCTCAATCCCCCTTTCTCCTCCTCTGTTTTCCCAAAAACCCAACAGACCCTCGTCGCCATTCCCCCCATCGCCGCCATGCGACTCCACCGCTTGCCATCTTCAAGCCCCTCGCACCTCAGCCACCATGGCCAAGCTCCACCTCTTCATCATCCCTTGTCGTGATCCACCTTCCCGCCACTTCTCGGCCTCGCCACTGTCATCGCAGCACCTCGACAACCCCCGAGCTCCTCTTTCCTCCACTGCTTCACCCTTCTCCCTTCACCATCGCTGCAGCCCCGAAGCACCGCCACTCGACTGCACCTCACCGCAGCTCTCCTCTCCATTGGAGCTCCACCTACAACCACACTGGTCGAACCCATCGACTCAAGCCAACTCCCTGCCTCACTCGCGATCACCTTCAACCCACTGTGACACTCCTCCACTGGTGCTACCATTCCACTTCTCTTCCATCGCCAACGCCATCACTGCCTCCACCACTGCTCTCCATCTTACCGCCAAACATCACTTGCCTCTCGCTTGCTCCAAGCGCCACCGCTCGACCTCCTGAACCCATCGCAACCCTTCCCCTTCTACATCTGCAGCTGCCTCGTCGTCACCTCCATCCTCTCGATTCTCCGCACTCCTACTGAACCCAGTCGTTGCCACTTACTGATCATCTCTGCCTTCCTCCATTGCCTTCGCACCCACCGCCTCCCGACCTGTACCCATCGACCACCACTCGAGCCAATGTCGACCTCCAGTTCTCATCGCCATCTCATCTCCACCGCCTGCGCCCGCTATCCCTTCACCGTCGGCCTTTAACCATCACACTCTAACTCCTCATCGCCATCGACTACCATCCCGCTACTCACCCTCATCGCCGTAGTACCCCCTCGTGACCCCCCGCCTTGTCCTCTTCCTCCCATCGCCTCCTCCATTGTTAGCACATCGCTACCACCCAAACCAGTCCCTTCCTGAACTCATCGCCTGCCCTGAACTTCCATCGCTCCTACTTATCGAACACCCTTGCACCTTCACCGACTACTGCTGCCAACACCGTCGACCCACCGCTGTCGGCTGCCGTTGCTGTCATTGTTCTTTGGTGTGGCTGTGCTCTCGCTGTTTGCTGTTGTTGCGCTGCACGCATTACGGTGCACATTGGTTGCACTTGTGTTCGTCGTGTCTGTAACTTTCACGTGTTGCGGGACTCTCGTCCCGTTATTCTTTCGCATTCATAGTTGTCATATAACAGGAAAACGTCCCTTGAACTCATTTTTATTGTTCTAGTTCAAGGAAACATTCACTGAACTCTGGCAAGTAATAATTAAATTGAGCATCGTAGCTAATTGAATTTCATTATGGATTCATTATTGATTCGTTATTCTTTTTATCGCATCATGTTTTAATTCGTTATATTCTGATCATGCCATTGTTATCGATACAAATTTTGAACCGTAAATTTACCGCATTATTGAACATTTAACCTTGCTGCCCTATCAATTTCTTGACTTTATACTGAGGTTTCGACCTAATTCCTGACATCGAAGCTTAAAACCTTATACATAGAAATTGTAGCACACTGAGTCTTGAATCCAAAACATCTTACGAATTCTCAATCCGATTTATAGATTAGAAGTTATCACTGTTTTAGTACTGGTACGTTATAATTTTCCGAACCGAGGCTGTGCACAAATCCCGTAAAGAACTGATTGATCGACCTAGTTACTGTGACTATAATATATCGTGTGAATATACGTTGGAACCGAAAGAGAGTCTACTTTCTAGAATCTCTGATGGTATTGGACATGTATTCCCTTAGCAGAGGAAAAGTGAATTTGAGTACCGATAGGTGCTGCTGTCCAGAACCTGTATTGTTATGTTTTTGCATATAAACTCGATATTTTTCATATTTAATGAATTGAACCATATATATTTCATGTGTTGTAAAACCCTGAGATCTTCTTGATTGTATTAATACTACCGTTCTCATCGATTGCACCTATTGTATAATTCTTGATACTACCGTTCTCATTTATCGTATTGTTTGCATGTTCATACTGATTGTTAATAAAATGATAATAAGTCTGGGTAATGAGGGTCGACTTGGTAGTGGAAAATATAAGAGATTGTACTCGAAAGGGGATAATTATCACAGCCCATATTGGTCATTATTATCGGTCATATTGGTCATCGATTGATTGTGGATTACTGAGTACAGTATCCCGATTTATCGTGTATTGTTCATCGGTTATCGGTCATCGGTCATTGGTCATTAGTCATTAGTTATTGATATGCAAGACCCGAGTACATGAACCTGTAGATTTCACCACTATAGTTTAAATGTTCACTTGATTGTATACACCCGAACATGTGGTATGAGACGCAGGATTGCGTGCATTAGTTAGGATTGATAAAAGACAGATAGACATGAGATGAACACTGAACATTGACACTGAAACTGAATATTAGTTATTGAACATTGATTCCCGACTACTGAATTATTGATTATCGACTTTTGATTTTGTTATCATTTATCAATTATTGATTCTGATATCGTTCAAAATTCTTGCTCTTGTTATATAATCCTTTATTTCTTATTTTACTGCTTGCTAATACTTTTCGCCCGAAGTTTGCTATAACGTGTACTCTTCATCTTTCTTTTGAGTTATTATTTATATAGGTACTGATGATGGGTTACTGAAGAATCTTAGCAAACTATTATTGCATTGTATATTCTCTGGCTATGCTGTAAGTTCCTATATCTTAGATATTGGTTATTCATGCTATTATTGTTCATGTGATTATTATTATTGTATCGTTGAGCTTACTGATATTGTACAGCTTATGGATGATATAAGTTTTTATACTTATATCATTCAATGGGCATCAGTTATGTGCCTGTATTTCTGTATAACGAAAAGCGGGGCGTGACATTTACAAACATGAAATCTGAAGATCTACATTTTTGGCTAGGAAGAGAGAGAGAGAGAGAGAGAAAGAGAGATCTGAAAAAGTGAAGAGATGAGAGAGAGATAATAATAAAGTTAGGAGGATTTTTGTTTTGGGGGAAAACTTTTAGAGAGAAAATATCTTTTGGGAGGGTTCCCAATTGGTTGTAAGCACGAAGTCGGGTATTGAAGTTTCGCTCGCACCATTCACTTCTTATGTGATGAAAGTGTGTATGTAATGTTTGCATGCTTAGTTGGTGGGATATAACCATGTTCACTAAAAATAAATTAATAACAATGAAGAAGGTCAATAAAGAGTTGTAACAAAAGAGGAGCTCTCGATAATGTGTTGAAAAGTTAAATGGACCAGCAATTAAATTAACGCCACGAGAGAAGGGGGTTAAAAATTTTTGTTTGCGTGAACATTTTAATATAACAAGGAGGTGCTCGTAAATTCTGGGGTGTCCTTGGTCCACCCGAGCCCCATATAACTTCGTCCCCCTAAATATAAAGACACCAGTGATATTTATGAGTAATGAAATTTTTTAGAGCATCCGCCGACATTGCCGATATATTGATTTTGGGAGTTGGGCCTTACCGATAAGAAATTTTAATATTATTTTCCAATTCTAGGAAATATCCTTGATACATGGGTCACAACTCATTTATATCCACCAACATATGGGTTATTCTGGCCAACATTTTAACAATTGTGTGTTTGGTTTGAAGTTTTTTTTCTTTTTTTTTTTCCTTATTCTAAAATCCAAAAACGTGTTTGATTAAGGTGTTTTGTGAAAAGAGTTTTCACAAAACTCCAACTTCAGTCATTCTTTCTCTACACGAGCGCAACCTTACATTTTTAGAAAACTGTTTTTGAAAACTCCAACTTGTTTGGTTAGGGTGTTTTTAGACAACTGTTTTCAAAAAACTGTTTTCAAAACAACAAACCAAACGCAGAATTGTGTGTATTATATGTATATAACTAATATGAATGAGGTTTCAGAATCTAAACCAAACTACGTCAAAAATTTTACTTCAAAATATATTTATTTATTAAGATAAAAATCTTACGCGTAAATTACTAGTTGTATCTACTGTGAGAATACCTCCACTTTAAAATAACATATGCACTAATTTAGTGCATCTACTTAAAGAGGAAAGAGAACCTCATACAAGTATGAGTAAAATTTTATTATATAAAGTACTTAAATTTATATAATGAGATTTCATTTGAATAAACCACACCGTTCATTTTGTTTTTAATGTCACACGACGTAAGTATATAAAAAAATCAACTTGTCTGGAGACTTTTTAACAATGCATTATACAATCCAATTTTGTATGTTACTAAAAATTATTTATTTTGCAATCACTTAAAATACAAATACGATATTCAAATCACTTGATATTTTATATGTGTAACTATTATGACATAAATATCAAAGTGGTTGCAAAATACCCTGTAAGAAGGAACCACCATCTACAAGTATTAAAGTATTAAGCTCTTTTTCTCGAAATTAAGACCCCCTCTGGTAGAGTTGGGGGTATAAAAAGTAGGCATTTTTGCCCGTTAGTGTATATATGATTGCCTATCAAACAAAATATAATCATTGTTCTATCAGGTATATCATATATGCTTTACATGTTATATAATTTATTATGTTTAATCTTTGGTATTTTAAGTAAGTTCCATGAGTGGACTGCATGTAATTTCACGTGTTAGACTATAAATTTGGTGGGTTGTAACTGAACAGTTTGAATTACATAGGTTATGCTTGTTTGGTAGATTAGATCATGTTTAGGATGAGTATTTTCTCTCGATTCAAATAACCTGACATGTCCGGCATTCTATACGAACAATTATCATCTGATGTGATGATATCCAATATGAACAATTGTGATACTTATATCCGATATTTAGAACCTTATCCGATATTTAGAACCTTGTTAATAATTGGAAAAAAAAAAGCTTTAAACATTTATATTATTCACTTAGCAAGACGGAGATTAATGCCAAGAGGTTTATTAAACATATCAGGGATGTAAAAAGGGGCCAAGAGCCCAAACCTGTCCATAAGCCGTTGGATCAAGTTATCCAAAAGCTTGGACTCGGCCCTCTAAAACGGTACTCTCACCCCGATCATAGGGCTGGGTCTCGGCCCGACAATTTGACATAAAATAAAGTTATATAACTTAAAAATAATAAATGTATAAATTATGTAACTTATATGTTAAAAATTTTGAGATTATGTAAACTACAGTTATAAAAGCATATTACACAATTTCTTAACACAAAAAAAAAAATTGTTATATATTTTGATATGTAAAAAAGATATGCAGAATATGCCATGATCAAGGACGGGGCCTTAGCCCTGTCTATAGGCCCTCGCGATGGCTAGTCTAGTGACTACTGTTTCTAGAGTTGACGAGCCTAGGCCCGACCACGGCCCTTAGAGTGACTGGTGAGCGCGGGCTAGACTGATCAGCCTGACCCATTTGTCTTCATCAACCAGGGACTTGACATTGTAGGCAGCTTTACATTCACGACCATGAAGACCATGGTTTCATTTCGAATAGTAGGGGCTTTGCAAGCTGTCACATCAAGGGTGACAATCCTTTTGACCTGAACTGAAACCTAGAGAACCTATGGAGGGTGTGTAGCGCCCCGAATTCCAAATATGGCTGAATTCGAGATTTCACAAGATCTTTTTTACTTCACTTCGTCCAATTTTATATGGAATTTAAAACTTTTTCAACAACAATACATTAGAATTTAAATACAACTTTGTTTTACACAGCGGAAGAATGAAAGATTACAACATTGAAAACAATAATACGACTTGTACAACTTTATCACATATGTCATCAAATGCATCATAACAGCTTTATTTCTTCAAGAATAATCCATTACCTGCATATCAACTTGTGGGTACGTCAATCACTTACAACTGACGAAAATGTTATACTCGGCTTTCCTCTCTATGCCGTATATATAACGATCTCATTACTTTAATAAAAATCACAACAATTGAATGGATAAATAAAGTGTTAAATTGTGACTACGCTAAACATGTAAGTGTATGTCATGCCTTAATGTCTAATGCACACAATTTTATACTAGGATGACACTAATGCACACTTATTTGGATTCTATGCATCACATACTATATAGGTCCTATGGCAAGCGCATACATACTCCACAATAAAGGGCTCGATCCCTCACCATGATAACTTTCTGATATTAAAACAAGGTTCAGATCATTCCATGAGTTTGAATTACAGCCCCGGAGTCCATCGCTGACTATTATAACAAATCCCACATCATGCGAATCATCCCGCAAGTGACCCTCTAGCCCCGGTATACGTATATACATAGGAGTATGGCAAAACAAAACTATCCGTCCGACTACTCAAGATCCCGGAGTTCACTGCTGACCCGTCCTCATAGTCCCGGATTTAAATATAAAAAGTCTGTTTCCCACGGAACAATCTCAGTCCACCAACTGGGTCTATAGCCTCGGAGTCCACCGCCGACTATATAGAGCACCGTACTTACGTTTGCCCAGGTTTACTACAACTTCACTTAAGTGCCTACTTATTTTATTTCTAGACAAGAATAATTTTCCAACCTAGAATTAGTTTTTGCCTTCTACCAGACTTAATCAACTTTTATCAAGATGGCCACATCTTCAAAAATCACATCTCAACATCTTTTATTTCAATTATGCCGGTAATGTGGTTTCACTAACTCTAATTCTGAGTTTTCATGTACAAGCATCATGGGTATTCATATCCTCAATAATCAAATGTCTTAAGCTCCTCATAATTTCATCTTTAAATTCATTCACAAAAAATCAATTCTTGCCACTATTCATGATCTATTCGTTTATTCACAAACACAAGTGTGCTACATGAATTTGTTGTAACAAATCTAAGTTGTCACAATATTTCAATTCACAAGCTATTTCTTAAACATGATACAAGTGTAATTATTCTTAAACGATCGAAATACTACTTTCCATCACATGATTCTATTCTCAAAATTTTATTTCTTTTTACACATCAAATATACAAGAACTATCTCTTAGTATTTCCATTTCCTTTTTATATAAAAATTAAACTTGGTATTCTAAGATTTCTTTTATTCAAATCTCAATATGTGCAAAAAGGAGTTTAAAAAAAATAAAGGAGGTGCTCTGGTTTTGAACTCAGCCTCTTTGGTCAAACCCTGTCAAAGCCCAGATCAGGACCAACTAACCAGTAAGTCCGTTGGACTTAGGTGTCATTATTCTAAACCGAAATCTTTATAAATTGATTCTTTGTTTTTGGAAATTATTTAAAGAGAGAATTAAAAAAAAGATGTGGCTATCAAGTTTCGAACCCAAGACTTATCACAACAGTATTTTTTATTTTGTAGTGGCTAACCAGTAAGTCTAAGTGTATTTTCTATTTAGAAAAGCACAAACGTTCTTTTTGTTCAACTAACTATAAAGTGTTTCTTTTTCCATGAAATGTGTTTATTCAAAAGATCAAAATCTTTCTAAAAAAATTTTAGAAATAAACTTTTCCTTGATATTAGAACTAAAAGACAGTAAACACTAAATTTTCATTTTATTAAAACTTTATTTTTCATTATCTAGATAGTTCTCTTTATTTTTCACAAAACTTGGATTTTTCTTTTCAAAACTAAAATTTACAAAAGAAAAGGGACTAGTGTCTGTGACTATTGGTTATAATCTCACTTTGACACAAATTACATTTTATAACGAATGTTCTTGAACAAAAGTGTTTTTTCATGCAATAGTTCCCACTCTTTAAAAAATAGAACATACATATGTCGACACATTATAAATTAATTTTTTCCCTTAATTATAAAGCTTAATGTGGTCAACAATATTATAAGCACAAAATTTTGCAACTTACTAACATGGTATACACAAGAATTTCTTTCTTTCATTAACATGGTGTTTGTCATAACAAAACTACTTTCACAATCTATTATACTAGCATGATTTTCATTCATAAATTTCATATTGAAATTATTCTCATATGTTAACACTATTGTAAACACAAGGTTATGCAAACATATTAGCATGGTATATTTTATTTTTCTACTTAATCACAACAACCACAACATCATTTTATACTAACATGAATTTTATTTATTCATATCAAGATTCTTCTCATATTACTGATTTTTAGCATGCAATATTCTACATTAGAAAATAAGAAGATCACCCACCTTATATGAAGCTGGAACAAATTGAAAGGAAAGAATGTGGCGCTACTTCTAGCTCCAAGACAACTCCTAGCAATGGCGTCCTTCTCCTAGCAAGCTTCTTCTCCAGAGCAAAAGAACTCTCAACCTCTTTCTTTTCTTTCTCTCTTTCTTTTCTTTCTTTCCCTTTTGATTATATGTTTGGTGCAAGAGAAATGTAGGAAATAGGGCTCTATTTACAGAATTTTAGGAGGGTTTAAAGTGCAAAAATCCCACCCTAATAATTCTTCAAATTAATTCATATGACCATTTACTTTCCTAACTCCTAAAACCTACAACCCTTCATCTCCCCACTCTTCATGAACTTAAACTCATCCTCTCTCTCTCTCCCTAGTATGAAAACTGGCCACCCCAAGCCTAGAAAACCAGCTAGATACATGTGTGCATACGCACACATGTACACTCACAAATTTAAGTACAATTTGTGACAATTCTAAGTGTGCACAAAAATGGTAACTTGTCATGTGTATGTTCACTTTAAAATTAGATTATAATTAGTGGGCTTGATCCATGTGCTCTAATTTTAATTAATTAGTTTAATTATCTAGTTGGCTCTCCTCCTAATGGGCTAGATTCTAATATTTTTGGTCCATGGATTGACTAAAAAGGCTAAATAAGTTATGCATGCTAAAAATAGATAATGAGAGTGAATAAAATAAGATTAAAAAATTGCACATGCATCATACGTGCAAAAATAAAAAATGCATTTTATTAAAAATAAATTGTGGGGTGTTACAATACTCCATCCTTAGAATAGTTTTGTCCCCAGAGTACACTTAGGAGCGAGAGAAAATACAAAAAGAAAAAAAAATTTACAAAAGTTTTCAGTGGAAGAGTTCAGGGATGATTTTTCATCATCTTTTCCTCTAATTCCCAAGTGGCCTCCTCAACAAACTGGTTTCTCCAAATAACCTTGACCATTGGTATCGTCTTGTTTCTCAAGATCTTTTCTCGACGATCCACGATCTCAATGGGACGCTCAGCATAGCTCAAATCCAGTTGTAGACCTTCTGGCACTTCTGGCAAATGATGACTCGGGTCGGGGACATAACCTCTTAGTATGGACATATGAAAAAAATTGTGTACTTGGGCCAACTCTTCTAGTAGTTCTAATCGATAAGCTGTCTTCTCAATTCTCTTCAATATCTTGTAGGGTCCAATGTATCTCGGGGCTAATTTTCTTCCCCTTCCAAAACAAATCACCCTTTTAGTTGGAGATACCTTCACAAAGAAATAGTCACCTTTGTCAAACTCCAGATCTTTCCTCCTGTTGTTGGCGTAACTCTTTTGCCTGCTCTGTGCGTCGACCAACCTCTTTCTGGTCAGTTCAATCTTCTCTGAGGTTTGCTGCACAATCTCGGGTCCATATAGCTGCCTCTCTCCCAATTCATACCAACAAACTGGGGTCCTGCATTTCCTCCCATATAGAGCTTCGTATGGCGCTATTTCAATGCTTTCCAGAAAGCTGTTGTTGTAGGCAAATTCCACAAGAGCTAGATCCTCTCCCAGCAGCCACCAAAATCCAACACACAGCACCTCAACATATCTTCCAGCACCCTATTGACTCTCTCAGTCTGCCCACCAGTTTGAGGATGAAAAGCGGTACTGAAATCAGTCTTTGTCCCCAACGGTACTTGAAGACTTCTCCAGAAATGCGAGGTAAAACGTGCATCTCGATCGGATACTATTGATAGTAGAACTCCATGCAGCTTCACAATCTCACAAACATACATCTCTGCCAGCTTCTCCATTGACCAAGTAAGCTTCATAGCTAAGAAGTGAGCTGACTTGGTGAGTCGATCCACTATTACCCAAATTATATCATTACCTTTGGAACTCTTGGGTAAACCCGTGATGAAATCCATGCTGATACAGTCCTATTTCCACTCCGGGATGGGTAAAGACTACAACAAACTGCCGGGCTTCTGATTCTCTACCTTGACTTGCTGACAAATTGCACACTTGGCAACAAATTCAGCTACATCACACTTCATTCCTGGCTACCAGAAGTATAGCTTTATATCCTTGTACATCTTGGTACTCTCTGAATGTACTGATAACAAAGTAGCATGTGCCTCCTGAAGAATTCTTTCTTTCAGTTCTGCTGGATCCGGCACACACAACCGCTCGCCATACCACAGCACTGCATCTTTCACCTAGAACTCTGACAATCTGCCAATACCAACTTGCTCTATCATCTTCTGGATCTCTGGATCTGTCGTCTGACCATCAATAATTCTGTCTCTTAAAGTGGGTTGAATCCTCAGTTGAAATAAGGAAGCTTCCACACCTTGTAAGACCACTTCAATCTCTGCTCGGTCAAGCTCTTCTGCCAATTCCTTCTGAGTTGTGATCAGCTGGGAAAAACTGCAAAGATGATAATTATTCGTACACGTAATGCCTCCATTGCTTCAAAGCAAAGATGATTGCTGCCAGCCCCAAATCATGGGTTGGATAGTTCTTTTCACGAGGTCTCGCTGCCTAGACCCATAAGCAATTACCTTTCCTTCCTGCATCAGTACGCAACCCAATTCGCGATGGGAAGAATCGCCGTAGATATCATAGTCAACTCCTGCTCTTGGCAATGCCAAAATGGGAGCGGTAGTCAATCTTTCCTTCAACTCTTGGAAGCTAGCTTCATACTGATCCGACCATTTGAAATTCACATTCTTCCTTGTGAACCCTGTGAGTGGCACAGCTAGCTGGGCATAAGCCTGAATGAACCTTCTGTAATATCCAGTCAAACCCAGAAAGCTCCTGATCTCCTTCACTGTGATCGGTCTTGGCCAGTCTTTTACAGCTTCAACTTTCTGCGGGTCAGTAGCTACTCTCTCCTTAGAAAGGATGTGACCCAGGAAGGCAACTTCGGTTTTCCAAAAGTCACACTTGGATAACTTTGCATATAGCTGATGCTCCTGAAGCTTCTTCAGAACCTCTGTTAAGTGTTTGGCATGCTCCTCCTCAGACTTGGAATAGACAAATATGTCGTCAATGAATACGACAACAAAGGAACCGATGAAGGGCCACAAAACTCTGTTCATCATGTCCATAAAAATAGTCGGTGCATTTGTGATCCCAAATGGCATGACTAGAAACTCATAGTGACCATGCCTAGTTTGGAAAGCCATTTTGTGCACATCTTCTTCTTTCACCAGAACTTGATGATACCCTGACCGTAGATCTATCTTGGAGAATACTGCTGCTCCCTGTAGACGGTCGAACAGATCATCGATTCGAGAAATGAGGTACTTGTTCTGTAAAGTTACCTTGTTCAACTCTCTATAGTCGATACACATCCTCATTGATCCATCCTTCTTCTTCACTAAAAGAACTGGGGCTCCCCATGGTGATGCACTTGGTCTGATGTATCCTTTTCTCAATAATTCTTCGATCTGCTTCTTGATCTCATCTTGTTCAACTGGTGCCATTATATATGGTGCCTTGGAAATAGGAGCACTTCCTGGTTGAACAGTGATGCTGAACTCTACATCTCGATGAGTGGGAAGCCCTGGTAGATCATCAAGAAATACAGTTGGGAAGTCTCGGACAACTGGGATCTGCTTCGCTTCATCTGGGACTTTCTGCTCTGTTAAAGTTGCTACCACCTGTTTACACTTCCTTTTACCTTGGAATATAACAGCTGGTCCCCCTGGAGCCTTCACCACAACTTCTTTGCTCTTGCATTCGATGGTGGCACTGTACAGTGACATCCGGTCTATGCCAATAATGACGTCGACTCCAAAAACTGCCAATTCAATAAGCTCGATGCCCAAGATCCTGCCTCCAATTTTGAGATCAAAACCTTCATAGTATCGATCAGTAGTCAAGTTCTCTCCTGACGGAGTAGCCACTGATAAAACCTTGCCAAGAAATATTTTTGGTTCAACTCCCAATCTTTTTGCAAATGAAGGTGACACAAAAGTGTGCGAAGATCCCGTATCAAATAATACCGAAGCTTTTATTCCATTTATTAAAATGTCTCCTGTTACATATGAGTGTTCTCATTACATAACATCTTATTACACAAATGGAAAAAGTAACAAATTAACTAAGCTTCATTTCCATACCATTGATCACATGGTCCACATCATCTGCATCTGCTTTTATCAAGGCGAACACCCGCCATTGCTTCATCTGCTTCTGCCAGGGTTGGACTGCTGCCTACTCGGTCCTCCCCGTTGAAGTTGAGGGCAAGCGGACTGAAAATGGCCCTCCTTTCCACACAGAAAACAAGTCCTGATCGGCTACGGCTTGGTGCACCCAGAAGGTATGTGGCCTGTTTCTCCACATTTGTAGCAAGTGGTACCCTTCCTGCAACTGCAATAGCATTAGCGCTAGTTGGCTTGAAGTGCTGTAATGGGGGCTGACTTCTAAAGTTGCTTGGTCCTACAGGCCTCTTGCCCGTATTCCAATTCTTCCGCTTGACTTGCATAGCTTGGAATTGGTTCATGTCAGACTCTGTTGCAGCAGCCCTTCGGACTAGTTTCTCAAACCTCTGAATGCCCAACGGTATCATCCTTAATTTCAGACTAGGCCTTAGTCCATGCTCAAATTTACGTGCCTTTTTGGCTTCGTCTTGTACCATCTCAGGCGCATACCTGGAAAGCTGATTTAACTTGGTTTCGTACTCCCGTACTATCATGCTGCCCTACTGTAAGCTCAAGAATTTCATGGCCTTCTTTTCTTGAACGTCCAGTGGAAAATAATGGCTCCTGAATTCTTCAAGGAATTCTAACCATGTGCGTTTTACGTTGCCCAAATTCCTCTTCAAAGATTGCCATCACACATTTGCATTCTTTTCCAGTTGAATGGTAGCCAGTTTCACCTTGCTTGCTTCCAGGGGTTTCCAGTACCTCAAAGACTGTCTCGATTTGTCTAACCCAGCCATCAGCAATATCCGGATTAGTCTGACCCTCAAATACCAGTGGCTTCATTCTTTTGAATGACTCGACCAGCTTTGTAATACCCTAAACTTTCATTTTAATAAAAATGTTGATTTTTACGTGTTGTGCACGTGCAAAATTTTGTATGCATATTTATTTTTATAAAATTTCCTTTTGTAGTATGAACAATTATTTCTTTCTTTTCCTTTATTTTTCTAAAAAGCCTATTTTATAAGGCCTAAACATTATTTTCTTATTTTGAGCCCACTTTAATAATTAATTATTTTATTATTTGGCCCATAAGCCTAAGCCCACTATTTGTGAAGCCCACAAACTTAATTAATCCTTTAAATTATCACAACTTGTCATGTCGGCACAAATGGTGAACAATTGATTAAATAAATTTGTACAAATTTCGAATAGGGGGGTACTAAAGGGCACGTGCATGCACGTAGTGTGCATTGCACACCTTGGAGGCCCGATTGTGCTTAAAGAGATGGGAGAGTGGGTGTGTGTGTGCATGGGTGGTTACTTGTTTATGGGTGGTTGCTACAACTTCCCCTCCTATCCTAGCCATCCATCTCTAACCATCTAGTAAAATCCTAGCCCTCCAATCCATCCTAGAACTAGTATAAATACCACCTACCTTTATGCATACTACACAAAAAATTAATTGAAAGGAAGAAATTATATAGGAGAGACATACATTAGAGAGTATAAAGTTTGAGTGTTCATTGGTGTGTCCCAAGCAAGGAGGCCGGCCCCATCCATCCACAAGTGAAGCATCGGTTTTTGCACAAGGAACAAGAAGGAGAGCTTTTGCAACACAATCTAGGAGGAGAAGGCTACTCTCTTGCATTCTAGGAGACTCTAGGAGCTTTTATTTCGTTTTTCTCCAAAGAGGTGGGTATTTCTCATGCTTCTAAATTAGAGATCATGCTAGGAGTGAATTGAGTAATTATTAAAGAGCAACTAGTTGAAATTAATGTTTGCCTAATTAGAGAGAAATTGATAATCTAGTAGATGTGTGTTAATTTGATTGCTAGATTGATTAATCATGAATGAAAGTGGATGTTTCTCGTATTTCTAGAAGTGGACATCATGCTAGGTATGTTTTAATGAAAGTATATGAATCAACTAATGAGAAATGGGAACCATGCTTGTTTCATTAAAGTAGAGTGATAATTTAGAGATTAATTGATGGATTGATTGCTAATGAATAATTGTTAATTTATGTGTTAGAATTCTCCATTTTGTATGTGCTTCATGAATGTTATAATAAATAAAAAAAAGAATTGTAATTGCAAATAGTTGATTGAATGCATCATGTGTAATTAGTTGACAAAAATAGAATTTTTATTTCTTTTTTAGAAAAGATGAATTTTGTGTTCTAAAAATGTGATAGGATATCAATAAGAAAGAAAACGAAAGGACATAGTGATTTTGTGAAAACCTAACTCTAATTATGAAGAGATGTGCTATTGTTCTCAATGTCGAAATTGTGGACATGGAACACAAACTAGGACTAAAATACATGTTTTATAGAGCTAATAATGTTTATAAAAATACTGGTTTGCTGTAGATTTATATGTGTTTAATTCTGGAAAAATTTGCTTTCAAAAGAGAAGGAAAGAAATAATTTGTTGTGAGAATTCATGAATTGTAGATATGAACACAGAACCAACTCAAAACCCAATTAAATTACTTTCAAATCGATATGACCACTTAGACCAATTGGTCGGTAGAGTCTTCAGTCGCTACAGTAGGGGGGGCTAAGTCATGGGTCTCGGGTTCGATACTGAGAATGGAGCTTTCCGTTTTGTGTTTTTAAAAAAAATCCGAAATACCGAGAGTTGATACATAGGGATAATAACCCCTATTCATATTGCCTTGGTGACTTGGCGCAGTGGTCTTGTGCACTGTCCTTTGGGCCGCTGGTTGTGGGTTCGAATCCGGTTGGGGGTTTGGATTTAAAAAAATATTTTTTTGGAATTTAATATTATTTTGAGTTTTAAAAATAGATTACAATTTAAGAAAAATATGGAATAATTACTGAAAATTATTTGGACTTTATGAGAAAATTTTGTATAACTTTTGATATAGCGTAATTGTGAAATTGAGGCTTTTTGCAAGAAAGGACTTCTTTTTTTAAATTAAATTGTCTTTTAAACAAAGGAAAAATAAATGAGATTTTTTAAAAGTTATAAAGATGAGAATTAGTAAGGATGAATTTTGAAAGTCGTGATTCGTGTAATTAATTGGACTTATAAATTGTGCTTTTAGTATGAATTAAAATGAGAATAATAGATTCGTGAAATAAATGAACTACGGAATACTACTAGTTGAAACTTATTATTCTTACGCATAAATTGTACATGAAATTGAATTATTGAGTGTGATAAGTTATGAAAGATGTGGATACATGAATACTATACTTATGAAATGTGAATTGTTATTAATCATGAAAAAACCTTATGAGCATGAAAAGCTCGATGTTGTAATTATGAGTAAAAATTGAGAACTAAGGTATAGCCCAGCCTTATACTGGCAATAAAAGAAATGTGGAAATGATATTTGAGATGAAAAGACCAAGGTTTGGGTCATGTGAAATAAATGAATAAGACCGGTATAGTGGGAGTGCTAACCCTAAGAATTGATTTTATTCATGATTCAATTGAACTAAGGATTAGATACATAGTGGAGATGTGATGAAAGTAAGAGAAAAATATTGAGTATGAGGGTCATTAGATTGGCGGCATGAGAGTATTCATAGGATGTCCCATGATGCGTCATGATAGGGCGTGGATACTGCCCCAGAGTACCGTCTCGGTGGCAACGCTCGTGGGATATTTGACGACTGCGGGTGGTGTCATGTCTATGGTAGGAGCTGAATTACCATAGGATGCCTGCATGATGAGTCATGTGTCAGTGCGTTGGGATTCCCTCCAGGGAGTCTAGACATGAGTTCGTAGGTCAGAAAACATCTAGGATACTTATCGTAGTTACAGCAGTAGATTAAGTCATGGCGAGGGATTGAACCCTACAAGATGAAGAATGGTTAAGGGCTTTCCCTAGGACCTATATAGTATGGGCTGCATAGACTCTGAACAAGTGCGCATTAGTGTCATGTAATACAAATAATTGCATTAAGGACTAAGTGCACTTTCACAACACGACATCAATAGGATAGTCTCTTTAGCTTTGTTTGTGAACAAGTGTGTGGTTTGCTAAGTATTGAGAATCGTTATACTGTTTTCGGCATAGAGAGGAAGACCGTGTATAATATTTCGTCAGTTGAATGAACTGACGCGCCCATAGTTTTACATGCAGGGTAAAGATGCTTGACAAATTGAAGTATACATGCTGTTCAAGGATTAATTCAATTGTTGTTTTATGTAATTACTGTATATTTGCTTTCGCTGTAATAATGTAAAGGTGTAATGTAACTCTGATGTAAGAAATATTTTTATTTCCTTGTAAAATTGTACGAAAGAAGTGTAAAGATCCTGTGGAACTTCGAATTCAGTTGTATTTTGGAATTCAGGGTGTTACAAGCTTGATGGCTTCGGATACGTGCATAACTGGCACTGGTCCTCTGTTCTCGGGATTATTGGCAGCAAGAGCATTTAGGGTCTGGTACACCCGAGCTAATTCTGTTTCCAAATCTAGCCCATTCTTCCTACTATACCCTTTGCCGTTTCCGATTCTTCATGCCATTTCTGAGTCATAAGATTTATCATTAATTATCACAAATAACACAGACAACAAAATTTTATTCATTTCCAAAATTTAAACTCTTTATTCAGAAAGAAAAACTTTTGTTCCAATACACCCATTACATTCCTTGAATAAAAGACATCCTAGATTCTACGGTTTCTCTTGGCTACTCTGAGCTCTCCCCGTAGGTCTTGGATTTCTTTCCTCATGTCTTCAAATTTCTGCTGTCGTTCTTCCTTGTCCCAGCAAGTGATGCGGTCCAACTTGGCAAAATGTCGATCATTCACGAGTCGGACATTCTCAAACTCGCACACTTGAAAGTTCAGCTCCCGGATGCGCTCTTTGTCCTGTTCCTGTGGTAACTCCAAGTGGTTAACTTTCCACTTTTGTGCATCCAATTCCCGTCGAAGAGAAGTAACAAGGTCATTTGGGTTATTTGGGAAGAGTTCTTCGTCTGGGGAGTCTTCGGGAAGAACAGGCGGAGGTGGAGTAATCTCCCTGGACTCGGGAAACTCTTCTTCTATCTCAAATGGTTCTTTTTCCTCCTCTGGTTCTTTTTCAGGGTCCTCTTCTTCTTCCATTGGTTCTTCCTCCTCATCCTCGGGGTGGACAAACCAAGGTACCTCATTCTGGTGATCATGTTGATTAGCCATCTTATAGGGAAAAGAGTAGAAAAATGCCATCTTATAGAGCAACACAAACATAAGTTTAAATCTCTACAATTTGAAACTCACACGCTAGTCTCCACTCTAGGGTGTCGTTCCTTATAAATTTGTACTACTTGTGAAGCATGCTCTGATACCATCTGTAACGCCCCGAATTTCAAATAAGGCTGAATTCGAGATTTCACAGGATCTTTACTTCACTTCGTACAATTTTACAAGAAATTTAAAACTTTTTCAACAACAATACATCAGAGTTTAAATACAACTTTGTTTTACACAGCGGAAGAATGAAAGATTACAACATTGAAAACAATAATACAACTTGTACAACTTTATCACGTAAGTCATCAAATGCATCATAACAACTTTATTTCTTCAAGAATAATCCATTACCTGGATATCAACCTGTGGGCACGTCAGTCACTTACAAATGACGAAAATGTTATACTCAGCTATCATCTCTATGCCATACATATAACGATATCATTACTTTAATAAAAATCACAACAATTGAATGGATAAATAAAGTGTTAAATTCTGAATACGCTAAACATATAAGTGTATGCCATGTCTTAATGCCTAATGCACACAATTTTATACTAGGATGACACTAATGCACACTTGTTCGGATTCTATGCAACCCATTCTACATAGGTCCGAGGGCAAGCGCCTACGTACAACATAATAAAGGGCTCGATCCCTCACCATGATAACTACCCGGTAATAAAACAGGTTCAGATCATTCCACGAATTTGAATCTCAGCCCCGAAGTCCACCGCTGACTCTTATAACAGATCCCACATCGTGCGAATCATCCTGCAAGTGATCCTCTAGCCCCGGTATATGTATATACATGAAAGTATGGCAAAACAAAACTATCTGTCCAACTACTCAAGATCATGGAGTCCACCACTGACCCGTCCTCATAGTCCCGGATTTAAATATAAAAATCTGGTCTCCCAAGGAGCACCCTCAGTCCACCAATTGGGTCTATAGCCTCGGAGTCCACCGCCGACTATATAGAGCACCCCACTTACGTTTGTCCAGGTTTACTACAACTTCACTTAAGTGCCTACTTACTTGATTTCTAGACATGAATAATTTTCCAACCTAGAATTAGTTTTTGCCTTCTACCAAACTTAATCAACTTTTATCAAGATGGCCACATCTTCAAAAATCACATCTCAACATCTTTTATTTCAATAATGCCGGTAATGAGGTTTCACTAACTCTAAATCTCAGTTTTCATGTACAAGCATCATGGGTATTCATATCCTCAATAATCAAATGTCTTAAACTCCTCATAATTTCATCTTTCGATTCATTCACAAAAAAATGAATTCTTGCCACTATTCATGATCTATTCGTTTATTCACAAACACAAGTTTACTACATGAATTTGTTGTAACAAATCTAAGTTATCAAAATATTTCAAGTCACAAGCTATTTCTCAAACATGATACAAGTGTAATTATTATTAAAAAATCGAAATACTAATTTCCATCACATGATTCTATTCTCAAAATTTTATTTCTTTTTACACTTCAAATATACAAGAACTATCTTTTAGTATTTCCATTTCCTTTTTATATAAAAATTAAACTTGGAATGCTAAGATTTCTTTTATTCAAATCTCAATATGTGCATAAAAAAATCAAGGAGGTGCTCTGGTTTTGAACCCAGCCTCTCTGGTCAAACCCAGTCAAAGCCCAGACCCAGACCAACTAACCGGTAAGTCCATTGGACTTAGGTGTCATTATTCTAAGCCGAAATCTTTATAAATTGATTCTGGGTTTTCGGAAATTATTTTAAAAAAGAATTAAAAAAAAGATGTGGCTATCAAGTTTCGAACCCAAGACTTATCACAACAATATTTTTATTTTGCAGTGGCTAACCAGTAAGTCTAAGTGTATTTTCTGTTTAGAAAAGCACAAATGTTCTTTTTGTTCAATTATCTATAAAGTGTTTCTTTTTCCATGAAATGTGTTTATTCAAAAGATGAAAATCTTTCTAAAAAATTTTAGAAATAAACTTTTCCTTGATATTAGAACTAAAAGATAGTAAACACTAAATTTTCATTTTATTAAAACTCTATTTTTCATTATCTAGATAGTTCTCTTTATTTTTCACAAAACATGGATTTTTCTTTTCAAAACTAAAATTTACAAAAGAAAAGGGACTAGTGTCTGTGACTATGGGTTATAATCTCACTTTGACATAAATTACATTTTATAACGAATGTTCTTGAACAAAAGTTCTTTTTCATGCAATAGTTCCCATTCTTCAAAAAATAGAACATACATATGTCGACACATTATAAACTAACGAAATTTCATTCTTTCTTTCTTTTTTTTCTTAATTATAAAGCCTAATGTGGTCAACAATATTATAAGCACAAAATTTTGCAACTTACTAACATGGTATACACAAGAATTTCTTTCTTTCATTAACATGGTGTTTGTCATAACAAAACCACTTTCACAACCTATTATACTAGCATGATTTTCATTCATAAATTTCACATTGAAATTATTCTCATATGTTAACACTATTGTAAACACAAGGTTATGCAAACATATTAGCATGGTTCATAACATCAAGTAATTCTTTCTCTTTAGTTAACATGGTATATTTCCTTTTTCTACTTAATCACAACAACCACAACATCATTTTATACTAACATGAATTTTATTTATTCATATCAAGATTCTTCTCATATTACTTATTTTTAGCATGCAATATTCTACATTAGAAAATAAGGAGATCACCCACCTTATATGAAGCTTGAACAAATTGAAAGGAAAGAATGTGGCGCTACTTCTAGCTCCAAGACAACTCCTAGCAATGGCTTCATTCTCCTAGCAAGCTTCTTCTCCAAAACAAAAGAACTCTCACCCTCTTTCTTTTCTTTCTCTCTTTCATTTCTTTCTTTCTCTTTTGATTATATGTTTGGTGCAAGAGAAATGTAGAAAATAGGGCCCTATTTATAGAATTTTGAGTGGGTTTAAAGTGCAAAAATTCCACCCTAATAATTCTTCAAATTAATTCATATAACCCTTTACTTTCATAACTACTAAAACCTACAACCCCTCATCTCCCCACTCTTCATGAACTTAAACTCATCCTCTCTCTCTCTCTCCCTTGTATGAAAACCGGCCACCCCTAGCCTAGAAAACCTGCTAGATACATTTGTGCACAATTTGTGACAATTCTAAGTGTGCACAAAAATGGTAACTTGTCATGTGTATGTTCACTTTTAAATTATATTATAATTAGTGGACTTGATCCATGGGCTCTAATTTTAATTAATTAGTTTAATTATCTAGTGGGCTCTTCTCCTAATGGGCTAGATTCTAATCTTTTTAGTCCATGGATTAACTAAAAAGGCTAAATAAGTTATGCATGCTAAAAATAGATAATGAGAGTAAATAAAATAAGATTAAAAATTAGCGCGTGCATCATACGTGCAAAATAAATAAATGCATTTTATTTAAAATAAATTGTGGGGTGTTATAGGATGTACCCGGGGTTTCAGACGGTCCCTAGATGTCTTGAGGCCCTCAAAAGGTTCTAGAAAGAGAATGTTCAATGAGGTACCATTATCTACCAGGATTCGACATACCTCATGGTTAACCATGCATAGGCTGATAACCCATGTGTCACAATAAGGAGTCCAGTGGCCTTCGAGATATCCGTTAAAGAAGGTTATTACGATCTTGAAGCCTCTGGCATGTCGGAATTTTGTGCACTAATTTTACTTCTCTAACGAAGACCTTTTTGGAGGAGTTAGACTCCCCTTTCATGGGGCCACCATGGATAGAATGGAGAATAGCCAAAGGTTCAGAATCTTGGGCGTCAGGACCTTTCTCCGCATGTTTGTTGGTCCTTCGAGTCGGTGTTGGCTTAACATTTTCCTTTTGGGTGTACTTGACGAGGTGACCTCGATGAATAAGGGTTTCGATCTCATTTTTGAGGGCTCGGCATTCCTTTATGTTGTGGTTATGGTCCTTATGGAATCGACACCATGACTCTTGCATGTATCATGTTTGTTGGGTTCATCTTGGGGGGGGGGGGGGGAAGGGGATTCCATAAGGACCGTCGATACATTGGTGTTGAGTGGGGGTAAATTTGTCGAAGCGAGGGATCGGAGGAGGATGATGCTGACTAGAACTGTATTTTTGGGATTTCTTATACCCATCCTCATTTACACCTTTCCATTTGTTTCTAGATGATGTCTCACCTTGGTCTTAGGGGTGAAGAACCTCCTTAGCCTTGATGTATTTCTGACACCTTTGCAATAGCTCGGACAAGTTTCGAGGATGCTTTTTTGCAAGTGATGCTTTCAGTTAGGTGTCCTGAATGTTGTGCCGGAATGTACTATGCTAGGTCAAGGGTTGGATAGACTAAAACTTGGCATTGAAATGTTTGATGAAGTCCTTGAGGAGCTCCTCGGGGCTCTGCTTCAACTACTGTAGGGAAGCACTCGTCTTCATGATCTTGCAGCTACTGACAAAGTACGTCAAGAAGATTTCTTCTAACTGGCAAAGGAAGAGACAGATCCTAGAGGGAGATGAGAGTAACACTCATGTGTTGATCCCTTTAGGATAGCTAGGAAAGCCTGGTAGAGGAGTGCGTCGGAAGCTTTCTGAATCATTATGAGGGTTTTGAAGCTCTTAATGTGATCAGTTGTGTTCGGTAGGATAGCCTTCGCCATCATACGACTCAAAGTTCGGAGGCTTAAAGTTTTCAGGGACGGGTGCTTCGAGAATAGCCCCGGTAAAAGGAGGTCAGATGGGGCGATATCGTCCCCTCCGACAACTTTCATCTCGTCCAATCTGATTAAGGCAATCATCCATTTCTCAGATCTAACGCAACACCATATCTTATTGTCATTCGGATTGGGTTGACCCGTATGATTCTTCATCTTGCTCACTCCTACGGCAGAACCACCTATCTAGCTATCCCTATTTGGGGCTCCCTGGAGGGCCTAAGGACTTGATTGGTGAAGTTTCATAACTTAGCTCCAGTCACGGGCACTTCGTCTTCTATGTTGTTATTGGGGGCTTGCCGATTGATTGGGGTGGGGCTCATCTAGCATCTTCATCCCCGTAGCGAAGGTGTCCGACGGGACCTCCGGTGTCGGGGCGAAGGACTCCTCCAGCTACTAGTGCATTCCGAGCATGAACCACCACCCCAGGAGTGTTTCCTATCTAGGCGTTGACAAAGGTCTGCCCCTTCATGCTGGGCAGTTATGATATCGTGGAGGTCCTGCTACTCAGCAGACACCAAGGATAGGGTTGATGTGCGGACCGGGCCAAAGTTCTCTAACGAACAAGTTTCAGGACGACGGGGTTGGGAGTCTGCTGATGCAGCTCTGTTGGGGGGAGGCTGTGATAGAGATAGAGGAGGACTTTCCTGGAGGCTAGCATAATTTAATGCCTGCATTATCTTCGGAGGCATGGCTGAAGGTGTTTTTGGTGGATAGATCTTATTGGAGAGGAAGATTTATGGCTTTCAGACGGCGTTAATTTTGTTTCTGCTAATTTTGGTGTGGGAGCAATAAGATACGAGTTCTTTTATAGAAGGAGAAAACACCGATCTTGACCGTTGATTGGGATAGGATCTGGCTGATCAAAAATTCCTGGGAACCGGCAAAAAGTCCTATGCCAGAAGTTATTCCAGCGTAAGACCCTCCTACGATTAAGTCTGTCACCAGAACAATGGTTTGGATTTTTTAGTGGAGAAAATATGAGTTACCTTTGACTGATGGAGATAGATGGCATTTATAGGTTAGAAATCAGTTAACCAGAAATGTATCTTTCTCTGATTTGGCTACGGATTATTTGGTGAATGGATAGAATTAGCAACCAATCCATGATTTTAGGGATTTAACTAACATCTGTGATTAACTGGAAATATCGTTCTGTTTGGGCAGCAAGAAAGCCATAATTGTAGATTCGGTTGAGTTAATGGGCCTAGAGACGACCTATATTTTTCCAGTTGGACCTTTCTTTTTATGAAATTATTGTATTACCCCTGATAGTTTTGAGATGCGTGTTGAGATCACATGGCTTCAATTTTTACTCGGTATCAAGTTGAGATTGTGATTGTGTGTAATGGGAACAACTTTCCCCCTACATTAGTATCATATGTGTTCTCCTAAAGGGAAGAGCACATGCAGTGCATATACAGTCACTATCTGGTTAGGGTTAGTAGAAGAGTGATAGCTTTGGACATGTTGGTTTCTTTATTAATCAGCTTATGCCTTAGGGCATTGGTTGCCCATTTGTTATTATATAGATTCATATGTCATGAGTCACATTTTGGTCTCGTTCTCTGCTAATATATGTAGTTAATGTTGAGAAGGGGTGTCTACAAACACACCGGTGGTGCAGCGGAACTGATTAGAGAAATAATGATGGCAAAGTAGATGAGACAAATTAATTGAACACCCAAGCAAACAGATTTCAATCCAACACAAACATAACAAGGATTTATCTCAGTTACTTTCGCTTAATCCGGAAAGAAATATAGGGAGATATAATAATCAACTAGAAGAGATTACATGGAGTTAATGATTCACTCAATACAAGGAATTAAACTCACTCACCAAGAACTATCTCTCTTAATCCTCTCTTTTCGATGAAGAAAATAATCAATGAAGTACTTCACCTCTCATATTGGAGGTGATTACAATATATAAAAGAAGAATAAAGAGAACCCAAGATTATTCTTGATTCTCAGTCGTCTGATATATCCTGTAGAAGAAGTAACTGAATAGGAGCTGTACGATTTGACTTAGAGTTGAAGATTTGGCTGAAACAACCTAATAAATTATGGCAAAAAATAACACAGCGGCAGCGTCGGTCGACTGCACCACAAGTGATGTCGACCATCCCTCTCCCGGGATACCCTGTACAGTGAGTTGGTTGGGTGTACAGTCGACCGACCAGTCGACCGTCCCTCTCTCTGTCTTCACTGTTGCGGCTATGTTTTCATCTCTCTCTCTACGACTGCTTCGATCTCCGTGCTTCATCGTCTCTTTTTCTAATCTGAACCATGAGTCTACAAGACATATTCCTAACAATCTCCACCTTGGATTGCATACGAGTGGTATCAACATAATGTGATTACTCATCCCTAAACTCTACTAAATTCTACTTGTAAATCAAACTTGGAACAATAGTTTATTCTACTAGTTGAACAAATCTTCTACCCAATCTCACCGATCAGTAAACCCTTTCAAGAGAACACCTCAGTAGGAGTTAACACAGAATTGCCAACCTCCGCACGAACTTCACCAAGAACTATCTCTCTCAATCCTCTCTTTGCAATGAAGTTAATAATCAGTGAAGTACTTCACCTCTCATATTGGAGGTGATTACAATATATAAAAGAAGAATAAAGAGAAGTCGAGATTATTCTTGATTCTCAGTCGTCTTATATATCCTGTAGAAGAAGTAACTGAATAGGAGCTGTACGATTTGACTTGGAGTTGAAGATTTAGCTGAAACGACCTAACAAATTGTAGTAAAAGATAACACAGCCGCAGCGGTCGGTCAGCTACACCACAAGTGATGTCAACCATCCCTCTCTCGGGATACCCTGTACAGTGAGTCGATTGGGTGTACGGTCGACCGACCAGTCGACCATCCCTCTCTCTGTCTTCACTGTTGCTGCTATGTTTTCTTCTCTCTCACTACGACTGCTTCGACCTCCATGCTTCATCGTCTCTTTTTCTAATCTGAACCATGAGTCTCAAGACATATTCCTAATAATCTCCACCTTGGACTGCATACGAGTGGTATCAACATAATGTGATTACTCATCCCCAATCTCTACTAAATTCTACTTGTAAATCAAACTTGGAACGATAGTTTATTCTACTAGTTGAACAAATCTTCTACTCAATCTCATCAATTAGTAAACCCCTTCAAGAGAATACCTCGGTAGGGGTTAACACGGAGTTGCCAACCTCTACACGACCTTCACCTACACTGAGGCAATCTCCACCTCTCGACGATATTCGAACATCTTGGTCTCGAATTGATGATGCTAGTGTGGAAAACTAGAAGAACTTACGGGAATAACGAGAAAAGAATCAACACTTGTACAAGTATTTCAGATTTCTCAAAGTTTGTAGAGATTGTTTTGGTTTGGCCCAACCACTCTCATACCTCTAATCACCTTATGATGACCTTGAAAAACAGACAAAACTCTACCTCGAGTTGTGTACCAACAACCCCGTGCTTCAAGAGTTCCTAAGAAAATCAGATTCCATTTAAGCAGAGGAATATGAAAAAATTCCCTTAGAGTGAAGATGTTTAGACTTGGCATATTCAACTCAACTGTCCCCACACCAACTACTTCACAAATCTCTTCAGTTCCCATTCTCACATAACGCCACGTAGTAGACTTACAAGTAAGTAACAATTCCCTCTCATAGCAGATGTAATACCCCGCAAAATAGCATATGGCTATTTTTGCACTGTAATCCGTGCACGTCTGAGTATTGCACACGATTACATATTTTTCCTAGAAATTATCAATTAAATTGAGAGATTTCAGACATACGAGCTGTACTGAACCCGATGAGGTAAACTTGGAATATCTTCTCAGTTAAACTATGGTTCTGTCCCGATTGTTTCGACCAGACAATTGTCGGGAGAAAATTATAAATTCTATAAAACATGTATTTTTATGGATTTTCATTTATCTATATTGGGTATTTTTAATTAAGCTAGTGCTTGAATTGAATATGAGTTATATTTGTGCACTAGGGTATGGTAACCTAGGGTATGGTGACCTAGGGTTCCATGACCTAACCTAGGGTTAGGAACCCTAGCATCATATGATCAAAGCTTGGATCTTGATAAGATCCAATGGTGAAAATAAATCACCATGTGTATATTGACTATAAGAATGGGAAACTTCCATGAAGTTTCCAAAGAAGCTTCCAAGAAGTTTTCACTTATGGTGTTGGCTTCATCTCATCCACACATCTCCCCTCACTCCACCTCTCCCCATCCTCACCCTCCTTTCCATGATGGTCGGCCCAATTCACCACCCCAAAAACCCTAGCCTCCATTCTATAAAACCCCCTCCTACTCCATACACTTATCATTTTCCTTCCATCTTGTTTCAAAAAAAAAGAGAAGGAGAAGAGAAAAGGTGGAGATTTTGAAGTAGAGAAGGAGAAGATAAAGCTAGCAACAACAACTACATCTTGAAGTGAAGAGGAGCTAGTGAGCAAAGGAGGAAGCAAGCAAGCTTTGGAGTTTCTCTTGCAACTACAATATGTGGGTGATCTCTTACCTCTACAACTTAGTGTTTATTTTTTTTGTATGAAATAGACAAGTAGTAGTAGCTATGAATACTTATTACCATGTTTGAGTATGTGAAGTGCTAGGAAAGGATAAGTTGTATGGTAAAAATAACTCTTTTATGAGTTTTGTTAAGTAGCATGATTGTGATGGTATGTTTGAGAATTTCTTGCTCCCAAATGGCTGGGAATTATGAGCTCAAATTTTGGAAAGTTGCTCTTCTATGTATGTACACTATCCATGATTTTTTTCATAATATTTATATGCAACTTGATAGCCCAAACAATTGGTCCAAGTCAGGACAGTGAGCAGCCAAAATTGCTACTGCTGTGTGAAAAAGTGTTGTGTCTTTCCGGATTGGTAACTCAGTGTGGATTGCGTATTTTGAGCAGAAAATTTTTTTGGACAATCTTGTATGCGTCCAAAACTATATTGTAAAATTTCATAATTTTTCGAGGTCGTTTGATGCCTCGAAAAATTTGTAGAAGGCGACTGGTCTGAAGGTGTTGGCTGAAGTTGACTGTGTTTTGGACTGAGGTTTATAAGACCAAAACTCCCTGTATGTTTATTATTTTGCTATGAAATTTTGGGAGTAGCATGTGGTATGGGTCTACTTGTTGAATCTAAAATTTTAGAATTTTTAGAGTTCGTTTGATAAGGTTTCAAGAATAAACCGTACACAGTGGCAAAAACCTCTGCTGAAAGAGCAGCTGGAAATTATGCAATGTTTGAGGGGTCAAAACTCATTGTGTGAGATAAATCTGAATACGAATTTTTGATACAATGAAATGGTATATGTTTAGATTAATGATCTCAAATTTTATGAGCATTGGACTTAAGGTTGATTTATTATCGAATTTCGAAGTAGGCTATGTTCAGCCTAGTACAAGTTGTCTAGACCGTGGAAATGGATATTCCTGGACTTACCTGTTAAGAATTTGGACGACTGGCCAACTAGAGATTTGCAGTAGGGAATCATATCTTTCTAACCCAACTGGAATTTTGTAATTCCAGTTTGTAGGTTGGAAGTTATGATTTTCCAAAGTTGGGATAGATTCGGCATTGTCAAACCAATGTTTGCTAGAGAAATCAACTTTTTCCTTGTTGTGCACCCGATGGAAATTGGTATCTTTGAGGACCTTAAGGATTGAATCTGAGAACGTGTCCAACTAGGAAGTTGTAGTAGACACTCCCACCTTTTCATAGAACCCGAATCGAGTAATTCTGAAATGAGTAAACTTTTATGATATCAGGCATGTGCAGCGAGTGCATGAAGGAACATACTACTGAGAGTATATAAGGGTTATTGGGTATCAAGATGATTGAATTTGAGGAAATGGTCAACGGGAGAGTTGTAGACTAGGGTCTTATCTTTCCAGAATGAGGAAAATCAAGAAATTTTGAATTGTGTGTCGGAAGTTATGGACGTTGCAAGTTAGCAACCTGTTGTTCAGACTAAATTTCAAGTTTAAGTTGACTTGGGGACTTCAGCTCCTTAAGGAATGTGAAGGAGTCGTCCACTAGAGGATTGCAGTGGGTCCCCCTACCCTTCTTGAAATTCTGAGTGTGTTGGTTTCCAATGAGCGTAGCTTGGGTTACAGCTACTGCTATTTCTTAAACTATTTCATCGGACAATTAATAAGGAACCCTCTGCATACCGCAGTGTGGTGATCATGAGCTATCGTGTTTTAATGATATTTTTTGCATTTCATTTGGAACTTAGACAAGTTCCTGTGTTTAGTGCTCATGGTGGACATGAGTGAGTTGGGTTATAACTCTGGTCAGTTTATATTTGGTGTCTCGATACCTGAGTCTGTCAATGTTCAGAATTGTTGGTTATGTGTGTGCTTACCTTCATTTAGATTTATATTTCTTCCATAGGGCGCCGTTGGACTACCCGCTGAGGGTCACGGGCCGGAATTATTTGGTCGCTGACCTGTGAAGGTATGCGTAATTAGTGGATGTGATTCTCATAATAATTGTTGTTTTGACAGACCGGATAGGCTCGACATTGTTGATCGGCACCGAGTGTGATCCGGGTAACAACTTATTTTCAGTAAACTGCATTGATTAGGTTTTCCTTTATTGTTTTCGCTCGAAGACCGAATTGGTGTTAGGGTGGGTCCCTATAATCCAACTCCTTCTGAAAGTTAGCAGTAGGTGGTGATACTATGGGGTTGTCTCTTCCTGTCATTAGGGATACGTGTTGCTATGCGTATCCTGCACTGTTGATTCTTGAAGTATGGTAAGAACGGGATGTCGATTTCCTACCAGATATGGGGTTTTAGACCTTCGTGGCCATTCTATGTTGGTGGACACGAACGGATCATAATGGATCTTCTGCGCAATGGATATGCTGCGTGTATATCTGTAAGTTCGTCACAGCTTTCGAGGAAGGTCCAATACAACAATTATTGGTGACAACGGGGTGGTGCCCCGAATTATGTCTTTTATTTCCTCAACCATGTCATACTGTCAGGAACAAGAAGTAGACCGAATTAGAACGCATTGCATAGCAAGGTATTGAACCCTACATTCAGAAAGGCAAAGTCTTTGGAAAGTATGTAGTATGGGATGCATACATTTCCATCAAAGTTGATTTTGGAAAAGTATGTAGTATGGAATGCATACGTTTCCAAACGAATCGCATTAAAGTATGTCAAGTGCATCGTGTGCATTCTTGTTTCGTGTATTAAATTAGACCATGTCATGTTTTGGCCTGGAACGTATGTAGTATGAGATGCATGCGTACCCAGAGTTCCAAGGTTGCTTGTATTACAATAAGGCAGGTGATCAGTGCATTAGTTGTTAGACCATGGCATACACGAACACCACAAAATTAGGATGCACATTTTCCTTTCAATTCAAGATGGTTTGTGATTGTCAGTTTGGAGATCGATGTTTTCTTATCAGCCTTGTGTCAGTAGGATTACTGACATACCCCACCTTTTAGGTACATGAATATCTGGTCACAAGTGCAGGAGAGCCCAAAATTAGCAGGGCACCCAAGGGGAATGGCAGTATACATGCCTACCATTCGAGTGGGTGCAGAAATATTAGAGTCGCGTAGCAGAAGGCTCAAGCCAGAGGGCAAGTCCCAAGGAGACAGATAAACCACTCCGCGGGTTTTCCGGTGGTGACCAATCGATTGCTGATCTGGAAGACAGCCAATAGCTTCGTAAGCAGAGTTTGAATATTTTTATAATCAGTTGTAATAAGTTTATGTAATTTTTATTCCTTGTTCAAGAACAAGATAAGGGTTGTATTTATTAATGTAATGATTCTATTTGGCAATAAAAGTTTTTTAATTTCCGTATTATTTACTGTGTTGAGATTCATTTGAAGGAAAAGATTCTAGAGATGTCACGGATGTCCTATAACAAGGATCTGGGGCGTTACAGTTTGTATCAGAGCTAACTTCAAATTGCAAGCTAACACAGTAGGAAATTTGACTTAAAATGCCAAATAGTTGGGTTCAGTTTGGATTGCAGGAAGGTCAAAACCATGATTGTTTCACTTTTTCACTTACGTCTGTGATCTTCCCTACATCCAGAACTAATCCTGTGTGTTTTCTTTCCTTGAAGGGTGTCCAGAAGAATCAGAAACAGCCACCGTTGAATGGCTGAGGGCGAAGGCAGTAGGACCAACAACACAAACTTCAATGTTGAAGCAGAGTTTACCCGTGTATACTAGATGATGGGAGCATTTGTGGAAGCTAGCAGAAACCAAGTACCACCATAGGGAACACGAAGAGTCGCAGCCCCAACAGACCAGATAAAGATGGTGGAATCATTCAAGAGGATGAAACTGCTAGTTTTCGAAGGACAAGTCAACTCCACATCTGCTGACGACTGGATACGTCAAGTAGAGACAGTGTTTGAAGTACTGGTGACTCCAGAGGACTGTAAGGTTCGTTTGGCCATAATCTTGCTGGAAAAGGATGCCGGGGTTCGGTGGTAGTCCGTGAAGCGTGGTCTTAGAGGAGGTCTGATCACTTGGGAAGATTTCCTTAAGGAATTCCTACAGCACTATTTTCCTACGGATGTGCAAGAAGAAAAGGCAATGGAGTTCCACAATTTGAAGCAGGAAAATATGTCTGTCAGGTAATATGAGACAAAGTTTTCTCATCTATCACGGTATGCACCAGAGATGGTTCAGGAAGAAGCAAAGAAAGCCCAAAGGTTTTAGCAAGGGCTCAGGCCTGGACTGAGGTCGAAGATGGTTTTGTTATGCATCCGCCAATTTAACAAGCTAGTAAGGAGAGCTGCGGTAATAGAAATGGACATGAGATAGAGTCAAGGCGAGGCCGAGACAAAGAAAAAGAGGAAGAAGCATATTCTCACCAATGACCAAGACAAGCAGGACTCAACTCACAAGTCCAGAAAGCTTAACACCAGCAAAGGGACTAACTAGACGGTGGTGTGTTACTTTTGTAAAGAACTCGAAAAGAGCCCAAACAAGCACTTGCTACAATTGCAGAGTAGTCGGGCACAAGAAATCAGATTGTCCACAGCTGCAAGGGAACCCCAATGACTAGTTACTAAAGGTGATCGACAGGGGGAGAAGCCTGTTCGTCAGGGACGAACTTTAGCTTAACTAGGAAGAAGTAGGTAATAGTGAGGGCTATCATAGTCTAAAAATAGTAAAATGATTTGTTAGTTGCATTTTTGCAAGCTAAGGATGATAAACTTGTACTATGTTCTGTAGCATGATATTATGACTTTCATAAAGCATGAAAGTTTGGGCATTTAGCCGTCTCTTGTCTTATGCTTATTTTATTAAGTATTTGGGATAAGGCATAAAGCTGAAATTTTTGCCTTCTCCTTGGTAAGCCTCGTTTTCTTCTAAGGAGGGAGTGGTCACTGACCCTCTAGTAGTGCAACCGAAAGCTGGACGATATGCTGAGAACTTGACTCGGGCACTGAAAGGAGATATGATGAAGTAAGAACGATCATGAGTATGGAGGCTCCAGAATGATCCATGGAGACATTCCTCAGCATTCCAGACGAAGGATGAAATAGGCCCCAGAGTGTTCTATAGAGTGTGATTGATCTCCAGTATTTCGGGACGAGAACGATACTCATGGGGAGTTCGTGTGGTGAGGTTTCCAGAATGATCCATGGAGACATTCCTTAGCATTCCAGACGAGGGATGGAATAGGCCCCAGAATGATCTGTGGAGTAGGACTGGTCTCCAGTATTCCAGGGACGAGAGCGACGCTCATGAGAAAGATTGTATGAGGTTGGCTCCAGAATGATCCATAGAGTGAGACATTCCTCAGCATTCCAGACGAGGGATGAAATAGGCCCCAGAATGACCTGTGGAGTAGGAATTGGTCTCTAGTATTCCAGGAACGAGAGCGACGCTCATGAGAAAGATTGTGTGATGTTGGCTCTAGAATGATCCAGGGAGTGAGATATTCCCCAATATTCCAGACGTGGGATGAAATAGGTCCCAGAATGTTCTGTGGAGCGGGATTGGTCTCTAGTATTCTAGGGACGAGAGCAACGTTCACGAGCAGGCTAGTGGAACATTGACTCCAGAATGATCCAAGGAGTGAGATATTCCCCAGTATTCCAGGCATGGGATGAAATAGGCCTCAGAATGTTCTGTGGAGCGGGATTGATCTCCAGTATTTCGAGGACGAGAGTAATACCCACGGGGAAATTAATGATAAAAGAGGCTCTAGAATAATCCGTGGAGCGAGATATTTCCCGGTATTCCAGAATGCGGGATGAAATAGGCTCCAGAATGTTCTGTGGAGCGGGATTGATCTCCAGTAGTCCAGGATGAGAGCGACTTTCCCCAAAGTGATTCATCCCCAGTACGGTAGATGTGAGATAAGACAGATCCCCGAATGATCCACGCGATGGAATTAATCTCCGGGATGGAAGGATGCGTTGAGCACCTAAGGCATGTGAGCCGGTGTTGAGCACTTGAGAGTCAGTTGTCGAGAATGATTCTCCGAGGAATTTGAGATAATCAGCGGAAGGTGTCTTTTGCTCATGGTTGTTTTTCTGCTCCCCTAGCATCGTTTTGAGGACAGAACGATTCTAAGAAGGGAGTGATGTAATACCCAGCAAAATAGCATATGGCTATTTTTGCACTGTAATCTGTGCACGTCTGAGTATTGCACACGATTACATATTTTTCCTAGAACTTATCAGTGAAATTGAGATATTTCAGACATACGAGCTGTTCTGAACCCGATGAGGTAAACTCGGAATATCTTCTCAATTAAACTATGGTTCTGTCCCGATTGTTTCGACCAGACAATTGTCGGAGAAAATTATAATTTCTATAAAACATGTATTTTTATGGATTTTAATTTTTATATATTGGGTATTTTCAATTAAGCTGTGCTTGAATTGAATGTGAGTTATGTTTGTGCACTAGGGTATGGTAACGTAGGGTATGGTGACCTAGGGTTCCTCGACCTAACCTAGGGTTAGGAACCCTAGCATCATATGATCATAGCTTGGATCATGATAAGATCCAATGGTGAAAATAAATCACCATGTGTATATTGACTATGAGAATGAGAAACTTCCATGAAGTTTCCAAAGAAGCTTCCAAGAAGTTTTCACTTGTGGTGCTGGCTTCATCTCATCCACACATCTCCCCTCACTCCACCTCTCCCCATCCTCACCCTCCTTTCCATGATGGCCGGCCAAATTCTCCACCACAAAAACCCTAGCCTCCATTCTATAAAACCCCCTTCCACTCCATACACTTATCATTTTTCCGTCCATCTTGTTTAAAAAAAAACAGAAAGAAGGAGAAGAGAAACGGTGGAGACTTTGAAGTAGAGAAGGAGAAGATAAATCTAGCAACAACAACTACATCTTGAAGTGAAGAGGAGCTAGTGAGCAAAGGAGGAAGCAAGCAAGCTTAGGAGTTTCTCTTGCAACTACAATATGTGGGTGATCTCTTAACTCTACAACTTAGTGTTTATTTTTTTTGGAATGAAATAGACAAGTATTAGTAGCTATGAATACTTGTTACCATGTTTGAGTATGTGAAATGCTAGGAAAGGATAAGTTGTACGGTCAAAATAACTCTTTTATGAATTTTGTTAAGTAGCATGATTGTGAGGGTATGTTTGAGAATTTCTTGCTCCCAAATGGCTCGGAATTATGAGCTCAAATTTTGGGAAGTTGTTATTCTATGTATGCAGAGTATCCATGTTTTTTTTTCATAATATTTGGATGCAATTTGATAGCCTAAACAATTTGTCCAAGTCAGGACAGTGAGCAGCCGAAATTGCTGCTGCTATGTGAAAAAGTGTTGTGTCTTTCTGGATTGGTAACTTAGTGTGGATTGTGTATTTTGAGCTGAAAATTATTTTGGAAACTCTTGTATGTGTCCACAAATATATTCTAAAATTTCATAATTTTTTGAGGTTGTTTGATGCCTCGAAAAATTTGTAGAAGGCGACTGGTACGAAGGTGTTGGCTGAAGCTGACTGTGTTTTGAACTGAGGTTTATAAGGCCATAACTCCCTGTATGTTTATTATTTTGCTATGAAATTTTGGGAGTATAATGAGGTATGGGTCTACTTGATTAATCTTAAATTTTACAACTTTTAGAGGTCATTTGATAAGGTTCCAAAAATAAACCGTACACAGTGGCAAAAACTCTGCTGAAAGAGCAGCTGGAAATTATGCAATGTTTGAGGAGTCATAACTCGTTGTGTGAGATGAATCTGAATATGAATTTTTGACACAATGAAATGGTATATGTTTAGATTAATAATCTCAAATTTCATGATCATTGGACTTAAGTTTGATTTATTATCGAATTTCGAAGTAGGCTATGTTCAGCCTAGTACAAGTTGTCTAGTCCGTGGAGATGGATATTCCTGGACTTATCTGTTAAGAATTTGGATGACTGGCCAACTAGAGATTTGCAGTAGGGAATCATAGCTTTCTAACCCAACTGGAAATTTGTAATTCCAGTTTGTAGGTTGGAAGTTAGATTTTCCAAAGTTGGGATAGATTCGGCCTTGTCAAGGCAATGTTTGCTAGAAAAATCAACTTTTCTCTTGTTGTGCACCCAATGAAAATTGGTATCTTTGAGGACCTTAAGGATTGAATCTGAGGACGTGTCCAACTAGAAATTTGTAGTAGACACTCCCACCTTTCATAAAACCTGAAATCGAGTAATTCCGAAATGAGTTAACTTTTATGATATCGGGCAGGTGCAGCGAGTGCGAGAAGGAACATACTGCTGAGAGTATATAAGGGTTATTGGGTGTCAAGATGATTGAATTTGAGAAAATGGTCAACTGGAGAGTTGTAGACTAGGTTCTTATCTTTCCAGAATGAAGGATATCAAGAAATTATGAATTGTGTGTTGAAAGTTATGGACGTTGTAAGTTAGCAACCTGTTGTTCAGACTAAACTTCAAGTTTAAGTTGACTTGGGGACTTGAGCTCCTTAAGGAATGTGAGGGAGTCGTCCACTAGGGGATTGCAGTGGGTCTCTGTACCCTTCTAGAAATTCTAAGTGTTGGTTTCTAATGAGCGTAGCTTGGGTTACAACTACTGCTATTTCTTGAACTGTTTCATCGGACAATTGATGAGGAACCCTCTGCATACCGCAGTGTGGTGATCATGAGCTATCGTGTTTTAATGATGTTTTTTGCATTTCATTTAGAACTTAGACAAGTTCCTGTGTTTAGTGCTCATGGTGGACATGAGTGAGTTGGATTATAGCTCTAGTCGGTTTATATTTAGTGTCTCGATGCCTGAGTCTGTCAATGTTCAGAATTGTTGGTTATGTGTGTGCTTACCTTCATTTAGATTTATATTTCTTCCATAGGGCGGCGTTGGACTACCCGCTGAAGGTCACGGGCCGGAATTATTTGGTCGCTGACCGGTGAAGGTATGAGAAATCAGTAGATGTGATTATCGTAATTATTGTTGTTTTGACAGATCGGATAGGTTCGGCATTGTTGATTGACACCGAGTGTGATCCGGGTAACAACTTGTTTTCAGTAAACTGCATTGATTAGGTTTTCCTTTATCGTTTTCGCTCGAAGACCGAATTGGTGTTAGGGGTGAGTCCCTATAATCCAACTCGTTCTGAAAGTTAGCAGTAGGTGGTGATACTATGGGGTTGTCTCTTCCTGTCATTAGGGATACGTGTTGCTATGCGTATCCTGCACTGTTGATTCTTAAAGTATGGTAAGAACGGGATGTCGATTTCCTACCAGATATGGGGTTTTAGACCTTCGCGGCCATTCTATGTTGGTGGACACGAACAGATCATAATGGATCTTCTGCGCAATGGATATGCTGCGTGTATATCTGTAAGTTCGTCACAGCTTTCGAGGAGGGTCCGAGGCAACAATTATTGGTGACAACGGGGTAGCACCCCGAATTATGTCTTTTATTTATACCTTCTCAACCATATCATACTATCAGGAACAGGAAGTGGACCGAATTAGAACGCATTGCATAGCGAGGGTTTGAACCCTACATTCAGAAAGGCAAATTCTTTGGAAAGTATGTAGTATGGGATACATACGTTCCCAAATGAATCGCATTAGAGTAGGTGCAGGTGCATCGTGTGCATTCTTGTTTCGTGTTTTATATTAGACCATGTCATGTTTTGGCCTGGAACATATGTAGTATGGGATGCATGCGTATCCAGAGTTCCAAGGTTGCTTGTATTACAATAAGGCAGGTGATCAGTGCATTAGTTGTTAGACCATGGCATACACGAACACCACAAAATTAGGATGCACGTTTTCCTTTCAATTCAAGATGGTTTGTGATTGTCAGTTTGGAGATCGCTGTTTTCTTATCAGCCTTGCGTCAGTAGGATTACTGACATACCCCACCTTTTAGGTACATGAATATCAGGTCACAAGTGTAGGAGAGCCCAAGATCAGCAGGGCACCCAAGGGGAATGGCAGTATACATGCCTACCATTCGAGTGGGTGCAGAAATATCAGAGTCGCGCAGCAGAAGGCTTAAGCCGAAGGGAAAGTCCCTATGAGACAGATAAACCACTCCGCGGGTTTTTCGGCGGTGACCAATCGATTGCTGATCTGGAAGACAGCCAATAGCTTCGCAAGTAGAGTTTGAATATTTTTATAATCAGTTATAATAAGTTTATGTAATTTGTATTCCTTGTTCAAGAACAATGGTTGTAATTATTAATGTAATGATTCTATTTGGCAATAAAAGTTTTTAAATTTCCGTGTTATTTACTGTGTTGAGATGCATTTGAAGGAAAAGATTCTGGTGATATCACGGATATCCTGTAATAAGGATCCGGGGCGTTACAGCAAATATGACATGAACTACTTGAGTAAAGAAACTAATTAGAATCCACTTCTAAGAATTTGAAACAAGAAGAAAAAAAATCATCTGAATCACAAGTACTAACCACACAGGTAGTAGGATTTCCATCCTTGACGCTATTCTAATTCTGCAATTTCCAACAGTCTTTCTTAATATGCCCTAACCTCTTGCAATATCGGCAACGGATCGAATTCTTTCGCATAGCACTTTGTCTTTCACCTGAAGGATCATCCACTGCAAGACAACTTATAGTAGTAGACGATGATTTCTGAGTCTCCTTCCTGAGTTAATTTTCCATCAATGGTTTGGTTACACCATTTACCGAATACTCTCCTTGACCGATTTACCGTGTAGCATGGTAGTGATCAAAAGCTCGTACGAATTCGACAGTGAATATATCAAGTTGAAAGCTTTATCTTTCTCACTCACATTCGCGTTGATCACCTGAAGTTCATATAATACCTTGTTGAACTTTATGATGTGGTCGTGAAGATCGGTACCTTCCTTCATTGACAAATAGAATAACTTTCTCTTTCAATGTATCTGATCTAATAACAACGAACCAGAGTAGTCAGCTATGAGTTTTTCCCATAAACTCACCGCATCAGTTTCTTTAAGAAATATGCACTTGACCTCATCCGCCAATGATAGTCGAACAAGACTTATGGTTCTTTCACAAATATTATTCCAAACATCGCCCTTCATATTGGATGGATTTTTCTTCTTCTTGACAGCTCACTATAGACGTTCTTGATCTAGGACATCATACATGTCTACCTTCCAAAGATTGAAGTTAATCTTTCCATCGAACTGCTTGATCTTCAAAAGAATATGACCCGTCATCTTAACCAACGGACTCGGCAACCTGAAGCTCTGATGCCACTTTTTTTGGATGGGGTATCTACAAACACAGTGGTGGGACAATGGAACTGATTAGAGCAATGAGGATGACGAAGTAGATGAGCTAAATCAATTGAACACCCAAGCAAACAAATCCACAAATCCAAAACAAACACAATGAGAATTTATCCCAGTTAGCTTTCGCTTAATCCAAAGGGAAATATAGGGAGATATATTATTCAATTAGAAGAGATTATAAGGAGTTAATGATTCACTCAATATAATAAATTATACTCACTCACCAAGAACTATCTCTCTGAAGTCTTTCTTTGCAATGGAGAAAATAATCAATAAAGTACTTCAGTTCTCATATTGGAGGTGATTACAATATATAGAAGAAGAATAGAGAGAACCCTAGGTTAATCTTAATTCTTAGTCGTCCGATATATCCTGTAGAAAAGGTAACTGAATAGTAGCCATACGATCTGACTTGGAGTTGAAGATTTGGCTGAAACGACCTAACAAATTGGGACACAAAATAACACAGCCGCCGCAGTTGGTCGACCGCCCTCTCTCGAGATACATTGTGCCGTCAGTCGGTCGGGTGTACGGTCGACCGACCAGTCGATCGTCTCTCTTTCTCTCTGACTGCATTGTTGTTTCTCTGTTTCTTTTGTCTCTCTTCGACTGTTTCGACCTCCGTGCTTCATCGCCTCTTCTTTTAATCTGAACTACGAGTATACAAAATATATTCCTAATAATTAGTTTTACACATAAGATCTACATGTGTCACTTGTCATTGTTTTGCTTTCGCTTTCTCAACTTGTTGAAATTTATGGTAATGCGATGATACACATATACGAAGCAGAAATATGGAGGCTGAACTTAATAAGGTTACACATAGGGCTGCAATCGAGCCGAGCCGAGCCGAATACCTTTAGGCTCGAGCTCGGCTCGTTTACGAAACGAGCTCAATTTTGAGCTCGAGCTCGGCTTCGAGCCGAGCTTTGACCATATTCGAGCCGAACAGCTCGCGAGCTTAGCCTAAAAAAAAAAATTCAAGCTCGAGCTCGGCTCGTTTACGAAACGAGCTGGGATTTGAGCTCGAGCTCGGTTCGAGCTGAGCTTTGACCGAGCTTTGACCGAGCTCAAGCCGAATAGCTCGCGAATAGCTCGATTCGTTTGCAGCCCTAGTTACACATATTGGATACAGTAAGAAAATAGTTGAGGAACTGAAGTTATGCAACGTGCTCTGATCCAGCTGAATGAGTACTCAAATGGCAAACCATGCAGAGTCTGGTGGTGGTTGTCAGTTGATTGTATAAGTTAGAAATATAAATTATAAGGCTCTCAATCCTCACCATAACCTCAAAATTTTGGTGTAATGGTCAGATTTTTTTTGCATGATAGGAGGATCGGAGTAATCCATGTCTGTTTTTTATGGGCTGTATGCAGTTTACAAAAAATACTACTATATGCGTAACTCAGGTTTTGAGCCAAAAGACCCGGCGACATGTTAGTATATAAATAGAAGGATACAAAAGAGGATAGTGTCTTGGAAATGAAAAATTAACCGATAGCTCTCACCACATATTTGAGTTTTCGTATAGTGGCCGGATATGTAACAACATTAAATAAGGATATCTAACAGTATGAACTACCAAATATGCCATCTGTAGAGGATATTCTTAACTGGAATAAACGCAGTGCAGCTCGGATTCGAGTTTGCAAATGCAATTTGCACTAGTAGTATCAGTGGAATAATTTGCACGACTCATGCCTTTGCCACAATGCTGTTAGGGTCTGGAGATAAGCCTCTTGCTTAGTGAGCAAGAGTTGCAACCTGTAAGCCTGTTTACACCAATTGATGTAGCAATTCATTAGTTGTACCAGCTCAAGTCTACGGCTTATATCTTCTATCATATGGAGCTCAGAAGTTCTATCAGCTATATCTATTGTTATTTGGTAACTCATAGGCAGGGTCCCTTAATTAATTGCAAATCATCTGTTCTTTAATAGTTTATCATTTTTGGTAAATTTTAAATTTTGAATTTTAGGATAGAAAAGGAAGAATGCACGAGCAAGTCCCAAGTATATATGTGGACGTGTGGTCGCCTCAAATTTATATATTGGTTGACAGTGTCGCAGAATGGCGTTTGAAGATCCAAACCCTTACTATCCAACCTTAATAGGGGAAATTTAACAAGATTATTATATAACAAACATGATGAAGAGTAGAAAATCATCCATATAGTTCTATATTGTAAGTAAAATAACTGCATATTAGAGAATTTTCTCCTATATATATCAGGTTCGTTTGCTCCATTAGTAAGTATGAGGAAAGGGAGTCTGACAATTATCGGGGGTTATTCACTCATCTCTAATCTCTAATCTCTAATCTCTAATATTATAATGGGAGAAGAACTTAGTGTCATTTGTAAATCTACCACCTTACATGCATTGTATGTGTAACTCCAACTCTCTCATTATACACATTATTTAAATCTACAAGCTTACATGTATTGCACGTGCAACTCAAACTCTCCCATTATACTCTTTAAATTACTTTTAAAAATATATATTTATTAACACGTGCTATATTATATTAGTTTAAAAACTATATATTAATTAAAACGTGCATCACACATGTTAAATACTAGTATAATGTGACTGAAATTTTGAAATTACTTTGTGAGACATCTCATGTTTGGAACTATATATTAATTAAAACGTGCATCACACGTGTTAAATACTAGTATAATGTGACTGAAATTTTGAAATTACTTTGTGAGACATCTCATGGACCAAACTCGTCAATTTTTTTTAATTTAATTTTTCTGTTATAATATGTATGATTATACAAATGCATTGGTAAAAAGCTTCCAGACAAACTTTTGATATAAAAAAACATGATAAGAGACTGTGTCCACAGTCGTTTTTCTCATTTGCTATAATATGGCAGCTACAGTAATAGCAAATACGATCGTTCACTGCAGTCGTCGTTTGCTATATTTTTTTTATTTTTTAGAGAGACAGGGTATCATACCCCGTCCGATCGTTTCAAATAAATTTAAAAAAGTTAATTACTTATTAACTATTAAACTATATTAATTAACTAAATTAAATAATATAAAAATAACTAAACCTAATTAATATACTAACTAAAACCAAATTAATATACTAAACCACTCCTAAAATACCCTGCACAGCATTAAATGCTCTCCTCCTTTACTGGACGGGGTATCATACCCCGGACGGGGTCCACCATATTTTTTTTTTTTTCCTATCGCTCAATCCCGAGCGTTCATTTTATTAAAAAAAAAAAAACAAATAAAAAAAAGGGAGAGACGGGGTTTGATACCCCGTCCGGGGTATCATTCCCCGTCCGACCTTTTTAAAAAAAAATTTAGAAAATAGGAGAGACGGTATATGATCGTCCGTCTGATACGATTAAAAAATTATTATATCGAAGAGACGGGATATCATACCCCGTCCTTTATAATTTGAGAAAGTTCAATTCGTTTCTCATATTTGAGAAATGGAAATAGAAAGTTTGCCATATTTTTGGGAATATGAGAAACGACTGCAGCGCTCTTTTTCTATTCGTTTGCTAAAATTTGAGAATATGGGAATTATAGAAAACGACTGTGGATGCTCTAAAGAGTATAAATCGTCCACATAGATCATCTCACCATGTAAAGATAACTACTTTATAAGAGAGACTTTTCCTGTTTTAAGTACGATCGACCTTCCGGTTTTCTCAATTATTTAACATATACATACCATAACTACAACCTGTACTGGACGGCCACTTGATCATCTTCCTCCCTCTAGAAACTTCAACTAAATTGTATGCTTTCACGACATATTTCTCCTAGACTCCGTGAACCTCAAGTTAAAGAAATGTTAATCTATATATGACCTGTATGAATTGTGATAGAGATGTCACAAATTCTAAATATGCTTTTAACCATTAAGAAGAAAGAGTGAAAGATAGCCAATATTACTAGATTTAGACCTAACACCTCTCATATTTAAATACCATTTTAACAGTGGATAACTTGTTCCAAAAAAAAAAAAAAATTTAATAGTGATTGTGTTTTTTTTTTAAAAACAAAAAGTTGTAAATTTCACAAAACCAACAAAACCAACAAAACCAGCACCACTTATTAGGAGTTTTGATAAATAACCCACCTATTGGGCATTTGGGCGTTATCAATGAGCCACCTTCCGTACAAACGTCAGTCGGTAAATCGCCCCTAGCAATTAATTTGGTCACGTGAGGTCATGTCATGATTTAGACAATTTTTTGAGTCAAAATTGTCCTTGATTTACTTTAACTCTATTTTGGTGCTGATTTAGTTATAATTTAATTTGAAGTCATGAATGAAAAAAACGAAGAGACAAAGGGATAAAAGTATCTAGTAATTTGTACACTTGCGATGCACGCTTTAAGTCCTTCTTTTAAAATAAAAACTACGATTGTTCAAAAAATCTTAAAAAAAGAGTGATAAAGTACATCCACATACATGATTACAGCTCTTATAGAACTGCAATCGTCATCATTATCATATTGTTTTGAGAAATAACTCGGACACTACGATGAAACAACTCAGACACTATGATGGTAACAGTTGGGCAATTAAAATCCCATGTTCATGATGTCCAATGCATAGATTCAGCATATAATCTTTGTCCCTTATTCAAGTGTAGTTAAGTATTAGATACATGCATCACCCGGAACTAAAGCAACAAAGTTCTTGTTTAGATAGGTAAAGGGAATAACTCGGTCTTCCATAATTGAATATCTAACCAGATTTTTTGGGAAAAACATTGCCATCGTCGATTTGAAATCTGACTCCAGCATAAATACATGCAACTGGGATAAAGAGGTGTCACCACACCGCCAAGGTGAATGAAATCAGTTGAAATATTGTTAAAGGTTGCTATAATGATGAAACATTTCAGGGTGTGTTCGGAAATGATGTTAAGTTATAATGATAATTCAAATTTTGGGGTGTCATCTCACATAGCTTCCGTTACCATAACCCTGGGTTGTTCGGGGCGCTTTCAAAAATATTGAGACTTCGGTAAACTCCATTCAAACCTAAGTTATCTTGACTATGAGCCACAAACACTTTGTTGAGAGATGGCTAAAGTTTTTAAATTGGACGTAGAGGTATGAAAACCAAAGTTAGCATACACACACTTCCGGTTTAAAAAAAACTATGGATGTCCTAAATCTTCTAGATTTCTTGTCATCTATCCAAGTTCTTCACTTCCCTCCATTCATCAACATCATTCACCGTAATTTGAAATCAACTTTTTTCTCATTGGCATTCCATTAAACACCTTATCTCCCTCTCTCTATGTACAAAACTCCGAACAAATTTTCACATTGGCATTCTATCAAACACCTTGACCTCACAAAAATGCAAACCATTTCAACATAAATTTTCACACTGACATTTAATCAAACTCATTGACTTCATAATCAAACCGCCATGAATATTAGACATTATACGAAAATGCATCAAAATACGTGCTAAAAAATCATTCTAAGAAGAACCTTTCAAAGGGAACTGAAAGTAAGAAGGGAGAATGGTTCAGAGTTTGCTTACTGTGAATCATGAATTACCAAAATTCTTCTCCATGGGGAGGCGTGGCAACAGCGTGGTGGGGAGGCACAGCGGGGGGGGAGGCGGGGCAGGGGTGACGGAGCGGCCGGGAGAGATAGGTTCTTCGGTGCAAGAAACCAGAAGAAGAAGAGTGAGGAAAAGGAATAGATGGAGAGGCTTGAGGGAGAAGGAGAGGAAGAGGAAGAGGAATATACGCGTTTGAATGTTTTGATTTGGGTGACACGTGTGGTGCACGTGTATATTTGGTGGATTTAGTTTGGTCGTAAATTGCACGGGTTTTCTCAGTTACAAAATTAGGATTTGTTTGTTTACAATCCCAACTCTTTCATTAAAATAGTAGAGATTGTCAATTTCATTTTTGTCTCATCTCCTTTTTCTTCTTTTTGTACTCATTTTAATTAGGTCCCACAACCAAAAAGTAAGCGACAGACTTAGAATTAGAAGGGGTTAAGATAAGAATATTTGTGATTTTTCACCTCCAAATGAATTGGGTTATAATAAAATGGGAGTGTATTTCAAAAGAGTTTGACGAGGGTGGTCTAGTGATTAAGGAAATAAAAGAGATAGGTAATCTGTCAAATCTCCTTAAATTGACCGTAGATTTGTGAAATCTAGTCACAAAAAAAAAAGTGGTTGTTTCAAAATATTTTGGATGCTGACCAAGAGGGAGTTAAAGAAGTAGTTAACAGAAAACCACCCTCAAATAAGGAAGCTAAAACAAATTTTCTTTCTTAATCTTCTAGCCACTGCAAGCGTTAGTATGATCCACTGGTAATCTTCTTCGCTAGTGAGCAAAATGTTAGGAGTTCAAACCCCTCTTGTACAAAAAATCCCCAAGTAATTTATATTCAGGGCAAAGTGTGCATGTATAAACGACCTTATTCCAAAAAAACAAAAAGGAGTAGTTCTTCTGGTCACTTCCAAATACCTTTTAGGTTTTAAAAAAAGAAAGATAAAATGCTATATAATTAACTGTAGGGATGCTCTTGGATAGGATACAGATCGGATATGTGCAATACCAATGTCTATATTCACACTTCAAAGTCGAATACGGATGCAGATACTGATATGGTTCATTAAAATAATTCATATTCATATCCACAAATTTTGGATACCGATATAAATCAGATATATTGTATCGAATATGGATACAAATTCGGACATCAAACAATGTTATGCAAAATTGACTTTGGGAAAAAATAGTGGAAATTCGAAAACATAATTAAAGTTTTTTTTTATTTGAGGAAGAGGTGGAGTCTTGCCACCCTGTTTCATTAATAAGAGATTAATAAAACAAACTCAGCGTACTGAGCTCACTACAAAATCCTACAAACATAACAAAAATACATGAACTCCGCCCCAATCATGAGAGGCGGGACCAAAAGTAACCTAATAAGCCGAAGAGAAATACAACATAGTCCCCCCAACAAAACCCTGGGGGGGTGGGCACCACTGAACAGTGTCGGCTGCACAAACTATCAATCGATCGTCGGACCGATCTCAGTCTCCTCATTGTCAAACTCCTGAACCTGAAAAATGCTCGCGATCCGTCCTCTGGGACTTGCTGTGGCCACATTAGCCCAAAAGGAAATATGATGCATAGTGTGAGTCAAATTGCCGGAAATACTATTGCAAGTTCGACGAAAGTAACGATTATTTCTGTCTAGCTAAAGAACCCAGGTCACTGCGGCTATAGCAATATACCACGCTTCTCTCATGCCCCCCCTCTCCAACCCAAAATTAGGACCCACCCACAGCTCCTCGTATACGTTAGGGTATTGTGACGTCCCTAGGGCAGCGAGGACCTCTATGAGGACCACTTTGCTCCTAGGGCACTGTAGGAAGAGGTGATCTCTCAACTCCAGTGTAGCCAAGAAAAACCCGCATTGGGTATCCACATTAGGCTGGCGCTTGGTTAGGTTTTCCCTAGTCAGAATCGCATCATTCAGAACCAGCCATAGGAAAGCTTTGATTTTAAGCAGGGCTTTTGTTCTCCAAATGACAGCCGACCACGTTGGTGTACAACCCCTAAAATGAATGCGGTTGTACATGGAGCGAACCGTGAACTTTCCGTTCTTCTCCAAACCCCATGATTTTTTGTCGGGGCCCTGGGAACACTCAATGCCAGCGTTGGTGATGAGGTCTTGAAGTTCCGTTATTCTAAGCTGGGAGCCTGAATCAAGCTCTTGTTTGAACGTAGGTTTCCAGGTGCCCCTCTTCCAGGTTGTGGCCACCGTGCAGTATGGGTGTGATGCTTGGTCAAATAAGTCTGGAAACAGGTTTCTAAGCGGGTGATCCGAACACCATTTGTTCCACCAGAACCTGGTAAGTCTGCCGTTGCCGACAACTGACTGCACGGGATCGTAGGCTTTAGCGATGCCTTTCCAGAACCAGGGGACCTGGGGGCCTATCCTGAAGCCTAGGTTTCTCGTACCATTACCATGCATATACCCCGGAACAAATTGTTGCCACCCTTCTCCATTAGGATGGAAGACTTTCCACCACCATTTGCCCAGTAGAGCCAGGTTCATGTCTCGAAGGTCGATAATGTCTGGTCCTTCATGTTTCTTTTTCATACAGGCCTTCTCCCATCTGATGAGGTGGTTACCCCCATCGTTCCATGTCTGCCTCTTTCCATTGGAAGCGCTTCCGCGTACGGTCGATTCTTCGAATAACCCATTGCGGCATTTTGAAAAAGGAGAGGTAATAGGTAGGTAAGATTGACAGAACGGCATTGATGAGCGTAACTCCCCCCCCCCCAGGGATAGGGCTTTGCCCTTCCATCCTGTAAGCCGTTTGTCGACCCGGTCAATAATGGGAAGCCAGTCTGCCTTTTTGAGTTTCTCGGATCTTAGTGCTAACCCTAAGTACTGGATAGGAAAACTCTCAATGGGGCAGTTGAGGATTGTGGCGTGATCCAATGCCTCTTCTGCAGTTAGGGCCATGGGAATGAGAGTGCTTTTGTGATAGTTGACCCTAAGGCCGGACCAAGCTCGAAAGCAATACAGAATACCCTTGAAGAAGGTGGTATCCCCTAGGTTGCCATTGCCAAAAAGGAGCGTGTCGTCTGCATATTGGAGGATAGAGCACCCCTGTCGATTTATACCTTTGGCAACTGGCATAACCCAACCTGCTCTACCGCATTTCAACATTATTGAGCAGAGAATGTCAGCAACGATGGTGAAGAGGAGCGGAGATAGCGGATTGCCTTGTCTGATGCCCCGTTTGCAGGGGAATTGGTTACCTGCAACCTCGTTAACCCAGATCGTCGACCTACTGGTGTTAAGGCAAGCGTGCATCCAGCTAATCCATCTCTCCCCAAAGCCTTTCCCTGCCAACGCTTCAAACAGACAGTCCCATTCCACGGAGTTATAAGCTTTCTCAAAGTCCAGCTTCAAGAGGTAGCTCTTAGAGTTCAACGTGTGGCAGTGATGGATCATTTCCTCGGCTGTTGCCATACTGTCTTGTATGCAACGTCCTTTGATGAATCCCTTCTGATCTTGGCTGATGAGACCGTCCATCATCTTTCCTAGTCTGTTGGCTAGAGTCTTGGTAATGATCTTAACAGAACAGTTGAGGAGGCTAATGGGGCAGTAGTCTCCGACTCGTCGTGAGTCCTCTTTCTTAGGGATCAGCACTATTTCAGCAGAGTTAAATCTCCCGAGCTTTAGTTTATGCTCGTGGAAGTCTGCAAACATCTTCAGGAGGTCGTCTTTGATCTCCTCCCGGAAAATCTGATAAAAAATAATCGGGAACCCATCTGGCCTCGCGGCTTTATCATTTCCCATTTGTTGAATCGCCTCCCAAACCTCTTTCTCCATGAAGGGAACTTCAAGGGACTATAATTTAGAGTTGTGATTATCCGGTTGATCTTACCAGAAGTCAGGTTGAAGCGGGACCCTCATTTTAGCCTTGTGACCAAAGAGTCTCTTGTAGTGAGATTGGAAAGCCAGCCTAATGGCGTTGTCATCTTGCACCATCCCGGAATCCGTGTGGATTGATGAATTAGGTTGGACCGCCGTCGAGCACTGACCAATCGATGGAAGAATGCTGTCACACCCCGCTTCCCAAAATACGGAATACGAGTGCATGACGAAGCCCAGTGGATGATTTTAACATCATCCATAAGCTGTAGGATCGACTCAGCATCACAAAAAGAATATAACAACATATATATACAACCAAGCATGCATGAATAATTCATTAAGCAACAGGAAACAATTTAAACATTAATAATATCCAAAATATTTTCAATGTCTGGAACAAAAGTAAACTCGGAAACAAGTCTTATACAGCAGAAGAAATAAATACCTTAAGGAAAGCAATTATTTAAACAAGTTCTTGCTCCAAGCGAAGCCTAAAATGTCTGCTCGCTAATTCCAGCAGGCAACTCGTCTTCAGGGTCTGCTTAATAAATATAAAAAGGAAAAAAAAGGGAAAAACAAGAGAAAATCCCCTTAGTGCAAGCTAGGGCCACAAATAGTAAAAACAAGTACAAGTAATGAGGGACAAGAATTGGAATCAAGAATGTAACAGGAATACAACAAGTAGTGGATGAACCAAGAACTAGCTTGTAAGAGGGACATCTTAGTAAACGGGCTGGATAACAATTGCTAATGGTAAAACACATGACAAGTGAACCTGTAGGGGTATCTAACATCAAGTGACAAATCTCAAGTCTAATATCATGTAACAAGTGCCAAGTCTAGTGTCAAAATTTTATTTCAAGTGTCAGGTCTCAAGTAACAAGTTGTCGAGTATCAGGTAACACGTATCAAGTTCAAGTTTCAGGTTTCAAGTCTCATGTATCATGTCATCAAGTTTCAAGTAAACATGTATCAAGTTCAAGTTTCAGGTTTCAAGTCTCATGTATCATGTCATCAAGTATCAAGTAACAGGTGTCATGTTCAAGTTTCATGTTCAAGTCTTGTAGTTATTACTATCTAGGTAGCACTTCATGCATCCATCTTTTTACTACATGGTTACTACAGTCAAAGCAATTTCATTTAGATCTAGTAATGGATTTTATAGGGCGGCGTACTCAGGTATCAAGTATCAAGCAAGTCATGGTTCATGAATCGGAAAATAAATAACAAGTTCACGAAGCAAGTTCGCGAATCCACTAACAAGTTCAAGAACCGCACAGTGCGTTCATGAATCAAACAAGTTCATGAGCCAAGTAACTGACTCCATGAATGGAACAAGATACAACAAGTTTATGAACCAAGTATTTGGGAAACACGGGCCCCCTTCCGAGTACACTTACCTATATTGTCCACTCTGTAGTCTTTCCCATAATCCCGGCTTGTTACTTTTATTAATTCTTATCAAGCAAGCATACCAGTGGGTGAAATGTTGTAAATTAATTCTAAGAAAAATTGGGAATGTCCTATAGGGTGTCCAGAAACTACATATAAAATTTTATGTCCAACACTTGCTGTTTACATAGCTAAATTAATTCGCAAAGTAAAGGTGTGTAGCAGTTTTGCGAATCTGCGTCTACCAACACAGTTGCAGTAAAACTGCAATAACTCCTAGACCGTTACTCCAAATTCAAACTTTTGGAGTCTAACGACATCTAGTCATCCAGGGCTACATCTTCTATTCAGGTCTCGGGTTCAGATTCTAATGTTAAATGGGTCGAAACAGCAAAAGAAGATTCAGGACAGCAACATGTGGGAATAACTTACTAGTATAGATTTCATGGAAATTTGTTATTAGGCGTCTAAGTTATTGTGTGATATAAATACATGATATTGGTGGTCCAAACAGCAAGTAATAATTATTTTCTAAGTCAAATGGTTGTAAGTTCATCAAATACAAAATATAACATGTGCATACAAATCTAGGCTCCTTAATCTTATGTGTTCATGTGTTCAAGGAGTAAAAGAGTCCAAGTAATTATAATTTAATACAACGAAATTATTGTGACTCTTAGAATTATGAAATTTTGGGGATTAATATTGATCAACAACGATAGTCAAAAAGGAGTCACAATATCGAACTATTTGTAGTATTTTCAAGGGGTGCTTGTACTAGAACAAAAATGTGTACAAGTAGAATACTTGCCTTGATTGACGATGTTTAGATCCACATGCTGGAGAAAGTTGGATCGAAAAATCTCAGAAGAAGTCTCCCAAAAGTACGTGTGAAGCACGTGCAAAAATCCAATAGTAGAGGAAAATCCCGCACACCGGATCGTCCAGAACAGCAAACAACGGCTCGGGATCCGCCGCACCAAAACACGAAACACCGGAACGACCAATCGAAAATCTCCCGCACACCGGATCCAAGCCCAGAACAGCAACAGCAAGCAGTGGATCAGGGGCGGCAAAACACGGAACAACGACTTCGACGAATCACGTCGCGTCTTCTTCCTCTCGACAGCGAAATGGGAGAGAGAGAGCGGCGCGACGAACGGCGACTGCGATGGCTGCGGCACGGTGGCGCGAGCACTGCGGAGGCGACGGTACCATGGTCGGGTAGCGACAGTGGCGACGACACTCCGGCGACGAATGCCCTGTTCTTCGGTCGAAAACCGAGACGATGCTCATGGCGACTCTGGGGCCTCGACGGCGATGCACAAGAGCCTCAGTGGAGCGGCGGTGAACTACGAAGACAAAGGTGGAGCACGGAAAGGGAATGGGGTGACGGTGGAGAGTCGAGGTCGATGGTGAAGGCGGGGAAGACGACGATGGCTAATGGCATCGCGAGTTTGGATGGGTTTTCGGGAGTGGGAGTAATGGCGGGAGGCGATGGAGAACTAGGGGATGAGGACGAGGAGGAGACGGTGAGGCGAAGCGAGGGGGTGCGAGGCGAATTGGGTTGGTTGTCGAAGGATCGAAGGATTTGAGAAAGAATCAGAGGAAAGAGACGATTAGCGGCGGTGGTTATTTTGGGTTTAAACAGTATAGGGTAGGGGTTAGGGATAGGGTTAGGGTTTAAATAGTGTGGGTTTGGGTATTGGGTATTAGGGTATCCGAATTGAATAGGACCCAACAGGAGAATTGGTCAAAATGTATCAAAATGGGGATTAAAGAGATAAATGAGAAGAAATGGTCAATTCTTCATGGAGAATGACACAAAGTGCACACAAACGAATCCGGTAAAAGGACCAAAAAAATTGAGTCGAGGCGGAATAATGATTTTATTTGAATGGAAACAAGATACGAGATCTCAAATAGATAAAAGAGTACAATTGAGCAAAATACAGTATAAAAATATAAATACGGGATAACAGGAGTTACAAATGCAGTATTCGTGTCTCCCTCTTTAAGCCACGAAACTCTAGATCTTTGTTGCCATTTAATTTCCTCCATCCTGTATAGTTGGTCGATTTCCTGTCTGAGCTGCAACAATCTATTCCGCTCTTCCTGTAGCAAGTCCCTAGCTTCTTCTGTTTTTTCCAGCATCTCAATACCATCCAGAAGGGAATCCTTAGTTTGCCAGATCAGCGCAAACCTGGTGCAGGTTCCATTTTCTGAGTTTTGCTCGAAGCCTTCTAATTTTTTCACACCAAACTGCGGATGCCTCGGTGGCCGTAGTCGAGTGCGACCAGCATTCGTTAACCAAGTGATGGAACCCTTGGAATTCTAACCACGCTTTCTCGAATCGAAACCTTGAGGGCTTCCTTGGTTGGATCTCCCCCGAGGAAAGGAAAATAGGAACGTGATCTGAGGTTGGTTTCGGAATTGATCTAGCCACGGCCAATGGGAATTTGGACTCCCAGTCCGTGGAGACCAAAATTCTATCTAACTTAGTGAGAATGGGCGTCTCTTGCATATTAGACCAGGTGTAGAGCCTGTCGGAGATGGGGATGTCAACCAGATCCAAGTCCGAGATTACCTCGTTAAAGTCTTCCCTATCGGTGTCACAGGCCCCTCTACCGCTATGTTCTGAGGTGAATCTGGTGATGTTGAAGTCGCCCCCCACCACCAAAGGGTGAAGCCAACGTTCTTTCACCGCTCGAAGCTCTGACCAGAAAGCCCTTCGAGCATCAAAGGTGTGGGATCCATAGACTACCGTGGCCGACTGAGTCCACTGGTCAGATTTACGCTGTAGTACTACTGACAGAGAGAATTGTCCGTGGAACTCGTCTAGGCAGTTAAAGACGTCCGGATTATAACCTAGAGCGATGCCCTCGGAAGCCCCCACAGACGGGGAAATTTTCCATTTGGATAGTCATCTACCCCCCACCCTTCTAAGTCTGTGAATGTATGACAATTTGGTTTCTTGAAGACCCACTAAATTAGCATTCGACCTGGCGATAGCCTCCCTCACCATTTCTCGCTTACCCCTCCTACCAAGACCCCTAACATTCCAGAAGAGAGTCTCCATTAACTAACGGAATGGGAGGGATTGTGACTCGTCTCGGGCAAGGAGTCAAGTTTGCCATAAGGTTAACCCTCTCCGTCTCCCATCCTCTAATTTTGTTGATGATGATGGAGTTCCTGTCTGTATCATTTACCGCAAGACCACAGGTATTGGCTAGACTAAAAATTTTGTTATCAGTCATGAAATTAAAAATTGAGGCTAAGAAGGAGCGTGTACCTCCGTCTGTAGTCTTAGAGGATTTGGCGGCCGCTGTGATTTCCAGATAATCATCTAGGGACTCCTCTGTACGTCTTTTTGCCGTCTTCTGGACTATGAAACCTGTTTGAAGTCGACCCTGGCTAGCTGCAATCGGTTGGGTTGGGGATAGGTGGAGGGCACAAACTCAGGAGAGGTGGCACGGAAGTCCACACGAAAATCATAATCCTCTGACTCCATAGACTCCTCCTCCGAATAGACGTAATCGTCTTCTAGATTCAGCCTGCCTTCACTATTGTCCTCATCGTCTTATGGGAAGCTCTTTATAACTGCCTCCTCCATATTGGACACCTCAATGGGCCCATCTGTAGTCGCCACTTCCTGTAGAATAGATGTCTCTCCAGAGGTGGACCCCTCAATGGGCCCACTGCGATCTGAATCTAGTATATTTGTTTGCAAATCAGGGCCTATACAAGAATGTAGTACAATTGGGCTTTTGATGGGCCCCACACAGCCTTCCTCTCGTGCCTTATAAGAAACCCCCCACTCATCGAAACACTCCCGCCCAACTTTATGGGCTTGGGCCCACTCGAAACCTCTGGCACATTTTGTCTTGGCGTATTCAGCGGAGTAGGATAGGCTAAGCAGCCGACTAGTTCCGCTTGCTCCAGCTCTCTGTCGCCACTTCCACGTGGCTGAGGCTGGTTGGTGGCTTCAGCGGCAGGCGTGCTGTTCGACGCACAGGGCACACTGCTCAAGGGCCCTTTGTCATTTACTGAAGCCTTCCTTCCTCAAATCTCGAGTAGGAGCTCCTATATCGGTTGGGTTTTCCTCATTTGGGCAATCTTTCTCAAAAGCTTAATTTGAGCTATTCACTCATCTTCTTCCTCAAAAAAACCTCTGCCATCACCTGCTCCTGGTGCCCAAAGCTTCCTTTTTGCCCTTTAGCTGGCCTATTCTGCTCTTGGTCCTCCTTCGTGGTCAAAGGAAGCGCTTCCCTCGGATTTTTCCTCTTAAAGTCGCTTTCCTTTACCAACTCCCGACCCAAAGGCAGCTCCTTTCCCCTTTTTGAAGAGCAGTTTAGCATGCTTTTGTCCAAACCAGGACATGCAGGCTCTGGCACCTTCCTATGATCTTCATTTTGTTGCTTTTCACCAGTCCTCTATGGTTGAAAGCTCCTGTTGGAAACCTGAGGTACTTCTTTTTCCCCGTTTGACGCTGGCCTTGGGAGGATTACCAAATCCGGCAGTGGATCCTGGCCGTAGGATCCTTTGGACGAATCTCGATCTTGCCTTGTAACGCCCCGAATCCCAATTTACTGAATTCGAGATGTTCTTCAGGATCTTTTCGCTTTCTTCACATACAATTTTACAAGGAATTTAAAATCTTTACTTTTACATCAGAGTTACAGCATGTTACATTGAATTTACACAGCGGAAGCAAAATGTACAATATTTACATAAATGAACAACAATATAATGAACTCTTTGTGCATCCATTCCTTTTACATGTGATTATCCTGCATAAAATACTGTGGGTACGTCAGTTTATTCAACCGACGATAATTATACATGGCCATCCTCTCTATGCCAGAAACAGTATAATGAATCTCATTTCTTACAAATCACAAGCCAGTTCAACATAAGCATGCAAATTGGGAAACTTTTAATGATGTCGTGTCGTGATTGTGCACTTAAATCCTTAATGCAATTTACTTAGTTAATTATGACACTAATGCATACTTGTTCGAATTCTATGCATCCCATACTACATAGGTTCGAGTGCAAGCCTCTTAAACGATCTTCATTTTAGTAGGGTTCAATCCCCCGCCATGACTTATTCTACTACTGTAATTCCAATGAGTATCCTAGATGAATCTATGAGTACAAGCATGTATCCTGGCCCCTGGAGTAGAATTTCGCGCCATGTCTTGACTCGTCAAGCATGCATTCTGCGACAATTCAGCCTCCTCCCTGAACACACTCCTCTTGCAGTCACCAAAACATCCCACAAGCGTGACTAGAGTCCGATCATTACTGAGTTGTGCCCGCGCCATGTCTTGACGCATCAAGCATGCATTCTGCGGCTCACACACCCGCACCGTACCCTAGCTCTCATACTCATGTTTTTCTCTCACCTTCATCACCTCCACACTATGTATTAACTTAATTAGAATCATGAATGAAAATCAACCTCTAGAGTTAGCCTCTCCATCATCCGGACTCATCATTTCATTACACTTGACCAACCTGGTCTAATTCTCAATATCATTTCATTCGCTGCCGGGGAGACTTAGCTACTCTTCTGTTCAATTTCACATTCACAATATCCAAAGGAGCATCATCGGCTCATAATTCATTTTAGAGTCTCACAGACTTTCCTCATCATGATTTCACATTTCATAATTTCATTTGATTCTCAATTCTCATCTATGATTCATTTACACAATTCATGCATCCATAACAGAGTTCATTGACTTAAAATCACAGGATTTACCATTACTAACAGCAAAATAACATGAATTCCAGTATACCAAAGTTCACTCTGTACAGTCGACTTGGAAGAGCACCAGTCGACTTATACAGTCATACAGGGTTATCATAACGTTCGGGTTAGTCGACTGAGTACACTACCAGTCGCCTGTCCCGCCCAATTCTGATTCGCAATATCATCCTCGTAACAGTCGACTGATCAGTAATCAGTCGTCTGTCCTGGATATTTCAAACAGCATAACTTCTAAGTCCAGATCAGTCGACTTGCCACATGCATCGGTCGACTGGACAGATCCATTTTTATTTGGGGAATTTACTTACATTTCTTTACATATACTTGCATCATGATATTAATTAACAGTATATACCAATTTATGTTCCATAAACATAATACCCCTTGCTCAGTAGCATTCACAACACAATTTTCCCCGGTTATTAACATGCTCTTTAGAGAAATTACTACTCTAAACCTGTATTCATATTGCTCATACTTACATACGACAATGGGAATATAAATTTCAAGTCATCATCATGAGTCTACACAAAAATAGAATATCTTTATTCGAGGAACTATCAAACAATCACTTTCAGAACGAGCATCAGTCGACTTAACTCCAAGTCAGTCGACTAAGCCGACAACTTCAAATGTTTATCTCCTCAGTTCTTTTTGTTTGTTTACCTTCCCTCCATCATATGTGTCATAGGGAAAAACATACATTTTATGGTCACACCATCATGGCTATTCACACACACTTTATCAGCACATTATGAAAATAAATATCTCGTATCAGTCGACTGGCTCATATGGCAGTCGACTGGACCGTCAGTCTTGCCTCGAATATAATAGCATGTTCGAGAAATTTCTACCGCATTCAATTCACTTTTGCCACATGGTAACACTTCATGATAAATATAGCATTATTCCTACATTAGAAGTCCTGAGAAACACCCACCTTTTGTGAAGAAAATAACGAAATCCCGCAAGTCCTTCAATATAGCGCAGCACTTCTTGTTCCTTGGTTCCACTCCGAAATCTTCAGCAATGCGGCTTGCCTCCACCGAAAAGCTCCCACACACTCTCAGGTACTCTTACAATCTCAGGGAATTTTAGTGCAAAAGAGATGGGGAAAGTAGGGGGTATTTATACTAGAAGATAATTAGGATGAAAGGTTGAGATCTATTAGGGAGTTGAAGAAACAAGGGCTGAGATTGATTTGGGGGTTGTAAAAACTACCCACAACTCAGGATAACTACCCACAACTCAAGCCACTCCTCTCCCAAAACCGGCCAAGAAGGTGTGCCTATTACACGTGTACATTGAGTGCACGTGTAAGCACAAGTCACACTACAAATGTACCTTAAATACCCGGAAATAAAGTAAGGAATGTTACAATACAAGTTGTGAAAAATAATAAGAGAGTTTACAATCCATGGGTTTAAAATCAATTTGGGCCAAACTAGTTATTTTGCAAAAAAATAGGTAAATTAATGCTTTATAAAACAATGTTGAAAAAATACTAGTCAATAATATTGCACAAGTATACCTTATAAAATAAATAATCTTCCATATAAAAAGTCAGGGTATTACATGCCTAACTGGATCCGTCCCGGCGGCTTGACGCGCTGATCCCCCTAGCACAGGCTCCCGGAGTACCTCCGCCCCTTTCGCCGCCTTGATCAAAGCTCGGTGAGCACGCTTCACCTCATGGGCCTTGTCTATAGTGAGCTCCCACTCTGGTGAGGCCACTTCTTTGTACGTACGGCCATCTCGAAGAGAGGGGGGAGATGATGTGTTGTGAGTCCGCCTCTGTCTCTACGCGTTTGTCAAGAAAAAACCGTATGAGGTAGGATTGTTCGTATGAAAACACCTTGGCGAAGCGAGGCATTAGCGAGATATCCCCGCTCCCGATGAGAACTCTCGCCGAGACTATCTCCGAGCGGCGAATGGTCTTTTCGTCTACGTCCTCCACTGAATCGAAGTCGGAGAAAATCTCTTGTAAGGCCTCTTTTTCCAAAAATGAAGTGGGACGTTGTGGATCCAAATCCAATACTTATCTCCTTGGGGATGTTCTGCACCGAAGCTCGGAGTCCAAGCTCTGAAATCTACTTTGAAGTGTCCAAAATCCACCGTCGCCAAACTGGTAACTTCTAGCATCTTCTCTGGAGAGGGGAATGAGATAAGGAATTGGAGATGGCAGAGTTTCTTCACAACCCAGTCTTGGTGTGCTCTCATAGGCCACTTGGCATTAAGCGCTTGTAGGAGATGGGATTCTGAAGGCCGTCCCGACTTGACTCGAGCCACCGCATACCACTGGCATAGCCAACTCTCCTCGCTTTTGATGACGGCAATGCTGTTTGCTAGCCTGATAGTTGTTGGATTATCCGGCGACCATCCTCTGCAGACTTGTCGATCATCATCAGTGCTCGAAGTAATCACATTGGTACAATTGTAAGACATGTGGTCCCATTTCATACATTTCAAGCATCGGATTTCTTTAGTGCATTCTGTTCTATAGTGGTCCAAGTCCCCACAATTGAAACACGGAACCGGCTTCCGTTTCCCTCTTCTTTGTTTTTTGCCGTTGTCATGCTGCGTTGTCATTGGGAGGGTGAGCCTCCTCTTCCCTTTGCGGATGACCTCATGCCATTGTTCCGCCGCATCTCCTTTCGGAGCTAGGTCCTGGTCCTCCCCATGCACATCGCTTGGACCCCCCTGTTGGGCCCATGCTACGATGGCCTTCGGGTGGACTGGGCTCGCCTCCTTTGGTGGTGTCAGGTGTTGAATGTGTGGAGGGGGGGGGGGTTGGAGGGTGTGCTGCTGATGGTTGGGTGATACTGTGGGGATATGTTAGAGATTTGGTGTTCTTGGATGTGAAGTAATGGTAGACTGATGATGGGTGTCGCTCCTGTGGTAGCTTGAGCGGTGCCGCTGGCCTTTAAGGAACTGGGGGCGGTGAGTATCGTTGCTGTTGTCCCTTGCTCTGTAGTAACTATTAGTGTGTTTATGATGGTGAGTCTCCTCGTGAGCGCTCTGTCTGTGAGTGTCTCTGTCCCTGTTCCTGTGAAGCTCTTCATCGTATCGTCTCTGAGCGTAACGATGGATCATTGGGGGGGGGGGGGGGGGGTTCTATTACGCCCGTTGTGGCTCGTAGAAGGACCCCTTTATGGGCCCATTCCTCGGAGATGATCTCCCGATGGCGATGATGAATGACGCCATTGATGGCCGTCAATGATGTGCACTTCGGTGTGCCCACGGTGGAGTGCGCGCGAGGGGGGGGGGGGGGGGGTTCTAAGGGTAGCTTGGTTGGCGGGGTTGAGGGCAGCAGCCCCTTGGTTGATGGGGAGGTGAGCGGTAGGGGAAGGAGGAGGGGCGGGTATCTCTGCAGTGGGGGGAGGGGGAGGTGGGGGGGAGCAGGTGGGTGTCGGACCTCCTTGTTGGGCCCGCACCGACTCAGTTCCAACTCCGATAACATGAGGGAGTGAAGCCAAAGGTCCGCGCGATAAGTTGAAGTGAAGAAGGTAAGAACGGAATTGGAGGCTAACAAACTAACTAAGAAAAATGGCCCTGAGGAAAAGAAGGGAGCATAATTAAAGTTATTGTAATTTAATTTTTGATTGGAGAAGAAAATACTTAGTCAAAAGACAAAATATATAAGAAGTAATGAAACGAGTGTGTACTTGGAAGAAAGAGAGGAAATGGTAATTTAGGTATTTAAAAAAATTAAAGAATCATTGTATTTAATATATATTATAATGGATATAACAAAATTAATTGGTAATATTTTAAAATTTAGGGGTAAATGAGTGTAAAGTTTAACGAAAATGTCTATGTATTTTCTTTGACTATAAAATTCGGAGCGAAGGCAAAAAAAAAAGGAAAAAGGTTAATAATAAAATAAATAATGAACTTTATCCAGATTCGAACTTGTGATCGACCAATAAAAGAAGCAATGGGCCTAAACACAACAACGAAAATTTTTAACATGAACATCAGATGACCAAATCCTGTACGGATTTACTTTGAGAATCTGAAGCCCCATTTTTTTACTCAGTATCCGAATTCGAGCATATATAAATTTTGTACATCCAAATTCACAAAAATTAGGATATGAATTCAGATTGGGTCGGATATATTTGTATCTCAAAGTATCCCACACCATATTTAATTGATGGAAACGAGGACTAAATGATAATACAGATAGCTGCTAGCATTCTTTTTAAATTTCCATTTATAATTATTTTCATGAATTAAGTCACAGTGGTTTCCTAGAACTTCAACTTAATTACAGTCAATTAATTGCGACAACAACAAAAGTCAATTATATATACTATATCTTTCATTGATAAGAGTTGAAGGATTTTCACGTATAATATATATGTTAAGAAATAGTTTTGGAGTTGGACGTGCATTGCACGTAATTGGAAAAATTATTTTGAAGGAAAAGCTACAATTTGTACGTGCAATGCACGTATTTATAAGTAGAATTTGAGTTGTACGTGCAACATATGTGTATGTTTAGTGTTAAAAAAATATTATAAATTTTTTTTGCACGTGCGTTGCACGTTTTAAATTGGTGAATTTTTTTATTTATTTATTTTTGTTGTAATTAATGGAAAAGTTGGAGTTGCACGTACAACGCACGGATTTGTATGTTGACAAATGACAACCCCAACTCTCCCATATAATATTAGAGATAATATTAGAGATTAGATATTAGAGATAGTAGTTTGAAAGCTAAATTGAAGAAAAAAAACCCTTGGACTATGTTCTTAATGCAGAAAACCCTCCAATCTTTTTTTAAGTAAAAAACCCCTCTGAAGTATTGTTGCAAAAATTCACCCCGCCGGTATGCGACTTTCTGCTAAAGTTAAGGAAGGGTTTTGACAATAATGAGAAAAATATATGATGTTTTTTGAACCAACATGCAAAGATAGATGAGGTTATCTGATACAAGCTAGAAAATTTAGATGTGCTTTTTTTGGAAATACTTCAGGAGTTTTTTTGGAACATTCATACTTCAGAGGCTTTTCTGCAAATAAAACAATTAGGAAGGATTTTGTATAAATGCCATAGTTCAATGGTTTTTTTTTTTTGCAATTTAGCCTGATTTGAAACATATATGATTTATTCATATGAAATACTGATCGTACTTAATTTCGTAAAATACTCCAAACTAAGCATTACATGTGAACAAAATGAAGCATAGTCCTTCCTACTCATTATGGCAGAATACAAACGGTACATAGAGCCCTCATAATTAATTGTTTCTGAAAGAACTAAGTGCATGCATAACCGGCTTTTTACAATTGCCAACAAAAAAAATAAAAAAACAAATTGATAAGAGCATCCACATGTTTCGTTTTATGAGAAATGAACGTCTGCAGTTGTTTACTATTTTGCTATATTTTGACAAAAACGTTACAGTCGCTTCTCATATTTGAGAAACGAAATTAACGATTCACAAATTATAGGAGACGGAACATGTCCCTATTTTTTCTTTTTATTAATGGGATGAAACGAAACATGTTGTTTTGTCTGGTTTTTTTAAATTTTATTTTAATGATCAGGCGGTACATATTGTACCATCTGAAAAAAAATAATAATAAAAATAATAAAAATAATAATAAAAAAAAATAAATTTTTTTCGTAAATCGTCAAACGGGACATGTTGTCTCGTTTGAAGCCAAAATGGCTTGGACGGGACAACATGTCGCACAATGGTGAGATTAGCCCATGATTTATAGGTTAATTTTTAGGTTAGTGTATTAATTTAGGTAGGTTAGTATATATAATAATATTTAATTATTTAATTAACCTATTTTGATGTCTAATCATTACTTAATTAATTGAAAAAAAATGAAAAAAAACCTGACGAAACAAGATGTTCCGTCTTTATCAAATTATAGCAAATGACGACTGCAGCAAAATGTGATTTTTGCTATATACTATTTTGCCATTTTCTCAAATATGAGAAATACCATTGTGGATGCTCTAAGGAGGTTTTCGCTTGGAAAATAACGTCTGGGGCTTTCTTGATTTAAAGTAAATTATTGGGGGATTTCTTGATTTTTCTCTTAATTATTGGGTAAATTTTGCTAAACATTAATCTAGATTTCACCATGTTAAGATTAACAAAGAGATTCAGAGAAGATTATTGGATTGATTATAACTGAGTACAATGTCACATATATATAGAAGAGAAACGATAACATTTGTGCTCATAATTGATACCCAGGTGAACACACTTAACAATCTGGCGGTCAGCTTCGTGCGCTCAGTGGAAGGAAGAAAGATGTAACAGGTGCACCCAAAAGTACAGAGCACACTGAAATCCAATGGAGAGTGATGAAGAGCCTCATAAGGCATCGTAGCAGATAAGGTAGATGAGGGAGTGATGTTAATGAGGCTGACAGAAGTCATGAGAGCTTCAGCCCAAAAAAATTTGGTGAACAAAAGAAAAGACTAGAAGATGGGTATTGGGTATTGTCACGCCCCACTTCCCAAAAATACGGAATACGAGTGCGTAACAAAAACCCAGCGAATGATTTTCATCATCCATAAGCTGTTTCAGAAATCTTTGCAACACATCACAGGAAATATCAGAGTCGGAAGCAAAAGCACAACCATTCATGAATACTTGCAACAAATTACCAACAGAAATTGACTTGAAACCAAATACAATATCCTCAAATAAAATCAGAGTCTGGAGAAAAACTAATATCCTGGGTTACATCGCCCAAATACAAGTAATATCCAAATAAACCAAATACATTCTTATTCAAGTTCAGGCAACAAAGAAAATAATAATAATAAAGCAAGTCTCTAGTATCTAAAACATCATCTCTCCAATACCTTCAGGCAGCTGACCCTCCTGATCTGCAATTAAGTAAATTTGCAGGAAAAAGAGAAAAGAAAAAGACAAGTACCCGTCAATTGCAAGTCGCGGGTCACAAATAGAGTAGGATACAAGCACATGGGAAAACTAACTAACAACATGGTATACTAACATGTATGGGTAACAAATGTCAAGTGTCAGGTCAACAGGTAAACAGGTAAACATGTATAAATTATCAGGTAATCAGGTAATCATGGTCAACAGGTAAATAGGTATCAGGTATCATATATCAAGTTAAGTCTAATCTTGTTATTTACTATCTAAGTAGCACGACATGCAACCCACCCTACATGGTTGCTACAACAAAACAGTTTCGCTTAGTAAGATTTTCATAGTGGAGTCCATAGGGCAGTGTACTTAGGTAAAGGAAATAGGAACAGGTAGAACCTAGTGGTTCTCTTTCAAGTACACCTTCCTGTTGCTGCTAAATTTGGTGTGGGGGCAAACAGATAGTATTTGTGGATTCTTAGGGAAACTGAATAGTAAACCTGTATACCTGTTCCGTCGGAGTTTGACGCCGACTCCTGCCGTACACCTGCAAAAAGTGCGAGACACCGGGGTTGTTCCCGGTGACGCACCCTCCGACGCTCAAGTCAGTAATCAGGGAAGATTATGAAAGAGCGCAAAAACTGGAGAAAGATTGATTACCTTTCAATGGAGATGGATGGGGGGTATTTATAGGCACCGCTGGGATCAGATTAGGAATGTAATTCCCCAGTGGTTAGATAAGGAATGTAATCCCTAATCCCCAGTGAAGGAATAGATATGAATCAGGGCCGTTGATTAGGATTTAACCAGAAACCCTAATTCTATCCCTTCTGGACCGGGTCTGCTGCGGGTTGAAACCCGTACCCAGTTGAGGTGGATCCGTTTGCGGGTAAGTGGGTCTTCGGGGAAGATAACCAATACCCGCTTCAGACCCATTGGTAGGTGAAATTACCATTTTACCCCTGAGCTTCAAGATTCGTGCCCAATTTGGATGGTTCCGATTTAACCCCATTTTTGGCCATATCACGAGCCCCCCACTCCTAAAGACTGAGTTTGATCAGCCTTTGAGGAGTAGTTTAGCTGTTTTTAATGGGTAGTGGAGTTGTATCGGAGTCTAAGTGGAGGGTTTTGAATCTCGAAGGGGGTAGTGAGGTGATTTTTCAAGCTGTAAGCTGTTCTTAAGCTTCTCTGGATATTTGGTGGTTCCTATCTATTTTTCTCGGATTGTTTATTTAATTTTGCGATGTGCTAACCAGTCGTTCGGGGGCCTTAATAACACATTCTAGGCGATAATCGTTTGTTCAGGGGTTCAAAAATATTCCCCCGAATTTATAATTATCCTCTAGAATTTTTAGTTAATTTTCCCAAATTTTTGGTAATTTTTTCACAATTTTTAAATAAAGAAAGCGATTAAAATAAATAAAAATTAATTTTTAATACCGATTTATGACGTGGCACAATCTGGGCCCTTGATCAGCGGCGAGCGCGATTTTCTGGGCGATCAGACGATCCACGCTCCTCGGCAGATAGTTTCTTCAGATACGAGGGTCGGTTCCTCGTATCCTCGGCTCGGCTGTTCGGCGCCAAGCTCGGAATCAGCCGAACTACGTGGCATGATCCTGAGCGTCCATCTTAGCACGGATCCCCAAAAAATGATATCTTGTCGTTTAGTGGACGTGGCAAGATCTGAGCCGTCCATCATGATGAGCGCGTTTTTTGACAAGATCCAACGGCTGAGGATGGACGGCAGGTTTTTTCTCCATATTCGAGGGTCGGTTCCTCGTTCCCTTGGCTCGGCAGGTCGGCATATAGCTTGGAATCAGTCGAACTACGTGGCGTGATCCTGAGCGTCCATCTCAGCGCGGATCCCCAAAAAACACTATCTTGTCGTTTAGTGGACGTGGCAAGATCTGAGCCGTCCATCATGACGAGCGCGATTTTTGACAAGATCCAACGGCTGAGGATGGTCGGCAGATTTTTTCTCCATATTCGAGGGTCGGTTCCTCGTCCCCTCGGCTCGGCAGGTCGGCTCATAGCTCGGAATCAGCCGAACTACGTGGCGTGATCCTGAGCGTTCATCTCAGCGCGGATCCCCAAAAAACACTATCTTGTCGTTTAGTGGACATGGCAAGATCTGAGCCGTCCATCATGATGAGCGCGCTTTTTGATAAGATCCAACGGCTGAGGATGGTCGGCAAGTTTTTTCTCCATATACGAGGGTCGGTTCCTCGTCCCCTCGGTTCGGAGGCTCGGTGCCTTTAGCCGAGGCATGGAGTTAGACGTTTTGAATTCTTGGCTTTGAAGCGTCGCCTCCCTCCGACCCAGTAGCTCGGCTGCTTAGCCAAGCTGTTCGGTAGCTCGGCTCGGCAGACCAGTGGCAGGCGGCTCGGAAGGTACACGTGGTCAGATCTGGAGCGTCCATCATTGCGTGAATCACGAGGGTTGGGTTCAGATCACGAGAAAATGTTATCTTGTCGTTTTGTGAGCGTGGCGCAATCTGAATCGTCCATCGTGTCTTGACACGAATTTTGGAGAGATCCGACGGTGATTCGTTCTCAGAAGGTTTTTCTCCATATACGAGGGTCGGTTCCTCGTCCCCTTGGTTCGGAGGCTCGGTGCCTTTAGCCGAGGCATGGAGTAAGACGTTTTGAAGTCTTGGCTCTGAAGCGTCGCCTCCCTCCGACCTAGTAGCTCGGCTGCTTAGCCAAGCTGTTCGGTAGCTCGGCTAGGCAGACCGGTGGCAGGCGGCTCGGAAGGTACACGTGGTCAGATCTGGAGCGTCCATCATTTCGTGAATCACGAGGGTTGGGTTCAGATCACGAGAAAATGTTATCTTGTCGTTTTGTGAGGGTGGCGCAATCTGAACCGTCCATCGTGTCTTGACACGAATTTTGGAGAGATCCGACGGTGACTCGTCCCCTCGGTTCGGAGGCTTGGTGCCTTTAGCCGAGGCATGGAGTTAGACGTTTTGAAGTCTTGGCTCTGAAGCGTCGCCTCTCTCCGACCCAGTAGCTCGGCTGCTTAGCCAAGCTGTTCGATAGCTCGGCTCGGCAGACCGGTGGCAGGCGGCTCGGAAGGTACACGTGGTCAGATCTGGAGCGTCCATCATTGCGTGAATCACGAGGGTTGAATTCAGATCACGAGAAAACGTTATCTTGTCGTTTTGTGAGCGTGGCGCAATCTGAACCGTCCATCGTGTCTTGACACGAATTTTAGAGCGATCCGACGGTGATTCGTCCTCGGAAGGTTTTTTCTCCATATATGAGGGTCGGTTCCTCGTCCCTTCGGTTCGGAGGCTCGGTGCCTTTAGCCGAGGCATGGAGTTAGACATTTTGAAGTCTTGGCTCTGAAGCGTCGCCTCCCTCCGACCCAGTAGCTCGGCTGCTTAGCCAAGCTGTTCGGTAGCTCGGCTAGGCTGACCGGTGGCAGGCGGCTCGGAAGGTACACGTGGTCAGATCTGGAGCGTCCATCATTGCGTGAATCACAAGGGTTGGGTTTAGATCACGAGAAAACGTTATCTTGTCATTCTGTGAGCGTGACGCAATCTGAACCGTCCATCGTGTCTTGACACGAATTTTGGAGAGATCCGACGGTGATTCGTCCTCGGAAGGTTTTTTCTCCATATATGAGGGTCGGTTCCTCGTCCCCTCGGTTCGGATGCTCGGTGCCTTTAGCCGAGGTATGAAGTTAGACGTTTTGAAGAGTCTTGGCTTTGAAGCGTCGCCTCCCTCCAACCCATAGCTCGACTGCTTAGCCAAGCTGTTCGGTAGCTCGGCTAGGTAGACCGGTGGCCAAGTCGTGGACTTAAGTGATTTGAGGAGTTTTTGCTTTTCGAAACGTCGCAACTCTCCGCTTGACGTTTTGGCTTCTTAGTGGGCTTTTTAGGTTCCCAAGGAGGCCCAACATCATACTGAGGTTATAAGCTCTCACTCCCTCACCCCCAAGTTCATTTCACCTTTTTACTCCAAACTTTTACTTTCACTCTCTGCGCTCTCTGCTAGCGGCGACTTTTGCTCCAAGGCGGTGATGTTAGCTGTCGCGTGGGCCAGGCGATTTCTGACGAGCTTATTCCGACCGTAAACGTCACTTCAAGGTCAGTCTCTTGCCTTAGCTTTTTTATAGAGATGTCAAGGGTGAACTCGGGGAGTGAGGCCTCGTCCTCAGGCGATAGTGGTGCCGAAGAGAGGAGGCAGTCGGAGATCCGAAGGAAGGGGTAGCAAGTAGCCGAGTCGTCCGTGGCCGAGGTGAGGAAGGAGAAGAAGAAGAGGAGGGTAGTGGCCCAATCTCCCGTGGTCGAGGTGATCGTGGAGAATCCGAGGCAAGCCTCTGAGACGGGCCGATACCCTTGTGTACTGTCCGGGCACGCTGGGGTTAGGCAGTACGAGGGCGACCTCATGAAGAAGGCGATCATCGGCCAGTTGGAAGTTTACGAAGAGAATAACCCGGTTCTGACTACCGAGGCAGATGAGATTGGATCGGTGCTATCCGAGAGGGACCTCCTTCGGATCAGAAAGGGGTTCGCGATCCCTCCGGAGTACAAGCTAATTCTCCTCGGCGCTGGGATGCGAGCGAACTCCAAGCTGTCGCCGTCGGATATGTGCATGTTTGACTACGACTCTCTGAATGCCGGACTGCGTTTTCCGCTGCATCCCTTCATTCGCCAGGTCCTCGGATGGTACTGCCTCGCACCGACCCAATTTATGCCGAACACATGGCGTCATGTGAATGCCTTCCTGCTCCAGTGCTGCAATGCCGAAGTCGAGCTGGACCTGACGGTCTTCCGAAGCATGTATCGGATAAACCGGATGCACAAGACCGAGCATCGATACTACCTGGCGCCGAGGAAGGGTGTTCGGATCATAGAAAACCCGGACTCGATCAAAGGCTAGAAGGAAAAGTTCTTCATATTGAGGGAGGCGTCGATGCTGCAAATTCCGAGCCGGTGGAAGCCAGAGGTGCCTAAATTTGCGAGGGCTGACCCGGAACTGGATGCGGCCGAGGAGGAAGTGGCGAGGAAGATCGTAGGCCTCCCGATGTTGAGTTGGAGGGAGATGACTGAGGGGGTGCTGTTCGGGTCAGGCCTTAGTCCGATCAACCCGAGTACGCTCCTGACATCTCGTATTATCATTTTTTTCCCTAAGTCTTTAGCTCGGTTTACTGACTCAACTTGTTTTTTGTTTGGTACAGAAGCGCCGAAGATGGACTTCAACGCCATGATGAATGAGAGGGGCAAGGTGGCTGATGGTAGGAAGAGGAAGAGACTGAGCACGACTGCCTCGTCAGGTCGGCAGCCCAAAGTTGCTTCGACTACCACTCCGCCTCCCCCGGTTACTGAGGTCCCTTCGTCGACGGTGGTCATTGTCGAAGAGCCCTCGGCTCCCGTTGCTTCTGCCCCGGTCGGTGGGGCCTTCGACGTCACGGCGGCGTTGTCGCTCGAGGCTCCGCCGTTGACCGCTCCGGCCGAGGAGATCTTGACCGAGCAGCATAAGCAGTTGTTCGTTCCGAACTGGCGAGTCAAGAATCATGATGGATTTCTCGGAAACTCGCAGATGTCGATGCAGGTCGTCAAACACCGGCGACCCCGAAAGATCGAGCCGCGCTGAAGGTGGGGACAGTCGGCGACGATACCTACGAAGTGGCTCGGTCGCTCGTATCGGTGAGTTTCTTTTGAGAGTTTCTTCAAGTCTATTATTCGGCCCTTATCTTGTGCTCACCATTGTTTTGTCTTCACAGGCCACCTGTCACTTCAGCCATCTCCTTGAGGCGTTCGCCGAACAGGAGAAAGAGTTGAAGGCCGCCAGTGATAAAGACAGGGCGGAAAAGGTCAAGGCGGTTCGGCAGCTTGAGGCCGAGCAGAGGCGAGCCGAGGGCTTGGAGGTCCAGGTTGCCGATCTTGTGGCTGACCTGGAGCGAGTCAAGGGGCGGCTCGCTGAGGAGTCTGCCAAAGCCGCCAAGGCTACCGAGGAGCTGGCTGCGTCAGCGAAGGCTCTGGCCGAGGTGAAGGCGGAGAAAGAGGCCTTGGCAACGAAGATCAAGGCCGAGGTCGAGGCCGAGGCGAAGAAGCACATGGCCTCGAACATGGAGAAGTCCTACCAGAGGGCGCTCGACCATGTTCAGGACCGCGTCCCCAGCTTCGAGCGGGTCTGATACAGACTGTGGCTTGGATCCCCATCGGACGGCGAGGAGGAAGGAGGCGAAGGTGACGAGGTGGAGGGCGACGACGAGGAGGAGGTTGTCGCCGACGCTTTGGAGACAAACCCCCAGGGCAAGGCGAGAAATGAGGGGCCATCTGGCGAGGCGCCTGTGGTCGAACCTGCGACGTAGGTGAACCCCTGATCTTCTCGTCTCTTTGTAGTCTTTGTTTTCCTTTTTTCAAAAATTTAATGCCTTTTTTGTGGACTGGCCACCGCCTTCTTTCTATGAATGAAAATCTTTGTTTCAAATTTGTGCAAGTGTTTGGGTCGGTGTGTAGTTTTCCAATTGCGATGTTCTTGCATTTCAGATCCTCGATGTAGCGCCCCAAATTTCTAATATGAGAGCTTAGAAAATAAGTGGCGAAATCCCAGCAATCCACTTCAATAGAACAATAAACACCAACAACACCACTAACATTTTCTTTCTTTATTACAACAATTATTACAAATCACAGCGGAAGTCTAAACATCTCAACCCAAATATTTCTTTACATTTACAACTCAATAACCACACAATATGTCTTTACAAATTTTACACAAAACTAAATAGTCCAAATAGTCTCAAATGCAACATTAAGCATCCAACCTCCCACTCTAAGCAGTAACCTGCAACAAGTGAGGCTAGAGTCGAACCCTAACCCCCAAACTAAAGGGGTCAGCCATAAAAATGGTGTGAGTGGCAACTAATCAAACAAATAACATAAATGAACATAAACATAATATCCAACAAATAATAATCAACACTAAAGCATGAAGTAACAACAAAGAATAAGGGGTGATACCAAAACCAAAAGCCAAGTGTGTGCCGAAAACAGGAAATCCAAATGCATAAAAGTGATTCAAGAAAACATCATGACTACATGCTGACAACGATGACTACTCAGAGATGAAGATAAACTATGATAATTTGCCCATGCTTGATCATTCCGGAGATTGATCCCACATCACAGGTATTTTCCCTGGATAATTCAGGAGATCATCCCACATCTAAACATAGACTCATAATCACAAGAATACCCCAAAAGCGTCGCCTCGACTCCGATCATTCCGTAGTTCAATCCCGCATCTCAAGATAATTACTTGGATAATTCCGGAGAAATACCTCACATCTCAGGTTAACTACCTGGATAATTCCGGAGATAAATCACACATCTCAAGTTAACTACTTGGATAATTCAGGAGATTAAATCCTACATCAAAAGCCATACTGAGGTGCATAACTCAAGTTCCCATTCGTCATGACACTACTAATGCCTGTCCTTATTAGCTTGGGTTGCTGAACAAATCTCCTAGAGTAGCGTACCCTACCGGACTAAAAATCTGAATAACTGAAAATTCGCCTCAAAGGGCCTCAACAAATGACTGAACAAATACCGGTATACTAGGGCCGCGTACCTCTAGAGACTCAAAACAAATATCTGAACAAATTCCACTTAACAAGTGGCTCAACAAAATATTTCCAAAATCATGTTCTTAATTGAACATCTCAAAAACCAATACTTAACTGAACATCTTAAAATCAAACACTGAACAAATGTCTCAACATCAAATACTGAACAATATCTCAGAATCAAGTACTAAACAAATGTCTCAAAATCAAACACTAAACAAAATATCTCCAATCAAATACAAAGATCCTACAGGACCAGTCGACTGTACAATGGACCAGTCGACTGTCCAGAGGACATATCCCAACATTTTACGAAAATGATCTAAGGCATGACCAGTCGACTTACCCAAGAAGTCAGTCGACTGCCCCGAAAGAACTGAACAAAACCACAAGCAGAGGGTCAGTCGACTGACCACAGTCTAGGTCGACCGTCCCGAACAAATCTCAAGACTCAAAAGTACACTGTAAGCTCATACCAGTCGACTGCACATCAGATCAGTCGACTGACGGCTACAGATCTGAACACAAAATCATCTTGAAGTTTTCTAAAGAATTACTGATCATAAGGTTAATTTATATTCGGGCAAATGAACAATTCTCAACAATCTCTATCAGGGTTACATTACTCAATCAATCAATTTCTCCAATCTCATATTCTCATGATCTAAATTCTCAATTCTCCCATTAGGGTTTTCTCAACCTAACTAAATGTCTTCCTCAACACATAATCAAAATTGGTTTGCAATCACTAGATCCAGATGTTTAATATCCAAGCTTAACATAATCAGTTCTAAATTTGCTTTCTAACAACATGATCTCATAAATCAACATATCCTCAACAAATCTAAATCTTTTCTCATCATGGTCCAAATATCAAATAAAAGTTCTCATCATCCATATCGAATTAAAGATCCATGTCCTACATACAATGGGACTAACAAAGAATGGTATAATGATCACAAACAAACATAACAAAGATCTCACGTCATCTTCCAATCAAAACAAACAAAACAAAGCAAAACAAACAAACCAACTCACCTGATTTGAAGAAAAGATCCACAAACTTTCTCCTTGCTAGATCCAAGAATTCTCCTCTTGTTCCTCAAAGAAATCTCAATATTCTAAATATTGTGAATGACGGCTGGGAAAGGGATTTCCCTTATATATGCCGGATTAAAATATTAGGGTTTTCACCCAATTTGCAAAATAATCCTTTTAAGAGTACATCTTACATATATAATTGTATCCTTGAAAACTAAATCAAATATAATTTAAATTAGGGTCTAATAGAAAAATATGTTTCTAAACTTCAACAAATACTGATCGGAATGCCCAGAAATTATAATTTGCATTTTAACCCTTGAAATTGTCAATTTTGCAAATAAGTCCTTCTTTTCTCAAAAATTGCAAATACGCATAATTAATTTCAGAAAAATCTGGAAAAATACTAAATAATTCTCAAATAATAAATAATGATTTTTCATAAAGAAAACTTAATTTTCCAAACTTCTAAAAAGTCATTTGCACGTGTTTTGCATGTGTACCAAAGAATAAATTTCTTAGAAAACATTTATTAAATCCTCAAAAATCATTTAAATTCATTTTCAAATAATTAAAGTAATATTTGAAAATACGGGGTTCTACATCACTCCCTCCTTAGAAGAGTTCTGTCCTCAGAACTACTACTAATGAGTTCAAACACATCCCAACAAAAGGAAACAATACTTCATAAATAGATCATCACCCAAACAATTTCATATAACATCACAATCAAAATAAAGGAATACATCATTTGTCAATCAACAATACAATCATCCAAAGAATTCCATTCACATTCAAGAAGTACATTCATACAAACAATTCAGGAAAATCCTTCAGCATGCGATCCTCTGGCTCCCAAGTAGCCTCCTCGAACTGCTGATTCCTCCACAATACCTTGACCATAGGTATCACCTTGCTCCTAAGGACTTTCTCCCTACGATCAACGATCTCAACAGGCTGTTCCTTGTAACTCAGGTTCACCTGTAGATCTTCGGGGACTTCCACCAACTGGTGCCTCTGATCGGCCACATACTTCCTCAGTAGCGACACATGAAACACGTCATGTACTTGTGCTAACTCCTCTGGAAGTTTCAATCTGTAAGCTGTCTTGCCAATCCTCTCCTCGATCTTGTACGGACCAATATACCTCGGCGCCAACTTGCCACCCTTACCAAATCTGATTACTCCTTTGGTCGGAGAAACCTTGAGAAAAACTGAATCCCCAACCTCAAATTCCAAATCTCTCCGTCGAGTGTCAGCATAACTCTTCTGCCGACTCTGAGCTTCAACTAACCTCTTGCGAATCAGCTCAATCTGCTCTGACGTCTGCTGTACGATCTCAGGACCATACATCTGCCTCTCGCCAACCTCATACCAACATACAGGTGTCCTGCACCTCCTGCCGTATAAAGCCTCATACGGTGCCATCCCAATACTTGCATGGTAACTATTGTTATAGGCAAACTCAACCAATGCCAAGTATCTCTCCCAACTACCACCAAAGTCCATAACACAAGCTCTCAACATATCTTCCAGCACTCGATTCACCCTCTCCGTTTGACCATCTGTCTGCGGATGAAATGCCATACTGAAATCAGTTCTGGTGCCCAAAGCTGCCTGTAAACTTCTCCAAAACCTTGATGTAAACCTCGGATCTCTGTCAGACACAATTGAAACAGGAACTCCATGAAGTCTCACAATCTCTCCAATATACAACTCAGCCAATTTCTCCATCGACCAAGAAATCTTCATGGCTAGAAAATGTGCCGACTTAGTCAATCGGTCCACAACAACCCAAATCGAGTCATTTCCCTTCGAACTCCTCGGCAAACCCGTGATAAAGTCCATGCTGATATTCTCCCACTTCCACTCCGGAATGGGTAAAGGCTGTAACAAACCTCCAGGTCTCTGATTCTCTGCCTTGATCTGCTGACAAGTCAGACACCTTGCCACAAAATCTGCTACATCTCGCTTCATGCCAGACCACCAAAAGTGTGGTTTGATATCCCTGTACATCTTCGTACCTCCAGGATGAACTGACAATAAGGTACTGTGTGCTTCCTGCAAGATACTCCCCCTTAACTCTGCGTCATCTGGAACACACAACCTCTCACCCAACCAAAGAACTCCATCTTGGACACGAAATTCTGATAACTTGCCCTCAGCAACCTGCTGCAACATCTTCTGGATCTCTGAATCTGATCTCTGACCTTCCACAATCTTCTCCCTCAAAGACGGCTGCAGCCTCAACTGAGCCAAAGATGCCCCTAAACCTCGCAGTACAACCTCGATACCTGCCTGATCGATCTCTGCTGCCAACTCTCTTCGAGTAGTGATCAACCTTGCCAAACTACCCTTTCTGCTAAGTCCATCAGCCACTACATTCGCCTTGCCTGGATGATACTTGATCTCAGGACGAATGTCTTCCAAAACTTCCAACCATCTTCTCTGACGAAGATTCAAATCCCTCTGCTGATAAATATACTTCAGGCTCTTGTGGTCAGTGAACATGCTAACTTTCTCACCATAGACATAATGCCTCTATAGCTTCAAGGCATAAATGATAGCTGCTAACTCCAAGTCGTGCGTCGGATAATTCTTCTCATGCGGACGCAACTGCCTCGAACCATAAGCAATGACCTTGCCTTCCTGCATCAAGACACAACCCAAACCTCTGAGAGATGCATCGCTGTAGATATCATAATCTTTTCCAGCTTGCGGCAAAGCTAGTATGGGTGCGGTAGTCAACCTTTCCTTTAACTCAAGGAAACTCTCCTCGCACTTATCTGTCCATACAAACGCCACACTCTTCCGGATCAAACCTGTCAATGGAACAGCAATCTGAGAATACCCCTGAATAAACCTCCTGTAGTAACCAGCTAATCCCAAGAAGCTTCTCACTTCCTTCACTGACGTCGGCCTGGGCCAATCCTTTACTGCTTCCACTTTCTGAGGATCAGTAGCCACTCCCTCCTTAGAAAGAATGTGACCAAGAAAAGCTACCTCAGATTTCCAAAATTCACACTTCGACAATTTGGCATACAAGCTGTGCTCTTGCAATGTCTGTAATACCGCTGTCAAGTGCTTAGAATGATCCTCCTCCGACTTCGAATATACCAAGATATCATCAATGAAGACCACCACGAAGGAATCAATGAATGGCCTCAACACCCGATTCATCATGTCCATGAAAACTGCTGGCGCATTCGTCAACCCGAATGGCATCACCAAAAATTCATACAACCCATGACGAGTCCTAAAAGCTGTCTTACTCACATCTTCCTCTTTGACTCGTACCTGATGATACCCTGACCTCAGATCAATCTTCGAAAATACTGCTGCTCCTCGAAGCCTGTCGAACAAATCGTCAATCCGCGGTAGTGGGTACTTGTTCTGAATAGTCACCCTATTCAACTCCCTGTAGTCAATGCACATCCTCATCGACCCATCCTTCTTCTTAACCAACAACACTGGCGCTCCCCACGGAGATGAACTCGGTCTGATAAGTCCCTTGCTCAAAAGCTCTTCAATCTGCTTCTTCACTTCATCCTGCTCTACAGGTGCCATCCTGTACGGAGCCTTAGAAATCGGCGCACTCCCCGGCTGAACATTGATGCAAAACTCCACATCTCTCTGCGGCGGTAATCCTGGAAAATCATCCAAGAACACCTGAGGAAACCTTCGAACCACCGGAATGCCCTGGACTTCATCTGCAATAGACTTCTTAGATACCATTGCAGCCACCTGCGGAATCTTCTTCTTCCCTTGAAAAGTTACTGCGGGTCCACCTGGTGCTTTCACCAACACCTCCTTCTGCTTGCAATCAATCGTGGCATCATAAATAGCCATCCAATCGATGCCTACGATGACATCCACTCCCAACACTTGTAGCTCGATCAAGTCGATGCCGAACATCCTTCCACCAATCCCGATATCACAGCCCTCGTAATATCGATCCGCTACCAGCTCCTCACCTGACGGCGTTGCCACCGACAAAACTCTGCCTGGAAACAATTTAAGTTCCAAACCTAAGCCCTTTGCAAAACTTGGCGATACAAATGTATGCGATGAACCAGTGTCAAACAAAACCTTTGCTTTTATTCCATTTATTAAAACAACTCCTGTTACAATAAGAATGATACTCAATCTTAAATTGTTCTGAAATAAAAGCTTTTATTCATTACACTGACTCAAAATGAAAGAAATCAAAATTCCTGCATACCCTGAATTACATCTTCCGAGTTTCTCGCATCCTCCTCGGTCAATGCAAATACTCGCCCTTGCCTCTTCGGGAACTTGCTTCCACCCGAATCATCTTTCTTCAGTTGTGGACAATGGGGCTTTGAGTGTCCAGTCTGCCCACACTGAGAACAAACATGCTCTGCCAACTTCGGACATGCTGACCTATAATGTCCTACTTCCTTGCAGTAGTAGCAGGTCACTCCCTGAGCTCCAGATGCCTTCTGCGCCGGTCCACTGAACTTCGCCTGCTTCGCGGGGAATCCCTTCCTACTCTGGCCTGATGCTGGCCTCTTGTTCCGGTTCCAAGAATCCTGCTTCTTCTGAAACAAGTCCATATCCTCTTCAGTCATCGCTGCTCTTCTGACCAGCTTCTCGAATCTTCGGATGCCCGACGGAACCATCCTTGACCTCAAGTTCGGCCTCAAGCCCTGCTCAAACTTTTTGGCCTTCTTTGCTTCATCCATGACCAATTCTGGTGCAAACCTCGAAAGTTGAGCGAACTTCGTCTCATACTCCCGAACAGTCATGCTCCCCTGCTGAAGGTTCATGAACTCAGTCGCCTTCTTCTCCTGAACATCAAGAGGAAAGAAGCGATCTCTGAACTCCTCCAGAAAAGCTTCCCATGTCAGCTGCTGATCTCCCAAGTTCCTCTTCAGTGACTCCCACCATACACCAGCATCTTTCTCCAGCTGCATCGAAGCCAACTTCACCTTGCTAGCTTCAGGAGTCTCTGACACTTCGAAGATCGTCTGCATCTTCCGAATCCAATCGTCTGCTGCTGTTGGATCAGCTTGCCCCTCAAAGACTGGCGGCCTCATCCTCTTAAAGGATTCAATCTGCTTGATGGGGTCGGCATTCACCAATCCATGACCAGCTCCATGATTGGGCGGCGGATTCTGCTGCTGCGCTTGCTGCTGCGCCACATTGAGTGCCATCAATGTGTTCAAGGTCTGATAAACCTTAGCAAACTCAGCCTCTAGGTCAATTCCCGCTCCTCGAGAACTACCCGAACCATCCTCATTATTGCCACCATTTCTACCTCTGGGTGCAACCATTTTGAATACTGCAAAACGAGAGTAAAGTTAGAACAACACACTCACAATTTAAACTCATACCAATGTCCTATGGCAAAGTCAAACCATAATTTCAAACCAAACATCATATTTTAAATTCTATGTGATACTCACACTCTGATGTCCACACCTAGGTACTCACTCTCTAGTGTCCACACCTAGGTTGGTTGTCATACTAAGTCTATTATTACATTGAAGCGGAGCTCTGATACCAATCTCTGTAGCGCCCCAAATTTCTAATATGAGAGCTTAGAAAATAAGTGGCGAAATCCCAGCAATCCACTTCAATAGAACAATAAACACCAACAACACCACTAACATTTTCTTTCTTTATTACAACAATTATTACAAATCACAGCGGAAGTCTAAACATCTCAACCCAAATATTTCTTTACATTTACAACTCAATAACCACACAATATGTCTTTACAAATTTTACACAAAACTAAATAGTCCAAATAGTCTCAAATGCAACATTAAGCATCCAACCTCCCACTCTAAGCAGTAACCTGCAACAAGTGAGGCTAGAGTCGAACCCTAACCCCCAAACTAAAGGGGTCAGCCATAAAAATGGTGTGAGTGGCAACTAATCAAACAAATAACATAAATGAACATAAACATAATATCCAACAAATAATAATCAACACTAAAGCATGAAGTAACAACAAAGAATAAGGGGTGATACCAAAACCAAAAGCCAAGTGTGTGCCGAAAACAGGAAATCCAAATGCATAAAAGTGATTCAAGAAAACATCATGACTACATGCTGACAACGATGACTACTCAGAGATGAAGATAAACTATGATAATTTGCCCATGCTTGATCATTCCGGAGATTGATCCCACATCACAGGTATTTTCCCTGGATAATTCAGGAGATCATCCCACATCTAAACATAGACTCATAATCACAAGAATACTCCAAAAGCGTCGCCTCGACTCCGATCATTCCGTAGTTCAATCCCGCATCTCAAGATAATTACTTGGATAATTCCGGAGAAATACCTCACATCTCAGGTTAACTACCTGGATAATTCCGGAAATAAATCACACATCTCAAGTTAACTACTTGGATAATTCAGGAGATTAAATCCTACATCAAAAGCCATACTGAGGTGCATAACTCAAGTTCCCATTCGTCATGACACTACTAATGCCTGTCCTTATTAGCTTGGGTTGCTGAACAAATCTCCTAGAGTAGCGTACCCTACCGGACTAAAAATCTGAATAACTGAAAATTCGCCTCAAAGGGCCTCAACAAATGACTGAACAAATACCGGTATACTAGGGCCGCGTACCTCTAGAGACTCAAAACAAATATCTGAACAAATTCCACTTAACAAGTGGCTCAACAAAATATTTCCAAAATCATGTTCTTAATTGAACATCTCAAAAACCAATACTTAACTGAACATCTTAAAATCAAACACTGAACAAATGTCTCAACATCAAATACTGAACAATATCTCAGAATCAAGTACTAAACAAATGTCTCAAAATCAAACACTAAACAAAATATCTCCAATCAAATACAAAGATCCTACAGGACCAGTCGACTGTACAATGGACCAGTCGACTGTCCAGAGGACATATCCCAACATTTTACGAAAATGATCTAAGGCATGACCAGTCGACTTACCCAAGAAGTCAGTCGACTGCCCCGAAAGAACTGAACAAAACCACAAGCAGAGGGTCAGTCGACTGACCACAGTCTAGGTCGACCGTCCCGAACAAATCTCAAGACTCAAAAGTACACTGTAAGCTCGTACCAGTCGACTGCACATCAGATCAGTCGACTGACGGCTACAGATCTGAACACAAAATCATCTTGAAGTTTTCTAAAGAATTACTGATCATAAGGTTAATTTATATTCGGGCAAATGAACAATTCTCAACAATCTCTATCAGGGTTACATTACTCAATCAATCAATTTCTCCAATCTCATATTCTCATGATCTAAATTCTCAATTCTCCCATTAGGGTTTTCTCAACCTAACTAAATGTCTTCCTCAACACATAATCAAAATTGGTTTGCAATCACTAGATCCAGATGTTTAATATCCAAGCTTAACATAATCAGTTCTAAATTTGCTTTCTAACAACATGATCTCATAAATCAACATATCCTCAACAAATCTAAATCTTTTCTCATCATGGTCCAAATATCAAATAAAAGTTCTCATCATCCATATCGAATTAAAGATCCATGTCCTACATACAATGGGACTAACAAAGAATGGTATAATGATCACAAACAAACATAACAAAGATCTCACGTCATCTTCCAATCAAAACAAACAAAACAAAGCAAAACAAACAAACCAACTCACCTGATTTGAAGAAAAGATCCACAAACTTTCTCCTTGCTAGATCCAAGAATTCTCCTCTTGTTCCTCAAAGAAATCTCAATATTCTAAATATTGTGAATGACGGCTGGGAAAGGGATTTCCCTTATATATGCCGGATTAAAATATTAGGGTTTTCACCCAATTTGCAAAATAATCCTTTTAAGAGTACATCTTACATATATAATTGTATCCTTGAAAACTAAATCAAATATAATTTAAATTAGGGTCTAATAGAAAAATATGTTTCTAAACTTCAACAAATACTGATCGGAATGCCCAGAAATTATAATTTGCATTTTAACCCTTGAAATTGTCAATTTTGCAAATAAGTCCTTCTTTTCTCAAAAATTGCAAATACGCATAATTAATTTCAGAAAAATCTGGAAAAATACTAAATAATTCTCAAATAATAAATAATGATTTTTCATAAAGAAAACTTAATTTTCCAAACTTCTAAAAAGTCATTTGCACGTGTTTTGCACGTGTACCAAAGAATAAATTTCTTAGAAAACATTTATTAAATCCTCAAAAATCATTTAAATTCATTTTCAAATAATTAAAGTAATATTTGAAAATACGGGGTTCTACACTCGATCACACCCCGAATACCGCAGCGGCTCGGCGACGTGCCGAGCTGTTCAAGCAATCTCGCTAGGCTCGACTCGTGGGTGAGATCGAGCTCACCAGAAGGTTGATGTTCAACGTGGAGAAGAAGAACAACGAGCTTCTGGCCGAGGTGCACCATCTCCGGATAGTTGAGGAGGAGCTCTCGGCGAAAGAGGCAGAGCTAACCTCGGTGTTGGCCGAACGATATGAGCTTAAGAAGAAGGTCGAGCAGCTGCAGAGGGTCACAGTCGACAAGAGCATCGAGGTGACCAACTTACATCGTATTATATCTGACAGCGCTGAGTACCCCGGTTCGGCAAAGCTCCCTCGGTTCAAGATAATGGTTAAGGACGACACTCTGAAGGATAGGATCGTCGAGCTCGAGGAGGAGGTGGCTCAACTGAAGCCTCAGCCTGTGAGAGCTAATGTCCGCAACACTTCTTGCACTCGCGAGGAGAGAGAACGGGGGATCACGTTTTATGAGCTAGCGACTCGTGGCCAAGCTATTGGTCGGACAGCGACCGACGCACAAAGCGGAGTAGCTGTTAGCTCGAGCGGGGCTTCGGTCGAAGCGACCATTAGAGTTAGTGGCGAGGGGGGCGTCCCAGTTCGTCGGCCTAGAGACAAGCTCGGAGGTGAAGAGACGGAAGCCGCGGTTGTCTCTGAATCGGAACGTCCCTGTTCCGAGGAGACACTGAACGAGTGGCGTCGCCTTTTACTTCTTGCATTGTCCCTGTTGCTGTAATAACATGCCTTGTAATTTATTTAGTTGCTTTCCCGCTGTAACTGTCTGCCTTGTAAATTATTTAGTTGTTTTCCCGCTGTAACTATCTGCCTTGTAAATTTACCAAGTATCTTAATAAAATCGAGGTTATTTTGTTCGTCGTTGTGCCATGGTCGCCTTATTCTTGACGCTGAACTATAAGGACCCATAGTTGTCTTCTTTGTAGGTTTTAGCCGCAGAACTTTAGTCTTTCGCTCGGAGTATACCGAGGTGACTGTGCTCTCTCGAGGTGCGATAGCTCGGGCATCAGATTCCGCCCACGTGGCAACATCGAGACGGTCGATCGTGATCGTGGTACGTATCACGAGGTGGGAGGCACGAGTTCCAAGAAAACACTATCTTGTCGTTTTGTGGACACGTGGCACGATCAGATCCGTTCATCACGTTCTAGCACGCATTTTGAGATGATCCAACGGCGAAATAGGTTCGGCAGAATTTTTCTCCATATACGAGGGTCGGTTCCTCGTCCGCTCGGCTCGGGGTTTTGAGTGAGCACGGTTGAGCCGAACGATGGATTCCGAACCACCGTTAGAGTTGCTCGACGATCGTGGGAGCAGTTCCGAACGGCGACCTACTTCTAGCTCGCCGAGGAGCGAACTTGTGGAGTAGGGTCGAGCCGAGTGTTGGACTCCGAACCATCGGTTGAGTTGTTCAACGGTTGTGGGAGCAGTTCTGAACGGCGACCTTGTTCTAGCTCGCCGAGGAGCGAACTTGCGAAGTAGGGTCGAGCCGAGTGTTGGACTCCGAACCATCGGTAGTGTTGTTCAACGGTTGTGGGATCAGTTCCGAACGGCGACCTTGTTCTAGCTCGCCGAGGAGCGAACTTGAGAAGTAGGGTCGAGCCGAGTGTTTAGGGTCGAGCCGAGTGTTGGACTCCGAACCATCGGTTGGGTTGTTCAACGGTTGTGGGAGCAGTTCCGAACGGCGACCTACTTCTAGCTTGCCAAGGAGCGAACTTGCGAAGTAGGGTCAAGCCGAGTGTTGGACTCCGAACCATCGGTTGAGTTGTTCAACTGTTGTGGGAGCAGCTCCGAACGGCGACCTACTTCTAGCTCGCCGAGGAGCGAACTTGCGAAGTAGGGTCAAGCGGAGTGTTGGACTCCGAACCATCATCGGTAGAGTGAAGAGTAAAGGCAGAGAGATGTAAGCAATTTTTACAAGTAACATATGAAAAAACTCTTTATTGATGACTAATGGTCGGCTGCTTCTAAAGTTGCGAGCCGTTATTACAAGAGAAAAATAAAAGAAAATTATTACAAGTGATAGGAGAGGAACGGTTCGACATCTCCAAGTGCTTAGAGAGGCGTTGGTACTCTCTCTTGGTACTTTAAGAGATGGTCGGCATTCCATGTCCTAGGGATCTCCCTGCCTTCGAGGTCTTCTAGTCTGTACGTGCCGGGCCGAACTTCTTTGACGATCTTGTAAGGTCCCTCCCAGTTCGGAGCAAGTTTACTCTTCTGACCGGGGAAAGAGATGGCCAACTTCCTGAGGACCAGGTCTCCTTCTTTGAGGTCGGTAGGATGGACTTTCTTGTTATATGCCATCTCGATCCTTCTTCGGTAGCTTTGTTGACGAATGGCAGCTCTTTCTCGGATCTCATCTATCAGGTCTAGACTTGCTCGGAGCTCTCTGGCATTTTGCTCTTCTTCATAAGCTATTAGACAAGGAGAAGGTATTCCGACTACCAGGGGGATGATGGCCTCGGACCCATAAGTGAGATTAAATGGACTCTCTCCTGTGGGGGTCCGTTTTGTGGTGCGGTAGTTCCACAGCACGTTGGGAAGCTGATCGACCCATAAGCCTTTGACACACTTATCTAACCTCTTCTTAATGCCTGGAGAGGATCTGTTGGTTAGCATTTTCGGCTTGGCCATTCAACTGAGGATGAGAGACGGAGGAGAACCGGTGTTGGATGGCAAGGTCTTCGCATAGAGCTCGGAAGGCAGTCCCAGTGAACTGGGTTCCGTTGTCTGTTATTAGGACCCTAGGGACGCCGAATCGGCAGATCACGCTCTTCTAAAAGAACTGGACGACCTTGTTCTCGGTGATCGTGGCCAAAGGCTCGGCCTCTATCCATTTCGAGAAGTAGTCGATCGCCACGACTAAGAATTTGAACTGTCCGGGAGCTGGCGGAAATAGCCCTAGTAAATCCATCCCCCACATTGCGAAGGGATCGGACTTGATAGGGAAGTGAGTGGAGCTTGTGGGAGGCATCGGATGTCGGAGTACTTCTGACAAGAGCTGCATTGCCGAACGTGCCGTTCGGCGTCTCGTAGGAGAGTGGGCCAGAAATATCCGTAGTTCAACACCATGCGTGCTAGGGCTCTGGAACCCGAATGTGCTCCGCCGATGCCCTCATGAAGTTCTTGCAGGGCATAGTCGGCTTGCCCGGGAGAGAGGCATCTCAGGTACGGCCTGCCGTCGACCTGTGTGAAGGAGCGCTTGTATAGGATGCCTCCGATCAGTGTGTAACGCTCGGCCCGGGTTCTTACTCTTCGAGCTTCCTTGGGATCCTCGGGGCGGAGTCCGTCCCTTAAAAATTCGATGAGGGGTTTCATCCAGTTATCTTCAAGTAGGACAGGCAGTGACTCTATGGAGTCGGAGGTTTCGTCCTCTATACTCGGCTTTAGAAGAACCTCTATCAAGACGGTCTGCTCGAGACCTTGAAGGGAGGAGGAGGCTAGTTTGGAGAGGGCGTCGGCTTGAGCATTTTCTTCTCGGGGGATTCTTTGGATGAGGGCTTCTTCAAATAGTGCCATGAGGCTCTTGACTTTGGCTAAGTATTTAACCATCCTGTCATCGCGTGCTTCATACTCGCCGAGGACCTGATTGACGACTAGCTGAGAGTCGCTAAAGATCCGGAGGCGTTGGGCCCCTGCATTTCGAGCCATTCCAAGGCCGGCTATGAGTGCCTTGTATTCTGCTTCGTTGTTCGAGGCCTTGAAGTTGATACGGAGGGAGTATTGGAGAATGAAGTCATCTGGGCCTGCAAGAATGACCCCTGCCCCACTTCCCTCATTGCAGGAGGATCCGTCCACATAAACCGACCAGACAGGTGGTCCTTTCACTGTTTGGCTGGATTCGGAGATGGTACTTTCAACTATGAATTCTGCCAAGGCCTGAGCCTTGATCGCAGTCCGAGACTGATAAGTTATATCGTGCTGGCTCAGCTCGATAGACTACTTCATAAGGCGACCCGATGTCTCCAGCTTGTGGAGGACCTACTTCAGCGGCTGGTCGGTAAGAACGACCATCGAATGGGACTGAAAGTATGGACGAAGCTTTCTTGCGGCCATCACCAGGGCATAAGCCATCTTTTCTATCTTCGGGTATCGGAGCTCGACGTCCCGAAGCACCTTGCTCACATAGTAGATGGGCTTCTGAGCCCGGTCTTCTTCCCTTACTAAAACAGCGCTGAGAGTCTGTTCGGAGGCTGCCAAGTAGAGGTAGAGGGGTTCTCCGGGAATTGGTTTGCTGAGGAGAGGAGGATTGACGAGGTAAGCCTTGAGCTGGTCGAAGGACTCCTGTTGCTGCTGTCCCCATTCGAAACCCTTAGCCCCCGTGAGGGCCTTGAAGAAGGGGAGGCATTTCTCCCCGGACTTCGAAAGAAAATGCCCTATGGCAGCCAAGCGACCTGTCAACCTCTAAACTTCCTTAACATTCTTGGGGGGTGCCATGTCTAATATGGCCTTGATTTTTTCTGGGTTTGCTTCAATTCCTCGCTGGCTAACCATGAAACCGAGGAACTTTCCTGACGAGACACCGAACGCACACTTGTTCGGGTTGAGTCTCATATTGTGCTTTCTCAGAACATCAAATGCCTCTTGGAGGTCAGTTACATGGTCAGGACCTCGGATGCTTTTTACAAGCATGTCGTAAACATACACTTCCATATTACGGCCGATTTGAGCTTGGAAAACCTTGTTGACGAGGCGTTGGTATGTGGCTCCGGTATTCTTCAGACTGAAGGGCATGACCCTGTAGCAATAGAGGCCCTGATCGGTTACGAATGAGGTCTTCGGGATATCCGGAGGGAACATCCGGATCTGGTTGTAGCATGAGAAGGCATCCATGAAGCTGAGGAGTTCATGTCCCGAGGTGGCATCGATCAGAGTGTCAATACTCGGAAGAGGAAAGGGATCCTTGGGGCAGGCCTTGTTGAGATCAGTAAAATCAATACAAATCCTCCAAGTCCCGTCGGACTTCTTCACCATTACTACATTTGACATCCACTCGGGATAGTTCACCTCTTGTATGAACCGGGCCTTCAAGAGCTTGTCCACCTCCTCTTTTATGGCTAGCTGGCGCTCGAGGGCGAACTTGCGCCTCTTCTGCTGAACCGGTTTGGACCCCGGAACAACGCTGAGGCGGTGGACTAAGAGCTCTTTGGAAATTCCGGGCATGTCCGTAGCTGACCAAGCGAAGAGGTCTTGGTTCCTTCGGATGCACTGTACAATGTCCGAGCATAGGGCGGACGGGAGGGTCTTGCTAACAAAGAACTTGCGAGTTGGATCCTGCTCAGAGAAGAGCACTCCCTTCAACTCATCCACCGGCTCGGACGTCGGTCCGGGCAGCATCTTGGGGGATTTCCAGAGTTTCTATGGAGAGAACTGGTCTGAGGGTAGAGGACATATAGCACTTACGGGCCATTTCCTGATTGCCCCTTACTTCCCCCACCCCGGCCCGGGTGGGGAATTTCATCTTAAGATGGTATGCTGAAGGAACAGCTTCCAGAGCTGCTAGGCCGGGTTGGCCTAGGATGACATTGTAAGCTGCAGGGACATCCACAACCATAAAATCCATCGCCTCCGTTCGGGTAGTAGGAGTTTTGCCAACGGTTACGTCGAAGGTGATTACCCCTTCAATAGTCACTGGCACTCCCGTGAACCCATGGAGCGTGTATCCGGCGGGCTTGAGTCTATCTCGGGAGAGCTTTAGGCCTTTGAAAGCGGCGAGGAAGAGGATGTTAACGGAGCTACCGTTGTCTACTAGGATCCTCTCCACTTTAAAGTTCGCCATGTGGGGGCTGATGACGAGTGCATCACAATGAGGGGTGCGGACACCTTCAAGATCTTCGTCTGAGAACGTGACGGACACTCCGAGGCCTTTGGGAGGAGGGGTGGCTCGGACCGAGTTGACTTCTCTTATAAATGCCTTCCGAGAAGAGTTTGAGGAGCCCCCCATTGGGCCCCCATGAATGTGGTGGAGGACTCGCTCTTCCTCGAAGTCGGGTGTCTCATCTCGTTCCGGGCGCTTATTAGCCCCCCCGAGGCGGGGGAGGAAGTTCAGCTCGGTCCTTTCTTACGAACTTTGTTAGCTGCCCCCTCTGGATAAGGGCTTCTATCTCATTCTTTAGGGCTCCACAATCGTTGGTGTCGTGGCCGTGATTCTGATGATAACGGCACCACTTCTCTTTATCCCTTTTCTTGGCAGGGGTGTTCATCCTCGGAGCAGGAGGTATGATCCCTTCTTTCTCAACTTCCATCAGAATGGTAGAGACATTAGTGGTGAGGGGAGTAAACTTCTCGAATCTGGGGGGAGGTCGGCGCTGGCCGGCATTATCCTTCTGGAGCTTCTTGGAACCTTCCTCTTCTGTTCCCTTTCTCTTAAACCCGGAGGAAGACCCCTCCAAGTTGGGGCGGTGCTCGGCTTCTTCGGCCCGAATGTACTTTTCAATTCAGAGGAGGAGGTCAGAGAAGTTCTGTGGGGGTTTCTTGGCGAGGGAGGAGCGGAGGTTAGGATTGAGGACATTGGACTGAAATGCTGCTGCAGCGACCGACTGGTAGATGGATGCTATGGACCTGGCTTCAGCTGTGAACCTCTTCACATAGTCTCTCAACTTCTCACCCTTCTTCTGGTGGAGGTACAGTAGCGAGATGCTGGTCTTCTCGGTTCTATGGCTACTTACAAAATGGGTGACGAAGAGGGTTTCGAATTGCTCGAAGGAGAATATTGAGGAGGGGGCAAGGCGAGAGTACCATTCTCGACCTGGGCCCTTGAGAGTTGCGGGAAAGGTTTTGCAGAGCAGGGCATCGGAAGCTTGGTGGATGAGCATTAGGGTCTTGAAGCTCTCGATGTGATCGACGGGGTCAGTCTCCCCGGAGTAGGTCTCAAATTGAGGAGGCTTGAAGCCGACTGGCACAGGTGCATCCATTATGGTTCGGGAAAAAGGAGGTCTTCTAGGACGAAGGGTCCTTCCTCTAAGCTCCTCTTCTCGGTCTAACTGACCCAAGCGCCTCTCCATCTCATGGAGACGGCGGTACACAACGTCATCCCTTCGACGGTAATCAGCCGAGCCTCTAGACTCGTCTTCGTACGAGGGGGAGCGGGGGCTACGGCATCGATAGCTCCTGGAGCGATGAGGACTTGGAGTATGCCGGGAGTTGCTAGGAGCGGGAGGAGGAGTTGGGGATCGTCGGCGAGGACTTCGAACCGGAGGAGGAGAGGGAATCTTTGGAGCATTAGTGTTAGGACGGAGATTGAGAGCTTGCAGGATGGTCGCTTTGAACTGCTAGAACTCGGCACGAGTGATGGATGCCTCATCGTTCCTCGGCTGTTGCCGACCTACAGGGGAGTGTGGTCTTCTTCTGTGATGCTCGGGGGACTCTCTCCACCCCCTTCGGATAGGAGACCTTCTGTATTCTCGGCGGCGAGGAGATCGCACATCCGGACGGTGTTGGTGGGAGGTTCCCTCTTGGGCCCGCTTTTCATCCAGATGGCAGCGAAGATCCTCGTCCTTCTGCCGGTTGAGGACGGTGTTGTGGAGACCGGAAGCTCGGGGATGATGGGAGGCCATAGAGTCCGAAGAGGCGTTGTGGATGGAGACGTGATCCGGATGGAGTGGTTGCTTCTGCGGATTGGGACCCCTAGGAGGTTGCTGGTTCTGCGGAGGAGGCAGGTCCTATTGGAGTGGGTCTTCCGCTGGAGGAGGAAGTTGCCCTTGCTGTTGAGCGGGCTGAGGAGGAACTTCCTGTTGCTGATCGGGGTTGGGTCCTCGATTGGACCCTCTGGATCTGACTTTTCTAGGAGACATGGCTGGAGGAGATCTGACCAATGGGAAGAGGGGAGGTTGCTATTCGTTAGTTTCCCACAGCTGGCACCAATCTGTTGCCGCTAAATTTAGTGTGGGGGCAAACAGATAGTATTTGTGGATTCTTAGGGAAACTGAATAGTAAACCTGTATACCTGTTTCGTCGGAGTTTGACGCCGACTCCTGCCGTACACCTGCAAAAAGTGCGAGACACCGGGGTTGTTCCCGGCGACGCACCCTCCGACGCTCAAGTCAGTAATCAGGGAAGATTATGAAAGAGCGCCAAAACTGGAGAAAGATTAATTACCTTTCATTGGAGATGGATGGGGGTATTTATAGGCGCCGCTGGGATCAGATTAGGAATGTAATTCCCCAGTGGTTAGATAAGGAATGTAATCCCTAATCCCCAGTGAAGGGATAGATATAAATCAGGGCCGTTGATTAGGATTTAACCAAAAACCCTAATTCTATCCCTTCCGGACTGGGTCTGCTGCGGGTTGAAACCCGTACCCAGTTGAGGTGGATCCGTTTGCGGGTAAGTGGGTCTTCGGGGAAGATAACCAATACTCGCTTCAGACCCATTGGTAGGTGAAATTACCATTTTACCCCTGAGCTTCAAGATTCGTGCCCAATTTGGACGGTTCCGATTTAACCCCATTTTTGGCCATATCACTTCCTAAGGGAAGTAGTGCAGTTAGGTACAGGAAACAGGTATAACCTAGTGGTTATCTTCCGAGAACACCTTCCCATAGGGAAGCATGCAATCAGGTACAGGTAAACAAGATCGTGAATCATGTAGTCATGAACACGTAATAGGCAGGCAGGATACTAGTTCTCTTCCATGTACACGTTTCTATATTTTCCACTACTAGATCTTCCCTTAAACACCGGCTTAGTTACTTTTATTATTATGCTTATCAACAGGCATGAGTGTATACGAAATAAGGTCAAACTAACATGATATAATTAGGTTTAGGTTCAGGGAAACAAATCAGCATGCATGGAAGATATACATTCATATATACGAGCAAAATAGTCTATGTTCATAATCAGGACAGCAAGACCAACCAGTACTAAAACAGTGATTCTAAGAGGTACAGACATGCAAATCAGAATCCGCCAAAGAATCTGGAAACCAGACATCCACACGCATCCAACGAGTATAATAAAGTCACATACTAGTTTACAACATCTCAACTCAAAACTGAATTGAACACAGATTTTAGGTTCAGCTAGAAAACAGGGGAACAACTTCAAAAACATGAAAACAGCATAAAAACGTATCAAATAATTCCACGAAAAATCTGGGGTAATTCCCTATAGGCATAGACCCAAAATAACAAGTTTCATAATATTTCAGTAAGTATAGATAAGTCATCAAAAATAAGAAGTAACACAAAAATATGGTTTGACGAATCTGAAATTTTTCAACACTGCTGTACGAAAACAAGGATATCTCGCAATCAGCGAATCGAAATCCAATTCCGCCAAAACGAAGTGAAAATAGATAGATTTTTCCAACTTTCATATCTCACAATTAATTTTCATAAAACATAAGGAATCAGGGTGAAAACTGGGTTTAATACTGAACAGCACGCATATTACAGTACAAGATGAATTTAGAAAAGAATATGGAACACTACATAAAACTCATCTTTAAAATACACCAAAAATCTGGGTAGTCCCTAGTATCAGGAGGAAACACTGAGCAAAATATTATACTAAGATATTATGTATAGCCTAGTTCTTGAAAATAAATTGTTAACAAAATCTATACAAAACAGAATCAAAAAACTATTGACACACCTGTACCAAAACTATCATATCTCAGTCATACGAACTCCAAATCAGGTAAAACTAGTGGGGTTTGAAAATAGGCACAGTTATCTACAATTAACTTTTAATTTCCAAGTTGAGATTCGGACCTTAGCATGGGTGAAAACAGCAAACAACCCAGAACAGACCGCAAATTCCAGATTTCACATCTCTACTTCAAAACATCACAACTTCCACAATTTTGATCCAAACCTAACGAAACTTGAAATAAAGCCTACCAATCATCTAAATATCATATTTTAGGGATTCTAACATGTCCAAACCTATTATTTCTCACATTGGCAATCAATCAAACACATAGCACGCAATTATTACATACACGAACAAAAAATCAAGTTTGGGTGAAACCTAGGGCATTAACCTATCAAATTTCATGTCATAAGTCTTCTATGGCTAAATTTATCACAATTGAGACAAACCCATCAATAAAAATACAATTTTTGGTTGCCTCTAGACCCAACTACTCTAGGTGTGAACTTTTTGACTTGTATCAACCTAATAAAATTATATACAAGTTACTTGCCTCTAATGGAGTGAAACACGAAACCAATGAGTCCAAGTGCAAAACCCACGAACAAAATCCCTCCTAGCGCGAATACAAGCGAACTCGCGAACCAAAACGCCTACACGATCGCTTTCCTTGATGCACGAACCAACATGGATGATACCCACTTCAAAGAACACCAAAAAGAGGGGTTGTGCCGATTTGCTGATGGTGTGGTGTTGGTTGGAGAAGCCGGCCACACAAAGATGGGGGTTTAGGGTTTGTAGGGTTGTAGTATGAAGAAGGAGATGATGTAATGGGGTATAGTTGTAATGGGGGGCCGGTTTTGGTGCTTGGAGGGGATCGGTCAGATGAGGGAGAAGGCAGGCCGGGAGCAAAATAAGAGGAAAGAGGAGGCCGGTTTGCAATATGAAGAGAAAAGAGATTAGGGTTAGGTTTTAAAGGGGATTAGGTTATTAAATAGGTGATTACTGTGGGCTAATGGGTTGTGGGTATGAATATGTAGTAATAGGTATACAATTAGGTAATGGATATTGGGTAGATTTCAAATGGGAATACAATATATAGTGAATTCTATAGCTCCTAAAAATCTCCTTAAGGATCAAAAATCACAATTTGGGTAAAACACCACCAAAAATCCATCTCATCACCAAAATAAATAATAATAATAAATGAGGCCAAGAAAAATGGGAAAAGAGCTCAAAATGGCGAAAATGAGCAAAACGACGAACAATCAGCACAAGGAGGTTAAAAAATGAAAGAAAAAGAATATATATTGAAAATAAACCAATATACGGTCCAGAAAAATATAAGAGATATTAAAATACACAAAAATAAAAAATATACTCCAAAATACGTAAAATGAAAAACAGGGGTTACAGGTATTATGTAGTTAGGCTTATGGATTAGAGATGGAAGTGAGATTAGAGATTAAGGTTTGGGATTAGTGCTCTGATACTATGTTAAAGTTAATAAAGAGATTTGGAGAAAATTATATAAGAGATCTGGATTGATTATAACTAAGTACAATGTCTCATTTGTATAGAAGAGAAGTAAAGATTAAACTAATAAATATTTTGATATGGGACTAAACAAAGTAATATAATATCTAATATCTAACACACCAATTTGCAGATAACCCTGCTAATTCTTTTTTTATATACCGTTTTGCCCTAATATTAGTTAAATGTTTTGGTGTTTCATCCACTATATATAGATTGACAGCTTCAAATGTGGCATATAAGTAGATTGACAGCTTCAAATGTGGTATATAAGAGTATCTGTAGTCGTTGAAATTCAAAATTCTCATATTTGAAATTTAGAAATAGAAATAATGATTTCTAGCTACATTCGTTGAGACTCAAAATATGAGAAAAATTGTACGGACACAAAATGATCTTGTGTCTGATACATTATTAAAAAAATTTGCACGGCCGCAAAATGTCTTGCGTCCGGCCGATACAATTTTTTTAAAAAAAATGCACGGACTCAAGATCATATTGCGTCCGACAATTTTTTTTCTTAAAAATTAAAAAAAAAATCACGGATGCAAGATGAACTTGCGTCCTTGAGTTTTTTTAATTAAACCTTAATTTAATTTTAATTAAAATGTTAATTAAATATTAATTAATTCTTAAATCTAAATTAAATTTTATTTAAATTCTAATATGTACGCATAATAATTTTTATGGACCTAAATCTATAGAATACTTTCTTTAAATTTGGAAAAAAGGCTTTCGGACAGGAGATCATGATCTCCTGTGATCTCCCATCCGATTTATTTATAAAAAAAAATTTGGGACGAAAGATGATCTGGCGTCCGATACATTTAAAAAAATTAAAAATTGTGAGACGGTAGATCATCTTGCGTCCGATATCATTAACGGTTAAATTATTGGATGGACGAGAATTCATCTTTTGATTGCAAAATTTGACAATTCCTATATCCCTTCTCAAACATAGAAGAATACTGTTCCCAAAACTGAAAATTTGAAAATATTGGGAACGACTGCCTCTAAATTTTTTTTCTTCCAAAATTTTCAATTTTTGGAAATATAGGAAAGACTGCAGATGCTCTCAGGACCTTTTGGCGGTTATGGGGCTCTACTTTTAGTTTTCTCTCCTTGTCCTGTACATCTTACATTTTAATTATTTAGTAAATGTATAATCCCCAGAAAAAGAATTAGGTACAGTTGTTATCAATAAAATGTATAAATGTATAAGGCCCTCGCATCTCTAATTAGGGAAGGTAAATAGATCATTGTACTTGGGATAATTAAACTTCAATACATATTATAAACAGTTTCGAGATATTTTAGGCAATAAAAAATTCAAAATTCCCCTAGTCATGTGACTGCATGTGAGAAAGGAATTTGATAGAGCATGAAAAAACATTAACAGACTTCGGCGAGACCAGTGCAAAAGGCAAAAAGAAGATTTAAGTAGGATTATCCGCAAAACAGAAAAACCTTGTTCGAATTTAGTAAAATTCAAGCTTAATTATTTATAATTAATTAATTAATTAATTAATTAATAATGGTTGCTACTGGCAACTAAAGTCTTTCAGCTTGTTTGTTTTTCAATTTAATTAAAAAAAACTTGTTTTTCATTTTGAGAAGTCTTCAAACTTGCACAGTGAAAGGACCATTCAAATTGATGAATTTGGTAACAAAATAAATGGATATTGGTAAGGAGTTAGATGTAGCGTTAGGATCCTATTAATTATGTCTACATGCATCATGAATAGATGATGCAATTTTCGTGCTTTGTTTACTCTTTTGTGGCCCTAAAACCAACTTCTCTACTTCTCAATTTACATATAAATATATCCTTCCATCTACCATTCTATATATGATATCTTCCTATGTATCAATTGATATAAATATATACTGCAAGGTAGATAGATGCATATCACGTACTACCGTGTAGCAAGTGACTTAACACACACTCTAACCTCTCATCTGTAGAAAGAATGGACGGAGCAAAGTCGCCTATGGTGGCCAAGAAGGCATTGCTGGGTTCCCCGATCGACTTGGAGGCAGCCTTGGATTCTATGGGCGTTGAAAAGCATGTAGTTCCCGTGAAAGGTGGTATGACGGCACGAGAGCTGGATTCACTAAGTGCTCTGTGTGACACAATCCTGCCTTCTATCAATCTCAGTGGAGCTCCCAACACTGATGTTAATGAATCTATCTCCTCATTCTACCGAACATCGGCTTCTATGCTCGGAACGCCTGAAGTTGTAAGTATTAGTTACTTGCTTTTTTACTGAAAAATTAAATATAACAAAAAAAGTGCATCTTAATGCATTACTCTGAAATTTGAGGCGATCAGGGATCAATTTTCTCTTTACGAACATACTACTTAGTCACATGGGTAAAACAGTTGATTATGTCGTATGTGTATCTATATGTATGTATGTACACTGCGTAGGTGGGGGAATACATATCAAACAGAATGCGGCATTCACTGTGTTGGCTGCTGAGAATAGCACTCTGGTTATTGTCGACATGGTACGGGACGTTAATCTTCTGTGGAAGAAAGGCATTGTCGAGCCGATTCCCCTACTTCCAAAAGTTCTCGAGTATTGATCAACAGAAGAGGGAGGAGATCATGCTGCAGTGGGCTCACAGCTCTTTATACCTCTACAGGAAATTCTTTCGAGGTCTCAAGTTTATCGTCGTCCTCTTCTATTTCACGCAGGTACTGGGTTAACTTAATCTTTTCAAATCAGGATCCCCTCTAGCATATTTTTCTTGATTGGAATCAGAGAGGCATAGGTATTTGTGTTGTTTCCTTACAAAAGCACTGATAGATTATTTGATCGTTTATTTTCAAATATTTTTATTCATGCTTTAGGTGATGTTTTTGTATGATTATCTGTTAGAACTGCTAGTACTTTTACTGTACTTACATCAGCAGTACTGGTACATACTACATACATGATACTTTGATGATTTATTATAAGATACCAACCTAACCCACAAAGAGCCACATTAATTGTAAAGGGTTTAAAGTAGATCATTTTTTAGGTATAATGATAATGATGGTTGGAGTATATGAGACTTGAGAGTTGTAAGAACCAAATTGTGGTTGAGAGTTGTAAGAACCAAATTGTGGTCACTCCTCTTCCCCCCCCACCACAAAAAAAAAAGCCACTTTTTCGAACTAAATGCCACAGGAATTTATAGTTCTGATTTTTCATTTCATTAAAAAGTGAGAAAAGCACATTTTGAATTGCTAAATTAGTATTTACTATATAACTAAACAAATAGACTTCTGGTGTGTACGCAAATAACACCTAAAAAGAAGAAAATGCCCTTATCTATACCCTCATAATTATGCACTAATAATTGGGGTAATAAAAAAAATCTCATAATAACATAATCACTAATAAACAGGAAAATAAATAACAACCACCTCAATTTCCCCCTTTCTCTCTATTTTCTCTTCTCACAACCCCTCAAGAATACATGTACACTAATTGTTATAATTATAAATAAAACCTTATTAACATAAAGTAAGAAACATGATACTCCAACACCCTCATTCTCACTTTCTTTCTTTTTTCTATTGTCACAAGCTTGCATGAACAAGTATATACATACATATAAAGAACTATTAATTGTTAACTATTTCATAAGTTGTAGATAAATTTTAAAAATTGCATGCATTATTGTATGCAGATTAACTAGTACCAACCCATCTCTATCTAATTTAACATCAGTAGATTTAGAAGTGGCTTTTGAAAGAGCATGAAACAAATTAAACAACTTTTTCTTCTATATCTCATGTTAATACTTTAATATATACTTTCTTATTTTACCTCATATAATATCTCACATAAATTCAAGAAGTAATGAAAAAGAAACATGACACACAAATTGGTGATCTGATATGCTCGTGTTTACTTAGAAGTTGGCGCTACATTTACATCACTGAATATGAATAAATCTAGTGATCACATACTAGATTATGTACGGAAGTGAGTAGGATATCTGCAAACATTTCAAACGCAAGTCTGAATGGTGAGATGGTCCTGGTTGGTAGATGATCAATCTATGCTCTTGTATTGATGAATGATTCATATATTGTAACAAACTTTAGAGGTTAATTAGAGACTGAACATTAGATACAGGTACGAAATTACATATGAATAGCTTCATGTGAAAAATAATGTTTGTTTTGTTTAACCCTTGTAGACATGTTTAGAGAAAAAGTCGCTTACAATAAACATATCATGAACTAATGAACAAGGCTAACCTTTATTATCAACGATGGCAGGTGAACGAGAAGAACGAGAATCCAACATGGAAAGGAATAGACTACTGTGGACCTGACCCCGAACACACCGTCCAGGTCAAGTCAGCCCTAAAAAACAACAATAACAATAACGGGTTGGGCCCTCTCCACAAGTGTCTGGTCTACATGGAAAGCCCCAGGGACAGCCTCTCCTTAGTGCTCTCCCAAGCCGGTCTCTCACTCACCACTCGGCCTCACCCTAAATCCCGTCACTCCAAACCCCTCTGCACCATCCAATGTGATGTAGTCATAGTTGGTTCTGGCTCTGGAGGTGGCGTCGTAGCTGGAGTCTTTGGTCAGGCTGGCTACAAAGTGGTCGTGCTCGAAAAGGGTAACTACCATGCCCGCCACAACTTGAAACTACTAGAAGGCCAAGCATTGGAGAAAATGTACGAAGGCGCCGGCCTTTTAGCTACAAACAACACCGGCATTGTAATGCTCGCAGGCTCGACCGTCGGTGGTGGGTCCACCATCAACTGGTCGGCTTCGCTTCGTACACCGGAACATGTAGTATCTGAATGGCGCAACCAGCAGGGAATTGAACTCTTCGGGAGTGATGCATATGCTCAGGCTCTAGACAAGGTATGTTGTAGGATGGGGGTTCAGCATGATGTGGTGGACGACAACCTCAACAATTCGGTGTTGCGTCGTGGGTGTACTGAATTGGGATACCCTGTCAAGAATATCCCTCGCAATGCCCCTCCGGATCACTACTGCGGGTGGTGCTGCTTTGGGTGCAAAGATGGGAGGAAGAAGGGCACATGCGAGACATGGCTAGTAGATTTGCTTGATTCAGGCAATGGCGTTATCCTCCCTGGTTGTAAGGCTACAAAAGTGTTGCATGCTGATAAGGGAAGGACAAGAAATGTGGCAACCGGAGTCATATTTGAGTATGAAAATGGGTGGTCAGGCGAGACGGAGACCTGCATTGTAGAATCGAAAGTGACTGTAGTGGCTTGTGGTGCGCTTGGCACACCGGTTCTACTAAAAAAGAGCGGGTTAAAGAATCTGAACATCGGCAAGAATTTGCATCTCCATCCAGTGGTAATGGCGTGGGGTTATTTCCCAGAGGCAGAAACCGGGAACGATAAGAAAAGCTATGAAGGAGGGATAATGACAGCAATGTCGACAGTTGTTTCTGATTCGAGCAGGAGCGGGTATGGTGCAGTCATCCAGACGCCACAGTTGCATCCGGGTATGTTCTCCGTGGTCACGCCTTGGCTTTCTGGGATGGATTTTAAGGAGCGAATGACACGATTTGCCCACACTGCACACATTTTCGCTTTGGCCAGAGACAAAGGTTCGGGCACAGTGGAATCAATGTCAACGATCAAGTACAATATGGAGAGTATCGATGAGGTTTATCTGAAGATGGGAGTGGAGAAGATGTTGAGGATCCTAACGGCCGCCGGGGCGGTGGAGATTGGGACATCCCACTCCAAAGGGGACAGGCTGAATGTGAAAACAGCAAGCTCACACGAGTTTGAGAGATTTGTGAAGAAGGCAAGCGAGCAGGAGCTGTGGGATCTGTCAACTCCAATATGTTCAGCTCACCAGATGGGGAGCTGCAGGATGGGGATAAATCCGGAGACATCTGCTGTGAATCCAAATGGGGAGACTTGGGAGGTGGAGGGGTTGTATGTGGCTGATACAAGCGTGTTTCCAACAGCATTAGGTGTGAACCCTATGGTCACTGTTCAGGCCATTGCTTACTGCACTGCTCACTCAGTTCTGGAAGTGCTTAGGAGGAAGATCAGAAAGAACAACACTGAGATGGTAAGGGCAGGAACTGGACAGAAAAGTTGAACACTCATGTATAATAAGAATAAGAAGTAATTTCTTATTAATGAAACAGGGTGGCGCTATTCCACCTTCTACCTCAACAAAAAAAAAAAAAAAAAAAAGAATAAGAAGTAGAATGAAGTAATCAAAAGCTAATTATGGAAAGGGGTAATGACCGATTGACATCTAGACTTTATAGAAATTACCTATACACACATAAAGTAAAAATAATATCCCAATAGCACCCATTTTTTTATCATTTGGACCTAAAGTCACATGCTGTCTATTTCTCAGTTAAGTTAGTGAAATATTCCAAGAATATGCCCGTTAAGAGGCATATTCTTGTGAACCGGTTAAGAAGTATGTGAAATGACCAAAATACCATCTCTTAAAAAAATCTCCTCCCTCCCTCTTCTGTCCTTCTCTACTGTCTCCCGAACCAACTCTTTCTCTGTCTTCCTTCTCTCTCTTTGAAACCCTAGTCTTTGTAGCTCCACCTCAGCGCCGCTCTCACCAATGCCGCCATTCACCACTGCGACCACCAATCTATATCTCCTTCTCCATTTCCATCTCATGCTCTCAAAATCCACACCCTTCCCCCCCTACCCCAAATCCCGAAACCCTAGCTTTTTCATCTTCTTTGGTCCTTCAAATTCAACCCCCAAATCAGGTGCGGATTTCAGTGAAGTGGCATTTCGATGTCGACCTTAGTCCCCGATTCAGCACCTCTCCATCTCCATGTCAAAACCCTAGTCCCCGATTTGGGTTCTTCATGTCCAATCTGCCATTTCACAATATTTTAAAGAAAAGTGTTTGATTCTTATACATGCTTTTAAGAATTTTGTTCAATTTTTTGCAATTTTTTTGGTTGTGTGTATAGGCAATGATGAGTTACACTTGGATATACGTTGCTTATTTATATAATGAGTGGGTTGCGAAATTTGATACTAGATATAAGTTGGCAATGCTTGTTGAAATTATTGTTTTGAAGCATATTTAGCTGTGTGTGTAGGCAATGATGAGAAATGTTCAAGGTGAAGTTGTAGTAGCTAATATGGCTGCATTGATATGTGTTGATAATTTGCAGCCTTCATGTAATTTGCAATTATTATGTAGTAGCTAATTTTTGTTGGTAATTTGTAGTAGCTAATTTGTAGCAACCCATAAATATTACATCTTCTCCTCTTTGCTACATTAAAGAGATCATGCAAGATCTCACTATACAAAACTTAGACAGTAGCAAGATACACAAGTTTGTATAGGTAAAATATATATGCTAGTGATCTTACTTGGATATAAGTTGGGTTTTTATATGATGCTAACTTGGATATAAGTTAGGTATCATGAGTCACTACAATTTTAAGCACTTATGGCATTGGAATATACTATACCTTCTTTAGAGCAACCACAATCGTTTGCTATATTTGTCAATTTCTCATTTTTTGAGAAACAAGGTGCTGCAGTCGTTTACTATTTTGCCATAAAATGGCAAATTCGCTACAGTCGCTTCTCAAATTATAGGGGACGAAATATGTTGTTCTGTCCTTATTTTTTTCAATTTTTTAATGGGATCAGAGGAGACATGTTGTTTTGTTCGATTTTTTTTTTTTTAATGTTCAGACGGTACAACATGTGCCGTCTAGAAAAAAAAATCAAAAAAATGCTGAAACGAGACATGTTGTCCCGTTTCAAACATTTTTTGGTTGGACAGGACAACATGTCCCGTCCAGCAAAGAGGGGCAATTAGGTTAGTGTAAAAGTAGGTTTGCTGTATAGTTAATTAGGTTTTAGGTTATATTTTATTATTTAATTTATTTAATTAACCTATTTTAATATATAATCATTAATTAATTAACTGTAAAAAAAATCGGATGAAACAACATGTCTCGTCTTTATCAAATTTTAGCAAAATTTTAGCAAACCACCACTGCACACATAATCCCTATATCCTATTACTGTAGATGTCATTTTCTAAAAAATGAGAAACACCATTGTGGATGCTCTTAGTGCTACTGACACTTGATCAATTTTGATTGAAGATGAGAGCTCCAGGCTCTGTCAAGTTAGATTATAAACATCAAATGAACAACTTATTTTTATTTCACCTGCTGGTTTTTGTTTCTAACTAAAACATTCATTTTGTGCATCCTTCATATATATTCGGAAGAAATTGAACTAGTTGACATGGTAAAAATGGATTATTTATGCACTCGAACTAGTTAGCATTGTAACGTCCCGAATTTCAAACACATGTAATTCGTAGCAAAAACAGGATCTTTGCTTCAATTTCGTAAAAAAATACAAGGAATTTAAAATTTTTTCATTTACAACAGTGCTTTTTACAATAACACAGCGAAAATAAGTACAACACACCACATGATAATGGAAGCTTTTCAATCTTGTGACATATCTCACAGTGTCTTCAAATCCAGGCCAAGACCAATCCTGCAACTAGGAACTGTGGGCACGTTAGTTGCATACAACTGATGCAATGCTATAATACATCGATTCTTCTACTTTAGCAAATACAAACTTGAATGTAAAACAAAATGTGAAATATGACTATCTTAAACATATCAGTGTATGATATGACTTAGTGCCTAAAGCAGACATTACACTACGATGACACTAATACATACTTGTTTGAATACTATGCATCCCATATTACATAGGTCCGAGGGTATGCCCCTATTGTACTCCTCATTATAGGGTTCAATCCATCGCTATGAAATCCTACTACGGTGACTAATGTAGGGTTTAGATATCCTGTGAGTATCTAGTATCGCCCCAATAATTCTTGAGAATCGCTCTCCCATCGCGAGTCGTAACCCTTATAATTCCGGAGACGAAATCCACACCACGAGGCATGACCCCGATAATTCTTGAGAGTCGTTCTCCCACCGCAAGTGATCTGTGGACGTCACGCCTTACACCCTGATAATTCTGGAGACGAAACTCACACCGCGAGTCACATGGTACCTCATCACATAAATATCCCACGAGCGTCGCCTCGATCTCGATAATTCTGAAGAAATATCTCCCACCGCGAGCGATTTTGGACATCACGGCTCACGCTCCAATAATTGTGAAGATAATCTCCCATCGTGAATCTTTGATCCCGATAATTCTGAAGAAATATCTCCCACCGCGAGCGATTTTGGACATCACGCCTCCGCCCCAATAATTATGAAGATAATCTCCCACCGTGAATCTTTGATCCCGATAATTCTGAAGAAATATCTCCCACCGCGAGTGATTTTGGGCATCATGCCTCACACCCAGATACTTCTGGAGATAATCTCCCATCGCGAATCAAATAAGACCCTCATACTTATCTTTGCCCATACTTCATCACATCTCCCATCTAGTGTCTGTCCTTAAGTTTAAATAGTAGTTATTAGGAATTAGAGCTAGCTTACCTACCGAAATTAAACCAAAACACTGAGAATGTTAGCTCACATGGGCTACTTCTCAAAGAGAAAGTTAACCCACACTGCCTACTTCTCAAAATTTCACATAATCACAAATTTGCCAGTACCCTGGGTCTCGCTCAGCCTCTAGAATCCAACCGTCTCAACCTAGAGATCAATTAGGTTACATCTAACCACTTATAAAAATTTCCATTCATTAAACAACTTTTAACTTCTTTTATCCATTCTCTTTGCTATTATCAATCATGAAGTAACTAATTTCTTATAGCAACATTGAATAACACTTGATAAGTTAAAAACCCTTATAAACATTACATATTTAATATTCCAACTTCATCCTTTAATTACCTTGATATGGCTAAAAATAGGATTAAATCGGGACCGTTCACATCGGAGACGAATCTTAAAGCTCAGGGGTAAAACGGTAATTTCACCTACTAACGGGTCCGAAGCGGGTACTGGGTCTCCTTCTCACAGATCCAATAACCCGCGAACGGATTCACCTCAACTGGGTACCGGTCCCGATCCGATACAAACCCAGTCCGACATGATAGAATTAGGGTCTCTGATTGAACCAAATCAACGGGCCTGATTCGCGACTATCCTCTCACCGGAAATTAAGGGATTACATTCCTAATCTGATTACGAGGATTTTATGCCTTATCAGATCATAGGAATCACATTCCTAATCTGATCCCAACGGCGACTATAAATACCCCCCACCTACCACTGTTACAGGTTAATCACTTTTTTGCCAACTTAAGCTCTTTTTTAATCATCACTGGTTACTGAAAAGAGTGTCGGAGGGTGCGTCACCGGGATCAACCCCGGTATTTTGCACTTTCCTTGCAGGTGTACGGCGGGAGTCAGCAGCCCAACTCCGACGAACAGGCTTGAATCTGCTATTCAGGTTTTTCCACGAACTCACAAATCTCATCTGTTTACCCCCACACCAGAATTAGCGGTAACAGATTGGCGCCGTCTGTGGGAACACCATACAAATAGCCTCCGCCTCTTCCTCGTCGACTAGCTCTTCTCCAGCCATGCCTCCCAGAAAAGTAAGATCTAGAGGGTCCAACCGTGGATCCAACCCTGTTGATCAACAGCAGGAAGTCCCCGTCCATCCCGCTCCGCAGCAGGGGCAACTTCCTCCTCCGGCCGAGGACCATTTCCAACAGGACCAGCCTCCTCTTCTGAATCAGCAACCCCTTAACGGTCCCGCTGGTCCTAACCCGCAGAAGCAAAAGCAACCTCTCCATCAGGACCGCATCTCAATACACAATGCCTCTACGGACTCTTACGCCTCCCACAGTCCTCAGGCCCCTGACCTTCGAAATACCGTCCTCAACCGGCAGAAAGATGAGGATCTGCTCGCCGCCGTCTGGATGAAAAGCGGGCCCGAGAGGGAGCCTCCCACCAGCAACGTCCAGATGAGCGAAACCCTCACACCGAGACTATAGAAGGTCCCCTACCCGAAGGGGGATGAAAGAGTCGCCCGAACACCATAGGAGAAGACCTCGTTCCCCTTGCCGGTCGACGACATCCGAGGAACGATGAGGCACCCATCACCCGTGCCGAGTTCCAGCAGTTCCAAGCAACGGTATTGCAAGCCCCTAACCTCCGACCCAACAATAACAACGCTCAGAGGGCTCCTACCCCTCCACGGGTCCAAAGTCCTCACCATCGGTCCGTAACTCCTCCTCCGGCTCCTAGCAACCAACAGCGCATGCCTAGCCCTCGCCGCTCCCAGAGCTACCGTCGTCGCTCCCCTTCTTATGAAGATGAGCCCAGAGGCTCGTTTGACTATCGCCGAAGGGACGATGCTCTCTACCGCCTTCTCCACGAGATGGAGAGGCGCATCAGCCGAATAGACAAGGATGAGGAGTTAAGAGGTAGGACCATCTGCCCGAGCATACCTCCCTTCTCCCGGACCATCATGGAAGCTCCTATCCCAAGAGGTTTCGAACCCCCGAAGTTCGAAACTTACTCGGGGGAGTCGGACCCCGTGGACCACATCGAAAGCTTTAAGACCCTCATGCTAATCCACCAAGCTTCCGATGCTTTGCTGTGCAAAACCTTCCCCGCCACTCTTAAGGGTTCGGCTCGGGAATGGTACTCCCGCCTCGCCCCGTCTTCCATATTCTCCTTCGAGCAATTCGAGAGCCTCTTCATCACTCATTTTGTGAGTAGCAGACGCACGGAGAAGACTAACATCTCGTTACTCCAGCTCCGCCAGGAGAAGGGAGAGAAGTTGAGAGACTATGTGAAGAGGTTCACTGCGGAGGTCAGGTCCATAGCCACCCTCGACCAATCCATCGCAACAGCTGCCTTCCAATCCAACGTCTTCAATTCCAGCCTCCGCTCCTCTCTTGCTAAGAAGCCTACACAGAACTTTGCCGACCTCCTTCTCAGGTGTGACAAGTACATTCGTGCCGAAGAGACCGCCTACCTTCCAAGCTTCGGAGGGTCTACCTCAGGGACGAAACGAAAGCTGACCGAAGAAGAAGAGGCTAAGAAGCTTCAGAAGGACGGCAATGGCCAGCGCCGCCCGACTCCTCGGTTTGAGAAGTTCACCCCCCTCGTTGCCAATATATCAGAAGTTCTTATAGAAGTGGACAAGGAAGGGCTACTCCATGCTCCCCCTAGAATGAACACACCTGGAAAGAAGAGGAACAAGGATAAGTGGTGCCGCTTTCATAGGGACCACGACCACGACACGGAAGATTGTCGGGCTCTGAAGGAGGAGATCGAAGAACTCATACAGCGGGGGCACCTGACCAAGTTCGTCCAGAAAGAGAGGATCGAGCTCCCCCCTGAGGAGCCAACAAACGAACCGAAGGGCCCGCCGAGCTTTGAGACTCAGAATCTCCCAGCTCCTCCCAAGAGGTCTTCACCTTATTGTAGAAGTAGGACCCTGATTTTGAATAAGGCCGATGCTTGTAACCCGGCCGATAGCATGTAATAATGGCTCGCCCTATTGAAGCGACCACTTAGTTTATTTCAAACTTTACATCTTTTTCATTGAAAATTATTGCTCTTGCTTCTCTCTTAAATGGTGGGTTCGGAGTCCAGCTTCTTCTACATGGCTGCTCCCGCAACTTACTAAGCTCTTCACAACGAGTTCGGAGTCCAACACTTGGCTCGATTCCTCTTCAAATAACCTGTTCTTTAGCGGGTTAGAAGTGGTTTGCCATTCGGAATTGCTCCCACAACCGTTGACTACCTCTGCCTGATGGTTCGGAGTCCAACACTTGGCTCGATTCCTCTTCAAATAACCTGCTCTTCAGCAGGTTAGAAGTGGTTCGCCATTCGAATTGCTTCCACAACCGTTGAATACCTCTACCGATGGTTCGGAGTCCAACACTTGGCTCGATTCCTCTTCAAATAACCTGCTTTTCAGCGGGTTAGAAGTGGTTCGCCATTCGGAATTGCTCCCACCACCGTTGATTCTCTCACATAAGCAGCGAGTTCGGAGCTAAAGCTCTCCCCTAGAGTTGCTCCTCACACTCATCTCACAAATGGCTCTCTTCCAGAGCCGAGCTCTTCACTCCGCTCGCCTCCGAAGCGGACATCTTCTCAACGAGTTCGGAGCTCACAACTCTCTCCTAGAGTTGCTCCTTAAACTTGTCTCACAAATGGCTCTCTTCCAGAGCCGAGCTCTTCACTCCGCTCGCCTCCGAAGCGGACCTCTTCTCAACAAGTTCGGAGCTCACAACTCTCTCCTAGAGTTGCTCCTCAAACTCACCCTACAAATGGCTCTCTTCCAGAGCCGAGCTCTTCGCTCCGCTCATCTCCCAAGCGGACCTCTTCTCAACGAGTTTGGAGCACAACTCTCTCATAGAGTCCCTCCTCACACTCGTCTCACAAATGGCTCTCTTCCAGAGCCGAGCTCTTCACTCCGCTCACCTCTGAAGCGGACCTCTTCTCAACGAGTTTGGAGCACAACTCTCTCATAGAGTCCCTCCTCACACTCGTCTCACAAATGGCTCTCTTCCAGAGCCGAGCTCTTCGCTTCGCTCATCTCCCAGGCGGACCTCCTCTCAATGAGTTCGGAGCTCACAACTCTCTCCCAGAGTTGCTCCTCAAACTCGTCTCCCAAATAGCTCTCTTCCAGAGCTGAGCTCTTCACTCCGCTCGCCTCCGAAGCGGACCTCTTTTCAACGAGTTCGGAGCTCACAACTCTCTCCCAGAGTTTCTCCTCAAACTCGTCTCCCAAATAGCTCTCTTCCAGAGCCGAGCTCTTCACTCCGCTCGCCTCCGAAGCGGACCTCTTTTCAACGAGTTCGGAGCTCACAACTCTCTCCTAGAGTGCCTCCTCACACTCGTTTCACAAATAGCTCTCTTCTAGAGCCGAGCTCTTTACTCCGCTCGCCTCCGAAGCGGACCTCTTCTCAACGAGTTCGGAGCTCACAACTCTCTCCTAGAGTTCCTCCTCACACTTGTCTCACAAATAGCTCTCTTCTAGAGCCGAGCTCTTCCCTCCGTTCGGATGCCGAGCAAGTGCCGATCCGACCCCAACATCACAGATCCCGGTCGGCTAACCGAGCAAGTGCCCATCCGAGCATCAAAACGGAGAAAACTCACTTTCTCCTCAACATTCGTGTAAGATCTCGATCAGACGGCCCAGATCTTTCCAGCATCGCTAAACGACAAGATAGTGTTTTCTTGGAGACTGTGCCCGCCTCGAGATCCGCGCTGAGATCAACGGCTCAGATCATGCCAGCGTCGCTACACGACAAGATAGTGTTTTCTTGGAAACTGTGCCTGCCTCGAGATCTGCGCTGAGATCCGACGGCTCAGATCGCTCCACGTCGCTCAGTATTCTGAGCCGAACGACTAACGATCCGAGCCGCTCGCGCCTCTTCTTCGCCCCTAGGGTCTTCCTAGCCCAAGGGTCTTCCTAGTGCAAGGATCTCCCTAGCACATCTTACAAGGGTCTTCCTAGCACAAGGGTCTTCCTAGCGCATCCTCTCCGCCCCTAGGAGTGGAGCTCCTCTTCCAAAATCCCCAAGTCCAAAGTACTTATCAACCTCATGAAGACAAGCATGTTGCGGGGCTATTTTGACCATGAAGGAGGGTGAATCTTCATCCCACTCCTAAAGAGAAGTTGTAGATCTTCGAACTAGCTTCGAAATGAGGGGTCGCACTCCCCGATCGGACCTCCGTAGCATCGGGAAAGTGGATCTCAATGCACCTGCACCGAATAGCTCGGGAATACGAGCCGAGCCACTCACGCGAGGGAGAAATCCGAACCGAACCCGAGCAAGAATCCGAGCTCTTTCCATCCGAGCCCCAACATCAAAGAGCCCGGTCAGCTAACCGAGCAAGTGCCCATCCGAGCGTCAAAACAGAGAAAACTCACTTTCTCCTCAACATTCGTGTAAGATCTCGATCAGACGGCTCAGATCATGCCAGCACCACTACACGACAAGATAGCGTTTTCTTGGGAATTGAGCCCGTCTCGAGATTCGTGCCACCATACGGCCCAGATCGAGCCACGTAGCTCGGATCTACCATTTGAGCTACTGCCCCACCGAGCTGCAATGTGGCAAAAATGCACCTCAAAATCCGTGCTCGGATCTGCCGAACAAGACGCATCTGCCGAGCAGCAAGGAAGGAGGAGAGAAGAGAAGAGAAGGAAAAAAAAAAAGGGCACAAGGGGCCGGGTTCGGACCCGTTAAGGGGATCCAACCCGAACCCCTTCCCATCTCCTTCCTTCTCCAATGCCCCTGGCGCCAAAAACAAAACCAAAAGAGAAACCCAGAGCTCCACGGTGCCGAGCTCCCTCGCCGACCTCATCCTCCACCAAGCTCAAGCTAAGCTCCGACGAGCGCTTCGGCGTCGAGCTCCTCCGACGACGTCGAGCACCCATCGCCAAGCTCGCCAACCCATCAACCTCCGAAGCTTCGAACTCCGCTTCGTCGCAAGCTCCACTCACCTCCGCGCTCCCTGAGCCGTCGAGCTCCGCTTTCCCCCTCGCCGAGCTCCATGGACGAGCACCGCCCTCAACCAACGAGGCCGTCCATCGGTGAGCTCCATCAACGAACTCGCCAACATCCACTCCATGCCGAGCATTTCCATGCTCTGAGCTCTTCAAGCTCCGCTCCAGCTCCACAGCGTCGAGCTTCTCCTTCGGTGAGCTCAGCTCCGAACTCCACTCGTCGGGCTTCAAAGCTCCGACAACAAAGCTCCACCGTGGTCGAACTCCTCCATCACCTCAGACGAGCTCCATTGCCGAGCTCCGTCTCCTCCGCCTCCGCTGAGCTCACACTCCGGAGCACTGAGCTCCGAGTACCTCCTTCGACGAACCCATCGTCGCCGCACACGAACGAGCTCGAACGGCGACCACTTTCGACGAGCTCTGCCGTGGCCTTGACGAGCCCCGCTCCGCTCGTCGCCTCTTGCCGAGCTCGCCGAACTCCGGTGACAATCTCAAGGACGGAGGTGGAGTCGGGGTCGAAGGCATTGTCGAGTCGAAGGTTGGGTCGAAGCAACGAAGAAGAAGACAGAACGGAGAACGAAGAAGAAGAGAAAGAAAAAGAAGGCCAGAGCGGAAGAAAGAAAGAAAGAAAGAAAAGAAAAGAAAATATATTTTTTGCCACGTGGCATCGCCACGTGGCCTCACATCCGAGGTCGGATCCGCTGGGCGAAGTTGGCCAAAGTTGCTCGGTCGGCAGCCGAACAAGTCCCCATCCGAGCTGAAAAACAGAGAAAAAAGTAGCCGAGCACCCATGACCGTTGGATCTTCTAGAAATCCACGCTTCTGGTGATGGACGGTCCAGATCGCGCCACGTGCGCTAAACGACAAGATAGCGATTTTTTGGGAAAAGTGCCTCCTCGAGATTAGTGCCGGGATCCGACGGCACAGATCGCGCCACGTGTCCAGGTTTATTTAATTAATTAATTAATTTATTTAATTGTTTTAATTATTTAAAAATTCCGATAAAATATTTAAAAAATCGAAAAAAATTAATTAAAAATTCTAAAAATAATTATTAATTCAGAAAAATTATTTTAAAATTCTGGAAAAATAATTATTAAATTAGAATAATTAATTAATATTTTCGATAATTAATTATTTAATTCGGAAAATGAATAAAAATTCAAAAAAATGAGAAAAAATTCAGAAAAATCTGGAAAAATCAGCAAAAATCCAGAAAATTCTGAGAATATTTTTGGGCATTTTACAAACCCAGAATAACACCGTTACACCCCAAGCAAGATCCAAAACTCCCTTAAGAACACCGATAAAATCCCGTACGCCATTAGAACAGTAAAACTACTCCTCAAAGACTGAAAAACTCAGTCTCTAGGAGTGGGGGGCTCGTGATATGGCTAAAAATAGGATTAAATCGGGACCATTCACATCGGAAACGAATCTTAAAGCTCAGGGGTAAAACGGTAATTTCACCTACTAACGGGTCCGAAGCGGGTACTGGGTCTCCTTCTCACAGATCCAATAACACGCGAACGGATCCATCTCAACTGGGTACGGGTCCCGACCCGATACAAACCCAGTCTGACAGGATAGAATTAGGGTCTCTAATTGAACCAAATCAACGGGCCTGATTCGCGACTATCCTCTCACCGGGAATTAAGGGATTACATTCCTAATCTGATTATGAGGATTTTATGCCTTATCAGATCATAGGAATCACATTCCTAATCTGTTCCCAATGGCGACTATAAATACCCCCCACCTACCACTGTTACAGGTTAATCACTTTTTTGCCAACTTAAGCTCTTTTTTAATCATCACTGGTTACTGACAAGAGCGTCGGAGGGTGCGTCGCCGAGATCAATCCCGGTATTTTGCACTTTCCTTGCAGGTGTACGGCGGGAGTCAGCAGCCCAACTCCGACGAACAGGCTTGGATCCGCTATTCAGGTTTTTCCACGAACTCACAAATCTCATCTGTTTACCCCCACACCAGAATCAGCGGTAACATACCTCTTAATTCCTCATAAGGTACATCTTACTAACATTCTAATTTTTAAATCCAATTTTATACGTTGTAAAAGTTTTAGGACAACTAGATAAAACACATCAACCCAATGGTATTGAAAAAAATTATATAAATTCCATTACTACTCCAAAAATAGATTTCTTAGTTTCATAGGAAACATAAATGAGTCTACTACAAATTTGTAGTTCAGATCATCTGCATTCATCCTCAATTACGTCATCTAAATTCATTTGCAAAACAGTAGGTTCACAATTCGAACACTGCAGCTCATGCTACCTGTAAAAATCACAAAGAATTCTATACTTCATAAAACTTTGCGTTCATTAGATCAAACTAAAGGTATACAAGTCTACTATAACTTTGTAGTTATATTTTTTCCCAAAATATTATGTCTATAACCCTGAATTCTTCGAAATCTACCGTAGAGTCAAAATGTTATACATTTCAAACTTGTAAAATTCATTATAAATTCAATTATTTATGAAAAATTGATTTCTTAGATTTTATAGAAAGTTTAACGAGTCTACTTCAAGTTCTTAGTTTTGACTTTTCTCAAAATACTTCATTTAAGATGTCGAAATGATCAAAATCCGAAGTGTATTCAAATTTCCAACAACTAGCCAACTGCCAACCAGTCATAAGTTGAGATTTTATTAAAATAGTAAACGACATCCAAATATTATGAAATTTTAAGGAGAAGTTTTGGATATATACGAAATGCTCCTATAAAAATTTTGGCTCTATATTCCATCCAGTTTAATAGTTATGATTTTTTGAAGTACAACTAGTACTCAAAACAGAACCTTATGATGATGCCCCCAAATCAAACACATCATGATTTCACACATTCAATCAACAAAAAATAATTTAAACATGAATTTTCAATCTATATAAGTTATCATTCATCTAGCAACTCACACATATCTAGCATTCTACTAATAAAACTATATTAGAAAGTTGGAGAAACACACACCTCAAAATCTCATAGTAGTAGAATCCTTTAGACAAATGTACCAAAACTCCAAGCTCCTCACCTAAGCAAACCTCCAACATTCTCTTAGAGTAATCATGCAAGTCACCTCTCTTTTTCTCTCTTAATTTTGTTTAGAGATTTTGTGTGTTGTTCATGACAAAGTTAGGGACTATTTATAGAAAAATTGTGTGGTCAAAATAGCTTCCCACTACCCAAATTAACTCACCACCCCCACTCTCTCCACTCCTCACAATTGCCCGGCCACTCCTTGTGTGCACAAGCACGTGCACGTGTATCAGATGTCCACACTACTTTCATACAAATTTTTATTTATTAATTTTTTATTAGGTTAGATGTATGTGTGTGTTACACATGGCAAGTGTACTATATTTTTAATGTACATTTACATGTAAAAATAATTGTGGACTTTAAATTTGTAATTAATCTTAGTGGGCTACAAATAGGATTTTGGCCTAATGGATATTAATTAAAACAAATAACACAATTGTGACTAGAAAAATGAGAAAAAAAATATTCATGGCTCAAGGAAATTTTAGGAAGCAACATGTGCAAAAAATTTACGTGCAATGCACGTATCGATACAAAAATAAATTTGAGAGAATGAAAAACAGTAAAAAAAAACAAAATGCGTAGAACATTTATATTAATAATGTTACAGATATTTCACATAACGGAAAAATATACGTAATCGACACGTGTATTTTTTGATGATACGGATAGAGTCAATTGACTCCAGCCATGCATTAATCAATCACAAAATTACATCAAGGGTTTTACAAGAAGTAAAACAAACAAAAACTAGAGCCAAAATTAATTACAGATAAAATTGAATCCAACAGGATACGACCATAGAATTAAAGGCACATTCGCCGCAAGAAATAGCCCCCAATTCAGACCGCAGTTGAAGCTGAGCCAACGTCATGCGGCGCCGAAAACGGAAGCGGGAAGAAACGCGACAAAACGAACCCCGTCCTCGAACACTGACTCAGCTGCCCAAACAGCCGCGCCTTCATCAGACTGACCACAGTCAACACAACCCGGGGGGGGGAAACATAGAATCCCAGCTGCCATGGCCGAGGCCAGGTAAGGCTAACAGTGCCGAGAACGATAAGAAGAACGACGAAAAACATGCAAAGCAATCAAATGCCTAGATGAATCAGACCAGTCGGAACAATCCGAACGATTAGCACACAGATTATCATCAACAACATCTTAAGCACATCCAGTTGAGAAAATCCTCAGTCAAATACGATCAAACCATAACCACTGAGCATGCTAACTATAACAAAGATAGAATATACATAGTCAGTTACAACTGAGCTAAACAGCCAAGTAGTAATCAAAAAGACCTCCAAACTTGAGGCCAACATTAGATAATTACAGAGAGAACTGAGCAACAACAGGGAAGGAGACTAGGTGTAAGGGAACAGTCCAGAAAAGAAAACGGCAAGGCTGCAAATCCAACAGACCAAAAAGGCAGCAATACCCCCTAGTCAACAGTTGCCAGATCCACCCTCAAAACAGGGTTGTCCTACTCATCAATCCTGCATACATACAATATGGGTACTCATCAATCCTGCATACATACATTTCATGCCAACAAGAAATTTCCATAACTGTAGAAAAAAGTAGCCAAAGAATGCTACAAAATAGAAACGCAATGAACAAAATACGAAAGACAGAACTCCAATGAGTCCAACTGAGAAATGCCGGGAACATTAAATAGCGTTAAGATTAAGAAGACACTGGAAGGACATTTCCAGTCTCTCATACATGAGGGCTTCTCTGGCTTCAACCTTTAAAGCTGAAGACCAAAATTTGAATAAAAACAAAAACTCGTCAGAAATCGAACGATAGGAAGTAGCTAATTGACGGAAAATTCTGTTATTCCTTTCCCTCCATATGATCCATACGATAATCTGAAAGGAAAGGTACCATGATCTGTGGTAAATGCCATTAAGGGGAAGCTTCGTCCAGCAATCGACCAGACTGGCTGGTAAGGCTGGCGATTCCCAAGTAAGCACTGATATTTTTCAAAGTGGACGTGAAAATTCACAGTCCACGAACAAATGATTCACATCCTCAGAAATGGCAGAGCAAAGCGGACACAATTGGCCCCATGCTAGATTTCTCTTGTTGAGAATTTCAACGGTAAGCAGCTTATTATTGAGGGCGAGCCACGCATGAATTTTCAACTTTAAAGGGGCACAAGATTTCCAAACCAGGTCATAGAATGGTGATAAAATGCCTCTAAAGTTAAGAAAATTATAGAAAGAACGAACCGAGAAGGTCCTTGAAGAATTCCAACGCCAAAAAATCTCCTCTTTATCATACCTAACAACATTGTTGAGAGTGGCAAGAAGGTCATTAAATACAGGGATTAGGTGAGGGGGAAGATTGGTTGTGAGGGGAATCGACCATAGACTTTGTAATTCGTTGTTGCTATAGTAGTCAGCAACCAAGGCCAGAGGATCGGAAGCCAGACGGAAGATAGCTGGGAAAGCGGTGGCTAATGAGGAATTACCGATCCATCGGTCGGTCCAGAATCTGGTCCTGGATCCATCGGCACAGGCGTGGCTTAATTCGCAGCGGAAAGCCGCCGATGCTTTCCAGACACCCTTCCAGAAATGGGAGGCATTACGATGAGTATGATCTGGGAAACTCCACCAATCATCGACCGAAAAGTATCTGTCTTTAATACATTTGATCCAAGGCAGGTCTTCTATTCTGAAAAATCTCTAGAGCCATTTGCCCAGTAATGCTAGATTCTGGTGCCTAAGGTCTAAAACCCCCAATCCTCTAGCAGCCTTAAAAGAACAAATAAGTTTCCAGTTACATAGATGTGACCCGGGATTGTAATGAGAAGACCCAGACCAGAGGAAGTTACTTCTGATCCGGTCAATCCTCTTGATTACCCAAGAAGGAATGAAGTAGAAAGACATCATGTACAGAGGGATCGAGGATAGAACAGAATTGAGTAGGATCAATCTACCGCCACGGGATAGCTGTCTCCCGGACCGAACAGATAGCCTGGATTCCACCTTATCGATCATAGGGGACCAATCCAATTTATGTAATTTGCCCCATCTCAGCGGTATGCCTAAATACATGATTGGAAAAGAAGCAATAGGGCAGTTAAAGAATTCAGATATTTCTTCCTGCCGGTTAGGCAAACCTCCCAACCAGAGAACAGAAGATTTATGAAAATTGATTGAGAGTCCAGAGGCTAGTTCGAAACAATAGAGAAGGAGTTTTAGATTTCTCAGAGACTGAGAATTAGGTTTAGCAAAAATGATGGTGTCATCAGCGTACTGAAGATTCAGCACGCCATTGAAACTGGGAGAGTTTCCAAGACCTTCAATAACTTGGGCTTCCCAGGCATTGCGAAGGAGCTTACTGAACACATCAGCTACTAACGAGAAGAGTAGGGAAGAAAGCGGGTCACCCTACCTGAGACCACATTTGATTTTAAATTTGTGGCCCTCGGAGCCATTAATGAGAATCGAAGAGGTGCCCGTGAAAAGGCTGGATTTAATCCAAGCAATCCATTTGGGACCAAAACCTCTATGAAGCAATATGTCGAAAAGGAAATCCCAACTGACGTTGTCGTAAGCTTTTTGAAAGTCAAGTTTAAGAAGAATACCTTTTGATTTAGTCTTGTGACAAAAAGATATGATTTCTTGGGCCGAGGCTACACTATCAAGGATAAAACGATCCTTGATGAAACCCGATTGGGCAGGATCGATAAGAGGGGAGATAACTTCGCTAAGTCTAGCCGAGAGGACCTTCATGATAATTTTGAATGTGGAGTTGATTAGACTAATCGGCCTAAAATTTGCCACAGAGTTCGCTCCTAACATTTTAGGGATAAGAACAATATGAGCGTAGTTGATACGGTCAAAAGAGAACGATCCTAGGTGAAGTTCAAAGAACATGTGGAAAAGGTCATCTTTCAACCAATTCCAGAACTTTTGGAAAAAGAAGGCGGGGAAACCGTCCGGGCCCGGCGCTGCATCGCTTTTTAACGCGAACACCACCGCTTTGATTTCGTCCATGGAAAATGGAGCCTCAAGAGAGGAAAGATCGATAGGTTGTGCATGTTGGATCCTGTAGGCAGGGCAACAAATACTAGAGGGGGGGGGGGGGTGAATAGTGTTTATCAAAAATAAAATTGCGGAATAAGAATTATTCTTCGGTGCAGTAGACTTAGGAGTGAACCAGTCGACTGAGTTAACCCAATAAGAGATAATTCAAACAACTCTGTGAAGTCGACTTAAAGTAGAAACAGTCGACTTATTTAAAGAATGAACTTACAGAGTACAAGTCTGACCAGTCGACTTATAAAGGAGTCAGTCGACTGTCCAGACAAGTTCACAGTAATAAAACAAGTAGAAAAATGTAAATGCAAGTTCAAGAGATACAACCACAGAGTACACACGATGTATCCTGGTTCGGTCCTTCCGACCTATATCCAGTTCCCAAGCAACCCACTTGAGATTTTCACTATTCTTGAAAAAGTTTACAAGAATACCCTACGGCGTTCAGACAACAACCTTGTCTAACCCGTAGTCCTTTCTCTCAACCAGAGAAAGCAACCCACTCTTCCACCAAGAGTGAAACCACTGACTCTACACCCTAGAGTCTAACTCTCCAACCGAGAGGAAAAGAAAACAATAAAATGTTGACAATCAACCTATAGCCTTGTATGTGATTAGTGATGTAGTACGTGGCTAAAAGAGGTTGACTTCTATATCCAGTCCAGAACGAAATCAGATGTTATACTAGACTGAATGTAGAGAACCAAGACTTAGAGATTTGAAAGCTTTGTCTCTTGAAAAATAACACTTAAAATCTCAACAATGAATGCTCGGAAAATGTTAGATCTTTTAACAGTGAATTCTGAACTCTATTTATAGAGTTAGAGTTACTGGACGTTGGGAGGCAGTTATTCCAATTGTCAACCTACGGATCTAAAAAGCTTTTGAATTTGAAAAACGATTTTAAAAACAGAAAACGGTCAAATGCACTCGAACAGTCGACTCGGTGGCCATAATGAGTTGACTGGTCAGAGTTTGAATAAGTTTAGTCAGTTTTGTATTGACAGTCGACTGGTATGAGTATCGGTCGACTGGTACTCAACAGTTAAACTACATCACACTGTTTTTACCTTTTGATGTTTTGAAAAACACACATTTGTAAAAGAGTGAGTGTATGTGTATGTGACAAGGCTTTACATCATACTAAGACACAAATAAAAAAAGATTACATTTGTTTACAAGACATAACAATAAATGACACTTTAAGCATAAGTCTTGGCTTGAGTCTTGAGTCTTGAGTGAAGCTTTGCCATTGTCTTTATCTGGAGCTTTGTGCTTGTTCATTTGTTCAGCTGCATAGTAATGAAACCATTGTGTATACAACCTGCAATTATAGAGTATAGCATAGATACATGTTGCAGTGTGTTGTGATCATCAAAATCAAGAATCAACATTCTCCCCCTTTTTGATGATGACAACACAATAGCTGAGAATAACATAAATAATACAAGCATAGAAATGATATGCTCCCCCTATTAAAAACACAACATACATACATGAAGATATATCATAAAATCTTAAACAGACTGTGTATCAGTCGACTTATAATGTGATCAGTCGACTTAACAGAAAAAAGATAAACACAGTAACACAGAAATATCAGTCGACTTATAATGTGATCAGTCGACTTAACAGAGAAATAAATTACAGCAAACATAGTAAACATAAGATAACCAGTAAACATAATAAACACAAACACAATAGAGGGTATTTCTCCCCCTTTGTCATCAACCAAAAAACATAAGAGAACCAATAATGATAAGGGAAATAACAAAGTCTCTTACAGAAATAAACAAAGTCTTTTGCAAAAACTAACTGCAGATAAAAAGAAATAAGGAAAAATACATAAATAAATCTAAAAAGGTCATCAATCTTCATCTTCGGTGTCTTCATCAACAGCTTGAGACGGTGGGGAAAATTGAGTAGTAATGAGATGAGTGAGATTGGTGATTTTAGAGTCAAGAAAGTCAAGACAAGAATCAGGAGTGTCTTGATGATCCATTAGATAGTTAACACATTCATATAGAGTATGTGGATTATCAAAATCAGCACGAGGACGAAAAGAACTTGACGCAGAAGATCGTCTAGCAGAAGTTGCTAGAGGAATTTGGGAAGGAGGAGGAGACCTAGGGGAAGTTCTAGGTGGAGGGTCAAGAAGCTTCATACAGGCTAAAGTAGCATGATCGAAGCACTCATAATGTTTAACGACATTGTTCTCCGAGTCGAGATCAATATCATAAGCCATAGATACACGTGTAAGGAGACCACCAAAGGTAAGAAATGAGTATGAGACTGTTGAAGTTTTGAAAAAATGACACGACCCCAATTGATATTAATTTTTCCAAAAATTGCATAAACTGCTTGTTGCAATTCCATAGAATACTGATCATAACCCCCTCTTTTGGGAAGAATGTTATAAGCTAGTATTCGTGCAACTAGTTTTGTAACAGGTGTGATAGATTTACTAGTCATGGGGGGTCCATGATTTGGCAAATATATTTTGGAAAAAATAGAGGAATCATCTTGAATTATTTCTCCTAAATCAAGTCCCTCGTCATCAATACCCATAATAAGATTAATTCTCTCGGATGTGAGTTTAATCTTTGTATTTTTGACTGAGGAATAAATAATAATTTCTCCATCCTCTTTTTGAACAACTTTCATGTTTGTATAAAAGAGATAGTTGAGTTGGGGATAGTAATTAGGTTGATTGACCAAGGAAAGAAACTCATATAGACTACAGTTTTGAAAAATAGGGACAAGATTGAACCTATCTAACTCATTGAAATTAACAAACCGTCCTGGAAAAATCACCATGGTACAAATAAGATACCATCGTTCCAAAAGATCAGGACTCCTAAGGTATTGAGAATAATCTTGGGATGAAGAACTAGCATCACCATGAGATCTCTTAGATTTTTTAGGAGCCATTAAGAGAAATGCAAGGAACGAGATTTTACCAACAGGGAAGAGGGAAACAAACAGCAAAATGAGAGATGAGAATCAGCAGCTCCAAAAAGATTCGGCAGTCGACTCTTCGGGATTGATCTCCTTTTTCTCTCCTTAAGGTTTTAGATTTGGGGTAAAAGTAAAAGTGGGAGATGGAGGCTGTGGAGAAGGTTTTTAACAGAAGACAGACGGCTAAGATTCAATAGGAAAGAGATCAACGGCTGATGGTGAAGTCACGGGTGAGTAAAAAGATAGACATTTGTCTCAAAATCTGTGTGATGATTCGACGTTGAAGACAGATTAACTCGCGACAGTCGACTTACAGTATAGAATGGTCGACTTAGTCGAGAAGAAAATAAGTTTTTATATCAACTGACCAGTCGACTTGGAAAAAATTCAGTCGACTGGTCAAAAAGAAAATAAGTATACAGAAAATACGAGACAGTCGACTTAATGAAAACACAGTCGACTTGACAGAAATATTTTCAACAAATATCAATAAAATTACATATTCCTAGTTCTCTTCTTAAAGTAATAAAAGTATCTTCTTTAAGGGATTTTGTAAAGATATCAGCTACTTGTTTATCAGTAGAGATAAAGTCTAAAGATATATCTCCTTTTAAAACATGATCACGTAGAAAATGATGTCGAATATCAATATGTTTCGTACGTGAATGTTGAACTGGATTTTTAGATAGATTAATTGTACTGGTATTATCACACATAATTGATGGTTTTTCAAAAGAAATACCATAATCTAATAAGGTTTGTTTTATCCACAAAATTTGTGCACATGTCAAACTTGCAGCGATATATTCAGCTTCTGTAGTAGATAGGGACACTGAATTTTGCTTTTTACTGCACCAAGAAACTAGCGAATGTCCCAAAAAGTGACATGTCCCACTAGTGCTCTTGCAATCAGTTTTACTACCAGCAAAATCAGCATCGCTATACGACAAAAGTTGGAAATTATCGGTGCGTGGATAAAATAAACCATAATCAGATGCGCCTTTAATATATCTTAAAATTCGTTTTACAGCTTTTAAATGAGACTCTTTAGGACTAGACTGATATCTAGCACACAAACATATGCTGAACATAATATCTGGTCTACTTGCGGTAATATATAAGAGTGAACCAATCATACCTCGATAGAGTTTTTGATCAACACTCTTACCTAATATATCTTTGTCAAGGGTAGTAGTAGTAGCCATAGGTGTGGATTTACTACTTGTACTATCCATGTTAAACCGTTTGAGTAATTCCTTTGCATATTTTCCTTGATTAATAAATATGCCATTTGAAGACTGTTTAATTTGTAGTCCAAGGAAATAATTGAGTTCACCCATGTGACTCATCTCAAATTCGTTTTTCATGGTGTTAGCAAACTCTTGACATAGATTATTATTAGTAGAACCAAAGATTATATCATCAACATATATTTGTATGATTAAGATATCATTCTTAATTCTCTTAATAAACAAGGTAGTATCTACTTTACCTATCTCAAATCCTGTTTCTAAAAGAAAAGTTTTCAGACGATCATACCAAGCACGTGGTGCTTGTTTAAGACCGTATAAAGCCTTTTTCAATTTATAAACATGATTTGGGAATTGTTCATGTTCAAAACCTGGTAGTTATTTAACATAAACATTCTCTTTAATAAACTTAATAAAGAAAGCACTTTTAACATCCATTTGATAAAGTATAAAATTCATGAAACAAGCAAAGATAATAAGATACGAATTGATTCTAATCTAGTAACAGGAGCATATATTTCATCAAAATCTATGCCTTCTTCTTGATTATATCCTTGAGCAACTAGTCTAGCTTTGTTCCTTACAACTTGTCCTGATTCATCTAACTTATTTTTAAATACCCATTTGGTACCAATAATAGTATGATCAGGAGGTCGTGGAACTAAATCCCATACATCATTCCTTATAAATTGGTTTAACTCATCTTGCAAGGCATTCATCCAAAATTCATTCTCACATGCTTCTTGTATATTTTTCGGTTCAAAATCCGACAAGAATGTTGTATGAGATATCATATTAATATGTGATCGTGTCTGAATACCATGGGAGATGTCACCAATTATTAAGTCATGAGGATGATCTCTAACTTCAACAAATGATTTTGGTAAAGTTGGAGATATCACAATAGGATCAGTCGACTTGACAGGTTCTTCAGTCGACTGCTTTTTTTTCAGTCGACTTGCAGTCCTTATCGGTCGACTTATCCGCAAGACTAGTTTGTTCTAAAGATGTAATCACTTTATTTAAAGGTGATGAATCAGTTTCATCATCTTTAATTAAATTTGATGAAGGTAGAGATTCATCGAATGTAACATGCATTGACTCTTCAATAGTCATTGTAGACTTGTTGAAAATTCTATGTGCTTTACTCCTATTTGAGTATCCTAAAAAGATACCCTCATTAGATCTAGGATCAAATTTATCTAGATTATCTTTAGTGTTCAGAATAAAACACTTACAACCAAATGTCTTAAAATAAGAGACTTTAGGAATTTTGTTAAAAAATAACTCATAACAAGTCTTCTTTAGCTTAAGTCTTATTAGAATTCTATTTAAAACATAACAAGCTGTAGCAACGGCTTGTTGTGCAATCTAGCTACCTAAATAAATAGATAAAACTAGACACAAATTATAAAACCTCGCAAGTGCACGAATCGTTTGGAGAAGCGTAGCGGCAAGCAAGGGTCGATCCCACAGAGATTGTAGATTCTAACTTACTAATCAATAAAACCTAAGAAAATACCAATCATAAAGTTTTGTTCTAAAAGTCTAAAAGAAATGAAAAGATTAAAACTAAATTAAGAAGTGTCACAAGTTGAGTCACGAATATCTATTAAAGTAGTTGGGTTTTGATCTCCACCAATAGTCAGTAATGCTAAGTCACCTACTACATCCATTACTCATGTTTGTTCTCTTTAAGGGCATGGTATCTACTCCTTAAAGTAATGTTTCCCTAGGCCAAGAATTAGGCATGGTATCTACTCTAATTCGTTTCTTTCATTAAGTATTTAGCATGGTATCTACTAAGTTGCACTTAAAGAAAACATAAGAACAGTGGAAACGAACAAACACTCAAGGTCTTAGAAATTGGTATCAGATCTAGATCCCTTAAGTTGATTAAACCAAGAACCCCTAAAGATTCCCTTGTTACAAGTTATGAACACGAGATACGGGTCGTCTCAATATGCTCACATAACAGATTCAGATCTACAATACACAAACTTATAATCCCAGGTTCGGATCAGTCGACTGGCTGTCACTTCAGTCGACTGCAGTCTACTGGCTGTCACTTCAGTTGACTGCCCTAGGTTTCTGAACTAGTTTGATTACTATAAATCTATTTCAATACTCTCAGGTTTAATCAATAAGCAATAAAATAGCATTTAGAAAAATATAAGCATCACATGACTATGGTTTCAATCTACCCAACTATGAAATTAGTTCCACATATTCATAATAAAAATATTAATAAACTTGTTCAAGGATTGCATTACAAAATTAGAGAGAGGAGAAAAAAATATAAAATTAATTGCAAACCCCTCTCTATCTCAAAAGAACCTAATGCTTCCCTGAAGGCCAATCAGATCGCAGCACAGTCGCCTGGTCAGATCGACAGTCGCCTGGTCAGATCGCAGCCAGTCAGATCAGAAGCTGCAGTCGCCCAGTCCCACGCGTCAGTTCAGAGCAGTCGCTTTCGCACGCGTCAAGTCGCCCTGGAGATGCGTGCCTGCTTGAAGAAGCCTGCCGCACGGTCACTTCGAAGCCTCTGCCTGCGCCACGTGGATTTGAAGCCTACCTGTGCTTCTCTTCTCTCTCTCTCTATTCGTATTTAATGGCCGGCTTCTTATTTTTGTTTCTGTGTATTTGGTGGCCTGTTTTTGTTCTTCGTTGTATTCGCTGGCCTCCCTCTCTTGGTCTCCAGGCTTCTCTTTTATAGGAGTAGAGTGGATGTGTACTAGGGTTAGGATGGATCATCATCTCATAGATTAGGATTTATCTGCAAACACGAAATTCAGAATTAAATATTTAAATTTAAAATTAGATAAACTTAAAATAACAGATTTTTATGTTTTTGCCTTATCTAAATCCATTTAAATTTATTTATTTTTCTTTTACACCCTTATGAAACTTAAAAATCACTTTTTGCATAAAAAATCTTATTTCTTCATAAATAAATAAATAATTTAAATCTTAGAGAAACAAGACACAATATAATTGAAAACAAACACTTTTAATGGGTTATTGAATACAAATATTTGTATAAAAATTAGACTCATCAAATACCCCCAAACTTAAGCTTTTGCTTGTCCTCAAGCAAAAAGTAGAATCATGAACAAGGGAAAAATAATAGTAGACTCAACCCATCACACCAAGAATTCTCATTATGCAAGCATCAAAATTGCAATTAAAAAATATAAACAATTGCAAATAAAGTAAAAACAAGCATACCCACTTTCTCTAGTGCAATCATTTAGTCATAATCCCTAAACCCAATCATATTTGTCATGCAATTAATTTAATTAAAGTATGCAACAAGTCCATCTGTGATTATCCCTTTTCTCTACTACAAACCGAGTAGCAAACTAGAGTTTTTTTTTTTTTTTTTTTTTTTTTTTCTATTCTCTAAAGTTGTCACTTGCCTTTTGACGCGAGTGCAAAACATTTGTGATGAATCCACCCGGTTACTCAACAAGTCACAAACTCTAAAGTGCTTTGCATACTCATATTTTAAGTTGCCGTTTGACGTAAAAGTAAACATTGGTGATGAATACCCCTAGTTACTAAGCAACTCAAAACATTGGAGTAGATTGACTTTATTCAATTTTATTTTATTTTTATTATTTTTTTTTATTACTCTATTTACTTAAACTCAATTTAGGACTAGATCAAGAGGAATAATCACCAGAAAAAGCATCACATTTGTTTTTTATGTATAATCGCATGACTCATACAATTTTGTAAGGAATTATGAAACTCAACAATCCTAAAGTAAATAAGTATTCTTACTCTTACTTTATAAGAAATTGTTTATCACAAAAAAAATATTTCAATGCTTATCTAAATGAAAAACTCAAAAGTGTAATGGTGAGATTAATTTAAATCCTTTTTAAAAAAATTTGTTTTTCTTTTCTAAAAATAAATCAAAATTTGTAAACATTCCCCCCCAAACTTAAATATCACATTGTCCTCAATGGGAAAGGAAAAAGAAAAACAAAAAGAATGCAAAAGTTCAGAAATTCTCCCCTGATTCGTCTTGAAAATTTCTGCACGCGCAGCGTTCGGTATTTTGGCGATATCTGGAGCTGTAGATGTCCAAATGGGCTGAATTTTTTTTTGCTGGAAAGCTAAGAAGATAGGCTACAACTTCTCTTTGAATCACTTTTCCAGATTTTGACCCCAACTTGCTCGAAAACAGCCATCAATGCATGTGTTCAAAATAGCTCCGCCCCGGCGACTTCAAATTTTCTGCAATCCTTCAAGATAAAATCAAAAATTAAAATAAAATAAACTAAAAGATAACTCAAATCTAAATGCAGTAAAAGAAATTAAAAAAAAAAAAAATTGATTAAAAAAAAATGAATAAAGAGAGAGTGTAAGTACTCCCCTGAAAAATTGGGTTGCCTCCCAATAAGCGCTGTGTTTCTTGTCTTCAGCTAGACTCGATGAGTTTGTGCAATGTATTGAATGACTCGCAGCTCTCAACTCATCGACTTATAAGGTCTCCCCCTCTGCCCATTCACCTTGAACGTTTGATTTTTCGCCAACGCTCCATGTGGGGGAAACCTTTGCAACAATTTTATGGACCGTACCACCTTGACATCAGTTTATCAGCAATGGTCCATCTTAATGCACCATTGTGCTCCTGCAAGATCCCCTGCAGCCTTGCTTCTTCAGTCATCCTGAAATTTGCAGCAACTGTCACAGGTAATGTCTGATTGTTCCCCAAATATTCATGTATTGGCTTCAGCTCCACCTCTAGGATCCTGGTAGTAGTCGACTTGCCCTGTTCATCAATCGACTCTGCCTATTCACTAGTTGACTGATCTGCAGAAACACATGTTTTATCAGATACAAAATTTTCAACTGCAAGTGCAAGCTTACCTGTATATGACTTTGGAGTTTCAAGGTGATGTACTGTCTCTGCAATCCTCCAGTCATAGTGTTCCTGTTCAACATGAGATAATGTTAGAGGGTGTGTAATTGTTGCTTCTAATGGATCAACACCATGTTCCTGAAATGTTTGGTCGCAAATTTCCTGAACCACATTAACATTACAACATTCATGATCATTATGTGGAAATTGTGGTGCATCAAACATTGTAAACTCAGTCTCTTCCTCTAGTGTTGTCCTTGATTGGAGCCGTTCTTGTCCTCTAGGGTTAGGTATGGTTTGTGATGGAAATTCTCCTGCCTTTCTTTCACTTAACTCCGTAGCAATTTGGCCAATTTGAAATTCCAATTTTTGAATGGCTTGTCTTTGTTGATCACTGGTTTGCTGTTGCTGTTGGAGTAATTGAAGAATGGTGGATTCGAAATCCAACTTCTCCTGTTCTTGTGCTGGCTCATCATACCCATTCCCACCCTGGAATTGCTGCATATCCCCTGGTGCAAATTGATTGCCTTGATGGTTCTGCCACCCTGGGTTATATGTGTTTAAAAAAAAATTGTTCTGGGGCGGGTACATTCCCTGTTCTACGTAGTTTGTGTGCTCCTGATCTGCGAAAGAAAACATGGGACATGACTTAGTTGTATGATTAGATTGAAAACAATTTGCACAAATTTCTTTTGGTTGGTTTTTTATGCCACCCAACGTTGAATTCACAAGCATATCAATCTTTTTGTTCATGGTTTCCATTTCTAATTGCAAGTTGTTATTATGAGAAATTTCGTATACTCCCTGTTTTCTCGAGATGCCCCTCTTTGTGGAGAATTGTTGTGAGTTCTCGCTGAGTTCTTCAAATAGATCTATGGCCTCCTCAGCACTCTTCCTCATCAACATTCCATTGCATGCTGAATCAACAATTGCTTTGTTAGTGTAATTTAAACCCTCATAAAATGATTGTACCTGATCATCCTTAGGTATGTTGTGCATAGGACACTTGAGAAGCTTATTTTTGAAGTCCTTCCATGCCTCGAAAAATAAATCGTCATCCTTTTGTTGGAAGAGTAGAATCTCCCTTTTTAGTTGTCTGGTTTTCTGGGCTGGAAAGAACTCTTTCAAGAATTTTGTCGCCAATTGCTCCCATGAATTAATTGATCCTGGTTCCAAAGAATTATACCACAACTTAGCATTAAGTTTTAAAGAAAAAGGAAACAAGATTAACCTGATTTGTTCAGAGGTAAGCCCTTGGATGCTTTGTGTCCTGCAAAGATCAAAGAAGTCTTGTAGATGTAAGTGCGGATCTTCATCTAGTCTACCATTGAAGTGGGGAACCATGCTGAGTAATTGAGGTGATAGATGCATATTTCCTGTGACTTTGGGTTGAAAAGCTATGCAAGACGGTTGCTCAATATTCTGTGGAATGAATTTGTCTTGCATTGGTATTCGATTCAATACATTCTCACCCATTGTTGCTTTTTGAAAAAAAAAATCCTCTGGACAGTCGACTGATCCTTGGGACAGTCGACTGGTCTGCCTGTGCCGAATGTAACCTGAAAGAAAATGTTAGAAAAGAAAAAGAAGAAAATAAAATAAAATAAAAAGAAATTTTTTTTTTTACTGATTTGTAAGTTAAAATACTAGACAATCCCCGGCAGCGGCGCCAAAAACTTGTTGTGCAATCTAGCTACCTAAATAAATAGATAAAACTAGACACAAATTATAAAACCTCGCAAGTGCACGAATCGTTTGGAGAAGCGTAGCGGCAAGCAAGGGTCGATCCCACAGAGATTGTAGATTCTAACTTACTAATCAATAAAACCTAAGAAAATACCAATCATAAAGTTTTGTTCTAAAAGTCTAAAAGAAATGAAAAGATTAAAACTAAATTAAGAAGTGTCACAAGTTGAGTCACGAATATCTATTAAAGTAGTTGGGTTTTGATCTCCACCAATAGTCAGTAATGCTAAGTCACCTACTACATTTATTACTCATGTTTGTTCTCTTTAAGGGCATGGTATCTACTCCTTAAAGTAATGTTTCCCTAGGCCAAGAATTAGGCATGGTATCTACTCTAATTCGTTTCTTTCATTAAGTATTTAGCATGGTATCTACTAAGTTGCACTTAAAGAAAACATTAGAACAGTGGAAACGAACAAACACTCAAGGTCTTAGAAATTGGTATCAGATCTAGATCCCTTAAGTTGATTAAACCAAGAACCCCTAAAGATTCCCTTGTTACAAGTTATGAACACGAGATACGGGTCGTCTCAATATGCTCACATAACAGATTCAGATCTACAATACACAAACTTATAATCCCAGGTTCGGATCAGTCGACTGGCTGTCACTTCAGTCGACTGCAGTCTACTGGCTGTCACTTCAGTTGACTGCCCTAGGTTTCTGAACTAGTTTGATTACTATAAATCTATTTCAATACTCTCAGGTTTAATCAATAAGCAATAAAGTAGCATTTAGAAAAATATAAGCATCACATGACTATGGTTTCAATCTACCCAACTATGAAATTAGTTCCACATATTCATAATAAAAATATTAATAAACTTGTTCAAGGATTGCATTACAAAATTAGAGAGAGGAGAAAAAAATATAAAATTAATTGCAAACCCCTCTCTATCTCAAAAGAACCTAATGCTTCCCTGAAGGCCAATCAGATCGCAGCACAGTCGCCTGGTCAGATCGACAGTCGCCTGGTCAGATCGCAGCCAGTCAGATCAGAAGCTGCAGTCGCCCAGTCCCACGCGTCAGTTCAGAGCAGTCGCTTTCGCACGCGTCAAGTCGCCCTGGAGATGCGTGCCTGCTTGAAGAAGCCTGCCGCACGGTCACTTCGAAGCCTCTGCCTGCGCCACGTGGATTTGAAGCCTGCCTGTGCTTCTCTTCTCTCTCTCTCTATTCGTATTTAATGGCCGGCTTCTTATTTTTGTTTCTGTGTATTTGGTGGCCTGTTTTTGTTCTTCGTTGTATTCGCTGGCCTCCCTCTCTTGGTCTCCAGGCTTCTCTTTTATAGGAGTAGAGTGGATGTGTACTAGGGTTAGGATGGATCATCATCTCATAGATTAGGATTTATCTGCAAACACGAAAATCAGAATTAAATATTTAAATTTAAAATTAGATAAACTTAAAATAACAGATTTTTATGTTTTTGCCTTATCTAAATCCATTTAAATTTATTTATTTTTCTTTTACACCCTTATGAAACTTAAAAATCACTTTTTGCATAAAAAATCTTATTTCTTCATAAATAAATAAATAATTTAAATCTTAGAGAAACAAGACACAATATAATTGAAAACAAGCACTTTTAATGGGTTATTGAATACAAATATTTGTATAAAAATTAGACTCATCACGGCTTCAGCCCAAAAATACTTTGGTAAATTGCTTTCAACAAGCATGGTACGTGCGCATTCTTGCAAAGTCCTATTTTTCCTTTCGACCACTCCTTTTTGTGGTGAAGCTCTAGGAAATGCAAATGAATGTGTTATACCATTCTTGTTGCAATATTCTGTAAATGTTTCATTTTCAAATTCTCCACCATGATCACTTCTAATAGTGACTATGGTTAGAGATCTTTGGTTTTGAATACGTTTACAAAAATTTGCAAATTCATCAAAAGCATCATTTTTATATTTTAAAAAGAATGTCTAAGTGAATCGTGAAAAATCATCTACTAAAACAAATACAAATCTACTTTTATTTAAAGAAGCAACTCTAGTAGGGCCAAATAAATCCATATGAATTAATTCGAGCGGCCTACTAGTAGAAATTACTTCTTTTGTTTTAAAAGTGGATTTGATTTGTTTTCCTAGTTGACATGCATCACAAAACTTATCATTTTTAAAGGATAGTTTTGGCAGTCCTTTAACTAGGTTATACTTAGATATCTTCGAGAGATTTTTCATATTCACATGGCCAAAACGTCTTTGCCAAAGCCAAGAATCATTATTAGAAGCTATTAAACAAAAATTATTTGAAAACTCATTTGTATTCAAACATAATTCATAAATATTGTTTTTGCGAAAACCTTGAAAAATGATATTTTGCATTGTAGAATCATAAATTAAACAAGCATCTTTTTCAAATACAATTTTATATCCTTTATCACACAATTGACTAATACTTAACAAATTATGTTTTAGTCCACTAACTAACAACACATTTTCTATAGTGGGGTTAGAATTTTTACCAACCATGCCGATTCCTATGACTTTTCCTTTGTTGTTATCATCAAAGGTAACTGTTCCTCCATCGATGCTTTGTATGGTGGATAGGAGATTGGCATGACCAGTCATATGTTTTGAACACCCGCTGTCAATTATCCAGCGATCTTTCTTTGGTACCTAAAATATTCAATGTAAATATGGTACCCTTTTTATTGGGTCCAAAACATATTAGTTTGGGGGAAACCAAACCCATAATGAGTTTGATTTTCCTCCATAAGCAGGAATAAAATTAATAGAATTACATACATTTAACATATATGAATTGATATATGCATTTCTATCATTCAAATTCAAGTTAACTGGAACCCATACAAATTTGTTCTGTCCAGTCGACCTTTTAGCATCCTTTAGTCGACTTCTACTGTAAGGCAGTCGATTGGATGATACGATAGGTCGACTTATATGAGGTTCTGGTCTCGTTGAATAAGACACAGTTCCTTTGGACAGACGACTGGTGGATGGACTCAGTCGACTTGACCGAACTTTAGACTTGCTTTTATCACTAAAATTTATAACCTTAGACTTTTTAAAGAATTCATACAGTTTATGTGTAACACTAGAAATAGATTCAGGTTTATTTCTACTAGTGTTTTTAGAAGAAGATTCTTTTTCAAGAGAGTTTTTGAAACCAATGCCATATTTTTGACTAGATTTCGCTTGATTATGAAGAACATCATTTAAATTCTCTTTGCCTTTATTGAACTTAGATACGTTGTTGGATATCTCTTCATAATTTTTTTTAGAGATTCAAGATCCGTATCTAAACTTGCAATACGAGAATTTAAGGATTTCACTTCATGATCAAGGTTAAGATTTTCTTGAGAAAGTGTTTGATTAACTTTCTCTAGATTCTTAACTCTAATCTTTTCCTTTTCAACTCTTGAAAGATTTCATTAAAAGCATCAAGTAAATCTTCTGAATCAAAATCATTACTTACTTGATCTTGTGAAGCCATAAAACACATGTTTGCAACTTCGTTGGTTTCATCAGTTTCTTCTTCAGAGGAAGAATCACTGTCATCCCAAGTTGCTTGATAAACCTTTTTGTTCTTGGCAAACTTTTTCTTTGTGTACTTGTCCTTCTTGAAGTTGGAGGTCTTTCCTTTATTCTTTGTATTTTCTAAGGGACAATCCTTCTTCATGTGACCTGTTTTATTACACCTGAAACAAGTTGGAGGATCATTAGAATCTCTAAATTTAGAATTGAACTTACCTTTCTTTAGAAATTTTTTAAATCTCCTTGTGAACATGGTTATCTCCTCTTCATCTTCTTCTTCATCTTCTGAATCTGTCATGGCTTTAAAGGCTAATGATTTCTTCTTTGCCTGTTGTGGTTCTGCATCCTTCTTCCGTTCTTCGAGTTGAACCTCATAGGCCATTTGATTTCCCACAAGATTCTCAAGAGAAAGTCGTGACAAATCATTTGCTTCTTCTATTGCAGTGGTCTTCTTTTTCCATTTAGGAGTGAGTGCGCGAAGAACTTTTCTCACCATCTCTGCTTGTGTATATGTCTTTTCAAGTGCCACAAGTGAGTTTGTAATGTCAGTAAATCTGGTGATCATTTCGGACACATTTTCGTTTTCCTTCATGCGAAACATTTCAAACCTGTGAACAAGAACAAATATTTTAGATTCTTTCACTTTGTTTGTTCCTTCATGAGTTACCTTGAGTGTATGCCAGATTTGATGTGCGGTTGTTCAATTTGATACACGGTTGAACTCCTCCTTTGTGAGAGCACAAAATAATGCATTCATTGCTTTTGCATTGTTCATTGTTTGATTCTTCATGTCATCATTCCATTGTGCATATGGAATAGTAGGAGCAGTGTATTCCGTTTCCGTCATGTGCCATATTTCATAGTTGATGGATTGGAGGTAGATCTTCATTCTGCACTTCCAATAGTTGTAGTTTGTTCCATCGAAGAGAGGTGGCCTTTGTGTAGATTGGCCTTCATGGTACTGATTTGCATTCGAAGTAGTTGCCATAGCCTTTAACCTCGCTCTGATACCAAGTGTTGGATCCTGTAGGCACGGCAACAAACACTAGAGGGGGGGTGAATAGTGTTTATCAAAAATAAAGTTGCGGAATAAAAATTATTCTTCGGTGCAGTCGACTTAGGAGTGAACCAGTCGACTGAGTTAACCCAATAAGAGATAATTCAAACAACTCTTTGAAGTCGACTTAAAGCAGAAACAGTGGACTTATTTAAACAATAAACTTACAGAGTACAAGTCTGACCAGTCGACTTATAAAGGAGTCAGTCGACTGTCCAGACAAGTTTCACAGTAATAAAACAAGCAGAAAAATGTAAATGCAAGTTCAAGAGATACAACCACAGAGTACACACGATGTATCCTGGTTCGGTCCTTCCGACCTATATCCAGTTCCCAAGCAACCCACTTGAGATTTTCACTATTCTTGAAAAAGTTTACAAGAATACCCTACGGCGTTCAGACAACAACCTTGTCTAACCCGTAGTCCTTTCTCTCAACCAGAGAAAGCAACCCACTCTTCCACCAAGAGTGAAACCACTGACTCTACACCCTAGAGTCTAACTCTCCAACCGAGAGGAAAAGAAAACAATAAAATGTTGACAATCAACCTATAGCCTTGTATGTGATTAGTGATGTAGTACGTGGCTAAAAGAGGTTGACTTCTATATCCAGTCCAGAACGAAATCAGATGTTATACTAGACTGAATGTAGAGAACCAAGACTTAGAGATTTGAAAGCTTTGTCTCTTGAAAAATAACACTTAAAATCTCAACAATGAATGCTCGGAAAATGTTAGATCTTTTAACAGTGAATTCTGAACTCTATTTATAGAGTTAGAGTTACTGGACGTTGGGAGGCAGTTATTCCAATTGTCAACCTACGGATCTAAAAAGCTTTTGAATTTGAAAAACGATTTTAAAAACAGAAAACGGTCAAATGCACTCGAACAGTCGACTGGGTGGCCATAATGAGTTGACTGGTCAGAGTTTGAATAAGTTTAGTCAGTTTTGTATTGACAGTCGACTGGTATGAGTATCGGTCGACTGGTACTCAACAGTTAAACTATTTCACACTGTTTTGACCTTTTGATGTTTTGAAAAACACACATTTGTAAATGAGTGAGTGTATGTGTATGTGACAAGGCTTTACATCATACTAAGACCCAAATAAAAAAAGATTACATTTGTTTACAAGACATAACAATAAATGACACTTTAAGCATAAGTCTTGGCTTGAGTCTTGAGTCTTGAGTGAAGCTTTGCCATTGTCTTTATCTGGAGCTTTGTGCTTGTTCATTTGTTCAGCTGCATAGTAATGAAACCATTGTGTATACAACCTGCAATTATAGAGTATAGCATAGATACATGTTGCAGTGTGTTGTGATCATCAAAATCAAGAATCAACAGTGCACCGTACAGTTGAGTCCAATCGAGACTAATGGCTCTAAGTTTGGAGGACCCAATGAGAATTTTATAGAAAGAGAGAAAAGATTGGTGAATATCCTCGTCAGACGAAAGTTCAATCCCATCTTTAACGATCGATGTAATACGGTTACACCGTTGCCTATGGGCAGCGAAGTTATGGAAGAATGCTGTGTTGCAATCTCCCTCTTTGAGCCATCGAAATTTGGCTCTTTGAGCCCATTTTAAATGGTCTTGGAGAAGAATATCGGAATATTCCCTTTTGCAAGAATGCCGTTCATCGAACAGAGCTTCAGAAATAGGGCCTTGCTCCTCCATCTTTCTATAGATTCAGTGGTGGATAGGTAAAACTTTTTAAGGAAATTAGTATTAAATTGCCTTTCATTGCGCCAAATTTTGCAGCCGAATTTAATCGCATGAAGTTTGAGAAGAATGGATCCCAATCCGGAAGATCCTGAGACCGCAGAAAGGCAGTCAACCACCAGGTTGACAAAAACTTGATCCTGCAGCCAAAATTTTTCGAATCTGAATTTATGATGGCGGGTGAAGTGGAAGTTGGAGTGAAGAGCTATGGGAACATGATCAGAAGAAGGATTTGGTAATGCAATAGCGAAAGAGTTGTGAAATTGATTAATCCACTCTTGGGAAACCAAGAATTGATCGAGCTTCGCCATCGTTGGGTGATGATAGAGGTTCGACCAAGTGAAGGATCTGCCCGACAACGGAATGTCTATCAACTGTAACGAGCGGATGCAATCATTGAAATTGAATGAGCGGTTACCCAGAGTCGATGGATTTGATCTTTCGGAAGCAAATCTAGTGACATTAAAGTCGCCACAAATGATACAAAGCCCGTTAGAAAAGGGGAGAAGAGATTGGAATTCGTTCCAAAACAATGGTCGACCCTCGGAGGAGGATGGACCATACACGGAGATCACCGACACTTGGGTATCTAGAGGCACCCAATAGAGTTGTACTATGAGGAAGAAGTTGAGACGCTTAATCGCTATAAGCGAGAAGACAGCCTCTTTAAAATCGAGGAGAATGCCTCCCCTGGATCCTATGGCATCTAGAGATATCCATTTAGATATAATGGATCCTCCGATAGACCTAAGAATTGCGGGAGAGGGCGAGTCGAGTTTAGACTCTTGAATGGAGATGAGATCGCAGTGAGAAGAAGAGATGAGTTGAAAGATCGCCCTTTGCTTGACAGGACAATTCAGTCCCCTAATGTTCCAGGACAAACTAATCATAAAAAACCTTTGAACTCCATGACTCTTAATCGTTCTTTCTCCCTGATGGAGAAAGCCACCGATGAAGGAGAGGAGTGAGACAAAAAGCCTAATTCTGAAGATTTGTTAATAAGATCGTGATCGGAAAACTGAGCAAATTGGAGATGGAAAATAGAACCAAGAGGCGAACTCATTGATCCAGGCTTAGCGGGTACAATGACCTCGTCCCTGATCATTGAAGACGGGGTCAGATCCCTGAGAGAAAGAGATTCAGAAATTCGTGCTGAGGCTTTAGCCCTTAAACGAGCGCTCGATCTGATAAGACGGGGAGAAGTTCTAAGGTGAAAGGAAGAGATATCTCTAGAAAGCCCGCTGACCACTTCCCCCGGGGAGGTGGTTGTGACAATAGAATCGTTCATAGGTAAGTGAACATCGAATAGAAAATTAGGTGATTGTTTATTAATAATCGAAGGAATCAAAATCGGTTCCGCCGCCGATGACGACCCAGCAATGGATAATGCTCTAAGGAGGGGCGAAGAAGTACCCAGAGAAATCTGCTTAGCAAGCTTAAGGTCGGGAGATACTGATATACGCTCTCCTGACAAGTGAAAGGAAGAAATATGTAGGCGAGGAGGTCGATGGAAGCGGCAGAAAAATTCACAATGAACAACAATTCGCAAAGCAATAGAACAACACATCGCATGATCGAAAAATGGAAATAAACAATAAGGATTTATCTTAAGATTAGAGAGGTCCCGCTTTCAGTCCTCTTCCTTGTCTTCCAGTAGATCATCATGATCGATCCAGCTAGCAGCTTTCGAAGTAGATGAGCTTTTGACCTTAATGGGGGTCAGCTTAGGGTCAGCTTCCGCGATCGAGGAGAGGTGAGCTTGTTTTTGGAACTGTTGCCAGTCGAATTCGAAATGCGGGTTGATATCCCACTGAGGCCAGGGAGAGGCAGGATCTGAACGCTTGGAGGCCTGAGTTGCAGCAGCTGGCAAGAGTTGGACTGGAGATGGAGAGACCTTGGCACCTTGAGACGAAACAGTAGAAGGCAGCAAATAGGGAAGAACACTAGGAACTGTGGCCGGTTTGGCCGCGCTCTTACTCGCCTGAAGAAAGGGAAGATCCGGCTTGATCCAAACCAGGTTAGGCAGTTTGGTGGGGGAGAGCTTCGCCTTGCTTACAGGGGCAAGAGACTTACTAGAAAATGGGAATTTTTTCTTAGAAGGGGCTTTATTGGAAGCCTTCCATAGAGGTTTCGAAGAAGAAGCTGAACCTGGGTGGAATGAAGAAGGGGTAGTAGTAGGCTTGGATGCTGCCTTCGGAGGCCGCGATGGCCACCCAGGTTCTGAACCACGTGAGAGCGACGAGTCATGGTACTGAACCGACACTAGGAACGACACATTGCCGTCTTTCAGCACATAGGCTTCAATACGCTCTTGAAGTACGGGGATATTAAATATCGCTTCTACTTGCATACATCCCGAAGCAAGCTTAGACGCAGAAGAGATGCTAACGATATTACCGACACATTTAGACATATCTCCCACACGATGCAAACAATCACAAAATGGCGGCAGACCCAGCAAAGACACTTTTGTGGGCACGAAATTGGGACTGGACGTCGGAGGGACGACTTGAACCCATTTGTGAATGGATAGAGAGATCGATCCAATCGCTAAAGATGAGTTCTCAATCAAATCTTGCAGCAGTTTGGGGGAAGGACAACGGATAACGACGTCTCCATTAGAGCAAGAACTGAGTACCCAGTCCCAGTCCTTCACATTACAAGAGATACTAAGGAATGAGTTGAGAGTGAAGATTGGAATTGTACCTCCGATAAAAGAAATGGCCCCATAAGTATCGAAGTATTTCAAACGGTCAGAAAGTTCCGTGCTGGGGATGAATACTTGCGATATAGTTGGCTTGGAGGGGATCACAGGGGGAGGAACATTAAGGCTAGCCGGCAGGACGATAGGCTCAGAAATGCGATTGCTCAGAGGCGGAGTAGGGAGAAATGGCGATTTGGTGGACAATTTTTTGAGCTTAGGGTTGTCGGAGGTAGCATCGACTAACTTGCGATGTAAAGCTGGAAAATCGAGCGTAGCTAGAACTTGCTCAGAGATCGGGACTCTGATCGAAATCCCTAGCAGCCTCTGTAAAGCAAAACATCGGGGTCGAGAATGGCCTGACTTGAGGTAAAATAGGCATTTCATGGTGGCTGAACAGAATTTTTTAATGTGGCCCGGCCTCAAGCAACGGAAACATGTAATGAGGGATAGTGAGGAAGAGGAAGATGGGTTGACAGACGAATATGATAAAGTAGGGGAGAATAGGCGGGAAACATGGTGTTGGGAAGCTCTAGGAAGCTTCCTAACCCCGGGCCTGAATGACTCAGACGAACTAAGCCCACCAAACCATAAATCCTTATTTTTATTCCTTTTTTTTGCTTTTTTAACTACTTGGACCCAAGAAAGTTCCATGGGCTTCAATAAAGAAAAGAAGATGAAAGGCCCAGTAACCTAAAGGAGTAGGGAAGACGTGAATAAGAAAACAGCACTGTAGAACCTGAGGTGCGACTAAGAAATTTTGCAAAGTCGAACGGCAATTAGAGGGAGATGCCAGAAAAAGTTGTTCATGGAGGTGGGGAATAGAGAAATCTGAAGGGAAGAAAATGGATCTCCAGCTAGATAATAAACAATATAGAGTGAGACAGTAATCTGTAACCACAATAGTACCCCAAAACAAATGAAGCACAATAATCTGTGATCGGAGCGAAGAATCGATCCTTCGGAAAATAGAGAATAGTAAAGCGGCCCAAAGAGTGGGGCACTACGACGGTGGTTGTCTGGTCAGAAAGAAAAGCACAATGGCGACCAGCCCAACATAACACACCGAATGTGAGAGGCAAAGAACAGATGATACAAACACCACACCAACACTAAAATTAAGAGGGTAATGAAAAACTTACAGTGAGTGGACGCAGATGGAACTTACCAATGGCACGGAAATCGGCGATTAGATCACCGCTCCACCGAGAACTCCAGGAGTGAATGCTTCGATACTTGAATCAGAAGATCTGAGACACTCGAACTCTCGGGCGGATAGGGAAGCCTCATGAATATCGATAAGACGGAAGAGGAACTGAGAGCTCACTGAAGGAGGCTGACGCTGCGATGAGAGCCACACCAGCCTGGGTGACGGCTGTGGAAACCGAGCTCACCACCGAGACTCCGGGGCTAAGGAGAGGGGCATGGGAGAGGGAGGAGAAAGGATGGATCGAAAACCAATGAACAAGGGGAAGAAACGAAAAGGCTATGGAGATGAGGGAACGACAAAGAGAATTAAAGAAGGGTGATGGGGGAAACGATGATTAGGAACGCCGGATCTGAGGGAAAATAGAGGAAACAATAGAGAGGATAAAATCGCCCTAGGGACAAAATTTTTGGACAGTTAATCGACTCGTGTATTGCAAGCACGTTCAATACACGTAAAAACACAAAAAAGAATAGGATTTATATTTGAGTTGGCTCAAAATAGAATAAAAAGAATTTTTAGATGAAGGAAAATATATAATTAATCGAAATACAAAAATACGTAGGATATTTATATTAAAATACGTTACGGATATTACTCGTAACAGTATAAAATACATGTGTATAGCACCCGTGGGCAAAATTGTCATAACTCAATTTTGCGGGGTGTTACAGGCAGGCATTGCAATGCAGCCCTAGTGACCGATGCTTCAATTTAATATATTCGTCCTGTGTATTTATTTTCTCCTTTCTTAAACCTAACTATCATCTCATAAAATATCCGAATGGTAATTTAATTTGACAATATGATACTAGAGGGAAGTGTTTGATTCTTAGTTGCAAGTTTGTCATACAATATTGTTCAATTTCTTGCAAACTATTTTGGATTCTCAGTTGGCAATTATGAGATACACAAAATAGTATTGTTGGTTTTCTATATGATATTTAATTGGTTGTTCTTGATTGTGGATGGAAGTCATATATTATTCACCCAAACAATGATGAGAAGAAGTCATATTTAATTGGTTATTCTTGCTTGCTGTTATGTACAGTTATGGAATTATATTTGATAATTATTTTGAGAATTATTCTATAATTTGTATAGTTGGTTGTTCTTGTAACGCCCCAAAATTTTAAATACTATATTTTGAATTAATAAATATTTTTAAATCAATTTATTTAATTATCTTGGATTCTTGTAAAATTGACATTTTCACATGTGCAAAACACGTGCAAATATTTTTGAGGTGCAAATTTTGACTTTAAATTTTTGAATAAATTCTCCTATTTATAATTTAGTATATTCAAAATTTTGGGATTTTTCTGAGTACAGAAACTATTTTTGTAAATATTTTGAAAAAAGGGTTTTGTGCAAAATGTTGTTTGGAGGTAAAATTCGAATTCAATTTTTTTGTGTGTTGTTTTGGTAGGCCGATCTAGCAGTGGAGAGATTGGGGAGTAATATTTTATCCCTCTAATTTGGTTTGATGATTTTATTGAGTAAATATATAATTATGAAATTTTGGCATTGTTGGGGACTTTATTGCAAAACATTGATTAAAACCCTAATCTCCCAGAACCTGGCTATATAACAGAGAGCATGAACATATTATAGTTATCCAAATATTTTCTATATTTTTGGATTTATTAAGCATTTTTTATGAAATTTATCAGTTTTGCACGTGCAAAACACGTGCAAATGGGGAAATAAAGAGTGAAAAAATTATTTGAAAAATATAATATTTATTAATAGATAATAATTCTAAATTTTTTGGATTATTATGAATAAATTATAGCATGTTTGCAAATATTTCAAAGTGAAGGACTTTTGTGTAAAATTGCCACTTGGAGGCAAATTTCGAATTTTGAAAATTTCTGGCTGCATTGGGGGCCGGTCAACTAGGAGTGTTTAGGGGAGATTAAATCTTACCCTAATTGATTTAATTAACTACTTAATTTGGAGGATATATATATATATATATATATATATATATATATATATATATATATATATATATATTATATATATATATGTAAATATTTGATTTTTGGAGGGAGATTTTGTAAAATCTTTGCAAAACCTTAGGATCTGGGCCCCCGGCCTATATTAGCAGTAGCAGCAGCCGCCATCCCCTGTTCACAACAAAATAATTTTATTTATTTATTTATTGGAGTTTGGAGCTTGGATCTTTGGATTTTCGCAAGAAGGAGGATGAGCTTTTCTTTATTATTATTATTATTCTTCAATTGATCTTCTTTGTAGTGGGTGATACTTCTTGTCTCTTGTTTTGCTATATGATTGTAGAATATGATGATGGATCAAGTAAGATGCATGCTAGAAGTTGTATAGTTTTATATAATTGATGAAGCCTTTACAAGTGAATGAATCTTAATGAATGAGTAGTTATTTAATATTCCCCATTAATAGAAACCCTAATCAATGGGTGATTTACATGCATAGATTGTTTAAGAAGTTAGAGATTTATAGTGTGTCAAAACCCCTGTGTTCTTACATTAAAGTCATGTATGCCATGAAGAATGTTAGATATTGAATGGAGACTTGTATGAGCTGTTATGCAAATTAACCATCTACATCAAGATTGATAAAGATCTAAGTTTTTTTAATGAAAGTTGCTTGTTTTATCACATATCATATCGTGAGTAAATTAGCATTTGGGTTAGCTACTTGTGTTCATATATGTATGTGTGAATGATGAATTAACACTTACTGTTACACTGCTTGGATTTTTGAATGAGAATTTGTCATCGATGTTGGGATTGGATTTAGAGATTTTGAATTTAAAATGAGTATGCCAAGGTGTGGTGGCCATACTTGGATAGATTTGGAATATGATTCGAGTTTTATACATTGAATATGAGGCAAAATTTCAGATCTGCCTATGCAGATCGAAGATTTCAAAAAATGAGTTTCCTTGTGAAGGTTGTCTTTTTTTCTTCTATTGAGTGATTTGGGTTGATGTTAAATTAAGATAAATCGAATAAGATTCACTCATTTCAATTATTAATGGTCTTTTATATGCGTACATACGTTTGGGAGTGTAACATTGTGCACATTTCGTATGGTTTTTGTCGATTCAGTCGCTTGCAACGACTGCAGCAGTCACTGCAGATTGCAACAGCTGCGACGATCGACCGCAACAGCAGCTGCAGACTGCAGCTGCTTGCTGCAGTCGACCGCAATTGCTGCAGTCAACTGCAGCTGTCGCTGCAGACGGCAGCAGCTGTGGCAGTCGACCGCACGCTGAGCGGCAGTCGACCGCAGCAGCACTGCAACTGCAGCTGCCTGCTGGAGTTGATTCTTTTCATTTTCTCAGTTTTTAGAGCATAATTTGGTATTGTATTTTCTTCGGTTGTGCACACTTTTGCATAGTGTATACTTCTAAATGGCACCAAGTTTTCTCGTTAGTTATAATAAACTTTCAGATTTTGGGTTGTTCGCTCACGAATTTCCGATTTTGATATATATATATATATATATATATATATATATATATATATATATATATATATGTACTCGGATTTTTGCAAGCAATGATTCTCAGTTTTCAACAGTGTTTAGTTTCTGAAATCACTATTTTCAATGAGTAGTTATTCTCGAATTTCAATAGTATTAAGTTTCAGATTTCACTATTTCAGAGGTGTATTCTCAGATTTAAAAGAACTTCAATTTTAGATTTCCTTAACCATTACATGGGCATTATGTGTGGATGAATGTGATTTATTTTGATATTGATTAGAGAGGAAATTGCTCTATGGAATGGTTGAATATAAATTCAAGAGATTGAAAGAAAGATTTGTGTGGATATTCCGAGTTGTGGGACTCTAGAGGTTGAGTGGGACCCTAGAATACTGGCAAACGAGATTTTTGTGGAAGTCGGCCAGTGGGGCCTTCGTTCCTGGTTTATTAGAGTTAATTTTGTTGGGTACCCTAACTCTAGGGGGACTGTGATTCTAATTGAACATAATAAACATAAGGACAGACACTAGTTAGAGTTGTGATGAAATAAGAGCAAACATGGGTAGGGGGCTCATATGATCGGACAATGGAAGATAATACCAAAAATTACCGAGGATCGGGGCGACGCTCATGGGATATTCATGTGATGAGTTATTGTTTGGCTTGCGGTGCGGGTTTCAATTTCCAGAATTATCGCGGTGTGAGAGAGTGTACCCAAAACCACGGACGGTGGAAAGTTGACTCTCAAGAATGATCGGGGCATGACACTAGATACTCATAGAATAATCTAAATCTTAAAGTAATCACCGTAGTAGGTTAATTACATAACGAGGGATTGAACTCTATAAAGTGGAGAACGATAAGGGCTTGCACCGGACTATGTAGTATGGGATGCATAGAATCCGACAAGTTTGCATTAGAAACCATCATAGACATTTGTGTTTCTTGACTTATTTTGTGCATGCTTGCTTTCTTTTTTCATCTCATATACTTTTCACTTAGCCTAGCTTCACTTGTTGTTCTATGTTCTATTTATTTTTATTTATGCATCATTTATTATTGTTTTATGAATATGCATCAAGTTTGTGATTGTGAGATTTAGAAGTATCACTATTACTATAGTTGACGTCAGTTGCTTTAAACTGATGTGCCCACTTTTCAATAGACTTTTGCAAGTTTTCAGTTATGGATAGCATTGATACAAATAAAGCTTGGAGTATTGTCACGCTCCGGTTCCCAAAATACGGGAACACAAGCACGTAAAGAAGGCCCAGCGAATGATTATACATCATCCATAAGCTGTACCAGTCTAACTCAACAATATACAAGAAAAACAACCATGCAGGCAAAGAATATAATCGCATAAACAATAAATAAACTCAAAGCTAATCATGAAATAAATTTACTAAATAATAATCCAATATCTGGGATAAAACAATTTCGGGTCATAAAGCCCAAGAATACAAAGTATGGTAAAAAGAAAATACAATAAGCAAATATGGAAAAGATAGCTAAGTAGTCTAAAGTCCAGCTCCAATCTTCAGAGAATTTGCTCACAAATTCCTTCTTATACTGTTCCTTCGGTACCTGTTAATGCTTGATCTAAAAGAAAGAAAAGAAAGTCCTTAGAGCAAGTCGTGGGCAGCAAGTAGAGAAAGCAAAGGATAATAGGAAAATATGAATATCAAAGGAAAGGAACATGGTCAAAGACAAAAAACAAAATAAAGGACAGACAGTAATATCAAAGGGTTATAATAATCACACATGTAATGCGTGATGTCAAGTCAATTTCAATACAAGATCAAGTATGCAGGTTATTAAGTATTTTATTAATCTATCTAGTGCACGTACTACTACATCCCATACTATAGATTCCGCACAAGCACAGTGATCGTTTTAGACTGATGGTGAATTCACGGTTCGTGTACTCGGTATCGATGACGGTCAATAATTAAAAACCGATAATTGCAATCAGTACTTCTTCCAATCGATACTCCTCCTTCCAATCAATGTTTCGATAAGGCCCTGCCGAGTACATTTTCCAATCGTTCACTACCAAGTCCTACCTATAAAACTCCGGCTTGTTATTAAGTCATTTTCATCCTATGTGAGCATGCAAGAGAGTGTCAATGTTTTTCATTACTATGTGTGACTAATTCTGTACGTTACAGGCAAAGCATGAAGTAAAACACATCATTTAACACATTTCACAAAAATCATGACAGCATGACCTTGCTGTACTAAATTAACGGTCAGGGTCACTACACAATAGTAAAACTGAATCCGCCGGAAGATCTGGAAAATAGACTTCCATACGGCAGGGCTCCCACCGATCCTCCAGATACCCTGGTTCCAGCGAATATAATTAAGGTGTATAAAAGTCATAGGAACTAGGGTGAAAGTTCTAATCAAATCAGGTTTTAAGTTCAATCACCATGCAGCAGGTTATGTTCCATTCATTAATTCGGGTCAGAAAACTCATTATTAAAATCTACGGAAACTCAGGGAAGTAGCTATACATGTCTAGGTCCAGCATGAATTATTTCAGATTTTTCCTCTACAGATAACAGGGTCAAATAAAATAAACAACACCAGAACACGCATGAAATTATGAGTCTGAAATTGCTAACACAGTTGAAGTAAAGTGCTGATATCTAATAGATGGCAAATTGGAATTCAAATCCAGACTAGGAAAAAATTATCTAGACAACAAGGTCTACATTTTATGTTTAGTAAGTTCTTTCAAATTAGGTCATTAACAGGGCTAAAAATCTGATTTAAAGTAAAACTTACAGCAGTCTAGAAATCAAATTAATATGAAAAGTTAACAATTGATTCACACAGTCACATATAACATGCAAATTGGTAATCAAAGCAATCCTAGGTGTCAACATGCAAATTTCTAAGGTTTAAGATACATTTATCATGGTCACGATGCCAATTCATCAATTAAGTTCAATTTATAGCATGTTCAATTTCAATGTCCAAGTCAACAAGTAATCCTATGCATGAATCTAGTTGTTTATTGTGCAAATGCATGAAACATTAGGGACTAGGTTTAGATCGAAGAGAAGCACGATGTTAAGAGTATGTCGGGTTAGCTCGTGTAAACCCTCGATAATCTTAACGGAATTGTTAGAGCAGTTTTGTATAAGTAAAAGGACAGGATCTACTTGTAGGAGATCAAAGAAATCTTGAACACAAATAAATAAAAAGGGTTCAAGAAGAGACTTGCCTGTTACTCGGTGAATTCGAATAGTAAAGAATATCAGGATTAGAATCCGAGGCGAACTCCTAAAGAACCACGTGCGAAGACCATGCGAAGAAACCAATAAAACAGCAACAATTCCCCATACTGGATCCAGGCAAAACAGCAAACAGCAAGACTGGATCTGGTGTGCACAGAATGCAGAACACTGAATCCAGCCAATTGGATCTCTCCTACACACCGGATCGGGGGCAAACACGGGACAGCGGGATTGGATCCGCTGTGACCGAACACGAAATACCGAAACCCACCAAAAAGATCTCTCCCACACCGGATCGGGGCCAAAACAGGGAACACCAATCCCGGATCCCTACTACCTGAACACCAAACATCCGTTTTGGCCAATCAGCTCCCGTCTCCTTCCTTCGGCGGAGGGAGAGAGAGAGCGAGCGATGCGATGCGACTGTGGTGGCTGGCAGCAGGGGGGATGCAGCGACGTCTGGTGGCGCAACGAGTGGCGGCGTTGGTCGGGGAACGACGCAACGACGGCGAGAACCTCTGATGGCGAAAAGCTCTGTTTTCATGCTGAAAACAGAGGGCGACGGAACTGGCTTGGACGGTGATGACGAGAACGATGGGGGTTCTCCGGAGGTTGCGGGGTGCACGGAGATGAAGATATGGTGACGACGAAGTGGGACGGCGTGGTGGGTGCAGGCGAAGGGTAATGGCGAAGCAAGGGTAATGGGTTTCGGTGGGTTGGGTTGCGGTGGGTTCTGGGCTTAATAATTAAGGTTAGGGTTTTAATAAAAGAGATTAGTATTTATAAGGGAAAAAGAGATAGTGGGCATTTGGGTATTTGGGTATTAGATCTAATAAACAAAATACATTGTATATATCACAATCGATCAATATAGATCCGAATACAAGAAGCAAGATATCTAATATAATATAATTTATAATGAAAATACAATTTGTATCACATAAATTATTTGAAATATTTAGGAGAATCTTGGGACATGTGGGTTATGGGCCCACCACGCTTCCGCTGCGCTACTCCGATGGCGGTGTACCAAGCAACATATATGTCGCTGTAGGCCACATGGCACCATTGACGAACCGAGCAGGAAGACAAGAATGAGACACCAGGATCAAAGAGAGTATGGGCTCAAGATAGATACAAGCAAATAATGCAAAAGGATATAAAAATGAGCTTCAATTTAAATAATTAAAAGATATAATATCGATCAAACTAAAGGCGTAACAGGAACAACAAATATCAATAATAATAATATCAATAATAACAGAATAATAACAATAATAAAAATAATAATAACAATGATAATAATAAAAATAGTAATAATAATAGCAATAATATTAAAGATAATAACAACAATAATGACACAAGTCGTAATAACCGTAATAATAAAATAATATTAACAAAATAATAATAACAATAATAATAACAGTAATCAAAATCGTCATAATCATGCAGGTTTTAATAATAATAAAGTCAAAATATCAACAATACTGATAATAGTGATAATACATACATGAAAGAATTGGATTTAACACATTCATGAAAATAATGCAATGATATTAATAATAACAATAGCATTAAAAATAATAACAATAAAAAAATAATAATAGCAATAATAATAATAATATCGATAATAATAATATAACGGTAACAATAATAGAAATAATAACAATAAAGATAATGAGAATAATAATAATAACAGCAATGGAAATAATATTAATGATAACAATACCAAAAATAATAACAAAAACAATAGCAATAATAATAATAGTAGCAATAATAATAAAGTAACAGTAATAACAATAATAAAATTAATAACAGCAATAAAGATGATGAAAGCAATAATAATAATAGCAATAGAAATGACAATAATAATAATAATACCAATAATAAATAACGAAAACAACAGCAATAATAAAAATAGTAACAATAATAATTTATACACAAAATAGGGTAAAATCGACTATACTAATTCAAATTATATGGAAACATAAAGTGTAATTGTATAAACAAAATGTCATCAGGAAAGATTTCTTTACCATTAGTTTCATAATATAAGTAAAGGGTCTTGAAATATCAATTAGCAAATCAGTAGAAAATCTTGCCTCCTTAACATCAAGTTGCATGTTTGCCTTCATGACATTAGGTTGCAGGTTGCCATCTGGATATTCGGATGCACATTTTGCCTCCCTGATATCCGGTTGCAATTTGCCTCCATTGACATCGAGTTGCATATTTACCATCTCGACATTAGGTTGCACCAAAATGGTGAAATGCATATAAAATTAAGCATGTTTGGGCTCAAAACAAAATAATAATAATAATAGTAATGATAAAAATAATAATACCAATAACAATAATAATAACAAAATACCAATACTAATAACAATAAGAATAACAATGATAATAACAATGATCATAACAATGATCATAACAATAATAATAATAATAATAGTTGCAAAAACGATAATAATAATAATAATAAAAGTAATATTAAAATATTAACAACACTAGTAAAAATAATAATGCAAGACAAAATATAGTTTAGGTCCAACATTCTTGTGAAAGTAATTCAATATTAACAACAATAATAAAATAATGGAAACAAAAATAAGAATATCAATAGTAGTAACAATAATAATAATAATACTAGTAATGATAATGAAAACAACAACAACAATTGTAATAGTAGTAATAACAAAATAAGAATTTGTCTTATCAAAATAATCCAGTAGAAATATATAGTCAGTCAAAAATGAAAAGTGAAGTTAAATACATCATTATTCGAAATAACATAATCTTTGTCGAGGAACATTTTTATAGAAGATCTAAAATAAATATAACAAATAATAATCGAAATATAGAAAGTATTCGGGAAAAATAAATATAAAGAGAAAATAGGTAGGAGAAAAATGAATCTATACCCAATAAAGAGACAAAAAATTGAATGTGAAGGGAGAGGAACAAGGGGCAAAATCAGAATTGAAGAGAATATAGCAGGGAGAAATAACTAACACGATACTCAATATTGAATTGACAAAATATGATAGATGCAAGAACAGAAGAAATAAAAGACGCAAGAACTGAAATGCAACAAATAGAAAAAATACCTGCATTCGCATCTACGACAGTCGCTGCTTCCTCTACAATCTGGTCATAGGCCTGATCACGTTCTCCAGCTTGTCCTCCCTTGGGAGATGATCCTCTAGTTGGTGCATTCCTCCGACTCCTTGGGCAGTCCCGAACCTTGTGATCACTCGCTCCGCATACAGGGCATCGACCATTGGCTAGCCGGCAATCCTTACATGAGTGACCAATCTTGCGGTAAAAGTTGCATGTCGGGCTCTTCCTTCTATGAGTCTGCCTCATGATAGCGAAGGCATGATACTGGTGTGCAAATACATAGTTGGGTAGGCTGTGCGTTCTCTTGGGCTCTTTCTAGACTAGCTCTTATCAGCTCATTGTGCTCTCGTTGTAGCTCCATCATTCGTTGCATCGCCTGGAGAATGGTGGAATTCTCTGATTTTTCAGCCTTGGGCGGGGGAGTCGAAGAATCTTCATGAGCCATAGTCTGCAAAACCATCCAGTTGGTGAGTACCCAGACATGTGTGGGTAGATTGACGAATGATAATGAATGCAAGGGACGGAAGGATACAAGGAATCAAAGGATTGAATGCAAAGGAGTCAGATGTGGATCGAATAGGATTAATATCCAGATTATATTAAAGTTATTACATGTTCATGTGATCAACGTGGTGCGCATATTATTGAGTTAATCTGGCTAGAGCCAAACTCGACTAATATATCAATCAAAGCCAACCTCTGTAAAGATAGTCATGTTTGATTGACATATTACTCAACCTTGAGCTCTGATAACACTAAAAACCTGTCACGCCCCGCTTCCCAAAATACAGGAATACGAGCACATAACGAAGACCCAGCGAATGATTATACATCATCCATAAGCTGTACCAGTCTAACTCAACAATATACAAGAAAAACAACCACGCAAGTAAAGAATATAATCACATAAACAATAAATAAACTCAAAGATAATCATGAAATAAATTCACTAAATAATAATCCAACATCTGGGATAAAAAAATTTCGGGTCATAAAGCCCAAGAATACAAAGTATGGTAAAAAGAAAATACAATAAGCAAATATAGGAAAGATAGCTAAGTAGTCTAAAGTCCAGCTCCAATCTTCAGAGAGTTGGCTCACCAATTCCATCTTGTACTGTTCCTTCGGTACCTGTTAATACTTGATCTAAAAGAATGAAAAGAAGGCCTTTAGAGCAAGTCATGGGCAGCAAGTAGAGAAAGCAAAGGATAATAGGAAAACATGAATATCAAAGGAAATGAACATGGTCAAAGACAAAGAACAAAACAAAGGGCAAGCAGTAATATCAAAGGGTTACAATAATCACACATGTAATGTGTGATGTCAAGTCAATTTCAATATAAGATCAAGTATGCAGGTTATTAAGTATTTTATTTATTTATCTAGTGCACGTACTACTGCATCCCATACTACATATTCCGCATAAGTACAGTGATCGTTTTAGACTGATGGTAAATTCACGGTTCGTGTACTCGGCATCGATGACGATCAATAATTAAAAATTGATAATTACAATCAGTACTTCTTCCAATCGATACTCCTCCTTCCAATCAATGTTTCTCCTCCTTCCAATCAATGTTTCGATAAGGTCCTGCCGAGTACATTTTTCGATCGTTCACTACCAAGTCCTACCCATAAACTCCGGCTTGTTATTAAGTCATTTTCATCCTATGTGAGCATGCAAGAGAGTGTTAATGTTGTTCATTACTACGTGTGGCTCATTCTTTACGTTACAGCCAAAGCATGAAGCAAACACATTATTTAACACATTTCACAAAAATCAGGACAACATGACCTTGCTGTACTAAATTATGGGTCAGGGTCACTACACAATAGTAATACGGAATCCGCTAGAAGATCTAGAAAATAGACTTCCACACGGTTCCAGCGAGTATAATTAAGGTATATAAAAGTCATAGGAACTAGGGTGAAAGTTCTAATCAAATCAGGTTTTAAGTTCAGTCAGCATGCAGTAGGTTATGTTCCATTAATTAATTCGGGTCAGAAAAATCATTATTAAAATCTACAGAAATTCAGGAAAGTAGCTATACATGTCTAGGTCCAGTATGAATTATTTCAGATTTTTCGTCTGCTGATAACAGGGTCAAATAAAATAAACAACAGCAGAACACGCATGAAATTATGAGTCTGAAATTGCTAACAAAGTTGCAGTAAACTGATGATATCTAACAGATGACAAATTGGAATTTAAATCCAAGGTAGGGAAAAATTATTTAGACATCAAAGGCTACATTTTATGTTTAGTAAGTTCTTTCAAATCAGGTCATTAACAGGGCTAAAAATCTGATTTAAAGTGAAACTTGCAGCAGTCTAGAAATCAAATTAATATAAAAAGTAACAACTAATTCACACAGTCACATATAACATGCAAATTGGTAATCAAAGCAATTCTAGGTGTCAACATGCAAATTTCTAAGGTTTAAGATACATTTATCATGGTCACGGTGTCAATTCATCAATTAAGTTCAATTTTAGCAAGTTCAATTTCAATGTCCAGGTCAACAAGTAATCCTATGCATGAATCTAGTTGTTTATTGTGCAAATGCATGAAACATTAGGGACTAGGCGTGTAAACCCTAGATAATCTTAACGGAATTGTCAAAGCATTTTTTGATAAATAAAAGGACAGGATCTACTTGCAGGGGATCAATGAAAACTCGAATAAATAAAAAGTGTTCAAGAAGAGACTTGCCTGTTACTCGGTTAATTCGAATAGTAAATAATATCGGGATTGGAATCTCGGTAGAACTCCCAAAGAAGCACGTGCGAAGAAACCAACAAAACATCAACAATTCCCCATACTGGATCCAGGCATAACATCGAATAGCAAGACTGGATCTGGTGTGCATAGAACGCAGAACACCGAATCCAACTAATAGGATCTCTCCTAAACACCGGATCGGGGGCAAACACGGGACAGCGAGATCGGATCCGCTGTGGCCGAACAAGAAACACCAAACCCACCAATAAGATCTCTCCCACATCGGATCGGGGCCAAAATAGGGAACACCAATCCCAGATCCCTACTCCCCGAACACCAAACAGCCATTTCGGCCAATCAGCTCCCGTCTCCTTCCTTCAGCAGAGGAAGAGAGAGAGCGAGCGACGCAACGCGACTGTGGCGGCTGGCAGTCGGGGGGGCAACAACGTTTGGCAGCGCGACGAGCAGCGGCACTGGTCGGGGAGCGACACAACGACGGCGAGAACCTCCGACGGCGAAGAGCTCTGTTTTCGCGCTGAAAACAGAAGGCGACGGAACTGGCTTGGACGATGATGATGAGAACAATGGGGGTTCTCCGGAGGTTGCGGGGTGCACGAAGATGAAGATATGGTGACGACAAAGTGGGACGGTGCGGCGGGTGCAGGCAAAGGGTAATAGCGAAGCAAGGGTAATGGGTTTCGGCGAGTTGGGTTGCGGTGGGTTCTGGGCTTAATAATTAGGGTTAGGGTTTTAATAAAAGCGATTAGTATTTATAGGGGAAAAAGAGATAGTAGGCATTTGGGTATTTGAGTATTAGATCCAATAAACAAAATACATTGTATATATCACAATAGATCAATATAGATCCGAATACAAGAAGCAAGATATCTAATATAATATAATTTATAATAAAAATACAATTTGTATCACATAAATTATTTCAAATAATTATAAATACAAATGTCAAATAAGAATTTAACAATCAATAATAAGTAATCATAGTGGAGATAATAATAATGACGATAAAATACTAACATTAATAATGGAAGTCCTCAGGATATTGTCTATATGTAAAAGTAGGAATTTTTGTTGAAATAATCAAAACAATAATAATATTTCTGAGGGTTAAAATGCAAATAGTTGATCAAGTAAAAATGAAAACAAAGTTTATTTGAATTAGTTATAACTATTGTTTGGAAAAATACTTTTACATGAAATTCAAAATGAATCTAACAATAACAATTTTATAAATTTTGAAATACAGAAAAATACTCACGAAAATACGTATCTGCAGAAATAGGGGTTACAAGTATAAATGCAAATTGAGAATTTTATGTGTTGTAAAGATTTGTAATTAATATATTTTATTCCGCAGTGGTTTTGTAAAAAGAGAAGATGTAATAAAAAGTTTTAATTTTCGCTGTATTTGATACTGTGTTTATGATTGCAATTGAAGTTGATTTTGGAAATTGTGCCACTTATTTCTAATTTTATTTATTGGAAATTCGGGGCACTACAGTTCTTTATTGATTGTTCATGATTTTAATTATTTTGGGAAATATTCTATATTCTGAAATTATCTTTGGGAATTATTGTGAGATTTGGTATCTTTTGCTGCTGCTTATGCTTATGTTATTATAAAGTTTATGGATGTATCAGATTGAGTTCAATTTGGTATGCGATACTCTTAACATATTTTTGCATTTGAACTAGTTGGTATGACATTACAATGCAGCTTTAGTGACACGCATTTTTGGAATTATTTTGATAAACTGACACGCATTTTAGTATTCAGAGCCTACTAGTAATTGTTTAATTTATTATTTAGTTTGATGTACATACAGATACATGATTATTTTTTTAATTTGAGGGTTTTTGGTGGTTGGTAGAAGAAGAAGATGAAGCAAACTATTTTGTGGTTGGTAGAAGAAGAAGAAGACGCAATAGCAAAAGAACTTTAAGGAGCAGCAGCTTGAAGATGAAGAACAAAATTGTGAGACACAAAAGTAGAAGAAGCTTCTGAAGAAGCAATAGCAAGCAGAGTGAAGAAAATGAAGAAATTGAAGAAATTGAATAAACTAAAACTTGTATATTGATTATCTATTTGTTTGCTCTTATGTACACAAAAATTGTCTGTTTGATCGTGCTTGCTCTTATGTAATATTGATGAACATAATATTGATGGTGAATTTGAAGAACAAAGTAAATATATGCAGATGAATTATTTATAAAGTGTATAGTAATTCCAAAAAAAAAATATACACAAGTTTGTTTACAAGTATATTTTTTAGTTGACAAGTTCATGCATACACCATCATTTATAAAGAGTGTAGTACATGCTTTTGCTGCTGGTCATAGATAGGCCTATGTTGTTTTTTATACAAGTTTTTTTGCTGTTGTTCATATATACACCATCATAAATATACAAGTTTTGTACATGCTTTTGCTGCTTATGCTTAGGCTGCTGTATGCTAAGGCTTAGGCTGCTGCTGAAGCTTTTGGTGCTATTTAAGTTTTTTCTGCTACTGAAGCTTTTGCTGCTACTTTTGATTTTGCTGTTGTTGAATTTTTTTGCTGCTGCAATTTGAGATCAATGCTTTTTCTGCTGCTGTTCATACATACACCAACATAAATATACAGTTTTAATTTTGCTTAAGCTTTGAAGTGCATCAATGAGCAGATGTTTGATTTTGCTGATGCTTTTGCTGTTCATACGTACATTCATCTTTTTCTTTTGGTAGCTTCATAAATGTGTCTTAATTGCTTGTTTATTGAAATGTGTATCACTGAAACACTGAGCCTATTTTGGCATCAAATATCATTGTATTGAGACTTGTATCACTACAATTTTTTACTTTATTATTTTGGTATCAGCATCAATAAGATTTGTACAGTGAATGATTGATTTTTTAATTTTTGTTTAAAATTGGAGAATTGAGTTCAATGAAACTCAGCTCATCTTTTGGCAGATTCTTCATTAATCTTTCTGTTTTTTTTTAAATGTGTATCACTGAAACACTGGGCCTATTTTGGCAACTTGTTCATTGGATTTGGACAATTTTGAAGTGTATCAGTGAACATCTTTTAATAGTTTTTAGAGATGAACATGAGTAATTGCCAAATGTTGCACATATTTTGGAAGGTGTTCCTTGGGACTGCTATATATAACCAGCAGTAGTAATGTGTTGGACATCATCTTCCTATCGAACATGATTCTAAAAAAAAAAGAGGAAGAAGATGAAGAAGAGTATGATACTCTTAGTGCTGGAGATAGATGCATGTCCATGTTAGTTTACAAGTACATGCTGGGTTTCCTTCAATGGGTAGGAAAGGCTCCTGCCTTTGCCGCTTTCTTCCTTCTTTTGAATGCAGAAGTATCTCTTCTCCTCCCTTCATACACTTCCATCCACTACCATAAGGCAGAGTGCAGAAAATGTCTGGTTTGGAGGATGGAGTAGTAGAGGGTATCACAATATATTCATGCTAAATTTCAACTTATTGACTTGCACCCCTCACAATTATGCAACAAATAACATGAATATGAAGAGTGCATGTCAAGAAGTTTTAAAGTACTTTAAATACATTGTTACACCCACTACCTCTCTACCCCCCAAACCAGAGAATTGCTGCCTCTATCGAATGGTGGTGACTGAAAGTGTATGCAGGAAGGACAACTACTACTTATACATTCAAAAAATGGCAGAGTCAGAAGTCCTCCTTACACACTGAGAAGAAATCCAGCATGTACATGTATACTAAAATTATTGCTGCCTCTACTAATGTTTGGCTAAAGTGTCAAAAATTATTATGTAATAGCAATTGACTTCAGTAATGTATGCATTGTATGTTCGTTCAATCTAAGTAATCAAATTGTAATGTGTGCAATACTGTACTACTGTAATGTGTTCAATACTGTACTACTGTAATGTGTTCAATATATATTTCAGTTTTTCTGTGCATGTTATTTTGATGTCCAAAAGTGTACATTCAAAATCAAGAAATATAAAGTACTAAAATGTATTCAAATATACTTAACATCACAAAAAATCTAGCTCAACATAATAACATTGTTCAATTGCAACAAATCTGAATCATAACTAAACCCTAATAACAATCACAAATTCAACCCTAAATTGAAGGAAATATACTACAACCATCAACAATAATCAACAATTCAGAGTAGTTCTACAATCAAAACCCAAAATTATCTACAAATAACCCATAAAGACTAACAGACAAGTTCATACTTATGCAAATATGTGACATTCCACACCTACTTTTGAAGTAGCTGCTGGATCGCTGCCACCGCCTGCCGCCACCGCTTGCAGCAATGTCTAATGCACCGCCGCCCACACCACCCCCTCCCCAGCCCCTCCCTTCGATCAAACCCTCACTCTGCCTCTTTTTCGAAGAGGGAAATAAAATATATGAAGAGATGAGTAAAGAGCCATGTGTAAAAATGTAAATTCACCATATATCTGTTAATAATTTAACAAAAGTGGATGGTAGGTGCCTATAGGTCCAATTTTGAAAAGTTTGGGTACTTTTGGAAAATTACTATAACTTCAAGTGTGTATAGGTATTAATAATAACTTTAGGTGTCAATAGGTCATTAACCCTTATGAAAAAGGTGGGCTGATTTTGTAATCATATACACAAACTCTAGAATTGAAATTTGTTATGGTTCGATACTTTGTCAGGATAAATGATTTTCTGTCTACTTGATACCTTTACTATTCTTCTTGTTTGTCATTTGCTGATTGTTCTCTGGAATCAACAACAGCTACATGCAACAAGATCAATTTGATTCATGTCATATATTATACAGTAGTCATTATGCAAGACTAAAGAAAAGGTACCAGATTGTATTAGTGTTCAATCCAAGACCGACAAGGCTCCTTATTCAATGGCTATAACAAAACTGTAGCACTTCCAAAGTCGGTTTTGTTCGATTTTGTTCAGAAGGTGAATAATACTGCATTAGATCAGAAAAGTAATGTGAAGACGAATTTTTTTCAATCACTGGATATGCATTCCAAATATTGTTGAATACTATCAATAGCATGTTTATAAGAAATTCCAACCACAATAAAACAGAATCACTCTTAGTTTGCTACAACCCATCATAACATATCCACTAACTTGAGTACTTACCAAATGCTCAAAGGGTATGAATATACCCTAATTGGAGTAGAATACCAAAAAACTGACCACAACCTAACTTAGAGGGGAAGGCCTTTCTGAATGTAAAAAATAAGAACAGACTTCTTAAACATGCATAAATATATAAATCATCATTCCCGGTTTTATAATGGGCCTCTCTATATCTGCCACTAAAACTGTATTCCGAGGCGTTGCTAGCCTATATAAAAAAAATCACAGAAATGTGATGAAGGAAAGAGATAGCATCAAATCCTTCCATGTAATCCTATCCTACAATATGAATCATGATAGAGTGGACATTACTATTAGATAGTGGAGTCCTATAAACAGAGTGAGGATCGAATTCATGCTAAAAAAGCTAAGTAGGCTATTATAATAGCTTATAGGATCTTATTCTAACCAACATGTACAAGAGAGGAAACCAAGCCACCAACAAGAGAGCAATGGCCAAGCAAGGAAAGGAGGAGGAAGGTGATCGATGAATGGAGATTAGAGGGGGCTCCGGGATCATTGCCGGTGAACCATCTAAAGGTAGAGGATGCTTGACGACGAGAGATGCTCGAATAGATCATACAGGTCGAAGAGAGGAAGTACACTGGGATAGAAGCCCAGTGGCGAAGATGCGACACCGGTCACCGGAGCTTGAAAGAGGTGATTTATGAGCTCCGACGAGCCATAGGAGGTCATATGTGGAGGTGACAAGGAGAGGAAGAGAAGGTGCTGATCGGGAATCGCAGTGAAGGAACTAGGAATTGCTGGAGAGGGAGGCGGTGAAAAAGAAGGTAGACGAGGAAAGGAATGGATTTTACACAAATCCAAGAGAGTGAGGAGGGCGGAGAAGAAGAGCTCCTCGTCTTTATCGGCAGCGGCAACGGGAATGGTGATGAAGTAAGCTTAGTGCCACAAGTATGCAGAGAGAGGCCACACGATTGATGAATGTGACAACGAGTTGTTTTGATATGCTTGTAAGAAACATGGACACATATCACAGCGTGTCCAAAAAACAAGCTAACAGCAAGCTCACAGTCAAAATTCCAACCAGCGAAGGAATCTTCCACCGCGGTAGATAGCAAAGTAGCCTAGAGTAAAACGGAGGAGAGTAGTGATGGTGGCAAGAAATTCATCAAGGCGATCATTTCACAAATGCCGATCATGGCAGGATTTGAAAGCTGACTCAAGCTATGCATCATGATTAAGATACATTCTGGGAACCTGACTATCGCCTCAGTTACTGAGCTCATGTTTGTGAACATGGTGGCTAGTTCAAGTTTGGTATGGGATGTTTAATGAGTTAAGCAAGACGTGATTATGGTGTATTCCAAAACAGAAGATAGATTGAAAGAGGTTCTGTTGTTGGGAGGGTTAGATGGACATGATTTATGTGATGTTCAGTAGATGGTCGAGAAGCTACGGTGCATTGAAGGTGAACATACTACCGATGGAATGGATTCGTCTCTTCAACCTCTCGTTCCATTGTTGGGTGAGATCAAGTTTTCAGAACTAAGTGAGGGCATTCGGTCATGTGGTTTCCATAGATCAAAATACCAACCTTCAAACCTGAAGGAAATATGCACGAATTCAAATCGGCAAAGAAAGTCTAGCACTTATACCGTAGGTGTTTCAAGTGGAATTTGAGGTGGAGTGTCACGAGGTGAAGGTGATAGTGGAAAGGAAGAAGAGAGTAGCATTTCGGGGGACACTGGAGGTCTCAGCTTCACTGTCGAATTCAAGATATCAACCCGAGCCAGAGGTTGGAGAAAGCTATCAACCGTTGGATCAATGCGAGAGTGAACCAAAGCTGTTCGATGGAGACTATTAAGTTGAAACAATCTAGGAAATCTACTTCGTTGGATCTAGAGAAAAACAATCTCAACCGTCCAAGCAACCCCATTTCAAAAGTCAATATTGTAAGGCCTCCCACAAGAGCTACTGAGGTGAGCTGTCACATGGGTAGGGATGGCGTGAACAGTGCTGCAAAGGATTTTGGGGATGGGATATGCTAGGTGGCAGTCGAGGGTTCGGCGGTAAGGATTGGCGAAGCCACGTCAAATCATATGTATAAGGAAGACAAGTAATTGTACACTCGAAAAGCGATGCCCGAGATTGAGAGGGGGCTTTCTGCGAAAGCGGGGCCCATAAACTTGTTGCAGCCTGAAACTCTCACGCTTTCCAAAGTAGAATTTCAGGCTTCTATTCAGAGAGCAGTGCTGGCTGTTTCTAACAACGTTTCTTTGTTTGGATCTGCCCAAATGCTTGTGGGTTGGGTCTGTAAGATAAGTTAGAGAAGAATGGTACAAGGATTAGAGAAGTGGGCCAATCAAGTCAAGGGCCTATTATGCTTGAAAATGATGTACAGGGAAAACAACTAGGTGAGAGGGAGGATAATTATGATGTGGGGGAAGAAGTGGAACATAGTGGCGAGGTGTGTTGGTACAGAATCAGGACAGAGATTGGAGAGCTAGGGCAGTAGTGGAGGGGATCCTAGTGAAGAGGAGGAGATAAGAGTCCATGATATGACACATATTGAAGACGATATGATTGGAGCCATGGAAGGCGAGGGAGATGAGGATCACGATCCAGATAGCAACAACATAAGATGGGAGAGACAAGTGAGAGAGTTAGCATAAGGAAGAAAGAAGATAACAGAAGAAGAACACATGGAAACAAGCATAGTGAGTAGGGCGAAGTGTGTGAAGTAAAGAGAAAGAGCAAGAAACAAATAGACAAAGGGGGATATATGGTCCAAGTGAAGAAGACATAATCAGATCGTTAGCTAAAGCAAATGTTCCAACATCGGCCCGAGGAGATACGTATCAAATTAAGAAGTCAAATTTGAATATCATCTTGGATAATATGCTTCTTTATTATGCTAGTATGTTTGGTTTGTCCATGACATCCACTAGAGAAGAACAGTTAGAGAGGGTTAATGCGATTAGGGGAGAAACATATAGATAAGTGTGTATGGTCTTTTATTGACTCGGGAGTGGTAGAGGACAGATGATAGATGATTATATGAGTTTTCCATGTTATACATCTTTTGAAACGTTAAAGGGATGCATTCTAGAGTTTTGGGTAGACTTGTTAATGATACTATTGCAAAGAAAAAACTTCGATATGTGCGTTACAAGAAACTAAGATTGAAAACCCACAGAATACGAATTTCGAATGCCTCAAATTGCTTGGGGCATTTGAATGGCGATTCAAGTTGGCTAGAGGATTGTCAGGAGGAATTTCTTAATGTGTTGATTTTAACTTTTTTGCGATTGTTGACGATTATGTTGAGAATTTCTCAGTGACAATTAGAATAAAACGTAAAATTGATAGCTGGGAGCATATGGTATCATCTGTGTACAGTCCATATAATAGAGAAGAATTTTGGCTATAACTAAGAACGTTCGTGGTAGATGGGAGGGCCCATGGGTGGTGGGAGGGGACTTTAACATAACTAGATTTCAGAGTAAAGATAGAGGTAGGGGGCTGAAGATAATGATAGGAATGATTTCAATCAGACTATTAATAATGACCTAGAACTCATGGAAATCCAGGCTTCAGATCGAATATTTACTTGGAAAAACATGCAAGCTATCCCGACTTTAGCAAAGATAGATAGAATCCTTGTGTCCACGGAGTGGGTGGATCTATTTCTCCTTCCTACGGTTAGGTCCATATCTGGATACACTTCTGACCACACTCCCCTATACCTAGAGTGTGGAATCGATAGATTAACCATTCAACGTTAGTTTAGATATGAGAAGACTAAGACTCTAAGTGACAACATTAGGAAAACTATAAAGGAGTCATGGTCATCGCCAATCGCCACAAATGATGCAGTCTCTAAGTGGAACAGTAAGTTGAGAATGCATCGTAAACAACTAAAGAATTTAGCCAAGCACGAGTTTGGTCACCTGAAGAGAAAGAAAAAGAGTTTGGGGGGAACAAGAACTAGAAATCGTTGAAGAGGATATGAGTCTTGAAAACCAGAGATATGAGGATCTGGCCTCTTGCAGAGGGGAGCTTCACTATACTAGTGAGATGGAAGAGGTCTATTGGAGGCAAAGATCAAGGGTCCAGAGGCTTAAGGAGGGGGATTCCAACACTGCATTCTTTCATAAGGTTGATAGTGGTAGAAGAAGGCATAATCATATTTCGGGTTTGTTTGTGAAACCCCCGCTTCCGATTATATGAATTCTCATTTTTCTTTTTTTCGTATTCTTGTATTTCAATTTTCTATAAATCTTTACGTTCTTTTGAACTCTATTATATACATTTGAATAATCAATTATTTTGTCAAAGCCCAAGCTCCCAATCCAATCTATAATTTGTTTAATTATTTATTTTGTAAGCCCATATTTAAATCGTAATTCCTTCTATAATTATTTTGTGTAAGCCTTAGCCAAATCCCAATACAATCCAATCCAAACCAATATATAAAATCTCAACCATCAGCCAACTCATAACCCCCCATCTCCGAAACCGACATTCATTTAAAACCACACTCTCTACCTAATTACAATCCCATTAAAACTATTAATCAACACCATAACCTACACCATTATTCCCTTAATTAATTAACACTTAATCACCCCCCTCTTAATCACCTCCTTCTTATTCTACTACAACTCGACCAACCCATCAACACCCTCAACTCCACTTCATCTCTCCACCACCGCCTACATCTGAACCCATAGCCAATATAACCTTCCTCATACTCTTCACCCTCTCTCACACTCGCCTCCGCCATTAACACCGAGTGCCAACTTGCTCACAGTGCCCCCGACCGCCTTGCTCACAACCAGCCACCAACAACCCCTCAACCCAACTGCGACTACCCTGCCTCTTGTTGCCCCATGCCACCGACCAATCGATAGCCATCGCTGCACCCGACATCACTGCCGTCACTTGTAGCCACACCCGACTAGCATCACCGAACAGTCGACTGCCTCTATGCCCTGATAGAAAATCGAGCCCTCGCTGCTTGCTGCCATCTTCGCAGCCCTGAGAACCACCGCAACACCCCGAACACTCCCTCATTGCCTTGACCTCGCTACTTGCTGCACCTCAACTCCACCATCACTTTCTTCTACATTTGAGCTTTTGCTGTTATGCTTACTTCTGCTGCTGTGTTATGTTGTTCGTTCTTGCCATGTTGTGCAGTCTGTTCGTGCTGCGTTGCTGTTCTTTGGACGTAACCGTAGCCACTATTCTTTCTGTCGCAATCGTCGCAAAATAACGCAAGCTTTTCCTTGATCTTCCCAAGTAGTTCCTTACATTCATTATCGTTTATCCAGAAATTCTATTATTGATTCATCGGCGGTTCGGAATAATAGTTTTCCTTATCATATCATGTTCTTGAATAATATTCTCCTACTGTATTATTGATTCATGTCTTAAACCCTAAATTCATCATCATATGCCATCCTATTTTTTGTTTGTCATATCGACACTTGTAATAGATACATAAAACGTATTCTTATTGCATACACTGCACAAACACTTGTAGAAATATACATATAGGAGTATATGGTATCCTATTTTGATAGTATTGAATGTGATGGTATGATTATCAATAGTATAGTTGATATCGTGGCGATAATAATTTTCGTCATGATTAACAATAGGATCATACTCTAATCACTGAGTATGAATGCATGTTAAATCCTAGTATGACTATAATTTTTTGAATCACAATCATCACAATTGAAAATATTATACTTCTGCCCTATTGTTTACTCCAACCTGGAGTGAGATTTCGACCTAGTTACAGATAATATTATTTAGAACTATATAAATGAAAGTTGTAGTCATCTATGTCTAAAATCCAGACCACCTGACAGTTTTGCAATATGACTTATGGATTGGAAGATATTCAGATTCTCGTGCCGTAATGTCTGAATTCCAGAATGCCATTTGAAAATATATCACCATATTTAATTAGTTGAAACAGTTGATTAAATTAAGAATTTAGACCTGAGATTAATCATGCTGTTACTGAACAATATTAGGAACTAGGTTATAATTTTTGCAAGAATTTTTATTTAGTTTTTAGTCGAATTATTTATATAAAAGCTTGACATTGACTTGCTGCCTTAACAGAAGACTCGTAAAGAACTGACTGGTAGATTTAGTTATTGTAATGAGAATGTGTTATGTGAATATGTGTTGGAATTGGCAAGGATTCTTATTTCTGGAACCCCTGACGGAATCTGATTCGCTTTCCTGTAGCAATGGGAAAGTCAGTTTTTGCACCACAACGTATTGCTGTCCAGCATTGCATTTTTATGTCTTTAAATACAAATATGATTAAATTCACACCTAATAGATTGAACTTTAAACCATGCATTGCAGAGCCCTTGATACCTCCTTGATATCGTTCTTGACACCTGTTCCATTGATTGCATGTTCATGATTAATTATAATAAAATAATAACAAGCCGGGATAATAAGAGAATGACTTAGTAGTGAACAATATAGGAGACTGTGCTTGGAGGAGCTCGTGTTTCCCGTATCGATTATTGATATCGGTTATTGTTTTATCGATTGATTGTGGATTACTGGCTACAATATCCCGATTGTATTGTGTATTGTATCGTGCACAGATTATTTTTTATTGTTACTGATTTTTGTTGCCGAGTATATGATCTTGTAGAGTTCACCACTAGAGTTTAAACGCTCACATAATTGTATGCATCTGAACTTGTGGTATGGGATACAGGATTGCGTGCATTAGATTGGTTAATAAAAGACTGATAGACCTAAGATTGACATTATTGTTCATCGACCATTGACTATCGATCATTGATCATTGATTATCGACTATAGTTTATCGACCATTGGTATTCGACTATTGATCCTTTTTTATATTATTGTTTATTGTTTATCAATCAGTGATTATTGACTATTGTTTCCCAACCATTGCACCATTGATTATTGGCTATTCATCTTTTTCACGCCCCGCTTCCAATAATACTGGAACACAGGCACGTAATTGAGGCCCAACGAATGATATAAGTATGCCAACTCATTTCATCCATAAGCTGTACAATGCCAGTAAACTCAATAATGTAATAATAATCACATAAACAAGAATATAATTCAATAACCAAATATAGGATACAAGAATTTACCAAATAGCTAGAGAATATGCAATTTAGTAACACTTCGACGAGTTCCTTTCAATAACCCATCACTGTACCTGTATAACATAACTCAAAGAAAGATAGATGGAGTATCCGTTAGAGCAAGGTATGGGCCGCAAGTAGTACAAGCAAAATAAGAACGAGAACAAGATATAACAGGGAAAAAAATAAGAACTGGGAATTCAAATATGGAACAAATATGATAACGAAAAACAGTATACATAATAAGAAGAAAACAAGAATTGAACAAGTCTCAATATGACTAATCGGGAACTAGGAATCATGTAACAGGAAGCATGTCATGTGAACAGGAATCTTGTAACTTTTAAACATGTAACATGTAACTTGAAACAGGAGTCATGTAATCTTGTAACAGGTATCAGGTAATAGGTAACAAGTAACAGGTAATAGGTAATAGGTAATAGGTAATAGGTAACAGGTAATAGGTAACATGTAAACTTGTAACAGATATCAGATAAACATGTAAACTTGTAACAGATATTAGATAAATATGTGAAACAAGTGACGGAAATATACAAGTGAAACATATTATTCTTAAGTCTTTCATGTGTCCCATTCCACATGGTTTCTACATACAAACAAGTTTCGTTTAGATTTAATGGTGGATTCTATAGGTAATGTACTCGGGTCTTCTCGGGACTATAAAACTTGGTCACTAAACTTGGTCAGTAACTTGAACGGTAAACTTGATTGGGAAACATGTAACATGGGAAACACGGACCCTCTTCTGAGTACAATCTTCTATATTGTCCAATACTAAGTTTTTTTCTTAAATCCCGGCTTGATACTTATTCTTTTTACCAAAATAGTCATGAATGTGGAAAATCAGGGATAGGTAAACATGACAGGGACAGAAAACTGGTTCAAACCAGGCGGAAAACATGTTCGGGTGCCATAAAAGAATTATAAATATTGAAACAACAAGAACTCCAATTCTGGACAGTAGGAAGTTGCTGCACCAAAACTGGAATTTCCACTGCTACAGAAACGCAAATCTGGATCCGTTAGAAGTTCTAGAAACTAGACTCTCTTCCAGTTCCAGCGCATATACATGCGCTATATATAAATCATAGAAACTGGGTTCAAATTCTTATTCTTTACAGATTTTATGTTCAGGCAGAAACTATACAATTCTTATACTTATAAATCAGTAAATAACTCATTTAAAAATTCTATAAAATTTATAATCGGTTCTTAATCATGTTAACCAACATACTAGAATATATCAGGTCTTAATTATACTTTTAACATGATATTTAAATTAGTCAATCGAGAAAATATACTTCAAATTAGTAATCTGGAATTGAAAATGTCACAGCGGAATTGAAAACGTCACAGCACTACAAACAGCATATCTAGCAATCTACACATCGGATTTCAGATTCGTCAAAAGTTTTGGAAACTAGACTCAGGGGGCTAAAACTCTTATTTATAAAGTTCTAACAGATTCAAAATGTAACTGGGTCAAAATCTGATTATAAGTCATAACACACAACATGGTAGAAATATACAATTTTATATCTATGATCTTTTTATGGGCATCGAATCACAGAGCCAAATAGACTGATTCGATTCAGCATACATATCGAGTGGTTTAATCATGGAATGATTTCAAGGCATAAAAAAATCGACGGTCCAATCAATTGAAATTTGTAAAGGTATTTTTCATGAACATGGACGAGTTTCAAAATACGATATTCAAACGAAATTACTAATTGTGGGAGGTCAATTAAAAATATTGTACGGGACAATAAAAATGTACAAGGTACTTGCCTTAATAAGATGACGACAATTTTGAATACAAGAATAACGGGATGAGGATCTCGATGACACAGCACGTGCAACTCACATATAACCACGCACTCACAACAACACATGCACACTAAGTGCAAAGAAACATAGCAACAATAGAAAGAAGATCCAACACAGCAAACAACAATAGTGGCAGAACAACAAACGGAGAGATTCGGCCAATTAACAAACAGCAACAGCAGCAAATCACCATAGCAAACATCGGGCTTCGACTAGTGGCGGTGCACAGGGCGTTCGAGGGAGGCAGAGCGGTGTAGGGGGCCTACAGGGATGGAAGTGCTGGTGTTGGGTTTGGAACATAGCAAGGAGGCCCGTAGGAGGAAGGGCAGTAGCGGGGCAATGATGACCATGCTCTGTTTCAGAGCAGACGAGGAAAAGAGGGCAGCAATGGCTGGGCAACGAGGGTGCAATGGTGGCTCTGTTTTCGGAAGGAACAAAGGAAGGGAAGCAGCCATGGCGGGAGGCCAGGAGATGGAGGGGATGCAGGGGATTCGACTAGGAGGATGATGGAGATGTTGGGTTCGGTTCAGTGGTGCTGCGGAGGTGGTGATGAAGAGGCAAGGAGGATGGTCGCTGGCTTCTGGCCAAGGGGATGCAGGCGACTCGACGGTGGGGTGTCGAGGATGGCTGGGGAAGAACGGGAGTTGTGGAGTGGTCGAAGTGGGTTGAAGATGGTGGGTTGGATTTCAAAGGAGAACAGAGGAGAAGTAGGGATTAGGTGGTGGGGATTAGAGGTGATTAGGGGTTAATGATAGATTAGGGTTAGGGGGGGTTTAACAGGGTTTATATAGGGTTGGCTGATGGGTTAATGGGCTAGCGGGTGTGGGACCAATAAAAAAAGGGGTTTGGGTTGGATTTAAATAGGAAAAATAGTAGGGTCATAATAATGGGTTTTAGATTCAATAAGAAAATTAAATAATAAAACACTAGATTAGTTAAACACTCAACATAATAAAATAAAATAAAATAGAGTGGCTTACAAAAATAAATTGCTATATAAATTGCTGGATAGATCATGCTTTACAAAAATAATAACAATAATAATAATATCAATAAAAAAATAATGGCAATAATCATAATGGTAATAAGATCATTTAACATAGTAGGATTTGTACTAAAATATATAAATTATTGGAAAATAACTACCAATACAATTAATGAATAGAAATGGATTTTAGCAGGAGATCCAAAATAAATTTAAGACAAAATGAATTTAAGAAAACGAAAAATTTTATAAAGAATCCAAACCCAGATAATACATAAAAAAATATGTATAGACGAAACGAGGGTTACAATCTTGTTATCAACTATCGTCTATTGACCCCGATATGGTTCCAGTTTATCGTTTATTGTTATATCATACTTTATTGTTTTACTGCTTACTGCTACTTACTGTCCGAAGCTTGCTTTAACGGACACTTCCCTTTTTAAGTTAATGTTTATACAGGTACAGATGATGAGATGCCGAAGGAACTTGGCGATCTGTTTACTGCATTTTATATTCTCGGGCATTTGGTAAATTCTTGTATCTCAGATATTAATTATTGTATTACATTCTTGTTCATGTGATTTTTTTGTATTGTTGAGCTTACTAGTATTATACAGCTTATGAATGATATGAGTTTGTATACTTATATCATTCGTTGGGCCTCAATTACATACCTGTGTTTCCGTATAATGGGAAACGGGGCGTGATAGTTTGTGGGTGATAACTGGCCTGAGAATAGCAGGAAAATTAGACATCTGGTCGAACACGAACTTTAGAGAGTTACTGGAAAAAAAAGACCTCACAGATGCTGTCGTATCCAGAAATGTGGAGTGATTCGAGAATTGAGAGAAGTGATGGTTTGGAGGAGAACTTCTCAGAGGAGGTTCTGAAAGCAAACAAAAATCTAGGGCAAGGTAAGCCACCGAGTCCGGACGGATTCCTAATTTTTTTTTCTATAAACTGTAATGGACTATCATTAAGAAAGACCTTTTAGACATATTCAATGAGTTATACCAGGGATGGCATAGGTGGATTGGTTAAACTATGCGAACGTGATCCTAATTTCGAAAAAATCTGATGTTCCTAGGGTGTTCGACCTCAGACCCATCAGTCTCTTAAATGGTTCCTTCAAAATTATAACGAAAGTTCTGGCCAGTAGATTATCCCCTCACTTAATTGATATCATTCACAAAACACAGAGTGGTTTTGTGAAAGGTAGAGATATCATGGATAGCATTGAGTCAGCTCATGAAATAGGTTTTAGAGGATACAATGATAAAGTGGATGATTTTATGCTGAAATTAGACTTTGAAAAAGTGTACGATACTGTGGAATGAGATTGTGTGGACAAAGCACTGGAACTCAGAGGATTTTGAACTAAATGGAGGTTGTGGATGAGGAAATGTGTTGACATAGGAAATCATTTGTCCAGAAGAATGGAGAAAACAGTAGGAAAATTCGATAATGCAGAGGTCTTAGTTAGGGAGACCCACTCTCTCCCTTATTATTTACCTTAATCGATGATGGATTAGCAAAAGTGATTAGGAGAGGTAGAGCGACTGAACTAATCATAGGAATTATTGTTCGAGGAGTCTCAGTCCTAATGTATATCCTGCAATACGCAGATGACACCCAGATGTTTGGAGTGGCCCAACTAGATGAAATTCTTTCAATAAGAATTCTACTGAGATGTTTTGAATAATGGTCTGGTATATCGGTGTAACTCCTATTTCCTCGTATTTGTATTTTGTACTGTTTTGTGCCTCATTGTACTCTCTCGTCTATTTTGATATCATGTAATTTCTTCTGATTGAATGGAATTATTATTCTTGTCTCAACTCGAATTTGTGGGTTCTTTTATCAACTTCGATTGTGTGCCACTTGCACCGTTCTTCATGAGAAATAGACCGATTCTCCTCGTTTATCTCTCTAATCCTCATTGTTGTGCATTTTGACCATTTCTTCTGTTGGGCTCTTTTTGAAACGGATCCCCAAAACCCTTGAACCCGCAAACCCGCTAACCCTAGTATATAAACCCTACCCTAACCCTAATCCAACCCTAATCACTGTTATTAACTAAAACCCACAGCCGCTAATTCTTCACCCCGTTCCTTCTCCATCTCCTTCTCGCAATCAACCCATCTCCGTCCTGTCCACTTCGTCACCCCCGACCTCGCCTCGTCGACACCCACAGCACCACCACCTCCGTGCCATCCCCACCGTTCGCCATCACCGCCGAACACTTCTCCCCTGTTCTTGAACCGAACAGAGGACGCGCCGCCGTTGCCGCCCCATCGCCGTCGTCCGCCCCATCGCCGCGTCACTTCCCGACGTAGCGCCGCCGTCGAAGAACCCCCGCCGTCGCCACTGCACCCCCCTCTCTCTCGCTCTGTTTTCGAAGAATCGAACGAAGAAGAAGGAGGGAAAGGCGGGAGCGAATCACAGCCGTCAGATCGCGTCAAGATCCGCGCCGTGATTGCTGTTCGGTGTTCGTCCACACCGGATCTGAAGCCGCTGTACGCTGTTCTGGCCTCAGATCCGCTGCTTCACAGCGATCTGATTCGCCGGCTTTGCTGTCCCGTGTTCGTGCCGCACCAGATCCGATCGCTGTTCGCTGTTTTGGGCCGATCCTGTGTGCGGGGAAAACTCGATCTCCGATCAATTTTTGCACGCGCTTTTTGAGGACATCTTCGGGGATTTTTCTTCTCAATTGCTTCAACAAGCGGAGTTTATAATCGTCGATTTAAGGCAAGTATTCATCTTGTACATTTTATTGCTCTAGTACAAGTTTTCTTGTAAATACCACATATAGTTAGATTGTGACTCCCTTTGAAATATCATAGTAAATCAATTTTGAACCTTCAAACCCACAAATCTAAGAGTCACAAAACTTCTTCGTATTAAATAATAATCAATTGGACTCTTTTACCCCCTTGAACACATGAATCACATGGACATATGAATTAAGGACCCCTAAAATTTGTAGACGCATATATATTTAGTATTTTGACGAATTTGCGACTATTATGACTTGAAAAATATTTATTAGTTGCTGTTTTGACATCCATGATTATGTATTTATGCTACTTAATAACTTAGACACCAAATTACATATTTCCATGAAACCTACATTAGTAAATAAATCCTGCGTGTTGCTGTCTGAATATTCTTTTGCAGGTTTCGACCCTTTTATCATTGGAATTTGGGCCCGAGCCCTGAATATAAAATGTAGATCTGGATGTGTAGATGTCGATAGACTCCAAGTTGATCGAATTTGGAGCTACGGTCTAGGAGTTATGGCTGTTATACTGCAGCTGTGTCAGTAGACGCATATTTGCAAAACTGCTGTATATATTTACTTTGCAAATTATTTTAGCTGTGTAAACAGCGAGCGATTGACTCCAAATTTTATATGTAGTCGCTGGACACCATATAGGACATCCCCAAATTTTCCTAGAATTAAATTACAATATATTACACTTGTATGCTTGCTTGATAAGAGTTAATAAAAATAACAAGCCGGGGTTTTGGGAAAGATTATAGAGTGGACAATATAGATAAGTGTACTCGGAAGGGGGCCCGTGTTTCCCAATACTTGGTTCATGAACTTGTTGTATCTTGTTCGATTCATGGAGTCGGTTACTCGGCTCATGAACTTGTTTGATTCATGAACGCATTGTGCGGTTCTTGAACTTGCTTGTGGATTCGCGAACTTGCTTCGTGAACTTGTTATTTAATTTTCGATTCATGAACCATGGCTTGCTTGATACTTGATACCTGAGTACGCCGCCCTATAAAATCCATTACTAGGTCTAAACGAAATTGTTTGACTGTAGCAACCATGTAGTAAAAGAATGGATGCATGTCGTGCTACCTAGATGGTAATCACCACTAGACTTGAACTTGATAACTTGAGACTAGATAACTTGATAACTTGAGCTAGACAACTTGATACTTGGACTTGACATTTGAGACCTAACATTCAAAATAACATATGACACTAGACTTGAGATTTGTCGCTTGATATTAAATACCCTTATAGGTGTACCTGACATGTGTTACACCACTAGCAGTTGTTATCCAATATAGTTATTAAGATGTTCCCTCTTGCCAGCTAGTCTTTGAATTTGCCTACTACTTCTTATGACTCTGCTTATTCTTGATTCCAATTCTTGTTTTTTCCTTACTTGTACTTGCTTTCACTATTTGTGGCCCTAGCTTGCACTAAGGGCATTTTCTCTTGTTTTCCCTCTTGTTTTCCTGTTTATATTTATTAAACAGACTTTGGAGACGAGCTGCCCGCGGGAATTGGTGAGCAAAGGTTCTAGTTTCCAAGTGGAGAAGGACCTGACTAGAATATTTAAATTCTTGCATTATTTGTTTATTTTGGATTATTATTTCTTGAGATTTGAGAATTTGTAACGGGCTGATGTTCCCGAGTTTACTTTGATTCAGACTTGAAACTACTTGGATGTTTTATCATATTTCAGTTGTTTCTGTTGCTAATAAAGTATTCATGCATGCTTGGTTTTATATATCTCTCTTGTTATATACTTGTTGTGATCCTGAGTCGATCCTACAGCTTATGAATGATGTTGAGATCATTCGCTGGGCTTCGTCATGCACTCGTATTTCTGTATTTTGGGAAGCGGGGCGTGAAAAGGTTTTTAGTGGTATCAGAGCCAGGTTGTGGCTAATGTGTTAGTTAACTAATACATTAGACGGGCCTGACTCAGTCAGGGTAACTCAGCATTTGACAGGCCATGAAATTGCATGAAAAATTTTATTATCAACTCGATCTGGATCCTGAATGTTTTGGTTTGTGCAGGACATGGCTCGAAGGAACGCTTTGTCTTCCCAGTCTGAGGGTGATCAGGCAGATCAGCCCGCCATTGCGCAGCTGTTGCAGATGCAACAAGAACAAAATGAGCGTCTCGCACAGCAGATGATGCAGATGCAGCGAGACCATGCCGAGATGATGAGGGCGGCCTTAGGAGCTGCCAACAGAGAGCCGCTTGCACCTGCACCCGGGGGATTGCCACCTAGACCGGGTAATGTAGCCGATTTCATGAGGCTACATCTCGACAAGTTTACGGGAGCTGAAGGTCCACTGGAGGCTGAGCAGTGGCTCATCAGGACTGAGCAGTTGTTGTTCGCTGCCAGGATAGCTGACGTGGATCGAGTGGATGTTGTAAGCATCCAGCTGGTGGATCTCGCCCATATCTGGTGGCGATCTGAGATGGAGAGACTTGAGCGCCCCGTCGCCTGGGCCGTTTTCAGGGAGAGCTTCCTTACTAAGTTTTTCCCTGATGTCATCAGGAACGATATGGAGCGGCAGTTTGTTGCGCTCACCCAGGTTCGTCAAATAGTGTTTTATATACAAAATTTCATTTGTCAGTCTATGATATACTGATGCTTGACTAAAACACTATCTTGAATCAGGGAAATCGGACCGTGGACGAGTATGTCGCGGAGTTTACCCGTTTGAGCCATTTTGCCACGACTATGGTGGCTGATGATGAGGCCAAAGGCCGTCGCTTTTTGCTGGGCTTGGACATCGACATCCAGGATCGTCTGGCTGCTTTGAGGCTTCGTTCCTACCCCGATATCTTAGAAGCTACCAGGAGCCAGGAACAGACCAGCAAACGGAAGCGTGCTATCAAGCAGTCTGCCCTGCTCCCTGTCACTGCTAGGCCCACTGGAGGGCCAATCAGGAGGCCAGTTCCAGCCCACCCTGCCAGGACTGCTCCTTACCCTGCTGCTCCACAGAGGGGGACCTACTGTGACTTCTGTCAGATTCCCGGGCATGTGCGTAAGGATTGCAGACGGGCTAACCGTCGATGTTTTGAGTGTGGCGCTGGAGATCACACTGTTCAGGATTGTCTGCAGAGGAGAGCTGCGCCAGCTCAGGGTCAGGCCAGGCCACCACTCCCCCCTCAGCATCAGATCGTCGGTCAGAGGACCACTGCCTCGAGGAGAGGTCAGGCCTTCAACCTGACTACAGAGGAAGCTGAGACCGTGGAGGAAGTCGTTGCAGGTATAATTGTATTTTATTGTGTGTTATTTATTTTATGCTCTATTGTTCATCTCGCATTATACCTTGTGTAGTTCCTTTCACATCAGTATTTACTATCCTTTATTATCCGCATATTCATCCCTTCCCGTATTTTGACTCCATCATAGGTATTATCCTAGTCCATTCCTTTCCTGCCCATGTCCTATTTGATTCCGGGGCGACCCACTCTTTCGTTTCCTCCCGCTTCGTGGATCAGCATCAGTTGGAGTGCAGTGATATGCAGACGGCTTGGAACATCACTACAGGTGGCGGTGTTGTCGTTTGCTCCAAGGAGTGTAAGCAGAGTCCCTTGATTATTGGGGACAGGGATTTCAAGGCAGACCTGATAATGATTGGCAATTCAGGTTTCGATGTGATTCTTGGTATGGATTGGCTGGGGGAGTCTCATGCAGTCATCGATTGCCGAGCAAAGAAGGTTGTATTCAGGATTCCGGAGCAGGATGAGTTTGAATTCCATGCTGGGGAAACACCTCTTGGGCGAGGTCAGAAGGTGGCTATTGATGAAGATTGTGCAATGGAATTGAACACAGGCTGTGAGGCTGCGCCTCTTGTAGTGCGGGAATTCCTGGATGTGTTCCCAGAGGAATTGCCCGGGTTACCTCCAGATCGAGAGGTGGAGTTTGGTATTGACGTTCTGCCAGGTACAGTGCCTATATCGAAAAGCCCGTACAGAATGGCGCCAGTCGAGCTTGCAGAGTTGAAGGTACAAGTTCAGGGTCTTTTGGATTTGGGTTTCATCAGACCGAGTGTGTCACCGTGGGGAGCTCCTGTGCTATTCGTCAATAAGAAGGACGGAAGCCGCAGGTTGTGCATGGATTACCGAGAGCTAAACAATGTTACTGTGAAGAATCGGTATCCACTACCCAGGATCGACGACCTATTTGATCAGTTGGGCGGTGCTGCAGTGTTTTCGAAGTTGGACCTTCGCTCGGGGTACCATCAGGTGAAGGTGAAAGCAGCGGATGTGCCGAAGACTGCATTCAGGACCAGGTACGGGCATTATGAGTTCTTGGTGATGCCTTTCGGTGTCACGAATGCCCCAGCAGTGTTTATGAGCTTGATGAACAGAGTCTTCTCCCAGTTCCTTGACAGATTCGTGGGGGTCTTCATAGACGATATCTTAGTGTATTCGCGGAATCGAGAAGAACATGCGGAGCATCTGAGAACAGCCTTGCAAACTCTAAGGGAGAACAAGCTCTATGGAAAGCTCAGCAAGTGTGAGTTCTGGCTTGACCGAGTTCCATTCTTGGGACATATTATCTCGGGCGAGGGAGTCTCAGTTGATCCATCCAAGATTGCTGCAGTGAAGGATTGGCCAGTGCCAAAGTCAGTTTCTGAAGTGAGGAGTTTTCTCGGGCTAGCAGGGTATTACAGGAAGTTTGTACAGGATTTCTCGAAGATTGCTGGGCCGTTGACTAAGCTGACAGGGAAGGATCAGAGGTTTGAGTGGAATGAGGACTGCGGTGAAGCTTTCACCGAGTTGAAGAACAGGTTGACTTCAGCACCCGTGTTAACTATACCAGATGGTTCGGGTGGCTTCGTTATTCACTGCGATGCTTCAGGCAGAGGTCTAGGTGCAGTGCTGATGCAGAAGGGTTGGGTGGTTGCTTATGCATCCAGGCAGTTGAGGCCGCACGAGAAGAACTACCTTACTCACGACTTGGAGTTGGCAGCAGTGATCTATGCTCTGAAGTTGTGGAGACACTACTTGCTGGGAGACCGAGTGGAAATTTTTACTGACCACAAGAGTCTCAAATATGTCTTCACTCAGAAAGAGCTGAATATGAGGCAGAGGCGCTGGTTAGAATTTATGGCTGACTACGACATCAACTTGCAGTATCACCCTGGTAAGGTGAATATGGTTCCAGATGAATTGAGCAGGAGACCAGCCGTCATGTGTTTGACTCAACAGAAGGAACTTATCGAGCAGATGAGGAGATTAGACCTGAATGTGATTTTGCCAGGCACCGATCGCAGTTGCATGATACTTCAGTTGCAGTCATCTTTGGTAGAACAGATCAAGGAGGCTCAGGCAGGTGATGAGCAGTTGCAGAAGTTCAGGGCAGAAGTTGAAGCAGGTTTGAGGACCGATATGATCATTCACTCCGATGGATCACTTCGCTTTGGGGCTAGGCTGTGTGTCCCAAAGGGTGAAGTCAGGCAGAAACTACTCGAGGAGGCCCACCAGTCAGCTTATTCTATTCATCCCGGTGGTACCAAGATGTATCGGGATTTGAAGCTCCATTTCTGGTGGCATGGCATGAAGAGGGCAGTGGCCAGATTTGTGTCTCAGTGCTTGATCTGCCAGCAGGTGAAGGCAGAACATCAGAGAACTGCCGGTTTACTCCAGCCTCTTCCCATTCCGGAGTGGAAGTGGGAGCACATCACCATGGATTTTGTGACCGCCTTGCCACGGAGTCCCAAGGGTCACAACGCCATCTGGGTGATTATCGACAGACTGACGAAGAGCGCTCATTTCATCCCCTTCAGAGTTGATCAGTCTACTGAGACTCTAGCAGAGAGGTACATGCAAGAGATTGTCAGACTCCATGGGGTTCCAGTCAGCATCGTATCCGACAGAGATACCCGGTTCCGATCTCAGTTTTGGGAAAGCCTGCAGAACAGTCTTGGGAGCAAGCTGAAGTATAGTACAGCATTCCATCCTCAGACAGATGGACAGTCAGAGAGGACCATTCAGACCTTGGAGGATATGTTGAGGTCGTGCGTGCTTCAGTTCGGAGGATCTTGGGAGGATCACCTACACTTAGTTGAGTTCTCGTACAACAACAGCTATCAGGCCAGTCTTAAAGCTGCACCGTACGAGGCATTGTATGGTCGGAAGTGTAGATCGCCAGTGTGCTGGGACGACATTGGTGAGAGGAAATTGTTGGGGCCAGATTTGATTATCAAGACAGTCGACGCAGTGGCTCAGATTAGAAAGCACCTTGTAGCAGCTCAGGACAGACAGAAGAAGTGGGCAGACATTCACAGGAGGCCATTGGAATTTGAGGTGGGAGACCATGTGTTCCTCAAGGTATCGCCGTGGAGAGGCGTTATCCGGTTTGGAGGTGGAGGCAAGCTAAGCCCCAGGTTCATCGGGCCCTTCGACATTGTAGAGCGAGTAGGCAAGGTGGCCTATCGACTCGCGCTGCCGCCAGCCCTATCTGGAGTGCATGATGTCTTCCATGTCTCCCAGCTCAGGAGGTACATCAGGGATGAGAGTCATGTGATTGACTACTCGGAGTTGTCGGTACAGCCAGATTTGTCTTGTGAGATTCCGCCGGTCACTATCTTGGACAGGCGAGAGAAGGTGTTGAAGAACAAAGTTATCAAACTGGTTCGGGTTGCATGGAATCCTCACTCGCCGGGTGAGTCGACTTGGGAATTGGAAGAAGAGATCCAGAAGAAGTTCCCGCATTTATTTCTGTAGTCTTGTTGTCCTTTCTTTTCTTTTGGGAGGTTACCCTATGTACTACAGGTCTGAATTTCGAGGACGAAATTCTGCTTGTTAGGTGGGTAGGATTTGTAACTCCTATTTCCCCGTATTTGTATTTTGTACTGTTTTGTGCCTCATTGTACTCTCTCGTCTATTTTGATATCATGTAATTTCTTCTGATTGAATGGAATTATTATTCTTGTCTCAACTCGAATTTGTGGGTTCTTTTATCAACTTCGATTGTGTGCCACTTGCACCGTTCTTCATGAGAAATAGACCGATTCTCCTCGTTTATCTCTCTAATCCCCATTGTTGTGCATTTTGACCATTTCTTCTGTTGGGCTCTTTTGAAACGGATCCCCAAAACCCTTGAACCCGCAAACCCGCTAACCCTAGTATATAAACCCTACCCTAACCCTAATCCAACCCTAATCACTGTTATTAACTAAAACCCACATCCGCTAATTCTTCACCCCGTTCCTTCTCCATCTCCTTCTCTCAATCAACCCATCTCCGTCCGTCCACTTCGTCACCCCCGACCTCGCCTCGTCGACACCCACAGCACCACCACCTCCGTGCCATCCCCACCGTTCGCCATCACCGCCGAACACTTCTCCCCTGTTCTTGAACCGAACAGAGGACGCGCCGCCGTCGTCCGCCCCATCGCCGCGTCGTTTCCCGACGTAGCGCCGCCGTCGAAGAACCCCCGCCGTCGCCGCTGCACCCCCCTCTCTCTCGCTCTGTTTTCGAAGAATCGAACGAAGAAGAAGGAGGGAAAGGCGGGAGCGAATCACAGCCGTCAGATCGCGTCAAGATCCGCGCCGTGATTGCTGTTCGGTGTTCGTCCACACCGGATCCGAAGCCGCTGTACGCTGTTCTGGCCTCAGATCCGCTGCTTCACAGCGATCTGATTCGCCGGCTTTGCTGTCCCGTGTTCGTGCCGCACCAGATCCGATCGCTGTTCGCTGTTTTGGGCCGATCATGTGTGCGGGAAAAACTCGATCTCCGATCAATTTTTGCACGCGCTTTTTGAGGACATCTTCGGGGATTTTTCTTCTCAATTGCTTCAACAAGCGGAGTTTATAATCGTCGATTTAAGGCAAGTATTCATCTTGTACATTTTATTGCTCTAGTACAAGTTTTCTTGTAAATACCACATATAGTTAGATTGTGACTCCATTTGAAATATCATAGTAAATCAATTTTGAACCTTCAAACCCACAAATCTAAGAGTCACAAAACTTCTTCGTATTAAATAATAATCAATTGGACTCTTTTACCCCCTTGAACACATGAATCACATGGACATATGAATTAAGGACCCCTAAAATTTGTAGACGCATATATATTTAGTATTTTGACGAATTTGCGACTATTATGACTTGAAAAATATTTATTAGTTGCTGTTTTGACATCCATGATTATGTATTTATGCTACTTAATAACTTAGACACCAAATTACATATTTCCATGAAACCTACATTAGTAAATAAATCCTGCGTGTTGCTGTCTGAATATTCTTTTGCGGTTTCGACCCTTTTATTATTGGAATTTGGGCCCGAGCCCTGAATATAAAATGTAGATCTGGATGTGTAGATGTCGATAGACTCCAAGTTGATCGAATTTGGAGCTACGGTCTAGGAGTTATGGCTGTTATACTGCAGCTGTGTCAGTAGACGCAGATTTGCAAAACTGCTGTATATATTTACTTTGCAAATTATTTTAGCTGTGTAAACAGCGAGCGATTGACTCCAAATTTTATATGTAGTCGCTGGACACCATATAGGACATCCCCAAATTTTCCTAGAATTAAATTACAATATATTACACTTGTATGCTTGCTTGATAAGAGTTAATAAAAATAACAAGCCGGGGTTTTGGGAAAGATTATAGAGTGGACAATATAGATAAGTGTACTCGGAAGGGGGCCCGTGTTTCCCAATACTTGGTTCATGAACTTGTTGTATCTTGTTCGATTCATGGAGTCGGTTACTCGGCTCATGAACTTGTTTGATTCATGAACGCATTGTGCGGTTCTTGAACTTGCTTGTGGATTCGCGAACTTGCTTCGTGAACTTGTTATTTAATTTTCGATTCATGAACCATGGCTTGCTTGATACTTGATACCTGAGTACGCCGCCCTATAAAATCCATTACTAGGTCTAAACGAAATTGTTTGACTGTAGCAACCATGTAGTAAAAGAATGGATGCATGTCGTGCTACCTAGATGGTAATCACCACTAGACTTGAACTTGATAACTTGAGACTAGATAACTTGATAACTTGAGCTAGACAACTTGATACTTGGACTTGACATTTGAGACCTAACATTCAAAATAACATATGACACTAGACTTGAGATTTGTCGCTTGATATTAAATACCCTTATAGGTGTACCTGACATGTGTTACACCACTAGCAGTTGTTATCCAATCTAGTTATTAAGATGTTCCCTCTTGCCAGCTAGTCTTTGAATTTGCCTACTACTTCTTATGACTCTGCTTATTCTTGATTCCAATTCTTGTTTTTCCCTTACTTGTACTTGCTTTCACTATTTGTGGCCCTAGCTTGCACTAAGGGCATTTTCTCTTGTTTTCCCTCTTATTTTCCTGTTTATATTTATTAAACAGACTTTGGAGACGAGCTGCCCGTGGGAATTGGTGAGCAAAGGTTCTAGTTTCCAAGTAGAGAAGGACCTGACTAGAATATTTAAATTCTTACATTATTTGTTTATTTTGGATTATTATTTCTTGAGATTTGAGAATTTGTAACGGGCTGATGTTCCCGAGTTTACTTTGATTCAGACTTGAAACTACTTGGATGTTTTATCATATTTCAGTTGTTTCTGTTGCTAATAAAGTATTCATGCATGCTTGGTTTTATATATCTCTCTTGTTATATACTTGTTGTGATGCTGAGTCGATCCTACAGCTTATGAATGATGTTGAGATCATTCGCTGGGCTTCGTCATGCACTCGTATTTCCGTATTTTGGGAAGCGGGGCGTGACAATCGGTAAACCTACACAAGAGCTGTGTGGTGGCCCTTAATAATGAGATTTCGATCCCGGCTGAGGTGATCTCAATGGTTATGGATTGCGAAAGGAAGACTGGATTCCTTTGGAGGAAAAAGTGGAGAAGAGACTTGCGGGATGGAAAGGAAGATTCATGTCACTGGGGGTCAGAATTACCGTCATTAACTCAGTTCTCAGTAGCTTGCCTACATACTTAATGTAAATCTATGAACTCCTCAATTGGGTCATTTACCTAATCGATAAATGCAGGAGATAATTTATGTGAAAAGGAGCATAAGAAGATAAAAAAGGGTTTCATCTGGTGAGGTGGGGTAAAGTTTGTAAGAAAAAAGAGTTTGGAAGGATTAGAATTGTCAATCAACGAGATATGAACAAAGCGCTACTCACCAATTGGTGGTGGAAAATGCAGAAGCTATACAAATCATGGTGGTGTAACTCTTTTGCTCTATATCATAGACGGAAAAAGTTTAGATATGGGGGGCATAGTTCTCATATGAAGACTTCATACCTCTAGAAAGGAATTGCTAAGGTAGGGCGACTGTTTCACGCGAACACTAGATGCAGGGTGGAAGATGGAAACAATACTAGATTCTGAAAAGATGAATGATGCGAGAAAAATACGCTCCAATCGATGTTCCCACAATTGGCTAAGGAGACATCTAAGGGGGATGTGCTAGTGGCGGAAGTCTGGAAGCATGAAAGACTGAGAAGTTTATCACATGAGAACTAGGGTCAACTTCAAATACTTAAAAACTTTGTTGCAGAGGTTGGTCGACACCGAAGTGGAGAAGAAGATAACTGAGATTTGTGTCAGAATCTAATAACTCATTCTCAGTGAGATCTATGTATCGAAGATTGAACGATGGGGGAATAAGGAGTTCAGACACAAATACAATCTGGAAATCTAAACTTCTAACTAAGAGCATGGCCAACCGGACCCTTGGAACCCTTCCCATCAGCAAATTTCACAAAAAACCCCCTCCAACTGGACCCCATCTCTGGGCCCCACATCCTCTTTTTTTGCCGAATGCAAAAATGGAACTGCAAAGATGTGTGGTTCCATTTCGCACCGCATCGGGTGGGCTTCCCACTGTTTTTTTTGTCATTTAATATTTATTTTATTTTTTGGTATTTTTTTGTTTTAATTTTATCTTTTAAACTTCTTTTAAAGTTATTTATTATAAATAATAATTATACCATTGTTAATTTTTAACGAAGATCTTCAAAATGACACCAATATTAGATATCTTCCAGATTTGTTTTAAGTTTTAAAATAATAATGTAGATTAATTAATCATATTAAAGAGAAACTGGAATGTATAAATATTTGAATGCATTGATGGATTATTTACACATTTTACTATTTGTATTATCTTTTGGCATTCAAAAGAATTTTTTTGAGCAAAAAATTGCAAACAAAATATTTGAAACCCCAAAATGGGGTACCATTGGAGCACCCTATTTGAAATTCCAAATCAAAATGGCAAATTCCAAAGAATATGCCAAAATGGAACCCCAAAATGGGGATGGGAATGGGGTTCCATTCGGAATGCTCTAAGGCGAAGGTCTTCCTGTGGTGGGTGATGAATAACACTATTCTATCCAAAGTGAACTTTAGAAAACATAACATTCATATTGACATTAGATGCCCTAGATGCAATTTAGGAGAGGAGGATGTAAATCATATTTTCTTCTACTATCAAAAGGCTAGACTGATATGGAAAATTATGGGACTGCGCTTCGGTATTACAGAGACCCCTAACAATATTGATGACATTTGGGGAGAGAGGGGGGGGGGGGGGGGTTGGAGAGCGAGATGGATTAGGAAAGAGAATATAGTAGTATGGGATATCACGATTGTGGTGATTTTGTGGACCTTATGGCTAGATAGGAATGAGGCATGTTTTCGTAAAAATAATTGTACATTTTATATGATGATGCATAAAATCTTGGCTCTAATTCATGCTTGGGCAGGTCAAGCAGGGGTTAGGAAGTGACTCCACATGGAGAGTGCAGATTAGACCAGGAGTAGTCTGCACATACCTCCTATCCTTCAGGGTACTGTGGTGGTCTAGCTAGATGTTCGTGCCATTTTGGAAGAACGTCACACAGTGTTGATGTATAATTTAGTAATTTGATGTAGTAGTTTGGTGTAATAGACTTGCGTAGATTATGATTATGGTTGTAATATTTGATATTATATATTTGGTTAATTTTTTATTAATAAAACTGGTGACCGGAGATTACTTTTATATTTTATTTTATTATTATTTTTTTAAAACCTGTACAGTGCAAGTGAGTGAGTGAGTGGGAATCCAATGAGATGAAGATGAGATGTAATGGGAATCAAAATTCTTGTGCTCCGTCTGTAATGCATCCATTGACGCACCCACGTTAGATAATTAACTCACACCCAGACCAAATCTCAACTGACGCCTAAATACATTGGCTGAGTTGAATCAGAAATTTGCTTACGAGTAGAATTAAGATTTTAGAGGAGGAAACATGAAGGACTTGTTATTGTGGAGGAATCAACAGTTCGAGGAGGCTACTTGGGAGCCCGAGGATCGCATGCTGAAGGAATTTCCTGAATTGTTTGTATGAGTGTATTTCTTGTATGTGATTGGAATTCTTTGGATAATTGTACTATTGACTGATATATGATGTATTCTTTTGTTTAGATTGTGATATTATAAGAAATTGTTTGGATTATGTTTTATATATATATGAAACACTATTTTCTTTTGCTTGGTATGTGTTTGAACTCATTAGTCGTAGTTCTGAGGACAGAACTCTTCTAAGGAGGGAGTGATGTAGAACCCCATATTTTCAAATATTATTTTAATTATTTGAAAATGAATTTAAATGATTTTTGGAGATTTAATTAATATTTTCTAAGAAATTTATCTTTTGTACACGTGCAAAACACGTGCAAATGACTTTTTAGAAGTTTGAAAATTAAGATTTCTTTATGAAAAATCATTATTTATTATTTAGGATTTATGTAGTATTTTTCCAGATTTTTCTGAAATTAATTGATACTATTTGCAATTTTTGAGAAAAGAAGGACTTATTTGCAAAATTGACATTTTCAAGGGTTGAAATGCAAAATCGGTATTCTGAACGTTTTGAGCAGTATTGGCTGAAGTTTAGAAATATATTTTCTATTAGATCCTAATTTAAAGGAGTTTTATTGAAATTACAAGAAAAATGGATATATATGAAAGATGTGTTCTTGAAAGGATTGTTTTCCAAAGTGTGGTAAAACCCTAATAATCATCCGGCATATATAAGGGATTTTTATTCCCAGCCGTCATTGAGAGAATATTCAGATTTTTTGATATTTGTTTGAGGAGCAAGAAGAGACTTTTGGATCTAGCAAGGAGAAGAGCTTTTTGTGGATTTTTCTTCAAAACAAGGTGAGTGGTTTGTTTTGTTTTGTTTGTTTGGTTTGATTGTTTGATTGATGAATGACGTAAGATCTTTGTTACACTTTGTTTGGGCATCGGTATGATACTATTTGTTTGTCTCATTGTATGTATGTTATGGATCTTTTAATTGGATATGGATGAGAACTATCGGACTATATATGATATTCAGACTATATATTGATACTTATTGATATTCGGACTATATATGAGAACTATCGAGGATTGTTGAGGAAATATTGATATATGGAATCGTATTGTTGGAAATCATGTTGAGAACTGATTATATTGTGATCGGATGCTAGACATCGAAATCTTATGATTGTTAGATCAGATTTAATTAGGAGTTGAGGAAGAAGTTTTGTTGAGAAACCCTAATGGAAGATTTGTGGTTTAGATCTTGAGAAGTTGAGATTTGAGGAATTGATTGATGAGTAATGCAATCGTATTGGAGATTATTTGAGAGTTATCTTTGGCTTGTGTATGAACTATTGTTTGATAAATATTGAACCATGATTCTTTAGAAATCTTCAGTTGATTTTGTATCCAGACCTATTTTGGAAAACTGTAGGCCGACAGTCGACTTACCTACGGAGCAGTCGACTGGTACGAGCCCGCTGCTGTACTTTCAGTCTTTGAGAATTGTTCGGGACAGTCGACTTAGACTGTGTCAGTCGACTGGTCTGTTGTTTGTAAATTTGTTCAGTCCTTTCGGGACAGTCGACCTATGAACCTTTCAGTCGACTTTTATATACTTAAAATATTTTGACGAGAATTATTTGTATTTTGTCTCGGGGCAGTCGACCGATGACTTCCCAGACGACTGATTATGCCTTAGTTTATTTTTGTAAAATGTTGGAAAATTGTCCTCTGGACAGTCGACTTACCTCAGCATGAGTCGATTGGTCCTGAAGGATTTTCGTATTTGATTGTTGGATATTCAGTTCGGTATTGAAATTTAAGTTATTCAGTTCAGTAATTTGTTTTGAGATATTCTTTAAGAATATGATTTTGGAGATATTCATTTGAGCCACTTGGTTAGTGGGAATTTGTTCAGATATTTGTTTCTGAGTCTCTAGAGGTACGTGACCCTAGTATACCGGTGTTGAGATATTTGTTGAGTTATTTGTTGAGGCCCATTGAGGCAAATTTTCAGTTATTCAGATTTTTAGTCCGGTAGGGTACACTACTCTAGGAGATTTTGTTCAGTAACCCAAATTAATAAGGACAGGCATTAGTAAAGTCATGACGAATGGGAACATGAGTTATGCACCTCAGTAAGGCTTTAGATGTGAGACTTAATCTCCTGAATTATCCAAGTAGTTAACTTGAGATGTGGGATTTATCTCCTGAATTATCCAGGTAGTTAACCTGAGATGTGAGGTATATCTCCTGAATTATCCAAGTAATTATCTTGAGATGTGGGATTGAACTCCTGAATTATCAAGGTCGAGGCGACGCTTTTGTGGTATTCTTGTGATGATGAGACTGTGTTTAGATGTGGGAAGATCTCCTGAATTATCCAGGGAAAATACCTGAGATGTGGGATCTATCTCCTGAATGATCAAGCATGGGCAAATTATCATAGTTTATCTTCATCTCTTAGTAGTCATCGTTGTCAGCATTTAGTCATCATGTTTTCTTGACTCACTTTTCTGCATTTGGATTTCCTGCTTTTTCACACTTGATTTTTGTTTTTGGATATCACTTGTTGTTTACATTTCTTGCTATTTCACACTTTACACCTTTGGTTATTATTGGTTGGATGCTAGGATTTAAGTTCATTCATATGGCTATTTGATTTTTATGCCACTCACACCATTTATGGCTGACCCCTTTAGTTTGGGGGTTAGGGATTCAACTCTAGCCTCACATGTTGCAGGTTATTGCTTGGAGTTGGAGATTGGATGCTTGAGTTAGCTTTTGGGATAAATGGACTATTTAGTGTTCAGTGTTGAGTTGTAAAGTCATGTTGAGCTAATTTTGAGTTGTTTAGTCTTCCGCTGTGATATGTCAAAGTTTGGTTGTAATAAATGTTGAAAATTCTAGTGGTGTTTGGTTGTGTTTATTGTTATATTGAAGTGGATCACTGGGAATGTGCCACGTATTTTCTAAGCTCTCATATTAGAAATTCGGGGCACTACACATATAAACCACTTCAGATAAGGTACCATGAAGAAAAGCATTCTTCACGTCCAATTGATATACCGGCCCCTGACGAACGGTGGCAACAGCAAGAAGAGTGCGAACTGTAGTCATCTGAGCCACTGAGGCAAAGGACTCATCATAATCAATGCCATGCTCCTGAGAAAATCTCCGGGCAACTAGACGAGCCTTGTGTCGTTCAATGGAGCCATCATGTCGATATTTGACCTTAAAGATCCACTTGCATCTAACAGGATGAACACCCACAGGCAGTGGAACAACATCCCAAGTACCAGTCTGATCAAAGGCACCGAACTCCTCTGCAATAGCTTTCCACCACTTGGGGTATTGAATGACTTCCTTATAGGTTCTGGACTCATGTGTAAAGTGTATAGCAGTGAGATATGCATGAAACTGGAGTGAGTAAGAAGCTAGTGTGGCAAAGCCAAATTGGTCAGAGGGACCAGTGGCATTAGGTGTGTAACGAGGTGGTGGGACACCCGTAGTAGAACGTGTAGACTGGAGACCCGATGGTGGAAGAGCAATATGTGAAGGTGAGGTAAGTGGTGTGAGTGTATGCAACTGTGGGGATGCAAGTGGTGTGGGTGTATGTGGCGGTGGAGAAGTAAGGGGTGTCTCTGTAGGAGGAATACTAAGGGGACTATTTATAGCAGAAGCAAAAGGAGCCAAATGGAATGGGTGGAGTGGAATTAGGCTCAACAGTTGAAGGATCGAGAAAACTAGCATCCTGAGGAGAGGTCAAGTAGTAGAGAGAGTCTTCTACAAAGGAGACATGTCGAGAAATACGAATACAACCTGTCATAGGATCAAAACAACGATAATCTTTATGCTCAGGACTTAGACCTAGACCTAGATGAACACACTTAGCGGCACGAGCGGTGAGCTTCGTGCGCTCAGTGGGAGGGAGGACATAATAGGTGCACCCAAGAATACAGAGCATGCTGTAGTCGGGTGGTGAGTGATAGAGAGCCTTATAAGGAGTGGTGCCATAAAGGGCAGACGAAGGAGTAATGTTAATGAGACTGACAGAAGTCATGACAGCTTCAGCCCAGAAAGAGCGAGGAACAGAAGAGGAGAGTAGAAGAGCGCGAGCCGTCTCAAGGATGTGACGATACTTGTGTTCAGCTACACCATTCCGCTCATGGGTGTGGGGACATGATTGCTGAAAAAGAGTGCCATGAGAATGAAGAATCGATCACAAAGTAGCAGAAGTGTACTTACGAGCACCATTTGAGTGAAAGGTTTTGATTCGAACCCCAAACTGAGTGTGAACCATGGTCGTAAAGAATCGATAAATGTCAGGTATCTCAGAACGTTGGCGCATAAGAAATACCCATGTGTGTCTAGTGAAATCGTCGATGAAACTAACATAATAAAGATAACCTTTTTGAGAAGGTGTGGGAGATGGGCCCCATATGTCAGAGTGAATAAGTTGAAATGCATGAGTAGACTGAGAAATGATTTTATTATTAAAAGTAAGGGCTAAGTGTTTTGCCAACTTACAACCCTGACAAACTGATAATGAAGTAAAATGAAAATAACCAAGAGCACCACTACGAACCAAATCTTTCAAACGAGACGCATTAATATGACTTAAGCGTCTGTGCCACAAATCGTTATCAGAACTGACAACACCAGCAAAACTAGAAGTAGAGTCATGAGCATGAAGAAAATCTATATGATATAGACGTCCATGTCTGCTAGCGCATCCAATCATATGACAAGTCCGAGGATCCTGTATGGTACAATCCAAAGAAGTAAAGGTAACAGTGAGGCCACTATCACATAAAGCACTAATGGAAATAAGGTTCGTAGATAAATGAGGGGCATAAAGGACTAAAGGTAATGTGAGAGTTGAAGTGTTAATAGACCCGAAGTGTGTAGTAAGAAGTAGTGAACCATCGGCAGTGTAAAGTGACGATGCATGAGAGATTAGTGTAGTGCGAGTGGTGAGAAGAGTGTAATTACTAATGAGATGATGTGAAGCACCAGAATCTAAAAGCTAGGAAGATGACATACCAGGAGTGATAGATAAAGCAGGAGCAGAGGAACCAGCATTGATGGACTGATCCGAGTTCTGAAGATCCAGCTGAGCTAGACAGTGTTGTTTAATATCATAGGAAGCAGAAGAAGGCATGGCCGGAGTGACTGCCATCGCACCAGGTGTGCGGAGAGGAGGTAAACTCTGTTGCGGTCTGCACTGCTATGCCTGAACTAGGAGCTGGGGATGCAGAATAAAGCAGTTACTATGATTATGACCATCTCGCTGACAGTGGGTGCAATGGGAACGACGATCAGGAACACTGCGATGAGCAAAAGAAGCGGGCATTGGGCTGAGGTGAGGCTTGCGTGAGAAGGATGTACGGTGAGCAACAGCAAGAACACTTTCACTGGTAGAGGATGGGTGAGAAGCAGGAGTGGGGAGCGCACGTAACCGAGTTTCTTCAGCAACAAGCTCAGCAATAGCAGCTTCAAGACGAGGAACCGGATCTCAATGGATCAATTGACTGCATAAAGGCTGATACTCTGGTCGTAGACCCATCATAAAGAACATAAACTGACGACGTTCACGAGTAACATGCACATCACTGTGCTCTAGTTGCTGTAATTCGTGCCAGATATTGTGCATGGCTGTATAATGTTCCTGAATGCTGCGATCACCTTGCCTATCAAAAACGGACTGAACAAGGAGCTGATACTCACGGGCTCCACTATTCTGGACATACTGAGTAACCAAATGTTGCCAAAGAGCCTTAGCATGACGAACACGAAGAAGATCAACACGAAGACCACGGACGACAGAGGAGATGAAGAAAGCAATAATCTGACGATCATGATCATCCCAAGTGGTCTGAGACGTGTGAATCAGTTGCTTATCGGCAGGGGAAGCAGTAGCATTGAGATCTTTGGGACGAATAGTGGAACCATCAATGTGACCCCATAAAGAATGCTCGAGAAGAGTGGCATCAACAGAAGCAGACCAATCAGTCCAATCCTTAGCAGAGGAGAGAAGAAAATCAATGACGATGGGAAGGTACCGACGAAACTGGGGCTCCATGAAAAATCCAAGTACCTGCAATTTTTATTTATTTATTAAAAAAACAGATAAAAAAAAGAAAGTGATGGATGAGGGGGGGGCTAGGATTTGGGTATATCTGAAGGGAGACAGATCGGCGCCGAGGACGAGAGAGGACGACGGCGACGGAGAGGCACTGGTGTTGTTGGACGACGATGGAGTTGGATGTCGGTGGGTAGCTTGGATCTTATTGGACGGCGGTGGACGAGGGAGGATGACAATTGATGGGTTGCCGATGGGTTCCGACGAGAGAGGACGAGGTTGTTGACGATGTTTGCTGAAGATGACGATGGGTTCCGATGTTTGCTGATGTTTGCTGAGGTTGTTGCCGATGGGTTCCAATGTTTGCTGAAGATTGGGGTTGCTGAAGATGGCTTGGATCGTTTTTTTTTAAAAGATCTAGGGTTTTGGGAAAAAATTTGTATAACTTGGCGCTAATACCATGTTAAGATAAATTAGAGATATGAAAACAATACTGAATATTGAATTGAGTTGAACCAAGTACAATACCACCTATATATAGGAGGTGAACAAATATCAAAACAACTCTACAACCAATATAGGATTATAATAATATCTAACACATTTAAATAATCATTATTATTATTTTGTCAACTTGCAAAATGTCCCATTTGAGAATTTACTTTGGGCATCCTGAAATCCAGATACGCCCCGTGTATGATATCACAACTTCACTCATTATACGACCCCCTACTAGAAGAGGGGGCAATGGCTCATGTATGAAAACTAACAATTTTTTTGTTGCTAGGATCCAATCCTTTTAGTCACACAACCGAAACTCGTCGAAGTGAGAAAGTTGATTGAACTGTAGCTGCGACAAACATGTAAGTCTGCTGCACTGCGCAAGGATCACCTTAAGGGATGTGATATGACAATATGTTAATAGGCCAGTATACTGTGTGTATACTTACTTACGTAAAAGGAAGTATGAAACTAATATAAAGCAAAAGTTTTGGAAGAAACTCCAAGAAACAAAGAAAAAAAACATAAATGCAATTCACAAATCAATTAGTTAATGAGATTGACACCGAATTCTAGACTATTCTAAAGTACATACATGAAATTAAAATTAATGACCATCTAACTAGCCACCTTGGGAATTCACATCATTTAAGTTAGACTCTTTTCTATGTCATTTTAATGTGAACCTACTAATGCAAGGTTGTTCCATGACCAACTATATAAACCTCTCATCCTCCATGTATTGGATCATCTCTTTCAACATTTTGAGAAATATAACTAAACTTGGTTTTGAGTGGTGAGTGTTATCTTTGAGTGTTCACTGGTAATTTCTCTCTCAAGTCTTAATTAATTATGGTGTCAAATTGATATCAAAGCCCTAGACGATCATGTTTAGGGGGCATGGACGTCGAGGTGGCGGTCGGAAAAATCCACCACATCGCAAAAGAGACTTGCATGACATTGAGATGGAGGAGTTAAGGAGATGAGTGCAACAACTCCAGGAGCGTCTAGCAGGCTTCGAACATCTGGATCATGATGAATCTCATCATGAGACATGGATTGACGATTCTGACGGCGAAGAAGAGAATCCTTTTGGGCAAGAGGATGACCGAGCCTCAGATGGTGACAACAAATATTGATGCGACACCATATTCAACAAACTTTGACATCAAAGTTGACAACCAAAATTCAAAGGAAAGATGCAACCTGAAGAATTCATGGATTGACTTAATAATGTGGAGAGAGTATTTGATTACAAGGATGTGACTGAAAATCACTAGGTGAAATTGGTGGTAATCAAATTGAAGAAGCATGCTTCATTTTGGTGGGAGCACATGAAGAAGCAACAGGCCCAAGAAGGGAAAATGTGAATTGAAACAAGGGAGAAGATAAGGAAAGAATTGAAAAAAAAATTCCTACCGGCAGATTATCGCCAAGACTCTTTTATAAAGTTTCATAATTTCAGGCAGAAAGATTTATCAGTGGAAGAGTATACGATGGAGTTTGATAAACTGCGGATGCTTTGCAATATTGAAGAGTTAGATGAGCAAACTATTGCACGTTATCTCCGAGGACTTCATCCTGAAGTCAACAACGTCATTAAACTACACCAATATTGGAGTTATGGAGATGTAGAGAAGCTAGCCATGAAGGTTGAGAAGCAGTTGAAGGAGGTTCGTGGTCATATCTCAAGATATTGTTCAAATCGTTCTTCGTCATCCACCATCAAACAGGTTTCAACACCGAAAATGGATACACCGGCCAAGGCACCTCATAAGCAAGAAGCTCATGTCAATCCAACTCACTAGAAAACTGGTCCTTGTTTCAAGTGTCAAGGATTCGGCAATATTACAGCTGATTGCCCACATCGTAGAATCGTCTCGCTTGTGGAGCAAGAGGTGGAAGAATCGAAAGAAGATTATGACTTTTACCCAGATGATGGCCCAATATTTAATGAAGAAATTACTTACGCAGATGAAGGAGAATGCTTGGTAACTCATAGAAGCTTAAATGCTGTACACGTGGAGGATGGTGATTGGCTTTGAAATGACATATCCCATACACGGCGTACTTCCCATGGCAATGTTTGCAATGTGATAATTGATGGAGTCTCAACAACCTTCAACATTGCATATCTTTCTCTGTATCATGACACCGAAGATTAAAAAGTACTCAGGGACGAGTCCACGCACATCGGAAAGCGTCTGACACCGAATTCTAGACTATTCTAAAGTACATGCATGCCATTAAAGAATAATATATTTCCAACTAGTCACCTTGGGAATTCCCATCATTTAAGTTGGACTCAATTCGGTGTCATGTTAATGTGAACCTATTAATAAAAGGTTGTTCCATGACCAACTATATAAAATCCTCCCCCTCCATATATTGCATCATTCCTTTCAGAATTTTAAGAAATATAACTAAACTTGGTTTAGAGTGATGATTGTTATCTATGAGAGTTAACTTGTAATTTCTCTCTTAAGTCTTCATTATTCCGGTGTCAGAGATCATCAATAGTGAGTTTTCGCCTAATGTACAACTTTAAGAAAATATACCTAAATATAGTATGTTTCGCAACAGCAGGAGCTACAGCTTAATTCTGACCAACTACTGGTTTTGGAACAGCATATCATTTGATCAAAGACTTTTCTTTTCTTCATGATTATTCCACAACACAGACGTACGTTCCCCGGTAGGACCTCTTGATTTAATGGTTTAAAGCTAAAACACTTTTAATATTCTAGTATTATGCAGCAGCATATGTTAATGTGACCTATGGTTTTAGCTGTATTAGACTATTAGTTTATGATTTGAACGTGTGGGGTGCATGTGCTATTTAAAAGTCCAAAGTTGTCACCATGGATTATTCATGGAGCATAGGCTCAATGAAAGTAGAAATCGATAAGTTACACTATCAAAAAGGTTACAGGCGTCGATTTTCAATGGTTGGGATTAAGAAAGATAGAGATGGTAACTTGAACAAGAATATGTGAAATTAGAGTTAAAGAAAAAAAGAAAAGGAAAGAAGAAAAAAAACAATGAGGACTGATATGGCTAAAAATTGGGTTAAATCAGAACCGTTCAAATCAGGCACGAATCTTAAAACTCGGGGATAAAATGGTAATTTCACCTACAAACGGATCTGAAATGGGAACTGTGTTTTTTTTCAAAAGCCCAATAACCCATAAACGGATCCGTCTTACAGGGTACGGGTTCCAAGCCGCAAGAAACCCAGTCCAGCTGGATAAGAGAGGACTAGGGTTTATGATTGTCCTTGATCAACGGTCCTAATCGCTTCTATCCATTTACACTGGAAAGTAGGGATTTGATCTTATCCTGAAACTAGTTCCTAAGGCGGCTATAAATACCCCCCTCCTCCCACTGTTACCAGGTAATCAATCTTTTGCCAATCAAAGCTTTTTCATAATCTTTCTGGTTACTGACAAGAGCGTCGGAGGGTACGTCGCCGGAATCAACCCCGGTGTTTTGCACTTTTTGCAAGTCAACGGGGGGATATTCTTGGTCAAGCTCCGGTGAAGTTGTTCAGGTTTGACTATTCTACTTCCCTCGAATCCACAAATCTATCTGTTTGTCCCCACACCGATTTCATCGGCAATAGATTGGCGCTATCTGTGGGAACACGAATAGCAATCCAACCTCTTCTGCTAGTCAATACCGCCTCCAACCATGCTACCAAGGAAAATAAGATCCAGAGGGTCCAATCATGGACCCACTCCCATTCCTCCTCAACAACAACAACCGGGGGCTCCCCACCAACCCGTCCAGCAACAGGAACATCTCCCTCCTCAATCCGATCCGCCGCTGCAGCAGGGGCAGCCTCCTCTCCAAAATCTTCAACCTCAGCAGGCTCCACTCAGACCCCAGAATGCTGGTATAGGGACCTCTCGTCCTCACCCTCAGAAGCAACCTCTTCACCGCGACCATATCTCCGTACATAACCCTTCCACCGACTCTATGGCATCCCATAACCCTCGGCCTTCAGAAGACCTCTGCAACATCATCATCAACTATAGAAAGAGGAAGACCTTCGCCAATGTTTGGATGAAAGGCGGGCCCGAGAGGGAGCCTCCCGCTCAGAACGTCCAAATGCGCGATCTCCTCGCCGCCGCGACCATAGGAGGTCCCCTCTTCATAGGAGACGGAGGGAGTCCCCGGAGTACCGTCGAAGAAGGCGCCGTTCTCCCACTGGTCTACAGTCCCAGAGGGACCAGAACGGACCTATCACCCGAGCAGAATTCCAAGAGTTCCAGGCAACAATCTTGCAGGACCTCATTATCCCGCTAAACAACAACAATAATGTTCAGAGGGTCCCCACTCCTGAGCCAGTTTGAAGCCCTCGCCATCGGTCCCTAAGTCCTCCTCAAGCTCCGAGCCACCGCCATTACATCCCTAGTCCTCACCAGTCTCCGAGCTACTGTCACCGTAGCCCACGCCCCCCTTCGTACGAAGACGAGTCCAGAGGCTCACCAGGATACCGTCGAAGGGATGATGCTGTCTACCACCGTTTCCACGAGATGGAGAGGCGCCTCGGTCAACTAGATAGGGATGAGGAGCTAAGAGGGAGGACCTTCCGTCCAAGCAGACCGCCGTTCTCCCGAACCATCATGGAGGCCCCCGTTCCAGCAAATTTCAAACCCCCACAGTTCGAGACATACACGGGAGAATCATACCCCATGGATCACATCGAGAGTTTCAAAACTCTCATGATGATCCATTAGGCCTCAGATGCCCTCCTTTGCAAGACTTTCCCAGACACTTTCAAAAGCCCGGCTCGGGAATGGTACTTTCGCCTCGTCCCGTCCTCCATCTTCTCCTTTGAACAGTTCGAGACCCTTTTCATAACCCATTTCGTGAGTAGCCGCCACTCCAAAAAAATGAGTATTTCACTATTCTTCCTTAATCAGAAGAAGGGCGAGAAACTGAGAGACTATGTCAAGAGATTTACTGCGGAATCCAGGTCCATCAACTCCCTCGATCAATCGGTCACTGCAGCCACCTTCCAGTCCAATGTCCTCAACTCGAACCTCCGGTCCTCCCTAGCCAAAAAGCCCCTGCGAGACTTCTTCGACCTTCTTCTCAGAAGTGAGAAGTACATCCAGGCGGAGGAAGCTGAACATCGCCCCACATATTAGGGATCCTCTTCTGGAAATAAGAGGAAGGCCACTGAAGATGAGGGAGCTAAAAAGCTCCAGAAGGACAACGGGGGTCAGCACCGTCCACCTCCCAGATTTGAAAAATTTACCCCTTTCAACGCCATTGTTTCAACCATTCTAATGGAGGAAGAGAAAGAAGGGATCCTACCTCCTGCCCCTAAAGATGAATACTCCTAGGAAGAAGAGGGATAAGGAGAAGTGGTGCCGCTACCATCGAGATCACGGCCACGACACCAATGACTGTCGGGCTCTGAAAAATGAGATCGAAGCCCTTATTCAGAGAGGGCAGTTCTCCAAATTTGTAAGAAAGGACCGGTTCGATCCTCATCCACCCCCCAGGGGGGCTAACAAGCGCCCCAAGAGGCATGACGAGACTCCCGAATTCGAAGAAGAGCGCATCTTGCACCTCATCTACGGAGGACCAATGAGAGAAACCTCCAACTCATCTCGAAAGGCTTTCAACAGGGAAGTCAATTCGGTGCACAGCCTAACCCCTCCCAAAGGTCATGGGGTCCCGGTTACTTTCTCGGATGAAGATATAGAGGGTGTCCGAACCCCCCACTGTGGTGTACTGGTGATTAACCTCCACATGGCTAACTTCAAAGTAGAGAGGATTATAGTGGATAATGGCAGTTCTGTCAACATCCGCTTTCTATCGGCATTCCGAGGGCTCAAATTATCGCGGGACAGGCTCAAGCCCGCCGGTTATACTCTCCATGAGTTCACGGGAGTGCTAGTGACGATCGAAAGGTGTTATAACCCTCGACGTAACCGCTGGCAAAACTTCTACTACCCGAACGGAACCAATGGCCTTCATGGTTGTTGACGTCCCAGCCGCCTACAATGTGATCCTAGGTTGACCAGGCCTGGCCGCTTTAGAAGCCATCCCATCAGCCTATCATCTAAAAATGATGTTTCCCAACAAAGCAGGCGTAGGGGAAGTAAGGGGAAGTCAGGAGATGGCCCGCAAATACTATATGACCTCGACCGGAGGACCCATCCTTTCCCTCGAGACCCTTGAAATTCTCCAGGGGAACACCCAGCCAATGTTGGAGCCGGTAGACGAGTTAGAGGAAGTGCTCTTCTCGGAAGAAAATCCGACCCGCAAATTCTTCATCAGCAAAACCCTTCCCTCTGCCCTCTGTTCTGACATAGTCCAGTGCATAAAGAAGAACCAAGACCTCTTCACATGGACAGAAGATGACATGCTAGGGATTTCCGAAGAGCTGCTAGTCCATCAACTAAGTGTCGCTTTGGGGTCCAAACCGATCCAGTAGAAGAGGCGAAAGTTCGCCCACGAATGCCAGCAGGCCATAAAGGAAGAAGCGGAGAAACTCCTCAAAGCCCGGTTCATACAAGAGGTCAACTATCCGGAGTGGATCTCCAATGTCGTGATGGTAAAAAAGGCCAATGGAAGTTGGAGGATTTTCATCGACTTCACAGATTTGAACAAAGCATGCCCTAAGGATCCTTTCCCACTCCCTTGTATCGACACATTGATCGATGCCACTTCAGGCCATGAGCTGCTGAGCTTCATGGACGCTTTCTCCGGGTACAACCAAATCCGTGTTCTCCCGAGATATCCCGAAGACGTCCTTCGTTACAGATCAAGGCCTCTACTGCTATAGGGTAATGCCCTTCGGGCTAAAAAATGTTGGTGCCACCTACCAACGCCTCGTTAATAAGGTCTTCAAAAATCAGATCGGGTGGAACATGGAGGTTTACGTCGATGATATACTAGTGAAAAGTATCCATGGGTCCGACCATGTCGCCGACCTCCAAGAAGCCTTCGAAGTATTGAGGAAGCATAACATGAGACTAAACCTGAATAAGTATGCATTCGGGGTCTCATCTGGTAAATTTCTGGGTTTTATGGCTAGTCAAAGGGGATTGAAGCCAACCCTGAGAAGATAAAAGCTATACTCAATATGTCACACCCCGCTTCCCAAAATACATGAGTACGAGCCCGTGACGTAGGCCCAGCAAATGATTTTAATATCATTCATAAGCTGTATCAGTTCTCAACTCAACAATATTCAGAAATTTAAATCACAACCACGCAGTTATAAAAACATCACAGAACAATAATTGAATTCAAGAATTTAAATATTCCAACATAAAATGTTACTGAGAAATGAGTAGCAATTACGGGTCAAAAGCCCGGGATACAATTCTGAATAAATAAAGGAATTACAATTATTGAAAGAGAACATGAAAGGGACAATTTTATTATCAATAGTTGCTCCAATCTAAAAGAATTGCTCGCCAACTCCTTCTGGGAGATCCTCAGGTTCACCTGTGGCTGGGTTAACTAAAGAAGGAAAAATAAATGTCCTTAGAGCAAGTACGGACAGCAAGTAGTGAAAAACAGAGAGTAAGGGAAATAAGGTACGTGTAGGAAACATGAATCAAGATCAAATTTTGCAAGGGCAATAATGGCACTAATAAACAACGGTCTTAATAAAGTATATATGTCAATTTATGTTCATTAGAGTGTCATTTCTCCTATCTAGTGCACGTACTACTGCATCTCATACTACAGGTTCGGTGCACGCAAAACAGTGTACGTTTGAGACATAGTGGTGGGGTCTACAGAGCGTGTACTCGGTTTCAATAACAATCATTTACCATTTGCAATCAATCAATTTCCAATTATCCAATCAATCATTCACAATCATTACTTCTCTTTCCATTTCAATACGATATCAATATAGGCCTTACCGAGTACATTTTCTGAGATTTTCCACTACTAGGTCAACCCTTATAAACCCCTGGTTTGTTTAGTATTTTATTGTTAAATCATTCATGCTCATGCAAGTGTATATAAGGATGTCAAGGGAACGATAATAATGCAGCAATATGATACATTACACAAAAACAAGCAAGAAGTAATAAATCTGCGGTGGCTGACACAGTTACACTAAAATAGGCATAACTCCTAGACTACAACTCCAAATTCAAACTTCCAGTATGCTACGGACATCTAGACAGACAGGGCTACAAGTTACATTCAGGAGCTTTCTCCTAATTCGGACTGTATCTAGGTCAAATGTACTGTTCTTTACGGTTTAGCTATCTTGGCAGCAACTAGATGTCAATTCCTAAGGGGTGGAAACAGGGTCTAAATGTATTATAAAAATCTATAAAAATTTGGGGTGAACCCTCAGCATGTGTACAAGGTTCCTATTAAATTTTGGAGCATTCTAACACTGTTTGCATTGTATTACATTACCGATTATGTCGATGGCACAATAATTTAGCAGTAAAAGAAAATGTAGACTAATAGGGACAAGGGATGATAACTCACAGCTCGGGACTCCAATTTGGGATCCGTTGCTTGGGTTAGAAATTAGACTCAATAGGCTAAAATTCTCTTTTATATCCTATGTGCAAATTCTCAATTTAATAGGGTCGAAACCTCTGTGCTAAATAGTACAATCAGCAAGAAATTATAAAGGTCATCACACATACGTTCATTAAAGTGCCAATTAATGTGCTTCTACAAATTATGGAACCCATTACAATGTCATATAACGATTAGAATGTTCTTTTCTATGTACAATCCACTTTATGAAGTCATTAATCCAATCACGATTGTCTCATTCAATCAATGTATACAATTACCATTCATTTCCTTTGTACACAATTCTATTCATTTTATTCATATCGATTATATCTATATAGGCTTAGGTTTGAGTCAATGGACAATTTTAGGAGGTCAAGAGTATGTCGGGTTAGCTCGTGTAAACCCTCAATACTTCCAACGAGAAGGGACACAAGGCAATTTAAGATAAAAAAATGGAACTACTTGCAGGAGATCAATTAATTTGAACTAGAATAAAGAAATTAGTTCAATGGACTTGCCTTTTAGTAGTAGTCGATTCGAATAATTAAGAATAACGGGATCAGTATCCCGGGGAACAATCCCAAGAGGCACGTGCAAGGTACGTACGAAGAACTCCAAAAGCAAGCAACAAGAGTTGATTTCCCCACACTGGATCAGCTACAAAACAGCAGAACAGCAGTTGGATCTGGCGCGGGTAGAACAGCAAACAGCGAAATGGTCCAATCAGATCCTTTCTTCACACCCGATCGGATCCAGAACAGGGAACAACAGATTGAGATCCGCTGCGAGCCGAACACGGGATAGCAACAGCCAGCCAATCGGAGAGCAGATGCACACCGGATCCAATCCAGAACAGGAAACAGCGATTCTTGGATCGGCTGTGGCAGAACAACGAACACGGATCAGGAGCACGGATCTTGAAGCGATCGGACGGTCCAAATTCAATCCCGCCAACTCGAATGTCTTCTTCTTCTTCGTTTTTCTTCTTCGTCGCTGCTTCGAAACGGAGGGAGAGAGAGAGATAAGGATGACGGCGACGGCGGTAGTGCTGCGATGGCGACACCACGTCGGGAAGCGACGTCAACGGCGGAGCGGCTGGTCGAGGAGCGACGGCGTGCTCTGTTCGACTCGAAGAACAGAGGAGGAGTGGGCTCACGGCGATGGAGGTGATGAGCGAGATGGGAGTTGGGTTCGACGGGGCTGATGTTGAGCGGAGCAATGGGACGAGGCGAGGACGATGGTGAGGGACGGTTTGGCGATGGGTTTCGGGGATGTTGGGTTCGAAGTTGGTTCGATGGTGTATGGTGATGGCGGTGAGGATGGGGAAAAGATGGCTTGGGTGAGTGCGAAGGGTGATGATGGGTTTGTTTTGGTCTGTTGTTTTTGTTTTTGGTTTGCTTCGTTGTTAACAGGAGGGGGAAGATGAAGTTGTGGGGTTTTGTTGAGTTTGTTTTCTCTGGTTTGTTTGTTTTAACAGAGAAGAAGGGGGAGAGTAACGGGCGAGAGAGGGAGAGAGTAACGGGAGTGGGGGAGTTGTTAACGGGAGTGGGGGAGAGAAGATCGTGGGATTGTGGAAGAATGGGTCTGGGGTTTAGTTACGGAAAAATTGGGTTGTGGGTAGATTAGATTAGGATCCAATACCCAATAGGATTAGGAGTTGGGCTTGAGTGCAGATGGGCCATACAGAAATATAATAATAAAAGAAATAAATGGAACTAATAAGCCCACAACAAGACAAAGGCCCAGATACAATAATTAGGAAAAAAAATACATCAAAGACATACAAAGAAAAATAAATAGCCCGTATAATCGGGAACAGGAGTTACACAATATGGCTCCTCCTAAAAATGTGAAAGAAGTGCAAAAGCTCACAGGACGCCTCGCGGCTATAGGGCGCTTACTCTCCAAGTTCGGGGAAAAGTGTCTCCCTTTCTTCAAAGCCCTTAGGGGGGCTAAGGGGTTCGAGTGGGGCCTAGCAGCAGCAAGAGTCGTTCAACCAACTCAAAGCCTACTTTGTTAACCCCCCACTCCTCAGCAAGCCTACTCCCGGGGAAACCCTCTACCTCTACCTCGCTGTCTCCGAACAAACCCTCAGCGCTATCCTAGTGAGGGAGGAAGACAAGGCACAGAAGCTTACCTACTATGTGAGCAAGGTCCTTAGAGATGCCGAGCTCCGCTATCTGAGAATGGAAAAGATGGCCTATGCCTTGGTTATGGTAGCCAGGAAGCTTCGTCCCTATTTCAAATCCCATTTGGTGGTCATCCTTATCGACCATCCGCTGAAGCAGGTCCTGTATAAGCTCGAGACATCCGGACGTCTAATAAAGTGGTGAATCGAGCTAAGTCAACATGACATATCCTATCAGCCTCGAACTGCTATCAAGGCTCAAGACCTAGCCGAGTTTATAGTGGAAAGCACGATCTCGGAAGTCAGTCAAGCGGAAAATGGGCCACCCATCTGGACGGTGTATGTGGATGGGTCTTCTTGCACTGAAGGGAGCAGAGCCGGAGTTATTCTGGTAGGCCCAGATGACTGCGTTCTCCAATACTCCCTTCGCATCAATTTTAAGGCTTCCAACAACGAAGTTGAGTACGAAGCCCTAACAGCAGGCCTGGGCATGGCTCGTAAGGCAGGAGCGCAACGTGTCTGAATATTCAGTGACTCTCAGCTCGTGGTGAATGAAGTCTTAGGAGAATACGAGGCACGGAACGACCGAATGGCCAAGTACCTAGCCAAGGTCAATAGTCTCATGGCTTCGTTTGAAGAATCACAACTCCAGCGGATCTCTAGAGAGGAGAACGCCCAAGCAGATGCCCTCTTAAAACTAGCCTCCTCCTCCCTCCAAGGCCTCGAGCAGACCGTCCTGATCAAAGTTCTACTATGGCCAAGCATCGAAGAAGAAGCCCCCGACTCAATTGAGTCGCTATCTGTCCAACTCGGAGACAATTGGATATGACCATTGATTGAATTCCTCAGAGGCCGAAAACTTCCCCAAGATCCTAAAGAAGCTCATCGAATCTGAACGAGAGCAGAGTGGTACACCCTCGTTGAGGGAGTCTTGTACAAATGATCCTACACCCAAGTAGATGGCCGACCCTACTTGAGATGTCTCTCTCCAGAAGAAGCATTGTATGCCTTGAAAGAGCTCCATGAAGGGATAAGCAGAGCCCATTCGGGATCAAGGTACCTCGCTAGGAACGTCTTGAACTACGGGTACTTCTGGCCTACCCTACTTCGGGATGCCGAGCAATACGCCCGACAATGCAGCCAGTGTCAGTAATTCTCCAATATCCGCTGCCTACTACAAGCCCAACTCACATCTCTCTCTAGTCCAATTCCCTTCGCAATGTGGGGGATGGACTTGCTAGGACCATTCCCACCAGCTCCAAGCCAGCTCAAGTTCCTAGTCGTGGCAATCAACTATTTCTCCAAGTGGATCGAGGCCGAACCACTGGCAAGTATTACTGAGAACAAGATGCAACGATTCTTCCGGAAGAACGTGATTTGCAGGTTTGGCATACCTCGAGTCTTGGTAACAGACAACGAAACACAGTTCACGGGGATAGCATTCCGCTCCTTATGTGAAGACCTCGGCATTCAGTAGCGGTACTCCTCCATCTCTCACCCTCAATCCATTGGTCAGGTAGAAAATGCCAACAGGCAAATCCTTTCGGGCATCAAGAAGAGACTAGACAAGTCAGCCAAAGGCTTATGGGCAGAACAACTTCCTAACGTATTGTGGAACTACCACACTACAAAAAGGACCCCCACAGGAGAGTCGCCCTTGAATCTCACCTACGGTTCCGAGGCCGTAATCCCCTTAGAAGTCAGTTTTCCATCCCCTCGCCTAGTTACATATAATGAAGAACAGAACGCCAAGGAGCTCCGAGCCAATTTGGACCTCATCGATAAGCTCTGCGAAAGAGCTTTGATTCACCAAGAGAATTATCGGAGAAGAATCGAGCAGGCCTACAACAAAAGGGTCCGTCCCATAGATCTCAAGGAGGGGGACTTAATCCTCAGAAAGCTAGCCATCTCGTTCCCCAGCCAAAAGAGCAAGCTAGCCCCGAATTGGGAAGGACCATACAAGGTCGCCAAGGTAGTTCGGCCAGGAGCATATCGTCTTGAAGACCTCGAAGGCAGAGAGATACCAAAGATACGGAACGCTGACCATTTACTGAAGTACCAAGAAGGTGTTTGAACGCCTCTCCGAGTACCATCAAATGTCGGGCCATTCCTAACTTCTTTTTATTTGTGTTTGTTTCTTTATTCTCCCATTGTAATAATGGCCCGCAACTTAGAAGCGGCCGATTAAGCAATTATTAATAAAAGAACTTCTATTGCATAATAATTCTCTTGTGATCATTTTATCTCCCTATTTAAAACCTTAATTGTGTTTTAAAAAAAAAATGATGAGTTCGGAGTCCAAAACTTGGCTCAATTCCGCTTTGCAAACTTGCTCTTAAGCAAGTTAGAAGTGGTTCGCCATTTGGAACTGCTCCCACAACCGTTGAAACTTACTCAAACGACAAGTTCGGAGTCCAAAACTTCCCTCGATTCCGCTTCACAAACTTGCTTTTAAGCGAGTTAGAAGTGGTTCACCATTCGGAACTGCTCCCACAACCGTTGAAACTTACTCAAACGATGAGTTCGGAGTCCAAAACTTAGCTCGATTCCGCATTGCAAACTTGTTCTTAAGCGAGTTAGAAGTGGTTCGCCATTCGGAACTGCTCCCACAACCGTTGAAACTTACTCAAACGACGAGTTCGGAGTCCAAAACTTGGCTCGACTCCGCTTTGCAAACTTGCTCTTAAGCGAGTTAGAAGTGGTTTGCCATTCGGAACTGCTCCCACAACCATTGAACTCTTCTAAAATGACGAGTTCGAAGTCCAAAACTTGGCTCGATTCCGCTTCGCAAGCTCTTAAGCGAGTCAGAAGTGGTTCGCCATTCGGAACTGCTCCCAGCAACCGTTGACACTCTCAAAACGACAAGTTCAGAGTCTAACGACCACCAACATCAACAACTACCAACAAAACACGCGAGTGCAAAAGAGAAAATGAGTTTCGTTTCTATAAAGTTTAAGAGACAACTCAGATTACAAGACCAGCTACTCTTCTCTACGACAAGTTACAAAATTTTAGAAGCCAAAATTACAAGACTACCTTAACGCCTCCTAGGTAGTGGAATGCTCCTCTTGAGCGACAAACGGGGACGAAGAACATTCTCTCACTGCGACCCCGCACTCGTTGAAGTCCCTAAGCCAACTAGCCTAGTTGTGTCTCTAAGTGTTGCGCCGGCTGAGGCTCCACTCGACGAACTGGCAACTCCACTTTGAGCATCCCCAGGATGCCCTGGGATAGGGGGCGAACGTGATGCTAACTCGTGGAACGATCCTCCCTGCGAGTATTCATCTCGAGGGCAAGATGTGGTCCTGACATTGCTCCCCTCAGCAAAATGCCGCAGCCGGTGAACCTCCGTCTCTAGCTCAACAATGCGCTCCTTCAGCGAATCATCAGTTACCTTAACTTGTAGGCGAGGAATTCTGCTTGTATTACCTGCACGAGGAGATATGCTAATAGTTCGCCGAAACTGCGCCGTCTCTAAACTCTTCTCGAGCACAATGTTCTTCAAGCCATCCCTCTTCACAATGACGTCGAATAGCGCCTGCCGAGCGACTCCACCTCCCCTTCGGGAGGGGCCTCTCGAGCTCGTTTCTTTAATTGCTTCAACTGGGAAAGGTGCTTCGCCAGCGTTAGCTTAAGATGATCTAGTTCCAACTCACTCTTGAGAAAACACTCTCGACTACGAGAAAGGGCCAACTTTGTCGCTCCTAAGTCAGCTCGAAGACCAGAGGCCTCAGCTGCTGAACTCAACTCGGCGATCTGAAAAACAAAAACATATCAATGCTGAGCTCTGGGAGCACTTAACAAAATTTCAAGAGAAACGTGTTCGCAACACTTGGTGTTCTCAACACAAAGCCAATTAAGAGCAAACAAAATTTGAAAGCGAAGGTGTTTTCAACACTTAGCAAAATTTCAATAGCAAGGTGTTCACAACACTTGGAGTTCTCAACACAAAGAGCAAAGATCGTTTTCAACACTTAATAAAATTTCAAAACAAGGTGATTTCAAAGCAAGATTGTTTTCAATACTAAGCCAAATCTCAAAAAGTTCGTCGTTTCATTGAAATTCAAAAAAGTACATAAGAGAGTTGTGGCCAGTCCGCGATTTAGCATTACAAATAAAAAAGAGAAAAAAAAGAACAAAAGAAGAGGCGACTGAGTCAGGGAGCCACCTTGCAGCGCTGCTCCGAAGCATCCTCGCTCGGCAAAGTGACGAGCGCCCCTTTGAGGTTCACTTCGTCCTTGCATTCTACCTTGGCCTCATCACCCTCTAGCTCGAGCTCGACCTCCGCCTAGAGGGATGAGCTCCTTGCCCTCTACGAGATTGTAGAATTAATACGACGAACCGACGAAGCCGGGGATACGTGCCGCCACGTGCGTCAGCACTCGGGCATAGGCCTCCCCATATTCGTCATCATATGGGCCTCTGCCTCATCCCGAATTGCCTTTTTTGCCTCCGCCACCTTCAGCGCTTGGCCTTTCAGCGCCTCCTCGGACGCCTTCAAGGCTTTCGCCAGCTCCTCCTCGAGGCGGGCCCTCTCCTTCTCTAGTGCCTCGACCTTGGCAGTCTTAGCCGTTGAGTGCTTGATCGCCTCGGCAAGCTTCGTCTCGAGGGCGCCCACCTCGGCTGCTTGCGAAGCTGAGAGCCGTTGTTCGGCCTCAAATAGCTTAACTGCCTTGGCGCACTTCGACCTCTCACGATCGTTTCGCCGCCTTTATTTCCTTCTCTTGCTCGGCGAACTGCTCGAGCATGTGGCTGAAATGGCAGAGCCTGCGAACAAAACAGAGGAAGAGAAGCGATGAAAACCGAGAAAAAAACTTAGAAAATTTTTGAGTTATCAAAATCAACTCAGAAACTTATCGACATCGTCGATCGAGCTATCTCCAAGGCGTCGTCGCCAATAGTACCAGCCCTCAGCGCTGCACGGTCCTTCGTGGTTGGCATGTGGCATACCGCCGACATACACATCCCCGCATCGCTGAGGAAGCCATCCAACTTCATCACCCTCCAGTCGGGGACAAAAAGTCTTTTATGCTCTTCGGTGAGGATGGCCTCTGCCTCGGCCGTGAGCGGCAGAACCTCCAAGGCCAGAGCGGCACTGACAGAGAACCCTCCGCTCGAGGATCCTGGGGATTCTGCCGAGGGAACGGGAGCTTGCAGTTCCGAAGAGGCCTCGCTGACTAAATCCACAACGGCTGCTGGAGCCGAAGGTGCCTGTACTGCTCGGCCGGAAGGAGGCCCCGCTGTGGTCCTCTTCCTCTTCTTCATCTCTGCACCCTTCGCCTGCTGAAGCGCTCCTCTTCACCATCATCGCTCAGTAATCCATACCGGGGACCTCTGCACACAAAGAAAAACCGAGCAAAAGAGTTAGTGAAAAAGCACAAACACTAAAAATGCTCAGGCAAATAAAAAAGAAAAGAGAGCATACTGGGGTCGATCGGACTAAGACCTCCACCGAACAAGACCTCCTCGGTAATATCCTTCCAACCGAGGGTTGGAAGACCAAGGATTTTTGCCACCACCTCCTCTTCTTCTCTTGTGAGCACCGGTTCGGCATTCGCCCACTTCGGAACGTCTTCTTTTCATGCCGTCGGAAACCCCCATGGCTCGGGACCTTGGATCAGAAGTACTTCTCCTTCCAATGTTTGATGGAGTCCGGGTTCTCGATCAGCTTAATCCCCTTCCTCGGCGACAAGTAATACCGGTACTCCATCTTGCTCATTAGGCAGATGCGGTAGAGGCTTCAGAGCAGAACAAGTTGGGGTTGCACGCCGACCACCTGACACTGGAGAACGAAGGTTATAACATGTCGCCACATTTTTGGCATGAACTGCACCGGGCTCAAGCCATACCACTGCAGTACCTCGACCACAAAAGGATGCAGCGGTAGCCAAAGGTCGGCATTAAGCGCATCGTAGGGAAGATGCACGTATTCAGTGATGTCCCCGTACACGCTCGGAAGCCGGGGCCGGGGAGTAGCAGAACGTACTCCTTCGGGATGCGAAATCCCTTCCTGATCCGATGCAGATCCGCCTCGGTCATAATTGAAGGGATCTCATCCACCTCGCAAGGAGCCCTCGGGCTGTTCTCCTCGTATACCGAGGCCATCCCATGCACTGCCTTCTCCAAGAGGTCATCGGGGTAACTCCAGACCCAGCCGACGCTCGACAGTGTGGATGGCAGCCGACCTAACTCTCCTGCCCCCTCAGGGGTCTCCACTATCGTCGTCACCCCGGCCAGCTTGACCACTCCCTTCCCTTTCCCCGGTACAACCACTACCGCTCGGCCAGTATCTTGGTCCGAGGTGGAGGTCTCATCCCCAGACGATGCTCTAGACATTTTCAAAACTAAGTGGGGAGTGACTAACCTCGAAGTGACGTGTACGGTCGGAATAGATCGCCGAAGTTCAAACTCGCCTGGCCACGAAAGCTAGCAGCGCCGCTCGAGAGCAAAAAACAACTTTAGCAAAAGTGAAGAGAAAGTAAAACTATAAAAAAGAGGGGAAAGGGGAATAGAGAGAACTTATAAGAGTTAGAAAAAATTCGGGTTGGCCTTACAAAACATTCGGCCCACGTAACGGCTCATCAGAAGCACAAACGACTAACCCCGAAGCCTAAACGACTTTTACCTCAAGATTCGTGTCTGATGCTCAATCAAACAATGGAGATCGAGCCACGTCCCTCGGAATTCAAATCTGAGCGACTTGCATTCTGAGTTGCATATTGGAGAAAAACAACTTTCTCCTCGGGATTCATGCAAGATCTTGATCAGACGGCTCAGATTTGGCCACGATCACAAAACGACAAGATAAAATTTTCTCGTCATCCACGCCGTCCTTTGCCTTAAGATTCGTGGAAGATCTTCAGATGGACGCCTTAGATCGAGCCACGTCCCTCGGAATTCAAATCCGAGCGACTTGCATTCCGAGCTGCGTATTTGGAGAAAAACAACTTTCTCCTTGAAATTCGTGCAAGATCTTGATCAGACGGCTCAGATTTGGCCACGATCACAAATCGACAAGATAACATTTTCTCGTGATCCACGCCGTCCTTTGCCTCAAGATTCGTGCAAGATCTTCAGATGGACGCCTCAGATCGAGCCACGTCCCTCGGAATTCAAATCCGAGCGACTTGCATTCCGAGCTATGTATTGGAGAAAAACGACTTTCTCCTTGGTATTCGTTCAAGATCTTGATCAGACTGCTCAGATTTGGCCACGATCACAAAACGACAAGATAACGTTTTCTCATGATCCACGCCGTCCTTTGCCTCAAGACTCGTGTAAGATCTTCTGATGAACGGTCCAGATCGCACCACGTCACTCGAAATCCCAATCCGAGCGACTAGCGTTCCGAGCTGCTCATACGGTGGAAAATAATGCCGAGCAGTAGGAGCCGTCCGATCACCTCGTGATTCGTGCCCCAACCAGATGAGTGGCCCTGATTCAACCACGTAGCCAAGTATAAGATCCACCGTTATATGACCTCTCGATTCGTGCCGCAACGTAATGGACAGTCCATATTGCGCCACATCGCTCGGAATCTCAATCCGAGCGACAGACTTTCCGAGCTGCTTATATGGAGGAAACGGTGCCGAGCAACAGGAGCCGTCCGATCGCCTCGTGATTAGTGCCCCAACCAGAAGAGCGACCCTGATTCAACCACGTAGCCAAGTATAAGATCCACTGTCAGATGACCTCGCGATTCGTGCCGCAACATGATGGACGGCCCGGATTGCACCACATCGCTCGGAATCTCAATCCGAGCGACTGACCTTCCGAGCTGCCCATACGGAGAAAATACTACCGAGCGACACAGACCGCCAGATCACTTCAAAACTCGTATCGTCGTCCGATCAAGGCGCCAGATTCGCCCACGTCGCTCAGCGTCGCTCCGTCGTCCGATAGTTCAGAACCACGCACTGACGCGAGATGGGCGGCCCAGATTGCGCCACGTCATAAATGGTATTAGAAATTTGTTTTTTATTTATTAAATTCGAATAATTTATTTAAAAATTATGAAAAAATGATTAAAATTTAGGAAAATTAATTAAAAATACAAAAAAATGATTATAAATTCGGAAAAGTATTTTTGAGCCCCTGGAAAAATAATTATTGCTTAGAATAATTAATTAATGCCATCGAACAATAAATCACCGCTTCGCAAAATTAAATAAATAACCCGAAAAATAAATAAAAAATCAAGAAATTCACCAAAAGTCCAGAAGAGCTCAAGAACAATCTTGAGTGCGCAACCAACTCCGAAAGACATCATAATACCCCGTATGAAGATTCGAAACCCCTCATGGACTCCGATACATCCCCACAAGCCACTAGATCAGTAGACTTACTCCTTAAAGGCTGATCAAATCCAGCCTTCGGAACCGTTCAAATCAGGCACGAATCTTAAAGCTCGAGGGTAAAATGGTAATTTCACCTACAAACGAGTCTGAAATGGGAACTGGGCTTTGTTCCAAAAGCCCAATAACCCATAAACGGATCTGTCTTACTAGGTACGGGTTCCAACCAGCAAGAAACCCAGTCCAGCTGGATAGGAGAGGACTAGGGTTTATGATTGTCCTTGATCAATGGTCCTAATCGCTTCTTTCCATTTACACTGGGAAGTACGGATTTGATCTTATCCTAAAACTGGTTCCTAAGGCGGTTATATATATCCCCTCCCCCCTACTGTTACCAGGTAATTAATCTTTTGCCAATCAAAGCTCTTTCATAATCTTTCTGATTACTGACAAGAGCGTAGAGGGTGCATCGCCAGAATCAACCCCGGTATTTCGTACGTTTTGCAGGTCAACGGCAGGAGAATCTCGGTCAAGCTCCGGTGAAGTTGTTCAGGTTTGACTATTCAACTTCTCTCAAATCCACAAATCTATCTGTTTGCCCCCACACCGATTTCAGCGGCAACAAGGGCACGGGGAGTTACCTATGTGAATAGTTATGGTAGTTAATTCAAAATTACATAAAACATGTAGTTTGCATGATACATACTGTGAAATACTCATATCCTTTTTTTTTGACGAACCGGATAGAGTCTTGCGACTCCAGCCAAATGAACAAGATAATATATATTAAAAATACAAGTACAGAGAGAGTTTTACAAGCGGTAAAACCTAAACATCCAAACAACAACCGAAAGAAGCACAACGGAGGGCCAACCTACGCACAAAACAACAAACGGAAAGCCTAAAAAACAACAATGAGAAGACAAACAGGAAAGCTAAAACATAAAGAGAACTCAGTTAAACTGGGGCTGCTCCTGAAACTCCCGATACTGAGAGTAGAGAAGGAATCAGGCTATGGCCGAGGCATCGCAAGAAGAGCGCCGAGTGATGCGCATGCCGACCCGCCTAAGCACGGGGAACTAGAACCCGGTCGAGCGCCCACAGTAGCCTTGACCCCAAAACTGAAATGCGGGGCAAACACTGCAGGAAGGGAATAGCCCTACAAAAGCAATACAGCCTGGAAAGATCCAGCTGCACCTTAAAGTAGCGAAGCCGCAGAAAACAATAATCGAGAATAGCAAACAGAAGCGGAAAGAGGAACAAACCACCATGCCAGCGCGCGCTCAAAATTTTTTGCAATGAAAGGAACAACCAGCTGAACCTCCCAGACCCAACAAACCAATCAATAATGCCAAGAATAACAAAATAATCGAGCCCATAACCAAACCAAAAAGAAGCACAGACCAAGAAATAAAAAGCACTCGAATTAGTCGATCAAGGAGAGCAAGGAGATTGCTACAATCTAACTCAGGAGCAAAGACAACCTAGAGACCCACCAAACAAAACAGGCCTAAGAAACGGCCAACAAGCTGTACATTATTAACATCCAGAGTAACATCAGCAGCAAAAGAAAAGAGTACATCAAAAGCCAGCTAAGAGCCACTAGAGGCTCACAAAAGATTAAAGATTAAAGATTAAGTTAAGGAGAAAGAGACTGAAACTACAAGCACACACAGCATAACAAAAGGTGCTAGGGAGCTCAGCTGTCCACTCGCAAAAAGAAACAAACCCAAGTAGCATCAAGCTTGCGCACCGAGGGAAGGAAAAACAAAAATAGTGTTAAAGCAGTGCAGGAAAAAACTAAGACTGCACAAGAAAAAGGGAAAAAACTCATAAAGTATTAAGGGTACGGAGACAGTGGATGGCGTCATCCAGCCTGTAACCGAAAAGCAAGTCCCTAGCTTCGGTAGAAAGCATCGAAGACCAATGTTTAAAGAAGAATAAGAAATCCACTATAATGAGATGGATTGAAGTCGTGCGGAGCTTGAATAACCTGCTATTTCTTTCCTTCCAAATTAGCCAGATAATAATCTGAACCGAAAGATTCGAAGATCTAAGGTATAATTTATTCGAGGGGAGAATAGACCAGCCTGAGTGTAAGCTAGAATGAATGGAGGGGAATTCCCACGCTAAAGTACAAATTTTCCATAATGGACGCGTGAAGTCGCAACCAACAAAAAGGTGATCCGCATCCTCAATGCAGTTAGAGCAAAGGGGGCACAACTGACCCCAAGCTAAATTCCTTTTGTTGAGAATTTCAACAGTAAGCAACCTATTGTTGAGGGCAAGCCAGGAGACAATTTTGAATTTGAGAGGAGCACAGGATTGCTAAATGATGCCAGAGAAAGGGGAGAGGATACCTCTAAAGTTAATAAATTGGTAAAAGGACTGAATGGAATAATTCCCCGCCGGATTCCAATGCCAAGTGATGTCATCTTTTGGCTGCCACTCGTAATCGTTAAGGGAATTGAGGAGAGAATTAAATTGAGATGATAAGGGCGAAGTTAGACTGACGGAGAAGGGGATAAACCAATGTCTTTGTGAATCAATTATGGAAAAAGATTCAGCAACAGTGGCTTGGAGATTAGAAGCTAGGAGATATAGAGCAAGAAAAGAAGAGGCCAGTTTGGAGTTACCGATCCAAAGGTCAGACCAAAACTTGGTCTTGGCACCTCCGGAGCAAACATGACTGATGCTGCCTTGGAAAGCATCGACCGCTTTCCAAATCCCCTTCCAGAAAGGGGATGCATTGCGGTGGGAAGAAGCAGGGAACTCCCACGATCGGTGGTTGAAATAGCAGTAGGCTTTAATGGCCTGGATCCAAGGTAAGTGATCGGATTTTAAGAATCTCCAGAGCCATTTACCCAATAGGGCCAAGTTGTGGTGTCTGAGGTTCAAAACCCCTAGACCCCCAGCTTCCTTGGAAGAACAAACAATAGTCCAATTGCAAAGATGGGAGCCTGGCTTGTAATATGAAGAGCCAGACCAGAAGAAATTGCTTCTGATTTGGTCTAACCTTCTGGTAACCCAAGAGGGAACATAATGGAATGACATCATATAGAGCGGCATAGCTGATAGGACCGAGTTAAGAAGGATAAGTCTACCTCCACTGGAGAGTAGTTTTCCAGTCCAAACATTAAGTCTGGATTCGACCTTGTCAAACATTGGCATCCAGTCAGATTTATGAAGTTTACCCCATCTCAAGGGTATACCCAAGTACTTGATGGGGAAAGAGGCTATAGGGCAGTTGAAGAAATTGGAGATTTCGATCTGGCAGTTAGAAGAACCTCCCAACCAGAGAACAGAGGATTTCTGAAAATTGATCGAAAGACCCGATGCCATTTCAAAACAGTAGAGAAGGAGTTTAAGATTACGAAGAGAGTGTGGGTTTGGTTTAGCGAATACGATTGTATCATCCGCGTATTGAAGGTTAAGGACCCCGTGAAAAAAATGCGAATCACCGAGCCCCTCAATGACCTGAGCTTCCCTAGCGTTACGCAGAAGCTAGCTAAAAACATCGGCCACTAAAGAGAAAAGAAGGGAGGAGAGAGGATCACCTTGGCGAAGGCCACATTTAATTTTAAATTTGTGACCTTCAAAGCCGTTAATGACAATGGAGGAGGTGCCTGAGAATAGGCTTGATTTGATCCAAGCAATCCATTTGGGCCTGAAACCCCTATTATTGAGGATATCAAATAGGAAATTCCAGCAGACACTGTCATAAGATTTTTAGAAGTCTAGCTTGAGAAGAATACCTCGGACTGAGAATTGTGACAATGAGTAATATTCTCTTGGGCTGAGGCCACAGTATCAAGGATGAAATGCTCCCTGATAAAGCTCGATTGGGCTGGATCAATAAGAGGGGGAATCACCGCGCTGAGACGTGCGGAAAGGACTTTTGTGATGATTTTGAAAGTGGTGTTGATAAGGCTGATAGGCATAAAATTCGACACAGAGTGAGCGCCCAATATTTTAGGAATGAGCACGTTGTGAGCATAATTGATACGATCGAAGGAAAACAGTTCCTTGATGCAGATCCGAAAACATATGGAGGAGATCATCCTTAAGAGAGTGCCAGAACTTTTGGAAAAAGAAAGCAGGGAATCTGTTCGGTCCTGGCGCTGAATATCTTTTTAAAGCGAATACAGCCGATTTGATCTCTTCTAGGGAAAAGGGAGCTTCAAGAGACGAAAGGTCCTGAGAAGGAGGACCATAAAGTTGGAACCAATCTAGGCTAATGGACCTAGTTTTGTGAGAACCAATAAGATTTTTATAGAATGATAGGAAGGTCCGATGAATCTCCTCGTCGGAGGAGATGTCGATACCATTGTCGGAGATAGAAGAGATATGGTTACAACCCTGCCTATGAGAAGCAAAGTTATGGAAAAAGGCGGTGTTACCGTCACCCTCCTTTAACCATTTAATCCTGGCTCTTTGAGCCCATTTGATGTGGTTTTGAAGAAGAATGTTGGCGAAATCTCGCTTGAAAGAAAGCCTTTCGGCATGCGCAAAGTCCGAAAGAGGACTCTCCTCTTCCATCTTATCAAAGGAATCGATGGAAGCGAGAAGAAAGTTTTTCAGGAAATTAGTGTTATTCTGTCTTTCGAAGCGCCAAATCTTGCATCCGAATTTGATGGCATGCAGTTTAAGGAGGATGTTACCCAGGCCCGAAGAGCCTGAGACTTCGGAAAGACATTCCGCAATTAGATTGACGAAGAGTTGGTCTTGTAACCAGAATTTCTCGAAGCGGAATTTATGGTGATGAGGGAAATCAAAGTTCGAGTTAAGGGCGATAGGCACATGGTCAGAGGAGGGGTTGGGTAAGGCATTAACGAAAGAGTTAGGAAACTGGTTAATCCAGGAAAGAGATACAAGAAACCTGTCCAGTTTGGCCATCGTCGGCGCTTGACGAAGATTAGACCAGGTAAAAGATCTAACATTCAGTGGGAGATCGGTTAACAGAAGATCATGAATGCAATCGTTGAAAAAGGTGGATTGAATATCATAGAGGTGGGGGATGATCTTTTAGATGAGAATCTGGTGACATTAAAGTCCCCGCAAAGAACGCACAAACCAGTCGAGAAGTTGTGAAGAGAATGGAATTCGTTCCAAAAGAGAGGACGGTTTTCCGAAGTGGAAGGTCCGTAGACCGAAATCACCGTGAGGTCACAGTTGAGAGCCATCCAGTGCAGATGGATGATGAGGAAAAAGGGAAGACGATGAATCGAAATAAGAGAGAAAACAGACTCTTTGAAACCCAAGAGGATGCCTCCCCTAGCTCCTATCGCATCTAGAGAGATCCACCTAGAGACGATGGATCCTTCGATGGTGCGATAGAGAAAAGGGGAGGGCGACTTGATCTTCGATTCTTGAATAGAGATAAGATCGCACCGAGAAGAGTTAATCAGATGAAAAATCGCCCTTTGCTTAACGAGGCAATTGAGACCCTGGATGTTCCAAGAAATACTAATCTTGGGAAACTAGATGCTCCCGAACTCTAATACGTTCTTTCTGTCTTAGGGCGAAGATCAAAGGAGAATTATACGAATCAATGATAAAACCCAATTCCTTGGCATTATTAGCCAACTGGAGATTGGACAATAGGTCAAACTGCGGATGGAATATTGACCCCATTATATCCTGAGGGGTGGGGCTACGCTGATCAGCGCCGGGGATAGCTGGCGCTAAGGGGATAGAACAGGCAGGAGGCTGCTTAGTAGAAGCCGCTAACGCTTTTTTTTAGCTAGGATATAGGTGCTAGAACGAATGTAACGGAGAGGTTGCTTATCGTTCGACGAGAGCTTAAGCCCGGACCCTCCATGCTCCTTAACAGGAGATAGATCACAAGGAAAGCTAAGGAAAGCTATAGAGGAGGAGTAGGAAGTATCAGAAGGTGCTGTAGAAGTAGTTGGTACATCACAGACTACTCTACTACAAGAGAAAGAAGGATAAGAGTTTGGGGAGCTTACGGACGGAGTGAATGCACCCTCTAGCTCTACCCCCATAGACTTCAGGGTGGTAGAAGTCCACGGGAAAAATGTAGGTGACGAAAAAGGGATAAGGAGCACCCGGAGTGGGCGATAGGAGAGTGCATTTAAACCCCAAGAAATCTCCAAAAGCTTAGCCGAAACATTAAAATAAAATTGGATGAAATTAAGGTAATTACTAAACGGCAATACCTGTTTGAGAGAGTGCTCTCGCTCCATTTCCGCTACCTCCACTTGAAACAAATCATCTTGATCAGTCCAATCTTCACCTTTAGAGGATGACGACTGCTTGACCTTGATGTGGGGAAGTTTTTGATCAGAGGAGGTGATGCAAGGGAAGTGTGCTTGCCTTTGAAAGTTATCCTAATCAGAAGCATAATAGGGGGTTAACCTCCCAAGCGAGCCACTGGGAGGATCTAGATTGCGGCTTGGGCACAGGAGGAGAAGAAGAGGGAGGCAACGCAGGGGAGGGCCCCTCGGGGGCAGCCGGCTTAATGGAAGTGGCGGGGGGAGGTTGAGGAGGACGGGCAAATGCCGCAGCGTGAAAAGAAGCCGGCGCTTTCGCTGCTTGATGAGAGGAGATATCGGGATTGATCCAGACTAAATTTGGAGCTTTGGAAGGGGAGAGCTTACTGGTGCTGGGAGAAGCAAATTTCTTGGACGAAGGAGGAAACCTTTTCTTAGCAGAGAATTTCTGAGTCCTTTTCCATTCTTGCTTTGGAGAAGAGGCTGAGCCGGGGTGGAAGGGAGCGGAGGACAAAGTCGGTTGAGCTTCTGGTTTTGGGAGTCCGGGGGGGGGGGGGGGGGGGTAGAGGAGGAGGAAGACCGGGGTTCTTCGTGTCATGATATTGAACGGATACAGCGAACGAGGTAAGACCATCATTGAGGGCATAGGCCTCGATGCGATCCTGACACGAAGGCACCCGAAAAATAGCTTCCACTTGCATACATCCCAAAGCCAACATAGCCGAGGAGGATAAGCTAATGATCTGACCAATACATTTAGACATTTCTCTAACCAGGTGCAAGGAGCTACAGAAGGGAGGTAAGCCAAGGAGCGTAACCTTAGTATCGGAAGTGACCTAAGGTGGTGCAGGCCAGTCAAAATGCACCCATTTCCGAATAGAGAGGGTGATGGAGCCAATGGCTAGGGAGGAGTTCGCAGATAGTTCCTCAAGAATATTGGGGGAGGGGCAGCGAATAACCACATCGCCGTTGGAACAAGAGTTCAGTACCCAGTCCCACTCTTTGATGTTGTAGGAAATGTTGAGAAAAGAGTTAATGGTGAACAAAGGTACTGAACCTCCACTGAACGAGATAGCACCGTAGGTGTTAAAGAATTTCAGCCTATCCGATAATTCTGTGGGAGGAATGAATACTTGTGTCACCTTAGGTTTGGTAGTAAGAACAGCAGAGACAACTGGGGGAGGGGGAGTGCTGTCGAAAAGACGACTAGTGAGCGGAGGAGTGGGAAGAAGAGGGGACTTAGAAGACACTTTTTGCTTCTTGACCTTGGAAACCTGATCACCTTCCAACTTGCGCTGCAGCGCCAGAAAGTCGAGGACAGCCAGGACTTGCTCCGAAATGGGAGCACCCAAAGTAACTCCCAAGAGCTTTTGAAGCGCGAAACAATGAGCGCGCCCATGGCTAGACTTGAGGCAAAAAAGACATTCATCTTCGACGAACAATATTTCTTGATGTGACCAGGTTGAAGGCACTGATAGCAACAGATCGAAGAGCGGATGGAGGAAGTGCGAGGGGGGAGAGAAGATGAAGGGGTGGTATTGGAGAAAGGGCGGGAGACAGAAGTCTTAGATCCCCCAGGAAGGTTCGCGAGTCTGGGCCTTGGAGGCCCAGCTAATAAAAACTCAGTAGGCAAGCCTAAGCTTGAAACATAGTCAGAAATCAATTTCTTTTTATAACTAATTTTTTTTTCTTTTTTACAAATTCAACCCATGAGTGGTCCATGGGCCCAAATGAGCAACGCTCACACAGAAAAAGCCCACGAGGAGAAGCCCAAGAGAGGAGCTCTCCGGAGCAGACAATGGCGAAGCTGACCACACTACTCAACGACTATAGGCCGGAGTGCTATGGAGAGGTGAGAAAAGGGGAAGAGAGGAAGGAAGCTCCAGAGGGAGAGAGGAGGAAAAACCACACCGCCTCTAGGCAAGCCCACACCAAAGCACAGGGCGAAATCGCAATAAAAAACCACTCCGAAGCAACGGAGGGAAAGCCAGAGCACAGCCTCAGGAAAGAACAAGGGGGTTAAAGTGAACTTACAGTGATGGGTTTAGGGCTGGAACATCCACAGATCCACCTTTCTTTGAAAGAGGAGGACTGAAGCAGTAGCAGGAGGCGGCCAGGGGGAAGCTGAGGTCAATAGCTAGCCGAAGGAGGACCAGAAGGAGCCACGAAGGGGGACGACGCTGCGCCGAGGGCTACACCAGTCAAAACGGGCGGCTCCGGACTAGGAGAGCACCACCAAACCACCGCTGCAGAGGGGAGGTGCCAGAGAGGATGAGAACAAGGGTGGAACGAAATCTGTGGAGCGAAGGCAAGAAACGAAAAGGGTATGGAGAGGATGGAGAGACGAAGAAGTTTAATGAAAGGAGTGTGAGGAGGAAAAGAGAGAGGATGCCAGATCTGAGGGTTAAGGGAGGAGGAAAAAGGGGGGAGACAGTCGCCAGAGGGTTTCAAGAACCAGATATACTGAATATCCTTAAACGCAAGATAGTGTCAATCGCTTTCTAATGATAGACTGGAAAGTAGAAACATGTGCAATACATAAATGCAAATCATATTACACAAGGGAAATTCAAACCCCTTATCGTAGTTTAGTAACAGGGGTTATACTAATAGGCAAAGAATCTTTAAATATCTAAAGGCCAAATCTAAAGTGAGCAAAAGGCCATTCAGATAGGTGGTGTTCATGAGTTGGGTGGGTTTACTTGTTGTTTTCTTTTTTTTTTCAACTTGGAGATTGGGATAACATGAAAAAGAACAGGATGCAAATTAGACTTAATTTGGGATATCAGATAAGATAATAAGACCCAAAGAAAAGATGCAGAAAAACAAGAGGATCTCTGTTAGATGCTTCGATGCGACTTAGAATTCAATAATTCTTAATTTTCTATTGTTAGAACTATAGTAGCCGCCAAACATCAACTCCTATTTACAGACTTGAGAATTGACCGATTTAGCCCGCCGTATACTAAGAAAGGTCTCCTAAGTTAGAAGAGAAAGGATCAAAAGTCCACACAGCCCCCTTTCCTCCCTTGTGCAACTGGGAGGAATGAAAGTTCAGAGTATTCAACCCTTATCTCAAATATCTCATTCCTTTTCTTCATCCTTCAACCTAGTCCAATGGGATTCCTCTACTAAGGGCCAAGCTCAAAAAGCCCACTTTAGGAGGCAAACTGAAACCCAAGTCCAAAAGAGGAGAAACTTATACCTACAGAACACCTTCCCTTTAGATTCCTTTCTCCTTTTAAGGGACTGAAGATGGAGAAACCCAAATACAGAATGAGGCTCCTAAATTTCTGCGTTGTCGTCTTCCTTGGTGCCGTTGCCTTCTCCTGTTGCATCGCAGCTGAATTCACAAAGTAAAGGTGAGATCATCGCCAATTTTCTTTTTCTGGTCTTTTGTTATACTGCTTCAGCTATGGAACTGACATGGACAGAATTGGTGGTGTGTTTGTAGGCAAAAGACATGAAACTGGATGGAAGCCTATGTTCTCTTCCCAGCAGCTCTGCATTTGGTCTAGGTGTCGCTGCCCTCGTCTGCCTCTCCATTGCCCAGATTGTGGGGACCACCGCAGCATCTACCAGGTCATTATAGGCGACAACAAGTCTCCTAGAAGAAACCGCATGTTCTGCATCGCCCTATTAGTTATATCTTGGTGGGTATTTCTTCAAATATTTTGTTTTCTACAGTAAATTATAATAATAATAATAATAATAATAATAATAATAATAATAATAATAATAATAATAATAATAATAATAATAATATATAACAAGAATTAACTTTGCATGATTCGGCACTGTAGGATCAACTTCGGCTTGACAGCAATCTTACTGGGCACAGGATCGAGCATGAACAATGGGCAATGATATAGTAGAGGGTGGCTGAAAGGGGAATGTTTTTCTTTTGAGTTAAAAGGTGGAATAAGGCCACCCTGTTTCATTAATAAGAGGTTAATAAAACAACCCCGACGTACCGAGAGAGAACCAAAGTACAAAACCGGAAGAAAAGAAAGAGAACAAACATACTACCCCAACAAACCCTGGGGGATAGGTCTAACTACTTAAACATCAAGCAACCAAAGAGTACAGTAAGCTGGTACAGAACACAAACTGGCATAAACTCTGACATAAACTCTGTCAGGACTGGTGAAGCCAATTCCTCAGTCCAGCGTCGGCCCGAACTCTACCTCCTCATCATCAAACTCCTCTACCTAGAAAACTCTGGCGATCCTCCCTCTAGCTCCCGTGGCCGCAGCTGTAGCCCAAAAAGAGATGAGATGCATGATGTGAGTCAGGTTACCAAAAATACTATTAAATGAAGCACGAAAATAAAAATTATTTCTGTCAAGCCATAAAACCCAAGTTGTTGCCGCAATTGCGATGTACCACGCATCCTTCATATCATGACGAATTAAGGCAAATTTGGGGCCAATCCACAAATCCTCATATTCGAAGGGGTAGTTGCATGTTCCTAAGGCTCGGAGAACCTCAACCAAAGTTGCCTTACTTCTAGGGTAGTGAATGAAGAGGTGATTTAGATCTTCCACATGCACATCGCAGAAACCATAGTTGGTCGCCACCTGTGGTTGTCTTTTGGCAAGGTTTTGCCTAGTGAGGATAGCATTATTGAGCACAAGCCATAAGAAAACTCTGACTTTAAGGGGGGTTTCCGCCTTCCACAACACCTGTGCCCAATTGGGTCTGCATCCTCGATAGTGGATTTGATGATACAGCCATCTAACCAAGAAGGCTCCCTTCCTCTCGAGTCCCCATCGCATATGATCTGGGCCTTGGGCGCACCTTGCGCCTGCCCGTGTGATGTGTGCTTGTATGTCAAGCAATTGCTCGCTAAGATCTGGGGTGAGTGTTCCTCGAAATGCCGGTCTCCAACATCCCCTTTTCCATCCCTCGGCAACGGACATATTCGGTCGGCTCGACCTCTCATACAGCTCTGGGAACGTGTCCTTCAGGGTATGGTCACCACACCACCTATCCCACCAGAATCTGGTGGACCAGCCATTGCCGATACTTGATGTAACTGCTGAATTGAAGGGGGCACTAGTCTTGGTAATTCCTTTCCAGAGTCGCGAAACTTTAGCCCCTACTCGGAAGCCAAGGCTTCTCGTGCTTTTTCCCCTAAGACAAGGTTGAATGAAGTCCTGCCAACCTTCCCCACTGTTGTGGAATACCTTCCACCACCATTTCCTAGCAGGGCGAGGTTCATATCTCTGAGGTCGATGATGCCTAGCCCTCCATGCTTCTTCTTCATGCAAGCGATACTCCATTTGATGAGGTGATAACCTCCTTTAGTCGAATCTGCCCCCTTCCAAAGGAACCATTTTCGAATCCGGTCAATCCTCTGGATCACCCATTTTGGAAGCTCAAAAAATGACATGTAGTAGATTGGTAGGTTAGACAACACTGAGTTGATGAGTACCACTCTGCCCCCGAGAGATAGCGATTTATCTATCCAACCAGACAGTCTGTCCTCCACCCTATCTATGATAGGCAACCAGTCTGCTTTAGATAATTTCCCTGGTCTGAGTGGTAGCCCTAGGTATTTGATAGGGAAGCCATTCGTCATACAGTTCAAAATCGTAGCATGTTCCCCTGCTTCCGCCTCGGATAGGGAGATTGGAGTCAGTGCACTCTTGTGAAAATTAATCCTGAGGCCTGACCAGGCCTCAAAACAGTAAATGGTCCCTTTAAAGCAGACTGTTTCTCGTTTAGACCCATTACCAAAGAGTAGGGTGTCATCTGCGTATTGCAGGATCGTATACCCTTGAGAAGACGCGGAACTGGCCACCGGCATGATCCAACCTTTATCCTGGCAATTCTCCAGCATACCCCTCAGCACATCCGCTACGATAGTAAACAAGAGTGGTGATAGCGGGTCCCCTTGTCTGAGTCCCTTCCTACAAGGGAACGGCTGCCCGACCGTCCATTCACTGATATGGCCGTTTTGCTAGACTGCAAGCACTGCCTGATCCAGCAGATCCATTTATTCCCAAAGCCCCTTCCCCTGAGAGCTTCCAGCAAGCACTCCCAATCGACCGAGTCATAAGCTTTCTCAAAGTCCAGCTTGAGCAGGAAGTTCTGAGAGTTGGTCGTATGGCAGAGGTGGATAATTTCTTCTGCCGTTGCCACACAATCTAGGATATTTCTGCCCTTAATGAAGCCCGATTGAGATTTGTTGATAAGGCTGTCCATAATACTCTCCAGGCGGATAGCTAGGATTTTTGTAATAATCTTCGCCGAACAATTAATGAGGCTGATCGGTCTAAAATTGCCCACTTTCGTCGACTCCTCCCTTTGGGTATCAGGACGACTTCCACAAAATTAAACATACCCAATTTGAGCTTGTTGTTAAAAAAGTCATCCAGCAGTGCCATATAGTCCCCATTAATTTCTTCCCAGAAAATTTGGAAGAACATCATTGGGAAGCCGTCTGGCCCTGGCCACTTGTCAGCTCCCATGTGACTGATAGCCTTTTAACTTCCTCCTCCGAGAAAGGAGACTCCAGGCAGGATAGCGATGGCGATGACTCGATCTGGTAAGTCTGCCAGAAATCATCCCTTAGTGGGACCCGGAAGTCATTCTTCTTCCCCAATAGGTCCTTGTAGTATCCTTGGAAGGTTGTGGAAATCACTTGTTCGTCCTGTACTGTCCCGAGCTTGTTTCTAAGGATAAAATAAGATTGGACCTGCATCTTGCACTTGCCACTCGGTGGAAGAAAGCCGTATTCGCGTCTCTCTCTTTGAGCCACGAAATTCTAGATCTTTGTTGACATTTAATCTCTTCCAGCTTATAGAGATTGGCAATGTTCTCACGGAGCTCGAGTAGTCTGTTTCTTTCCTCCTGTGACAGGTCTGTCATTTCCTCCACTCTTTCTAGTTCATCAATTCCTTCCAAAAAGAAATCTTTTGCACGCCAGATGGTCGAGAACCTAGATCGGTTCCATTTACGTAGGCGCTTCCTTAGTCTGCGAATTTTTTCACACCATCGGTCCGCAGCATCTGTGCTAGTCACTGGGAGCACCCAGTTTTCCATCACCAGGTGGTGAAACCCCTGAATCTCCAGCCAGGCATTCTCAAATCTGAATTTTCTATGCCTTTGGGCTCCCTGTACCCACGTGTCAAGAAGGATTGGAGTATGATCTGACGTGGGTCGATGCATCGATCTAGTAGTTGCTAGGGGGAACTTAGCCTCCCAATCCATTGACACGAGTACCCTGTTCAGTTTTGCCATAATCGGAGGAGACTGCATGTTAGACCACGTAAACAATCTATCATTAATAGGGATATCTATCAGCTCTAGGTCCGTGATCACCCTATTGAACTCTGCTCTGTGCCTATCGCTGGAACCTCTCCCCTTATGTTCGAAAGCAAATCGGGTAATATTGAAGTCCCCCCGACAATCCAGGCCCCCAGCCAACAGAGTTGAATATTAACCAGCTCGTGCCAAAAGGCGTCACGCTCTGTAGCCATGTTCGCCCATAAACGACAGTGATAGTATGCATATACTTATCAGATCGTCGTTCCAGCCGTGCAGTCAAGGAGAATGTACCATTATAAACCTCGGAACAAGTGAGCAGGTCCGAGTTGAAGCCAATGGCAATTCCCCTTGAGGCTCCCGCAGATGGGCGTAAAACCCATTCCTTGATCCTGTTCCCCCCTATTCTCTTGAGTTTGGACCCGTGCATAAGTTTGGTCTCCTGAAGCCCAACCTCTTTCGCCTTGGACTTAGTGATAACGTCCCTAACCATATCTCTTTTACCTTTATCCCCCAGATCCCGGACATTCCAGAATAGCGTATTCATTGGGGAACCATGTCCGAGATGATAGTGTGTGAGGGACTTGGTCGGGTTTCGCCCTCAGAGACTGTTATCCCCCTATAGTTGGTTTCTAGTTCCTTATGAACACTAGATTTAACCCTCTCAGTTTCCAAACCCTAATTTTGTTGAGAAGTAACGCGTTTCATTCTATATCACAAACCTCCAAACCACAGGTCATAGCTAATAGAAAAACTTCAGAGTCTGACATGAAATTTAAAATATTAGCAAGAAAAATTTTTGTACCTCCATTGTCGTGTTTAGCCACTTTGGCGGCCGCAACTATCTCCAAAAAGTCATCCAAGGACTCCGCATGAGCCCTCTTAAGCGACCGCTGTACCCTAAAACCAACCGTCCTGTGAGACGATCTAGTACTGTAACGTGGGGCCGACTCTGGCAAGGTGGACAACACCATTTCTGGCGAAAACTCCTTTTGTGTATCAACATTAAATTCTGAGTCCCCTGAGTCCTCGTCTGTAAATGAGAAGTCAACGTTCAGGTTCAGACACCCTTCTAGGTCCTCCTCACTATCAGTATGTTGTGCTTCCTGTTGCATGTTAGATTCTCTTATTGCAGACTCCTCATTAAGCCCACAGACTGGCATCTCAAAATTGATAGTGGCATTTTCCGTCGCGGTCCCCTCAATGGGCCCACTCTCCGTGTGATAAAGAGTCTGCTTGTTCACAACTGCACTGGGCCCCTCAATGGGCCCATTAACCTCTATAAGAGGAAGACAATCCACACTTTCATTCAACCTCACCTGTGGGGTAGGATACGAAGTTCCACCGGGAGACACCCCAACCCCATTCTCGAAAACACCCCAACCCGTTCGACTTTCAGCAGCGGTATCCTTACCCCCTACGATAGCTGGCACCACCAGGTTCAGTGTAAGTGTGGTTGGTACAGATGGCGATTTGGTCGATGCAACCATCGATAATACCGCTCAGCTCTTCGTCTTCTTTACTAACGAAGAAGTTAGATTTGGATTTGGGTCTTTACTTCCAACTCTGTTGTCTTCTTTACCAAAAATGGCTTCCCTCACAGCTTGTGCTTCTCTTTCTCCCTCTAAAGGGTTCTTTTCCCTGTGGGTGATCAGATCCCTGTTGGGCTCTTTCCTCAGATTTTTCCCTGTCTCTGGTCGCCTATGCTCCAAAGAAGCTTCTTTTTCCTTTACTGGAGCGAACCATCACTTTTCCACCCACTCTCTGGTCGAAAGAGTGCTGTCGTTTGTCGTCTTTCCCATGCTAGTGCTGGTGCTTTCCTTCACCAGCCTTTGTCTCGATGCCTGCATGTCGTTACAGAGGTGGCTTTTGCCAGTTTTGGGGTCTGCAAAGACTGTCCCCCTCTTCTGCTCCACAACGTGCCCCTCTACTCCTGCATGCAGAGCTTGATGACAAGGTTGGTGACGCACCAGTGTCCTTCCTTCCCTATCATTGCGTCCCTTGGTCAAACCTCCGTGTTGACCAACGGGGACCGTTCTTTAGATTTGGTGTTCTGATCCCTCCGTCGCTGGCCCTCGGCGACCCTCCATCTCCCTCGCAGCATCGATCACCTCCCTGTGAGCCCATTCAACTTCATGGGCTCCGTCGATGGTGAGCTCCCATCCTGGAGGTGAGAGCACCTATTTGTAGGACCTGCCGTCTCTGGTGGAGGGAGTGGTTTAGGGGAAGTGATGGCTTCATCCTCAGCTTCTGCTTGTTTGTCGAGGACAAACCGGATTAAGTAGGCTTCATCGAAGGAAAAAACCTTGGCAACCCTGGGCATTGCAGCGATGTCTCCACTTCTAACTAGTATCTTCGCTGATACTAGCTCTGAGCGGCGAATGGTCTTGTCGTCGATAGCCTCCACCGTGCCGAACTCAGATACAATCTCTTGGAGGGCTTCTTTCTTCCAAAAATACAAGGGTACATTGTGTATCCAAATCCAGTATCTATCCCCCTGAAAGGGGAATGTTATGTTGTCAAGGATGGTTTGTACATCAGAGCAGCTATACTGACCGCAGAAACTGTAATTACTGTACTCGGTCTGACACTTTTCACACGAAAAAGAATACAGCAGCGAACGGGGCCCGAATGAGGAAAGCAATCAAAGAATTAGTGTGCAACAGAAATAAGTGGATTTCATAGTCAGATTGCAAACAGTTCTTGATAGACCACCAACAGGGGTTTGGCTTGGCTTGGCATGGCTGGCAATTGCCAAATAGATTCTCCATTACTCATGTGCAAATAAACGACCATTAGAATTTGAACATACAAAAGGGCCCAGTAGTTGATACTTTAGCAAAAGAGGGGATTAAAGAAGTGCAGATGATAAAGGAAGCTGCATAGGAACATAATACTATTTTTAAACTTTGGTGGTTAATAAAGAACAGCCTGTATTGCCTCCCCCCACTTCACCAGCCATACAACACACAGTTTATCCTAATGTATTAAACTAACCACAATCATCATATTTGTATAGAACATTTGTCAAAGGAGACATACAACAAAGCAATTACAAATTTTTTAATTTTTATATTATTTTTATATTATTTTATTTTTTGAGGAAGAAGTTTTTGAAGAAGAAGAGGAGCCTGAGGAAGAAGAAGACCCAGAGGAGTGTTAGGGTTTGGCTTCAAATACACATAGGTACTGAGTTCTTGAAGTTGGAGAAGAAGATGAGAGACAAAGAAGCAAGTGAAGACAAGCAGCCAGTAGAAGAATACAACCTGAAGAGTTACGGTCGATCGACCTGGGGGTGTGGTCGACCGACCAAGTATGCTGAGAGTTCTTCGAGTGTTAAGGTCCTACAGAGGAGAGGACGGTTGACCGACCTTGGGGGTGCAGTCGACCGGTCAGCTCTTGGGTCTGGACTTACATGTTGTGGTCAACCGACCTTGGGGGTGCGGTCGACTGACTTCGGCGGCCGATTGTTTTTGGGCTTACGAGTTTAAAGGCTCAATTGCTAGATTTGTGTTTATCTGTTAGGGTTTACTTGGGGGCTATATATATGGCCGTAAAGTCTAGGGTTTAGTAATCTGAATAGATCATTTTTTGTAATCAAGAGGTGAGTCGTTATCATTGTTCAACTTCAAGAGGGGATTGTGCCGAGTGTTTCAAAGGTGAGAGAGCGAGACTGAGAGTTGTAATCTCTTTATAATCTTTATATTTCTTGGGAAATAAGAAGTATTGGTTATCTCTGCATATTGATTATGTTCTTGTGAGATCTTGCATATATTGTGGTGGCTTGTTCTTAGTTCATCTATGTCTTAGGAGTTTCTATTACTTGTGGTGTGTTTCCGCTATTAGCACTACGAGTTGTGGGGTAGATCCTCCGACAAGTGGTAACAGAGCAGTTGGTTCGAGATGGTCGATAACAAGATGAAGATCGAGAGATTCGATAGGAGTGACTTCGCGATGTGGAAGATTCAGATGATAGCGTATCTTCGTCAGAAAGATCTTGATGATCCGTTGTTTGATGAGAAGCCGGTAGGTACAGACAAGGATAGGAAGGTCTTGGCGGATTGGAATCGTTTGGATCAGAAGGCGCTGGGGCAGATTCAGTTGGGGCTGAATAGGAAGGCGTTATTTCATATCTCGAAGGCAAAGACCACAAAGGAGGCTATGGAGATTCTCAAGGATATGTATGAGAAACTATCGGCATCTAATCAAATTCTTCATTTGAAGAAATAGGTTAATATGAAGTTGAAGGAAGGGGGTTCAGTAGCAAAGCATGTGAACAATTACTGTATGGTTTACAACCAGATGAAAGCTATAGGTTTGAAGTTTTCAGCGAGGGGGCAGTCATTGTTACTTCTATCTACTTTACCCGATAGTTATGGTACGGTGAAACAGACTATTACAGGCACTATGACAGATTTGACAACTCTACAGGATGTGGTGAGTAGTATTCTGAACGAGGAGGTGAGAAGGGTGAGAAACAGAGGATATCCATCATCATCTTCTAGAGATTCCGCCATGTATGTTAAGAAGAGACGTGGGAGATCTAAGATCAGTCAAAGAAGAAAAGATTAGAGTAGTTCATCTGATAGTGGGTCTGATGACAGCGATAGGGGACATGGACCTGAGTGCTGGTATTGTCACAAGAAGGGTCACATGATGCGCAGTTGCAATGCTTATATGAAGAAGAATCAGGAGAAACCGAAGAAAGATACCCCAAAGGAAGCACAAGTGGGGCTTGTTGAGGATCTATGCTTATCAGCTCGGGAGGAGTTGGGCACTCAAGATTGGTGTATTGATTTGGGAGCTTCTTTTCATTGCACTCCAAGGAGAGAGGTATTTGATGACTACGATGAGGATTCTTTTGGAGATGTGATTGTGGAAAATGGTCACCGGTGTTCTGTACGTGGGGTTGGTACTGTTCGCGTGAATACCATTGATGATCAAAGTGTTATCTTGCGAGAGACATGGCATGCTCCAGACTTGAAGAAAAATCTTATCTCGATTGGAAGGCTAGATGAAGAAGGATTGTCTACTACAGTTGGTAGTGGGGAGTGGTGTATAGCTGCAGGTTCAAGGGTGATTGCAACAGGGAAGCGTGAGGGAACGCTGTATTTGCTTAGAGACGTGAGGGGAGTTTCTCCTATAGTTGACTCTAAGCCGGAATCGAGTTGTAGGTTGAGTGGGGTGCAACCGAGTTCTTTCAGTTATGGAGGGGAGGTTACTAATTTAGTGGGAGCTGCTAGCCATGGAAGTGATCCTAGAGGGCAAGACGTTGCTGCAGTGAGGGTACTTTGCGAATTGGCATTTGAAGCTTCAAGTCGCTCTTGTGTGATAGAGAGCACTAGTATCGATGTGCGGGGTGATATCGATGAGGGTAACCGAATTGAGACTGTAGGGGTTGAACGGTCTGCAGAGTTTGTGGAGGTGTCATCCACGAGGGTTTCTATTGCAGAGGGTGCATTGAGAGGCTTTGAACCATGTCCGGTGTTGATGGAGATCTTACGAGTTGGGGAGTCTCATAACACGAAATCCGACATGGGAGATTGTTTCTCCGGAATTCGTGCTCTATGCGATTGGTGGAGCACATCCTTCATGAGGCGATGTGGGGTGGTTGGTGCACTCCACATGGTGAAGTGGCGGAGGTTCTCTTCATGAGAGTGGAGAGTATTTGGGTCTTCTATGAAAGTGGGAGATTGGCAGAGATAATGCGAGGAGAAGATTGCAATAACTTTGAAGCGTGATGTATTTGGTCCAAGTGGGAGATTGTTAGGGTTTGGCCTTAAATACACATAAGCACTGAGTACTTGAACTTGGAGAAGAAGTGGATGAGACAAAGAAGCATGTGAAGACAAGCAACGAGTAGAAGAATGTAGCTTGGAGAGATGCAGTCAATCGACCTGGGGGTGCGGTCGACCGATCTAGTCTGTTGAGAGTTCTTCGAGTGTAAAGGTCCAACAGAGGAGAGGACGGTCGACCGACCTTGGGGGTGCAGTCGACCGGTAGCTCTCGGGTCTGGACTTACACGTTGCGGTCGACCGACCTTGGGGGTGCGGACGACCGACCTTGGGGCTGCGGTCGACCGATCTTGGGGGTGCGGTCGACCGACTTCGGCAGCTGATTGTTTTTGGGATTACGAGTTTAAAGGCCAATTGCTAGATTTGTGTTTATCTTTTAGGGTTTACTTGGGGGCTATATATATGTTCATAAACTCTAGGGTTTAGAAATCTGAATAAATCAATTTGTGTAATCAAGAGGTGAGCCGTTATCATTGTTCAACTTCAAGAGGGGATTGTGCCGAGTGTTTCAAAGGTGAGAGAGAGAGATTAAGAGTTGTAATCTCTTTGTAATCTTTGTATTTCTTGGGGAATAAGAAGTATTGGTTATCTCTCCATAGTGATTGTTTTCTTGTGAGATCTTGCATAAATTGTGGTGGCTTGTTCTTGGTTCATCTACGTCTTGGGAGTTTTTATTGCTTGTGGTGTGTTTCCGCTATTAGTACTACGAGTTGTGGGGTAGATCCTCCGACAAGGAGGACCCCCAGGAGCCCGTGGAAATTGACATACCTCCCCTCACTCCACCTCCAGTAGACTCTCGTGATGAACCCGTCGACCTAAATCTTGTTGCATCTGGAATTTGAAATCAGCTTACTGTATCACAAGCCTGAACCCAGAATAGAATTGGAATTCTTTGGCGCCATTTTTATATGCACAAATGAAAACGAATCAGCTTGAAGACCAGGTTCATGATATGAGAAGACAACAGCTCGTTATGGAGAAGCAGTTGAAGAAGCTTGAGAAATTCAAGGCACGAGCATCACGGAAGATTACGAAGATGAAGATTTCTCACCAATATAAAATTGCGTGCCTTAAGTAAAGACAAAGACAGCTACAACTTCAAGTGGCCTAATTACAAGTACAACTAGGTCGGTGTTAGAAAAGAGGCTTGGTTAAGGTTGTATGTTGCGTGTTTTGTAGGGTTTCTTGTATGTATTTTGAACTTTTTGTGCGTCTTTTGAACTCTCCCATATGACTTTTGAACCTTCTGCATAACTTTTGGATTAGAAAGTAAGAATGCTAGAATGTTGTTATAAATTGTTGTGAATATTGGTGTGATCTTTTAATGTTTTAATGGTATAAAAATGTTATATTGGTATGAATACTTGGTATGAATGCTTACTTGATGAATGTCATGGTTTTTAAATACACAATTAACTTCCCCGAAATATCCATACTAACTTTTAACATAATCAAATGTCGGGAGAAAATGAAAGTAGAGTAAACCAAAGATGACCTTTAGGACTCGGCATGGCCACTACGAGTTCTTTGTAATGCCATTTGGAGTACCAAATGCTCCAGCTGTTTTCATGGATTTGATGAATCAAACTCTACGGCCATATTTGGACTCATTCGTTGTAGTCTTCATAGATGACATTCTAGTGTACTCAAAGATGGAGGAGGACCATGCCAGACATCTAGCTGAAGTGCTGAACAAACTGCAAGAACATAAGTTATATGCAAATTTGTCCAAGTTTGAATTATGGAAATATGAAGTTGCATTCCTTGGCCACATCATTTCTATGGTGGGAGTGGCCACTGATCCACAGAAGATTGAAGCTGTGAAAGGTTGGCCCCAACCCAAGACGGTGAAAGAAGTCAGGAGCTTTTTGGGTCTAACTGGGTACTACAGGAGATTTATCCAAGACTATGCCAAGATAGCATTACCACTTACAAGATTAACAAAGAAGAACAAAAGTTTTGAATGGACTGAAGCATGTGAAAGAGTTTTCAAGAATTGAAGAACCAGTTGATTTCAGCTCCAATATTGGTCTTACCGCAAGCAGATAAGGAATACGTGATCTACAGTGATGCTTCACACCAGGGTTTGGGGTATGTTCTGATGCAGGAAGGAAGAGTTATAGCCTACGGTTCAAGACAACTTCGTCCACATGAGAAGAATTACCCCACACATGATTTGGAGCTGGCTGAATAATTTTCGCCCTAAAAAATATGGCGACATTATGTCTATGGAGCAAAAGTGGAGATGTATACTGATCATAAGAGCCCTAAAATATATATATCATCAGAAAGATTTGAATCTATGACAGAGACAATGGTTGGAAGTGTTGGAAGACATTAGACCAGAAATCAAGTATCATCCAGGAAAAGCCAATGTGGTGGCAGATGCACTTAGTAGGAAAACAAGTTTGGCAACATTGATTGCAAAAAGGAAGGAATTGGATGATGAGATAAGACGAGCCGGTATTAAAGTGGTTGCACAAGGCTTAGGGTGCGATCTAGGCACGACTGGAACTACAACCAAGTCTGAAGGAGCGATTAAGAAGGGATAAGAAAGAGATGCAGAGATTCTAGCACATAAGGAGCAAGTGAATGCAGGAAAACTTCTAGAGTTCAATATAAGGGAAGTTCTATTGTGGTTCGGAAACTGATTGTATGTCTCGAAGGTAGACGACCCGAGGAAAGAAGTCATGAAGGAAGCACACACTACATTACTTGCAGTCCACCCAAGAAGTGCTAAAATGTATCGAGACATGAAGCAATGCTATTGGTGGGCTGGAATTAAGCGAGACATAGCAGAGTTTGTAGCCAGATGTCTCACCTGTCAAAAGATTAAAGTAGAATACCAGAAACGTGGAGGTTTGTTGCAGCCATTGCCCAATCCAGAATGGAAATAGGAAAATATCGGTATGAATTTCATTACAGGGTCACCCAGAAGTCCTAAAGGACATGATACAATTTGGGTTGTGGTTGACCGACTAACTAAATCAGCTCATTTCCTACATGTAAAGATTACTTGGTCATTGGAGAAATTAGCAGAAGTATATATTGAAGGGATTGTGAAGCTGCATGGAATACCAGTATCCATAGTTTCCGACAGGAATGCAAGGTTTACTTCGCGGTTCTAGTAGAGTTTACAGGTAGCCCTGAGAATAAGGACAGAATTTAGCACAGCTTATCATCCGCAGATAGATGGACAAACAGAAAGGGTAAGTCAAGTTCTGGATGATAAGTTAACACTACAACACAGGTTCGATTTACCGGCGTATATTCCTCGGCATTTTAGTATTCGCGCCAGGGTAGGGAGTGACCAGGAATGGGACGTCAGATTGGATGGTTATACACCGGCGGCCTCTAGAAAATGCTGGGGAATCATGATATTCACCGGTGTTTTAAAAACGCAGGTGAAGGGTATTATTCACCGGCATTTTATTTAAAAATGCCGGTGAAGGGTATTATTCAACGGCATTTTAATAAAACACGCCGGCGAATATACAGATACATTCACCGGCGTTTGTAATTTCAAACGCCGGTGAATTAACTGAGATAATTCCCAGCAAACCCTAACATTTCGCTCGCTAATTTTCCCAAACCCAATTTTTGGCCGCCTTCGTTTTCCCTCATCCCTCTCTCTATTTCGCGCGCTTTGCCTCCGTCCCTTCGTCATCTTCGACAACCCAATTCGATTTTCCCTCCTCCCTCTCTCTATTTCGTGGTGAATTTGCGATCGAAAACCACCTGCTCGTCGTCCCGCTCTCTCTCTATCTCCTACGCCACCGCTCGTCGCCCCCCTCTCTCTCTTCGGTAATTTATCTTGATTTCTCTCCTTTTCACTGTCAAAGATGCTGAATTCATGCATCTGATTGTCATCTTAGCATGATTTTTTTACCAAAATGTGTTGACTGTCATCTAAGGATGCTAACTGTATACCAAAATGCTCCAAATCTATACAAGAATTGGGCTGAACAAACCTTGTGCAGGTTTCTTTTGGAGCCATAAACATCAATGGTTTAGTTGGGATGAAGAATTAATAGAGAAACATATATGCTTAGATACTGGAAATTTTCATTTTCTTTTACTGTTAAAGAAGCTGAATTCATGCATCTGATTGTCATCTTAGCATGATTTTTTTACCAAAATGGGTTAACTGTCAACTAAGGATGCTGTATGTATACCAAAATCCTCCAAATCAGTACAAGAATTGGGCTGAACAAACCTTGTACAGGTTTCTTTTGGAGCCACAAACATCAATGGTTTAGTTGGGATGAAGAATTAATAGAGAAACATATATGCATAGATACTGGAAATTTTCATTTTCTTTTACTATTAAAGAAGCTGAATTCATGCATCTGATTGCCATCTTAGCATGATTTTTTTACCAAAATGGGTTCACTGTCAACTAAGGATGCTGTACGTATACCAAAATCTTCCAAATCTGTACAAGAATTGGGCTGAACAAACCTTGTGCAGGTTTCTTTTGTAGCCACAAACATCAATGGTTTAGTTGGGATGAAGAATTAATAGAGAAACATATATGCTTAGATACTAGAAATTTTCTTTTTCTTTTTCTGTCAAAGATGCTGAATTCATGCATCTGATTGTCATCTTAGCATGATTTTTTTACCAAAATGGGTTGACTGTCAGCTAAGGATGCTAGCTATATACCAAAATCCTCCAAATCTGTACAAGAATTGGGCTGAACAAATCTTGTGCAGGTTTCTTTTGTAGCCACAAACATCAATGGTTTAGTTGGGATGAAGAATTAATAGAAAAACATATATGCTTAGATACTGAAAATTTTCATTTTCTTTTACTGTTAAAGAAGCTGAATTCATGCATCTGATTGTCATCTTAGCATGATTTTTTTACCAAAATGGGTTGATTAATTTTGCCCCTCTAATGTATTTATGGAATCTTTGACAGGTACAAGATGCCGAGGCGTGGAAAAAGGATAAACATAAATGATGGCAACAAAAGCCATAGGGATGAGCAGCCACTATATAATAGTGGCAGTCAAACAGAGTAGGGGGAGGGTAGCACGCCGCCCACTATCAAAAAACATCGAGGGCGAACTAAGTTGCCGGGTATATGGAAACTTAATAATGACGAAAGGATTGTGGTGGAGGAAAACAGTGTCGGGCAACCGGTTGGTGATAATGCAAGCAAATTCTCATCCTTTATTGGGGTAATAGCAAGGAACCCATGGATAATTCCTTTGTCGTACGAGAGTTGGCCGAAGGTGCCAACCACGACAAAGGCAACTGCAATTACAACAATCAAGGTATTTCCCATCTAAAATAAATAATTGGTAGGATCAAATATATTATTGAAATATGTATTTTTAGTGATGGGTATTCGGTTTATGCAATTCAGTTATCCTTTGTTAAACTTCATAAATCTTGCAAGCAATTCTTCTCGTTCTCGGACTCCCTTACGCCTTGGGTTGAAAAGTCATTCTCCAAAAAGTGGAGGGACTACAAGAGTGACTTGAAGGCTAGGTTTTTTTACAAAGACCAGTCAAAGGCGGATAATGCAGTGGCTGTGCCACCGAATATGGAGCCTTCAGATTGGCAATTCCTTGTGCATTACTGGTGTTCGGCAGCCGGTTAGGTATTTACATTACTAACCAAAATTTAATGACTTTGTGGTTGTATGGCTACTATAATTAAATTTTTTGTTAACTTTATTGTGGCATGTACAGAAAAGGGCGGAAGTGGGTGTTGCCAGTCGGTCAAAGCAGCCAGTGTTGCACACCGCTGGTACACAGAGCTTTGCTCTGGTTCGGGAAGAATTGGTAAGCGCAATCAAATTGAACATTTTTGACTTATAGTTATTTGTTTATAAGCATTTTATCTTACTAATATATAGGAAGAAGATTTGGGGGGTCCTACGGAGTTTGGCGACGTAGATTTTTTTCGATGCCACCCACAAGTCGAAGGATGGGACGTATGCGACCCCTGAGGCAGCACGGATTGTGGTAATTTGTGAACTAATATCTATCAGATCTACAATTGACTATCATTATAACTATTTTAGTTATGGGTAATTAAATAATTAGTGAATTGAGTTGGAACACAAAATTGACTATAGGCTATGACATAATATTTTAGTGATGACCTTTTAGAAATTTACTACTATATATAGGCTATAGCAATGTTATTGTTTATATATATCTTCAGTTGCTTTTACTTTTTGATGATTTATAGCTTATTTTTGTAAATGGCTAATAATTTGTCGAAATCTCATCTGCTTTTAACTCTGATTGTTATGTCCTTTTACAGACTAACGCTCAGAAAAAGTTTGATGAAATCTCTTCCGCTTCAGATTCTGACCCCACGACGGCATCCACAGATTTCCGTACCTGCCAGCGACTTGCCTTGACCTGCAGTTAGGGGAAAGGAGAGGCATGGACGTGTCCGTGGTATGGGGCTAGGACCAACCCCCTCGCAGTTATTCGGGTGGAGTGAATCTACTTCAAGTGAGACTCGAGACGAGGAGATGACTTCATTAAAGGCACAAGTGGCACTCCTCCAAGAACAAATGGCCCAGTTAATAGGGCAGCAATCTCAAGTCCCACCACCGGTAAGTCTTTAAATTGGTAATTTTGAAGAGATTATAATTTTGAATGCATGAACGACACGTATTAGTGTTTGTGAGTCTGCATTGTGGCTGTCGTCTAGTGTCTGTCGTCTATGTTTCTTAATTGGGCTGTGATTAGAAAGAAAGGGCTCGAGTGGAGATCTGGAAACCCATATAGAGACATCTCGTTTATTATAATCTATGATTATTGTTGGACCAACCCCCTTTTGCTGTTGTTGCTGATGTCTCTTTGTGTGCGTGTGTCGAAGAGAAAGAAGGGATGAGAGAGAGTTGAGGAAAATGCCGCTATGTTAGCCTGGTGTATCCTCATTCTTTACCATTCTTCTTTCTGGCTCCATTTATGGCTTCTATATTAAATTGGTTTCCTTCCACGATGACAGTTCCGTAAAACTACACTTGATATGAGCCCTGTTCTTATTGTTCTTCAATAAAATTGGGAGTTTTGGTGATCCAACTAGGGATCATAGCTGCACCCCACTGCATACTCACAAACACTAATACGTGTCGTTCATGCATTCTATGACCAACCCCACTTTGGCATATAGCATGCTTAGATGACATTCTATGACCTACACACATGCTTGTTCAGCCTAATTCTTGTACAGATTTGGAGGATTTTGGTATACAGCTAGCATCCTTAGTTGACAGTTAACCCATTTTGGTAAAAAAGCATGCTAAGATGACAATCAGATGCATGAATTCAGCTTCTTTAATAGTAAAAGAAAATGAAAATTTGCAGTATCTAAGCATATATGTTTCTCTATTAATTCTTCATCCCAACTAAACCATTGATGTTTGTGGCTCCAAAAGAAACCTGCACAAGGTTTGTTCTGACCAATTCTTGTACAGATTTTGGAATTCTGAAGTTTTTAGATCCAGGATCAAAAATTTTGATTGGGCTGTGATTGGATTGTTTAGTGACTGTCAACAAGTGTTCTTAATTGGGCTGTGATTGGAAAGAGACCAGTGGAGTGGAGATCTGGAAACCCATATAGAGACATCTCGTTCATAATAATTTATTATTATTGTTGTTCTTGTCGCTCTTGCTGTTGTTGCTGATGTCTCTTTATGTGCGTTTGCTGAAGAGAAAGCAGGGATGAGAGAGAGTTGAGGAAAATGCCGCTATGTTAGCCTGGTGTATCCTCATTCTCTACCATTCCTCTTTCTGGCTTCTATATTTGGTTTCTTTCCACGGATGACAGTTCCTTAAAACTACACTTGATATGAGCCCTATTCTTATTTTTCTTCAATAAAAATGGGAGTTTTGGTTATCCAACAAACATGTACCCGCATACTTCCAAATGGCATTTTCTTTAGAAAGTCGGGCTCCAAAGAATCGATCTATGACTAGAATCTCCATTCAAAGCCCAATCAAAATTTGTCATCCTGGATCTAAAATCTTCTTTGAGCCACAAACATCAATGATTTAGTTGGGATGGAGAATTAATAGACAAACATAAATGCTTAGATAGTGGAAATTTTTATTTTATTTTACTGTCAAAGATGCTGAATTCATGCATCTGATTGCCATCTTAGCATGATTTTTTTACCAAAATGGGTTCACTGTCAACTAAGGATGCTGTATGCATACCAAAATCCTTCAAATCTGTACAAGAATTGGGCTAAACAAACCTTGTGCCTGGTTTCTTTTGTAGCCACAACCATCAATGGTTTAGTTGGGATGAAGAATTAATAGAGAAATATATATGCTTAGATACCGGAAATTTTTCATTTTCTTTTACTGTTAAAGAAGCTGAATTCATGCATCTGATTGCCATCTTAGCATGATTTTTTTACCAAAATGGGTTCACTGTCAACTAAGGATGCTGTATGTATACCAAAATCCTCCAAATCTGTACAAGAATTGGGCTGAACAAACCTTGTGTAGGTTTCTTTTGTAGCCACAAACATCAATGGTTTAGTTGGGATGAAGAATTAATAGAGAAACATATATGCTTAGATACTGGAAATTTTCATTTTCTTTTACTGTCAAACATGCTGAATTCATGCATCTGATTGTCATCTTAGCATGATTTTTTTACCAAAATGGGTTCACTGTCAACTAATGATGCTGTATGTATACCAAAATCTCCAAATTTGTACAAGAATTGGGTTGAACAAACCTTGTGCAGGTTTCTTTTAGAGCCACAAACATCAATGGTTTAGTTGGGATGAAGAATTAATAGAGAAACATATATGCTTAGATACTGGAAATTTTCATTTTTCTTTACTGTCAAAGATGCTGAATTCATGCATCTGATTGTCATCTTAGCATGATTTTTTTACCAAAATGGGTTGATTGTCATCTAAGGCTGCTAGCTGTATACCAAAATCCTCCAAATCTGTACAAGAATTGGGCTGAACAAACCTTGTGCCGGTTTTTTTTTTAGCCACAAACATCAATGGTTTAGTTGGGATGAAGAATTAATAGAGAAACATATATGCTTAGATATTGGAAATTTTCATTTTCTTTTACTGTTAAAGAAGCTGAATTCATGCATCTGATTGTCATCTTAGCATGATTTTTTTTACCAAAATGGGTTAACTGCCAACTAAGGATGCTGTATGTATACCAAAATCCTCCTAATCTGTACAAGAATTGGGACTGAACAAACCTTGTGCAGGTTTCTTTTGGAGCCACAAACATCAATGGTATAGTTGGGATGAAGAATTAATAGAGAAACATATATGCTTAGATACTGGAAATTTTCATTTTCTTTTACTGTTAAAGAAGCTGAATTCATGCATCTGATTGCCATCTTAGCATGATTTTTTTACCAAAATGGGTTAACTGTCAACTAAGGATGCTGTATTTGTACCAAAATCCTCCAAATCTGTACAAGAATTAGGCTGAACAAACCTTGTGCAGGTTTCTTTTGTAGCCACAAACATCAATGGTTTAGTTGGGATGAAGAATTAATAGAGAAACATATATGCTTAGATACTGGAAATTTTCATTTTCTTTTACTGTTAAAGAAGCTGAATTCATGCATCTGATTATCATCTTAGCATGATTTTTTTACCAAAATGGGTTCACTGTCAACTAAGGATGCTGTATGTATACCAAAATCCTCCAAGTCTATATAAGAATTGGGCTAAACAAACCTTGTGCAGGTTTCTTTTGGAGCCACAAACATCAATGGTTTAGTTGGATGAAGAATTAATAGAGAAACATATATGCTTAGATACTGGAAATTTTCATTTTCTTTTACTGTTAAAGAAGCTGAATTCATGCATCTGATTGTCATCTTAGCATGATTTTTTTACCAAAATGGGTTAACTGTCAACTAAGGATGCTGTATGTATACCAAAATCCTCCAAATCTGTACAAGAATTGGGCTGAACAAACCTTGTGCAGGTTTCTTTTGGAGCCACAAACATCAATGGTTTAGTTGGGATGAAGAATTAATAGAGAAACATATATGCTTAGATACTGGAAATTTTCATTTTCTTTTACTGTTAAAAATGCTGAATTCATGCATCTGAAGATTTAAGATCCAGGATGGCAAATTTTGATCGGGCTGTGATTGGATTGTTTAGTGGTTGTCGTCTATGTTCTTAATTGGGCGGTGATTAGAAAGAGAGGGCTCGAGTGGAGATCTGGAAACCCATATAGAGACATCTCATTTATAATAATTTATTATTATTATTGTTCTTGTCGCTCTTGATATTGTTGCTGATGTCTCTTTGTGTGCGTGTGCTGAAGGGAAAGAAGGGATGAGAGAGAGATGAGGAAAATGCCGCTATGTTAGCCTGGTGTATCCTCATTCTCCACCATTTTCTGTTTCCATTTCTGGCTTCTATATTTGGTTTCCTTCCACGATGACAGTTTCTTAAAACTATACTTGATATGAGCCCCTTCTTATTTTTCTTATTTTTCTTATATTTGATTTCCTTCCACGATGACAGTTTCATGGATTGTCTGAACAATCCATGAAAGACATGCTTAGATACTGGATTTTCATTTGTTTTACTGTTTTAGATACTAGATATTCCCAATTAGAGGAGAATATAAAGGTTTCAAGTTAGATACTTGATTTTCATTTGTTTTGCTGTTTCATGGAAAATTAAGTACTAGCTTTTTAGGAGTGCAATATAATTATTTTACCTCTCTGTATATCATTAACAATTTCATTTGCAATTGGCAATTTGATCTTAGAATTATGAATTGGGTAGATCTTTTTGCAAGTTTAAAAAATATGTATATTCTGTATTGTGGTCTACTGTTGAACTAAATTTTTTTTTCTCATAGAGCGGTTTCCGAGATGAAGGAAATTCTGATGATCAGAACTGAAGCTACTCGAGGGGTATGAATCTGTGGTCGGCCTATCCTTGCTGTTGTTATGTCCTCCTTGCTGTTGTTGTCTTATACTGTTGTTTTAAGTAATTGTTGGGATATTTGGGATGTTCGTTACTGTATTTGTTAATTATGACACTGTGTTAATTTTGCGGTGAATTTGGACGAGGATATAACACGTGTGAAACTTTATTATCTTTAATTCTTGTATTTGGTTGTGATTTGCGTATTCATATGCCTGAAATTGGTTGAATCAGTTGTGAATTAGTTTACAGGTTTTTTAAATGAAATTGTGAATTGAAATCGAATGGAAAACTGGAGCAGGAAAAACAAACGGGCAAACACTGGCGTATGAAATTGTGAATTGAAATCGAATGGAAAACTGGAGCAGGAAAAAGAAACGGGCATACACCGGCGTTTCATAAAATGCCGGTGTATCTAATTGTTTAGTTGAAAATTTCGTTAGAGAGGGTTTCCACACACGCCGGTGTACCCATATGAATGCAACAGTACTAAGAAACACCGCCGTTTTATAAAACGTCGGTGAATATCTCTATAGCGGCGTGTGTACGACACGCTGGTGCTTGTAAGGAGGGAAAGAAGGGCGCTCAGAAACACGCATACACCGGCGTTCTATGACCGCCGGTAAATATTACACATTCACCGGCATTTTTACAATCACCGGTGAAAAGATATATACCGGCGGTATGTGACCGCCGGTGAATGTATATTGGGGGGAAAGAACGACGCCCAGAAATTCCCATATACCAGCGTTGTCTGGCCGCCGGTGTATTGTCAAGATATATTGGCGTCCAGTAGAAACCCGGTGAATACGCCTATCTTTCCGCGACGCTCGATTTGGCGGCATTTGTACCGGCATTTTTGTAAATGCGGGTGAATGTTTCACCGGCATAAAAAACCGCCGGTAAAGGTCTAAAAAAACGCCGGCGAATAGCTTCTGTGTTGTAGTGTAAGGGCATGCATTATGGATTTCGGAGGAAATTAGGAGAAGTATTTAGCCCTGGTAGAATTTGCCTATAACAATAGTTATCAGGCTAGTATTGGCCTGGCTTCGTATGAAGTGCACTATGGAAGAAGGTGCCGAACACCTGTGTGCTGGTATGAAGTTGGAGAAAGGCTAATGTTTGGCCCCGAAATTGTGTAGCAGACTTCTGAGAAGATTGAACCAATTAGGAAAAGACTGGAAATAGCTCAGAGCCGACAGAAAACTTATGCCGACACTCGACGAAGGGAACTAGAATTTGAAGAAGGAGACTCAGTATTCATGATGGTCTCCCTGACCAAGGGTGTAATCAGATGTGGGAAAGGAGGTAAATTGGCCGCGAGATACATTGGACCATACATAATCCAGAAGAAGATTGGGAAGGCGGCATACAAATTGGACTTACCAACGGAACTGGCCCAAGTACATGATGTATTTCACGTCTCGATGTTGAGGAAGTACGTACCTGACCCGAGTCACCAACTAACCGAGATTCTGGAAAATCTACAGGTGAACATGACTTACAAGGAGCAGCCGGTGAGAATAATTGATCGCCAGGAGAAAGTGCTAAGAAATAAATTAATTTCAATGGTTAAGGTGTTCTAGAAGAATCAGTTTGTTGAAGAAGCCACATGGAAACTAGAAAGCCGAGTGATGAATGCATATCTCGAGTTATTTGAGTAATGTTTTTCCCCTCTAATAAAGTAGTTCTGGGGAGAGAACTATTCTAAGGAGGGAGTGATGTAATATCCCATAATTTAATTGTTTGTACTAGTATATATATATATATATATATATATATATATATATATATATATATATATAATATAATATTTCTTTGTCTTTTCTTTCTTTTGCTAATGGATTATGCATATTTTATTAAGCCCAACCCAATTTGCATGTTCTATTAGCCCAACCCACTCATAAACATATACACTAGACTAATAATATACTAGTATATGTGTATATGTATGTATATATACACTAACTAGCCTATAATTTTTGACTAAGTATTTGACCTAAGAAGCTTAGGTGAGCTTATGTATTAGCCCTAAGGATTAGGGTCTAAGGCTTAGAGTGGTGCCTAAGCACCTCTAGGAATTTCTACACATCCCCACACACCTCCGCACTCATCCTAACCCTATCCCAAGCTTGGCCGGCTACTCTTTCACCCTTTTCTATATTAATATGTCACCCTAACACATTTTCTACTCTACTCTACTTCATACTACTACTACTACCACTTCATCCTACTATTACTTCATCTTACTACTACTTCCTACTACTACTACTCCTCCATACTATACTACTTTTTAAGGAGAAAGAAGCCAAGTAAGCTAGGCGAAGGTGAAGTCTAGTTCACACGTAGTTCAATTTCCCAATCCTATGTTTAAATACTAATTAATTTTTTATCACTTTCGTAGAGCTATTGGAGTTTGAAATCAAAAGAAGATTAAGGAGAAGAAGCTAAGGCTAGGGTTAAGCTCTTTAAACATATGGTGGGTGTTCTGCCTCCTTGTATGCTTATTTAATTTTAAGTATTTGATTGTTTGATTGTTAATAGATTGTTAATAATATGTTGTTTGATTGTTTGATTGATAGTAGTTTGTTATCTATATTTAAATAATTGGGTTGTAGTTTATTAGTAGTAAAAGAAATTGGTAGTAGAATGAATTATTGATAATAGATTGCTTCGGTGGTGTAGATTGTGTAAATTGTTAGAAAGTTGAAGTTGTAATAATTGTTAAAAAACTGAAAATTATTAAAGTATTAAGAATTAAACTGTTAATGGTTTATTGAAGTATTTAATAGATTGAAAATTTTGGTTTGTTATAGTAATTGTAGTAATTGTTTGTAGATTGAAAATTATTGTAGATTAAAGTATTACTAAAATACAATGGTTATGTATGCACAATAGTGTGTATGTTTAAAATTGTCGAATTAAGGAAACAAAGGAAACGAAAAAGGAACTAAGTAGATAAGATGGAAAAAATATGTTTTTATAGATAAATCATTACTACTCTATGAAGAATAACCAATTTTGAAATTAAATAATGCGCAACTAATCATATTAGAATGCTTATTTTTTAACTAGGACTTGATGGAAATTTTGCTACAAAAATGTTTTCATGTATGCACGCATTAGAAAAAGTTTAGTAGATGAACAATCTATGTGAATGAAGTTGTAAATGAGTGTTTTGATATTTCATGAATACAAGTTCACACATGTACATGTCTAAACAACATGATTTAAAAAAGTTATTTAAGAAATATGAGTTGTATGCACGATGTTGTTGAAACATACAAAAAAAAGAAGAGAATAGGTTATAAGAAATATACAATGTAGAAAGACATTATAATGAATGAATAGTAGTGTTGTGCATGTGGAATGTGCGAGTGCATGTGGGATGTGCGAGTTAGCAATTGTCCGGTATGAATGATTTGGAACCGTTCAGAAAATTTCCATATGGTTCTTATGGACCGGTTTTACTCAAATACTTTTAATTACCTAGAACTTGAAATAGAATTTGAACTAGAACTTGAACTAGATAATATAGTAAGCAATCTTGGAAGTTAATCTAGAAAATAGAAGTGATCATAAATAAGATATTAGAATCAAGAAAACCAATTTAGCGTAATTTCGACTGCTACTTCTAGAGCTTCCTAGAAGATTGGGGATAAAATTGGTAAATATAGGCACTAGTAGGGCGTGTAGTCACCTATCAAAGGGACACGTGTGGCGTGGTCTCGTAAGGGACACGTGCAGCGTGGCCTCGTCTGTTAATTTCTGGGATTTAGTGATAAGGACTGTATGGTGGAAGTTAAGGATTGGACCCTCCAGATCCACCTAAGGTTCTCCGTTGTTTAAAACAAACTCTCGGTGGAGCAGGTAGGACCTGCAGGGTCACCTTTACGTTCGTAACAACTTTTGGGTAAGGTCCGGGCAGAGTATGACTGGGGAATTTGAGTAGGACCACAAGGTCTCAACATACGTAATGACTTGATCAATGATCTCCGAATGCAGAAGTGGAACTAGACCGAGCGACTGCAACCTTACCAGTCACTAGATAAATGTATGAAATAGGAAAGAGTACAAGAGTAGGATGTATAGCGAGGGATTGAACCCTATCATCTGGAGAATACGAACTTGATTTGGAGAGTATGCAGTATGTGATGCATACGTTTCCAAATCAAGTGTGCATTAGAATAAGAGCAGTGTGTGCATTTATGTTTGTGCATTAGTCTAGGTAATGTCACACACTGACAATTTAATTATCTGAATCACATTTCGTCATTCATATTTTCATTCACATTAATTTTCATATTGATTGATGGTTGAGGAGTGAAGCTCATTGGTTTTATCAGTTTGTGTCAGTTGCATTCAACTGACTAGCCACTTATATGTAGGCTGTAGGACGTCCTAATTTTGAGGATTGTGAGCTTAAGCTGTGTTGGGCATTCATATTTAAGAAGGAAGCATTAAGGTAAGTAATAAGTTTTTTAAAATTTCCTGATTTTCTGTGTTGTGTACTCGTTGAAGTAAAAGATTTTGGTTGGTGTCACAAGTTTCTAGTATACAGAAATTGGGGTGCTGCAGCCCGGGACTCTGGTTACCCACCAGTGTATATTTTCTAGCTCCATCTCAGGCATACATCTTGCACACACTTGGTGTCGAAAGTCGGCTCTGATACCATTTGTAATATTGAAGCCCATCATAGCGTCTAACCCCATGGGCTAGCCAACTCAGTTGAGCTGGGTCCGAGGGGTTACCTTTTTGTAATGCCTCGGACCCGTCTCAACTGCGCAACGCGTGTGCAAATACACGAAAGAGCAAAATTCTAACAACAGCCCACCGTAGGCTGCCATCAAAAGGGTGGTTAACCATTTGGTACCCTTATCACTTGGCTTTCCTATTATAAACACACACAAATCTACATCCTTAGTCGATATGGGACTAAATTCTCCCATATCCAACTCACTTCATGTAAATCCAACCACATATCGCATCAAGATTAATTAATCCAATGGCCTATACAACTCCAACCAACAACAGACCCTCCTTTCTCTCCTTCTTTGTCCATGTGATAGAAAGCCAAGCCCAAGTGACAACCGGGCCCCACAGGCCACTATGCAGCCATTTAATCACCAAGCCACCATTTCATCATTGTTACCAATATGCCATTTTATACACTATTACGATAATGCCATTCTATACACTATTGTGTGTGTGTGTGTGTATATATATATATATATATATATATATATGGGAAAAAGGGGTATAAGCAACTTGCTCATTTAGTAAATAAGCAATTGATGATGTGGTATACTTGTGATTGGAAAATCCTTAAAAGGGTTAGTTGTCCAATGTATCACATGCATGCCACATAATCAATTGCTCATTTACTAAATGAGCAAGTTGCTCATATCCCTTTTACCATATATATATATATATATATATATATATATATATGAAAATCTTCCATTGTGCACCACCCCTCCGTGTGTACTCGTGTGCACTCGGCCTGCCTTCCCGCCTTCCTATCGACTATCCAAACCGTTTACATTGATCTACACATCTAAATTAGTCTAAATATGTAAAATCAAATCATTTAAAATTCATTTGCCCATCCATCATGTGACTATAAGAAACAACGATTTTCAGCCATACAACTATAAGAACACTTCAATGGATGAGAAAATGAATTTCAATTGATTTGATTTAACATATTTAAACTAATTTAGATTTGTAGATCAATGCGAACAGTTCAGATCTTCGATACGAAGGCGGGAAGGCCGAGTGCACACGTCGTGTGCACCATAGGTGGTGCAGAACGGAAGACTTCCACAATATATATATATATATATATATATATATATATATATATATATATATACTCTTAAGAAAATACGGGGTGTCATTCCATATACTGGAAACTCGTGATACCAACCAGAATCTTCTACTTCAAATAAGTACACAACACAAAAAATCATAGGAAATTAAAAACTTCTTTTCTTACCATAATGTTTTTCTTCTTGAATATGAATGCCCAACACAGCTTAAGCTTACAATCCCCAAAATCAGGTGGTTCTGCAACCTAAATATAAGTGGGCACGTCAGTTGAATGCAACTGGTGCAAACTGATAAAACCAGTGAGCTTCACTCCTCAACAATCAATCATTATAAAAATTAATATGAATGACAATATGAAATGTGAAATTCAGACAATCAAAAGTGTCAGAGTGTGCCATGACCTAAATCTAATGCACACGATGCTCCTATTCTAATGCAAACTTGATTTGGAAACACATGCATCCCATACTACATATTCTTCAAATCAAGTTCGTATTCTCCAGATGATAGGGTTCAATCTCTCTCCATGCATCCTATTCTTATACTCTTTCTTGTTTCTGACATTCATCTAGTGACTGGTAAGGTTGCAGTTGCTTGTTCTAGTTCCGCCTCTGCAGACAAAAATCATTGGTCATGCCACTATGTATGCCAAGACCCTGTGGTCCTACGCCACTCCCCGGCCATACTCCGCCCAGCCCCTGTGGTCCTACGCCACTCCTGGACCTTACCCAAAAGTTTTCACGAACATAAAGGTGACCCTGTAGGTCCTACCTGCTCCACCGAGAGTCCTAGAGCCTTGCTCTTGCTCTCTGTGTGCATTAAACAATAGAGAACCTTAGGTGGATTTGGATGGTACATTTCCTAATTTTCACCACACAGTCCTTATCACTAAATCCCAGAAATTAACAGAAGAGACCACGCCGCACGTGCCCCAGACGAGACCATGCCACATGTGTTCCCTTGACAGGTGAGTACACGCCCTACTAGTGCGTGTCCTTACCAATTTTATCCCCAATCTTGTAGGAAGCTCTTTAACTAGCAGTTGAAATTACGCTAAATTGATTTTCTTGATTTTAATATCTTATTTATCATCACTTCTAGTTCTTAGATTAACTTCCTAGATTACTTACTATATTATCTAGTTCAAGTTGTAGTTTAAATTCTAGTTCAAGTTCTAAGCAATTAAAAGTACTGGATTAAAATCGGTCTATAAGAACCATATGGAAATTTTCTGAACAGTTCCACAAATCATTCATACCGGACAATTACTAGCTTTCACATTCCACATGCACTCGCACTACTATTCATTACATTATAATGTCTTTCTACATTGTATATTTACTACAACACATGATGGATTTACCGGCGTATATTCCACAGCGTTTTACCAATCGCGCCGGGGTAGGATAAGACCAGGATTGGGTAGCAAAATTGTATAGTTATACACCAGCGGCCTTTACAAAATGCCGGTGAATTATAATATTCACCGGCGTTTTTATAAAAACACGCCGGGGAATAGAAAGCGACAATATACCCCACAAATCCTCTCCCATTCACCGGCGTTTATTAATAAAAACACCGGTGAATTTACTGGGATAAATCCCTAATCCTGTATCGCGAAATCCTTATCTTTTGATTTGTTTTTTTTCCCCATCCCTAATTTTTTTGGGGTTGTCGCCACTGGGCCTCCTTCCCTTCCTCGACAACTCCTTCGTCGCCGTCGCTGTGCCCACGTCGACGTTCACGCACTCTTTATCCCGCTCACTCATTTCTCTCTCTCTCTCTTTCTCTTTCTCTCTCTCTCTACTTCTTGATTTTGTGATTCTGTGATGGTAATGGTTTGGAAATCATGTGATTCTGTGATGTTTATGTTTGTGGGAATTTTGGATGGTAATGGTTTGAAACTCAATTTAGGGGAGATCTCGATTTAGGGGAATTTTGGATGTTTATGTTTGTGCGATTCTGTGATGGTAATTGATATGGCTAAAAATAGGATTAAATCGGGACCGTTCACATCGGAGACTAATCTTATAGCTCAGAGGTAAAACGGTAATTTCACCTACTAACGGGTCCGAAGCGGGTACTGGGTCTCCTTCTCACAGATCCAATAACCCGCAAACAGATCCACCTCAACTGGGTACGGGTCCCGACCCGATACAAACCCAGTCCGACAGGATAGAATTAGGGTCTCTGATTGAACCAAATCAACGGGCCTGATTCGCGACTATCCTCTCACCGGGAATTAAGGGATTACATTCCTAATCTGATTACGAGGATTTTACACCTTATCAGATCACAGGAATCACATTCCTAATCTGATCCCAACGGCGACTATAAATACCCCCCACCGACCACCGTTACAGGTGAATCACTCTTTTACTATCTTAAGCTCTTTCTAAATCATCACTGGTTACTGACAAGAGCATCGGAGGGTGCGTCGTCGGGATCAACCCCGGTGTATCTCACTTCCTTGCATGTGAACGGAGGGAGTCAGCAGCCCAATTCCGACGAACAGGCTTGGATTCGCTATTCAGGTTTTTCCACAAACCCACAAATTCTATCTGTTTACCCCCACACCAGATTCAGCGGTAATAGTAATGGTTTGGAACTTCACTGTTTTTGTAAAAGAGTAATTTAGGGGAGATGTGAAACTCAGTTTGCCAAAAATGTGGCAATATACTCAGATTTGGAGTTTTGCCAAAAATGTGGTAATATACTCAATTCTATTTAACAGGTCTATAATGTATCTTTCACCTTAGCTCCAATACCATTTCCTGTTCTGTAAGGGAAAAATGGTTCATTTTATACTTGTATACTATATTGTGTTGTTTTTGGTGTTATTTCTCTTGTTATTGATGGCTTTGGGTATTTAGGTGGCAATGAACACAATCACTTTCTGATTTATAGACTTTCTATAAGAGTGGAAATACCACTATCACAACTAGGATGGTTTTCTTGATTTTATTTTCATCAACTGAAACTTTAGCATGATGGTTCAAGAGGCTTGGAAATCCTTTTATTCGTTTGTCAACAGATGTTTGTTTTGGTTTGCTACAATCCATACGATTGCAGCTACTTACAATAAAATTTCTCATAAATCTGAATTGACTTTGGCTATAAATTTGAAAGAAATGATAAGCAAGTTGGTGAAAGTGATGAACCCAATAATATTCACATTTAGGAGCAATAATCTTAGTGCAATTAGACATTTAAATGCTCTATATGTGGTATTTTACTCTTCTTTTCTCTTTTCCATAGGAAACAACCAAAAGCAGCAAAACAAAGCAGATTCCAGATTAACACAGACTGAGAAGATGATATACAGGGAACTGTAGAGCAACAGTCGATTGGCTCTTCACCAGTCGACCGGACAGAGAGATTGTTGGGGCTCGGTACAGTCGACTTCCCCAACATCAGTCGACTTGGCTGATCAATTATGAAATCTACAGATGTCTCGGCACAGTCGACTGGTTCGAAGACAAGTCTACTGGTATTCGGCAGAGTTAAAAGATAAGATAGTTGAAGATTCGTCCAAATCTAAATCCAAATCAAAGCGGAAAAGGAAGAAAAGAAGAAAAGAGAAAGAAATAAAACACAGATCAAATAAGGGAGGAATTAAATAAAAAGAAGAGGACATTTCTATAAAAAGAAAAGTGCAAACCCTAATTCTCTAGCCGTGTTCTATAAATATCAACCAAGAGGCATTAAGAGAAGAGAGAGAGAGGCTGGACCGATCAAGAAAAGCCATCGACAGCAAGCATCAAAGAAGGAGAACAAGTCGACTGCTGATTGGGCTCAATTTCGACATCATACAAATCAGTGTTCTTCTGTTTTTCCTTTGAGTCTTATTTTTATTGTAGTCATGAATTCTATTTTATCTATCAATAAAAGTTTTATTATGTGGAACTAATTTCATAGTTGGGTAGATTGAAACCGTAGTCATGTAATGCTCATATTCTTCTAAATGCTACTCTATTACTTATTGATTAAATCTGATTGAATTGGTATAGATTTATAATAATCAAACTTGTTCAGGGTTCTAAGGGCAGTCGACTGAGGTGACAGCAAGTTAACTGACATACAGAATCTTAGATTATTAAGTTTGTGTAGTATAGATCTGAATCTGTTATATGAGCATATTGAGACGACCCGTATCTCGTGTTCATATCTTGTAACAAGGGAATCTTTAGGGGTTCTTGGTTCAATCAACTTGAAGGATCTCGATCTGATACCAATTTCTAGAACTTCAAGTGTTTGTTCGTTTCCATTGTTCCTATGTTTTCTTTAAGTGCAACTTAGTAGATACCATGCTAAATACTTAAGGGAAGAAACGAATTAGAGTAGATACCATGCCTAATTCTTGGCCTAGGGAAACATTAACTTTAAGGAGTAGATACCATGCCCTTAGAGGAACAAACGTGAGTAATTGGAGTAGTATACAACTTAGCATTATTGACTATAGGTGGAAATCAATGCCCAACTACTTTAATAGATATTCGTGACTCAATTTGTGATGCTACTTATTTATATTTTTACCTTTTCATTTCCTTTCAATCATACTTTTAGAACAAACTTCATGATTTGCATTTTTTCTTTGATTTATTGATAAGTTAGTTAAGTACTATAATCTCTGTGGGATCGATCCTTGCTTTCCTACGCTTCTCTAAACGATTCATACACTTGCGAGGTTTTAATTTGTGTCTAGTTTATCTTTTTATTTAGATAGCTAGATTACACAACAGAAAGCTATATCTGATAGACTTCCTCTCCAGTAAAAATCTGTTTCCGTGTAGTTGAGAATGTTGTGTGGCTAGTATGATTCCCATTATACTGGTAAATTAATAAACTAGCATTGAACATTAAGTTTATTGTCGTTTGAGTGACCTGAACAGAAGTGTCTCAAGTATTTAAGTCTGATCAGTCTAACTTTTTTAAGTGTACCTATATGTATATCTGTAAATGTTGTTGATTTTTCTTGTTGATTCTTGTTGGTTCCTTGTTGGTTCCTTGTTGGTTCTTCTTATTGGTTCCTTGTTGGTTCTTCTTGTTGGTTCTTGTTGGTTCTTCTTGTTGATTTTCGGCTAGGCTAGCTTCTTGTTGGTTCTTCTTGTTGATTTTCGGCTAGGCTTCTTGTTGATTCTTGTTGAAGCTAGAGAGCTTTAAGAAGTTGAACTAACTGGCTTGGATCTAAGGAGTTAGTGGACTTCGGAGCCAGGTGTTTCTAGCTCGGATTTTGCTAGGTTTTTGGAGCTCGATCATCTCCCATCTTGAAGCTTTATGTGAGGTTATATACAGGGTTAAATTGATGAAATGAGTCTTTATTTTGGGTTATTTGTATAGTATGTGCTTCATTTTTTTCGCTGTTCAATACTTGAAGCTTATCATGATTAAAACAAAAATTGGGACCATGCAGGTTCATTTTTTTCATTCTTCAGTTTGAGTTTGCTTTCTGATGCATTTGGAGATGGGTTAGTTGCTTTTGGAGATGGGTTATTATGCATTTGAGTTTTAGTTTGGTTTAGAGTAAACTGGAATTATGATGCATTTGGAGATGGGTTAGTTGCTTTTTTGTCTGAATTTGGAGATGAGATGGATCATGTATCTGATGTTGCACACTATGATTTTTTTAGGAGCGACTAGTGATGGAAATTTTTTATTTAAACTTTATATACAATTATATAATGATGTCTACATGAGTATCAGTTTCTAACGTAATGTTCATGCTTGTTGCTTGGGTTTGAAAATGAGATTGTTCATGCTTGTTGCTTGGGTTTTAAGTGATGATGAGATGGATTATGTAACTGAAGTTGCATACTATGATTTAGAGAGTAGCGACTAGTGATGAAATAATCCTGTTTGAACGTATGTTGTGTGTTGTAATTAACAGTTATCTCATGAGTATTATAAAAGTATAAGTTTCATTTCAGTTAGTAATATTTTTACCTGAATTTGATAGTGAAAGTATTCTTTTCCACTCTTTGTAATTTAATAATTTGAACTCCATATTCTGGTTTTGATTGTAAGAGTGATATGTCAAACCTAAATAGTTTATTTTTTAAAAAATTTATATACCTACACCGACGTTTGTAAAAATGCCGGTGTAGAATGATCATAGGGGAGAAGACGACAGTCTTGAATAAGCCATACACCGACATTTTTGGGACCGCCAGTGTATCTTACAGAAATAACGGCGTTCGTAAAAAATGCCGGTGTAGACCCCACCTTTTTTGCGATGCCTTCTTCGGCGGCATTAGCACCGGCGAGTTTAAAAACGCCGGTGAATTATTCACCAGTGTTTTAAAACGCCGGTGAATCTAAAAAAAATGCCACCAAACCCATTGTGTGTTGTAGTGATTTCTTATAACATATTCTTTTTTTTTGTATATTTCAACAACATCTTGCATACAACTCATATTTCTTAAATACATTTTTACACTCTGTTGTTTAGACATGTACATGTGTGAACTCGTATTCATGAAATATCCAAATACTCATTTATAACTTCATTTACATAGTTTGTTCATCTACTAAACTTTTTCTAATGCATGCATACATGCAAACATTTTTGTAGCAAAATTTCCATCAAGTCCTAGTTAAAATAAGCATTCTAATATGATTACTTGCGCATTATTTAATTTTAAAATTGTGTATTCTTCATAAATTAGTAATGATTTATAAAAACATATCTTTTCCATCTTATCTACTTAGTTTCTTTTTCGTTTCCTTTGTTTCCTTAATTCGACAATATCAAGCATACACACAAGCATGCAAACATAACCATTGCATTTATTAACACTTTAATCTACAATAATTTTCAATCTACTAACAATTACTCCAACAAAACATTTACACTTTAATTCTTAACACTTTAATAATTTTCAATCTTTTAACAATTATTACTACTTCAAATTTCTAACAATTTACACAATCTACACAGCCAAAGCAATCTATTCTCAATAATCCATTCTACTACCAATTTCTTTTACTAGTAATAAACTACTACCCAATTATTTAAGTATCAATAACAAACTACTAACAATCAAACAACCAATTACTAACAATCTATTATCAATCAAATAATCAAATATTAATAATTAAAGGAACATACAAGGAGGAAGAACACCCACCTTTTGTTAAAAGAGTTTAACCCTAGCTTTATCTTTTGATAATTTTATTTTGATTTCAAGCTCCAATAGCTCTAAGAAATTGTCTATAGCGCCCTGAATTCTGTATACTGGAAACTCGTGACACCAACTTAAATCTTCTTGTCACACCCTGCTTCCCAAAATACGGAATACGAGCACGTAACATTGGCCAAGCGAATGATTTTCATCATCCACAAGCTGTTCAGAAATCTTTACAACATCTCACAAAATAATTAGAGTCGGAAGCAAGAGAATCAACCACACATGTATAATTGAATCAATATACCAACAGAATTTACTTGAAACAAATTGGATTAAGCTCAAATAAATCAAGTATGGACAAGTCAAAAATCCTGGTCATACTGCCCAAACACAAAGAATCCAAGTAACATATACATTGTTCAAAATAAGCAACAGAAAAAAAATGAAGATAGCAAAAGCTCCAGCCAACTAGAACTTTAGATCACCTACTCCATCGGGCAGCTGATCACCAAAATCTACAATTTGACAATTTGCAGGAAGAAGAAAAAAAGAAACAAGATTCCCGTCAATGCAAGTTTCGGACCACTTGTAATGCAGGATACAAGTACATGGAAACCTAAACAAATCTAAATAATAGCAGAAACAAAACATAGCATGGTATATGCATAACAGAATCAACTAGCATGGTATACTAACATGTGTTAAGTGTCAAAGTCAAATAGCATGCAGACAGATATACAAATAGTGTCCAATAATGATGTCAATTTATAGTGTCAGACAGATAATAGATAATCAGATATCAGATGAACAGATACAGATAACAGATAACAGATGTCATGTTTTTAGAAGTCTTGTGTGATTACTATCTAGGTAGCACTTCATGAAGCCCACCTTACATGGTTGCTACATTCAAACAGTTTCGCTTTAGATTTCATAGTGGAGTCCATAGGGCAGTGTACTCAGGGTTCAGACCGACAGATATCAGATAATCAGATCAGACAGACAGATAGAACCTAGTGGTTCTCTTCTTCTCTACACCTTCCTATAGGAAGTAATGTAGACAGGGTCAGATAACAGAGTCGTGAATCATGTAACCATGAACACGTAACAGATAGGGAACATGGGCCCTCTTCTCAGTATACATGTCTATATTTTTCACTATTAGATCTTTTGCTTAACCCCAGCTTGGTCATTTTGTTATTATTAGCAGACAGATGTGTATGTGTAGAAAATAGAGTAATAATAGCATGGTATAAACATGTAAAAGGTTCAGGGTGACAGATAAACATGTACAGATGATATACAGTTCATGAAGGAATAGAATCATGCAATTGCTAGTTCAAGACAGTGAGACACTACTGTACTAAAATAGGGATTCCCGTTACCACAAATATTGAAACCTAAATCCGTTGGAGAATCTGGAAAATAGACTCCAACCAAATCCAGGGAATACATATAAATCATATAATGTTTTAGAAAACATAACTCAAAACTGATTTGAAACTAGAAAATACGTTCAGCCAGAAATCAGTATATCGAATTCTCAGTCAGGAAAACAGCATCAAAATACCTCAAATAAATCCAGGGAAAATCTAGGGTATTCCCCTATATGTCTAGTATCAGAATATAAAGTTTTATAATTTTTCAGCAAGATTAGTTTAGCCAACAAAAATTAGGAAATATCAAGAAACGATAGTTTGGCAAATCTGGAATTCCCAACACTGCTATACAAAAACTATAATATCTCGCAAACTATGAAATGAAATTCAGATCCGTCAAAGGGAGAAGAAAATAGACAAAGTATTCTAACTTTCATGTTTCATAAATATTTTTCATACAGGAAAAGAAATTAGAGTAAAAATATAAATCTTTACAAAACAGCGAGCAAAATCCAGTAGCTTTTGTAAAACTCATCAATAAAATCCACCAAAATTCTGGGTAATCCCTAAATAGATATAGAAATACTGTACAAAATTTCGGATCAAAATAATATGCTTAGCACTAGTATCAAAATAGTTTAGTCATCAAAATCATCAAGAAACGAAATCAGGAAATGAAATACATCTCTGCAGTAAAACAATCATATTTTACACATACGAAAACAAAATCGATCAAGGTCAGAAAATTTGGAAAGAAGACAGATTTCTCTAAAAATCATATTTAATACTGAAGTTAAGATACTGACCTTAATGTGGTCTAAAATACCAATCAAATTTGATCATCGACAAAGTACAGATTTTTCTTTAACAACAAAACCAACACAAATCATACGAAACTTGTTCCAAACACAACCAAGCATGTTATAGAGTCTACTAAGTGTCCAAACATCATGAAATAGGGTATATGGCATGTCCATAACAAGTATATCACATGGATCCAAATAAACACACGATTTTTCATAATTATCTCATAAATATAATCACATCAAGAACAGTCAAAACCTAAGTTGTTTCATGTCAAATTTGTGTCATGAGGCAACTATGGTCAATAGCACTATAGAAACAATACTCATCAAACATACATCACATACGAGTTGTCTCTAGAACCCAACTACACTACAAGCGGTATTTAGTACTTGTATATACAAAGGAATTTAATACAAGTTACTAGTCTGAGAGATGACGACGGGAATGGATTAAGAACATGAATAACGGGAACGGATTCCCGGGCACGAACTCAACGAACAATGAACCACGAACTACGAACAAGATGATCACGAACACAAAATCACGAGCAAGCAGACATGAACAAGATCACGAACACAATCAGATGGCTGAGATTGAAGATCAAGATGATCAGATCAAATCGGACGGTCATATTTCCCTGATGATGAAGATAATGATGAAGATCAAGTTCGATCGATCGAACGGCGGTGATCAAAGAAAATTAATGATCATCATGATCGTGATGATCAAATGGAGATCCGACAGTTGAGGTTCAAAGCCATGATCAAGATCAACAAATCAAATGGTCCAGATCAGAGATGATCAAAGTTAAGATTCAAAGATGATGATCCTGATGATCGACGACCCACATGCACTTGATTAAAACTTCATGAATAACCCATATAACAGTAAACGACAGAGAGGGTGCACTGTGGTCGGCATAGGATGGTAAGGCGGCGGACGGGCAGGGCTAGCTGCTGTTGCTATGCGTCGGAGAGACAGCACACAGCGAAGTTAGCGGCACTGCAGGGAGATAGGCCGGGAGGGATGCTGCGGTTGGCACAGGAGGTGCTAGGCGGCACGACTAGGGGAAGCGCGTGGTGCAGGGGGTACTGGTGAGGTAGGTCGCGGCGGACTGCAGTCGAAATGAGGTGATTCGTCAAGGTGGCAGGCACCCAGGAGGAGCACAGGCTGGCGGTCGGCGCTGCAGGCTGGCTGGCTAGCGGGGGAAAGCACAGCACCTCGGTGCTGTCGCGGCACAGGGGAGGACGCCAAGGTGCAGGAGGTGGGAGGTCGCTGTCTGACGTTGTTGGTGGCTGAAGGAGGGACGGTGGGGCTGACTGAGGATAGCAGGGGACTAGGGAGAGGGTGCACAGGGGAGCGGAGTTCGAGAGACAAAGGTAGAGGGTTACGGGAGATGGGTTGAAGAGAGAGAGCGGGAGGTCGACGAAGCGGCTACAGGGGTGCATGGGTGACAAGATGAGAAACAGGAAGGAAGACGGCTGAGTTATGTGGAAGATGAACAAGCTGATAACACTAGTTGGGTATATATATAAGGTTGTGGATATTAGGGTTTAGGCTGAAGAGGGGGGACCGGGTTTCGGGTTGGAGGTGTAATGGGTTTGGATCTAGGGTTTAATGGGTTTAATTAATGGTGATAGCAAAATGGGTATGGGTATTTAAACAGGGTATGGGTTTGGGGAATTAAAATGGGTTGTTGGAAAAATATCCAATAGGAAAAATAGGGTATAAAATCCATTAGAAAATAAAATAATCAATAAAATTGTAGGTTTATATAACAAAATAAAATTGTACTACAATGTGGAAATAATTTGAAATAACTACTAATATAATTTGTACATAGAAATAGATCTTTAATAACGGGTCAAAAATAACAAAAATAATAATTGTACTAATAATAACAGTAATAATAACAAAAATAAGATTTACAAACAAAATTATCGATCGAAATAGATTTTAATAGAAGATCCAACACTACATTTTGATAAAAGAATTTGAAAACCGAAAAAAATAATTTGCAAAAATTTTTAAATACAGAAAATACACAAAATTACGTTTTTGGGAAAATAGGGGTTACACTTCTACTTGAAATGAGTATACAACACATAAAATCACAGGAAATTAAAAACTTTTTTTCTTACCTTAATGCTTTTCTTCTTGAATATGAATGCCCAACACTGCTTAAGCTTACAATCTTCAAAATCGGGTGGTTCTGCAACCTAAATATAAGTGGGCACGTTAGTTGAATGCAACTGACGCAAACTGATAAAACCAGTGAACTTCACTCCTCAACAATCAATCAATATAAAATTAATATGAATGACTATTCAAAATGTGAAATTCAGACAATCAGAAGTGTCAGAGTGTGCCATGACCTAAATCTAACGCAGAAACATAAACGCACACGATGCTCATATTCTAATGCAAACTTGATTTGGAAATGTATGCATCTCATACTACATTCTCCCCAATTCGAGTTCGTATTCTCCAGATGATAGAGTTCAATCCCTCGTCATACATCTTACTATTGTTCTCTTTTCTGTTTCTGACATTAATCTAGTGACTGGTAAGGTTGCAGTTGCTCGGTCCAGTTCAGCTTCTGCAGAAGGAAATCATTGGTCATGTCACTATGTATGCCGAGACCCTATGGTCCTACGCCACTTTCCGGCCACACTCCGCCTGGCCCCTGTGGTCCTACGCCACTCCCGGACCTTACCCAAATGCTGATACGAACATAAAGGTGACTCTGCAAGTCCTACCTGCTCCACCGAGAGTCCTAGAGCCCTGATCTTGCTCTCTGTTTGCATCAAACAATAGAGAACCTTAGGTGGATTTGGATAGTCCATTCCCTAACTTCCACCATACAGTCCTTATTACTAAATCCCAGAAATTAACAGACGAGACCACACCGCACATGTCCCAGACGAAACCACCCTGCACGTGTCCCCTTGACAGGTGAGTACACGCCCTACTAGTGCCCGTCCTTACCAATTTTATCCCCAATCTTCTAGGAAGCTCTAGAACTAGCGGTTGAAATTACGCTAAATTGATTTTCTTGATTCTAATATCTTATTTATCATCACTTCTAGTTTCTAGATTAACTTCCTAGATTACTTACTATATTATGTAGTTCAAGTTGTAGTTCACATTCTAGTTCAAGTTCTAGGTGATTAAAAGTACTTGATTAAAACCGGTCCATAAGAACCATACGGAAATTTTCCGAACGGTTCCATAAATCATTCATACCAAACAATTACTAACTTTCACATTCCACATGCACTCGCACTACTATTCATTACATTATAATGTCTTTCTACATTGTATATTTCTTATAACGTATTCTTTTTTTTTTTTGTATATTTCAACAACATCTTGCATACAACTCATATTTCTTAAATACTTTTTTACACCATGTTATTTATACATGTACATGTGTGAACTTGTATTCATGAAATATCCAAATAGTCATTTACAACTTCTTTTACATAGTTTGTTCATCTACTAAACTTTTTTCTAATGCGTGCATACATGCAAACATTTTTGTAGCAAAATTTACATCAAGTCCTAGTTAAAATAAGCATTCTACTATGATTACTTGCGCATTATTTAGTTTCAAAATTGTGTATTCTTCATAGATTAATAATGATTTAACTATAAAAACATATCTTTTACCTCTAATCTACTTAGTTCCTTTTTCGTTTCCTTTGTTTCCTTAATTCGACAATGTCAAGCATACACCAAGCATACATTCGTAATCATTGCATTTATTTAACACTTTAATCTACAATAATTTTCAATCTATTAACAATTACTTCAACAAAACATTTACACTTTAATTATTAACACTTTAATAATTTTCAATCTTTTAACAATTATTACTACTTCAAATTTCTAACAATTTACACAATCTACACAACCAAATCAATCTATTATCAATAATCCATTCTACTACCAACTTCTTTTACTACTAATAAACTACTACCCAATTATTTAAATATAAATAACAAACTACTAACAGTCAAATGATCAAACAACCAATTACTATCAGTCTATTATCAATCAAACAATCAAATATAAACAATTAAAGGAACATACAAGGAGGAAGAACACCCACCTTTTGTTAAAAGAGCTTAACCCTGGCTTTATCTTCTTTTGATTTCAAGCTCCAATAGCTCTAAAAAATTGATAATAAATTAATTATTATTTGAACATAGGATGAAGAAATTGAACTAAGTGTGAACTATACTTCACCTTCTCCTAGCTTGCTTGGCTTCTTGCTCCTTAAAAAGTAGTATAGTATGGAGTAGTAGTAGTAGGAAGTATGAAGTAGAGTAAAGAAGTAGAGTAGAGTAGAAAATGAGTTAGGGTGACTGTAGTACCCTGGATAAAATAAACTTATATATATATATATATATATATATATATATATATATATATATATATATAGATTAAAATTGATAAAGGATATGAATGACTTGAATTGAATATGGATTGTATGTTCATACTTGTGCATAAGGGATAGGGTTAGGGTTATTCTTTTTGACCTAGGGTTTGCTGGCCTAGGGATAGGAACTGCCCCTAAACATGATTAAACCTAGGATCATCTTGATGAGATCCAATGGTTGGAAGTGTGCATGAAGAAATTCTTCATGAAATCACAAGATTCACCTAGATTGTTTAAGCACCTATGTGTGTTGGCACACATCCACACCATCCTCTCCCACTCACTCACACCCCATCCAATCTCCACCCTCCATCAAGAATGGTCGGCCAAGGATATCCTAGCAGCCTCCTCCATTTTGAATATAGTCCCACTCCTATTCTTGTCCTTTGTTTTTCTATTTTAGGTGGCTTTCAAAAAAAAAGGGGAAAAGGATTTTTTAAGAAGTAGTAGAAGTTATAGAGAAAGGAGAAGAGTAGTGAGAATTTGCCAACAAACATCTACCCTTTGGTTGTAGGAAGAATCAATTGAGGCAACTTGGAGAATGAAGGAAGGAAGGCAAATCTTAAGCTAGTATTCTCTTGGTACTTAGGGTTGGTGATTTCATAACTCTAATTTAGTATTTTTGTGTGTAAATTAGTATGTAGTAGTAGATAAGAAGACATGTTTACCATGTATAAGTATTTGACATGCTAAGATAAAATAAACTTGTATGATAGTACAATTCATATCATGATTTATGTTGAAGAACATATATGTAGCATGTTGGCTTAAGAATTTCTACAGAGCTAACGACTTAGAATCTGGTCATAAATTTTTATTGGCATGTTCTAGGATGAGTTTGGAGAATCCTCTAAATTTTTTTAGATTTTTCTGGGTTTGTTTAGTAGCCCAATAAAATTGTTATTTTTGGAACAGAGTGCATGAAGAAAAACTGTGTTTGTGCTTAATATGAAGTCATGTTTGAAAGGTCATATTATGAAATTGGTAATGTATTTTGAGCTAAAATTTTTACTGAAAGTACTAGGATGTGTTGAAAATATTCTTTCCAAATTTTAGATTTTTCTGAATTTATTTGCTATATTTAAAAATTCATGTTTGTCAACTGGACCAGATCCATGAAACTGGCTCTGTTTTGTTCCAAGATGGAGTTTGATAAATCATATCTAAATACCGGAGTATAATCTTACATTGAAAATTTTATTTTATCATCTGCTATGTGCTTACATTGTATATCTAAAAGTTCGGAAAATTTTGACAAAGGTAGATGGGGTTTCAAAATTGGTTTATGACACGAAGTTTTATGACTTATGTAGTGCTGGAAATAGAAGAAAATTCTATACTAACTTCAAAAGACTACAACTCTCTGTGTAATTGGAATCTGAATGTAAATTTTGAGTACGTTAGACTTGTATATGTCTAGTTACTGAATCTAAAATTTTATAAGTATTCGACTTATGGTTGAATTGATATTGAATTTTTACTGAACTCGGTTCAGTTTCTGCTCTGAGTCAGTTGGGCTGTAAACTTGTAAGATTCTGGACTTATATGTTAGGAATCTGCAGGAATGATCAACTAGAGATTTGTAGTAGAGAGTCTTAGCTTTCCAGAATATCTTGAATCATGCACATCCTGTTAATATATTGAGATATATGATTTTTTTGTGTGTGTTAGACAGAATCAGTCACATTTGAGACTACATGTTTTATGACTTAGAAAATTTTATCCTAACTCCCAAACCTTAAAATTGAGAATTTGTAGCACTTCCCATGCTTAATTACTGGGTTAGATCATGTTTTTGAGTTTGCTAAAGCATGAGTGTTGATTTGATCATAGCATAAGTTGCTTGGACTGTCTATGGTAAGATAATTACCCTTCGGCTATCAACCCTTAGGCTAGGAGTTGAACTTCTGCCTCATTGTTTAATGTCCCAAACTCGTGCGCTGACGGAGTCATAAAGAATGATTTCGGGCCGAGGTTGTGAACGAGGTTGATGATAGGGGATGTGGCGAGCATGGTGATTGCGTCGCCGGAGCCGTGGGTTGATAGACTGGAACTAGGGTTTTCATTGGGGAAACCACTTGAGACTAGGTATAACCTAGATTATGGATCAAGTTTGTAACCATACCATTATAACATATCCAGGTAGACTCAGTATTAGTTAGGAATACTGACACCTATAAATTGCATTAGTTTTCTGGAGAACTATTAGTCGGGTGTTGAACTCCCCTGTCGTAGGGTTGCGTGCTGCGTATCTTTCTCTATTAATTCCTGACGCACCATAGTCAAGAACGAGAGAGTCCTGTCGGATAGGGGGAAGTAGACCCTCAAGTCCATCATGTTCTATGTCAGTGACGAACGGGCCATAGGGTTGCGAACTCTATGCGCTTTCGGTGCCAACTTGGTGCAAGGAGTACCTCCTAGTTCGCCACGGCTTTCGAGTGAGGTCTGGGCTTCGGGCACTACTAAGTGACTGTAGTACGGGTGGGGCCATAAATCTGCAACCTAATTTAGACATGTGTGTCTGTCTGGAATAGGATGAGTACGAGAATAGGATGCAAGGTGGAAATCCTGAACTTGGAGACAACGGCTTGATTTGGGGCGTATGTAGTATGGGATGCATGCGTTCCAAAGTCTTGCCTGCATTAGAATAAGTGCATCGTTGACCTGTGCATTAGACTACTAGGTCATATCACACATGGACACTTTAACCACCAGTTGCACTTGCCTATTGAATCACAATTTCTATTGCAGCAAATCTTGTTTGTCAGTTGGAGAATGCTACTTTTATCAGCATTGCGTTAGTAAAATTACTGACATGCCCACTCTTTTAGGTACTGGATGCCGATCCATAAGCATCCAAGTGGCAGTACCAAGTGTTCGTTATTTTTATTTTAAAAAACTCTGATTTTAACTATTAAATTATTGTAACATTGTAACACTTGAGACTTGTAAACTTTTCAATGAATAAATTTTTTTAATTTCCCTATATTTTCCTGTGTAGTGACTGTTTGAAAGAAACATTCTGGTTTGTGTCGTGAATCGCTAGTTTAGGGATTCAGGGCGCTACAGAGTTGGTATCAGAGCTTCCTTCAAATCACAGTCTAACACAATAGGAAAATAAACTTGGATGCCACTAGGAGAGTCGGGTTTAGCCAGTTACTAGATGATAATAATTCATTTTGTTTCACTTTTCAACTTATGTTTTATAATTTTTCTATATCTGGACTAATTTCCGTATTTTCTCCTGACAGATGTCGATCCAGGGTACCCATAACGGAGACGCACACAGGATCAGTGCACCACGATCAGCGAGGGCTGAACCCCATCCAGCTACTGCTCAGTCCATCCCACCTCCACAGCCTGCCGCAGTAGAGCGAGCTATTAGTCAATTATTCAGGGATTTCCTCGTACCAATAAAGTCACGGGGTGTTAGAAAATTGACTGGAAAATTGTGGCCATGCACTGGCGGTTGTGAATTGGAGGATGTCAAGGCTGAGGAAGTCAAAGAAGAGACTTGCAATGAAGCTGGCGCTGATGAAGCGCCAATCTCAAGAGAAGTTGGCCCTAGTAGAACCAAGATTGAGGATTTGCAGTCCAATGTGACACAACTGTAGACTTAGCTGGAGCAGCTCACCTCTGCAGAGCACTCCACCATGGGAGATCACTATGTGAGGGATATGTGTGATCTTGCCTTATAATGGTGTTATGATGTTTTGTTACGATGTTTTTGATTTACATAGGATAATGCCTTTTGTCAACCTATGATGCATATAAAATATTGTGTGATGTTTCAATGTGTATTGAACAATGCTTTTTGTAAGACCGTGTTTAATATGAATGAAACTAGTACTTTTGTTTTAGTAAAATATGAGTCTGTGTGCGAATATTTAAACTACATGTTAAGTCCCCCTAGTCTTTCCCTTGAATATTCAAATGTCTACAAGATCTAGAAGTGGAAGAAGTGGTCAGACTGAATGAGAAGGCAGTGGTACCAACGGCATCGGCCTTAACATGGAAGCAGAGTTTGCCAGAGTATATCAGATGATAGGAGCCTCTTTTGAAGCAAATAGGCATCAAACACCATGATCAGCAATGCAAGGAATCAACCAAGGTGGCGCAACAACCGACCCAATCAAGATGATTGAGGCCTTCAAAAGAATGCAGTCTCCGGTTTTTGATGGACAGGCCGACTCAATAGAAGCCGATGATTGGATTCACCAAGTGGAGATTGTATTCGAGGTTATGATGACCTGAAGACAGTAAGGTCCGTTTGGCAACAATCCTACTAGGAAAAGATGCCGGAGTGTGGTGGAAATTAGTAAAGCGTGGTTTGGGAGAATGCCCGATAGCCTGGGAATGGTTCCTCGAAGAGTTTAAACAACATTATTTCCCCCTAGACGTACAAGAAGAGAAGGCAATGGAGTTTCATGGTTTAAAGCAAGGAGGCATGTCAGTGTAACACCCCTCCTCTTGGTGACGTCAGCGTGACGTCACCGCAAACCAACAACACACTTGCTATTTTTACAACAGTAGGCCCCCCTCTTTCCACTTAATTACCAAATTGCCATCCACCCCTTATATATATATATATATATATATATATATATATATATATATATATATATATATATATATATATATAATATTATATCTTTTAGAAATTACGAGGCGTTATATACATCCCCCTTCAGAAATCAGTGTCCTCGCTGAGCACGGGCATGCATAATCTAGTACAGGATCATGCTTTCTAGTCGAAGTGGAGCTGTCCCATGAACGTCGCTCTCATCTTTAAAATACTGGAGACCAATCCCACTCCGCAGATCATTCTGTCGCTCTTACGTCAATCGTCCCGGAATATTGGGGATTGTCTCACTCCGCCGATCATTCTGGAGTCCATAACTCACGTCTCTCCCACACTCGGTGTGGAAAGTCAGCTCTGACACCATTTGTAACGCCCCCGCACCAAACTCAGATATTTTATACAATTTATCAGACAAATTATTTATAGTATAGTACAACTGCCCACCATAGGCTACCTCTTAAAAGGTGGTTAACCGGATTGGTGACTCCTGATCATAAACTATATTATTTATTATTATTTAATCTGTTTTTATTCTCGATATCGGACTATCTCAAATCCCGTGCATGTGACGCAGCAGGCAAAGACCCCTACGTCATCACAAACAGAGAAGCAACAACTTCTCTCTCCTCCGGCGGTGGGCCCCTCCCCTTGGTCACGTCATTTTGACGTTACCGCAAACCAACAACACACTTGCAATTTTTACAATCATGCCCCTCCTTGTCCACTTAATTACCAAACTGCCATCCACCACTTATGTATATATATTATATCTTTTTAGAAATTATGGGGTGTTACATAATTTGTAACGCTCCTGTCCCAAACTCAGACAATTTATATAATTTATCACACAAATTATTTATAGTATAGTACAACTGCCCACCACAAGCTGCCTCTCAAAAAAAAAAAATTAATATATATATATAATAATATATATATATATATATATATATATAATAATATATAATATATATATATATATATATATATATATATATATATATATATATATATATATATATATATATATATATATATATATATATATATAATAATATATATATATATATATATATTATTACATCTTTTTAGAAATTATGGGGTGTTACATAATTTGTAACGCCCTTGCCCCAAACTCAGACAATTTATACAATTTATCAGACAAATTATTTATAGTATAGTACAACTGCCCACCACAGGCTGCATCTCAAAAGGTGGTTAACCGGATTGGTGACTCTTGATCATAGGCTATATTATTTATTATTATTTAATCTATTTTTATTCCCGATATGGGACTATCTCAAATCCTTCTCTCCTCAAATCCCTACGTGTGATGTCAGTAGGCAGAGACCCCCACGTCACCATCCACAGAGAAGCAATAGCTCCTCTCTGCTCTGGCGGTGGTCCCCTCCCCTTTGTGACATCAGCGTGACGTCACCGCAAACAAACAACACACTTGTTGTTTTTACAACCGTGGGCCCCCCTCTTTCCACTTAATCACCAAACTGCCATCTACCCCTTATATATATATATAATATTTGGAAATTACGGGGTGTTAAATACACCCCCTTTAGAATTCAGAATCCTCGCTAAGCACGGGCCTGCACAATCTAGTGCTAGATCCTCCTTTATTGTCGATGTGGAGCAGTCCCGTGAGCGTCGCTCTCATCTTTGGAATACTGGAGACCAATCCCACTCCGCAGATCATTCTGTGGCCCTTACGTCAATCGTCCCGGAATACTGGAGATTGTCTCACTCCGCCGATCATTCTGGTGTCCATAACTCACGGCTCTCCCACACTCGGTGTCGAAAGTCGGCTTGATACCATTTGTAACGCGCCTGCACCAAACTCAGACAATTTATACAATTTATCAGACAAAATATTTGTAGTATAGTACAACTGCCCACCACAGGCTACCTCTCAAAAGGTGGTTAACCGGATTGGTGACTCTTGATCATAGGCTATATTATTTATTATTATTTAATCTATTTGTATTCCCGATATGGGTCTATCTCAAATCCTTCTCTCCTCAAATCCCGTGCGTGTGACGTCAGCAGGCAATGACCCACCCTACGTCATAACACACAGAGAAGCAACAGGTCCTTTCTCCTCTGGCGGTGGGCCCCTCCCCTGGGTGATGTCAGCGTGTTGTCACCACAAACCAATAGCACACTTGCTATTTTTACAACCGTGCCACCCTCTTTCCACTTAATCACCAAACTGCCATCCACCCCTTATATATATATATATATATATATATATATATATATATATATATATATATATATATATATATATATATATATATATATATATATATTATCTTTTTAGAAATTATGGGGTGTTACATAATTTGTAATGCCCCTGCCCCAAACTCAGACAATTCATACAATTTATCAGATAAATTATTTATAGTATAGTACAGTTGTCCACCAGAGGCTGTCTCTAAAAAGGTGGTTAACAGAATTGGTGTCTCTTGATCATTGGCTATATTATTTTTTATTATTTAACCTATTTTTATACCCAATATGGGACTATCTCAAATCCTTCTCTCTTCTAATCCGATGCGTGTGACATCAGCAGGAAAAGACCCCCATGTCATCATACACAGAGAAGCAACTGTTCCTCTCTCCTCTGGCGGTGGGCCCCTCCCCTTGGTGCATCAACCCCTTATATATATATATATATATATATATTATATCTTTTTATAAATTACAGGGTGTTACAAACACCCCTTCAGAAATCAGCGTCCTCGCTGAGCACGGGCATGCACAATCTAGTGCAGGATCCTCTTTTCTAGTCGTTGTGGAGCAGCCCCATGAGCGTCACTCACATCTTTAAAATACTGGAGACCAATCCCACTCCGCGGATAATTCTGTGCCCCTTACGTCCATCGTCCCGGAATATTGGGGATTGTCTCACTCCGCCGATCATTTTGGAGTCCATAACTCACGACTCTCCCACACTCGGTATCGAAAGTCAGCTCTGATACCATTTGTAATGCCCCTCCCCTTGGTGACCTCAGCGTGACATCACCACAAACCAACAACACACTTGCTGTTTTTACAACCGTGGGCTCCCCTCTTTCCGCTTAATTACAAAACTGCCATCCACCCCTTATATATATATATATATATATATATATATATATATATATATATATATATATATTATATCTTTTACAAATTACGGGGTGTTACAATATGAAGCTAAGTTCACCCAGCTATCTCTCTATGCACTGGAAATGGTCCATGAAGAGGCAAAGAAAGCTAAAAGATTTGAGTAGGGACTCACACCAGTGCTAAGGTTAAGAATGGTACCATTGTGCATTCGCAAGTTTGACGAGTTAGTTAGACGAGCTGCGGTAACCGAGATAGATTTGAACAAAAACTAGTCAACGCAAGGAATAATAGGGAATTGGAACAAGGGGAAGAGGCCTACTCCAGCATCAAGATATAAGAGGCAAGACAGGAATCCGAAATTCCAGTGGACAGATAACAGGATAAAAGTGATTAAGTTTGGGAGCTGTTATCTCTGTGGGGAGTAAGGACATTACAGAGATCAATACCCACGGAACAGGTGGAAACCTACCCTGACTTGTTTTAATTGTGGAAAGGAAGGACACGTTAGAGTTAATTGTCCTCATCCTCAGAAGAACAACAGCAAGGCAGTATCAGGGATAGCCAACAAGGGAAAACAACAAGTCCGCCAAGGTCGAGTATTCGCTTTAACCGAAGAGGATGCAGAAGATAATGAAGGGGTGATCACGGGTATGTGAAGAAGTGTTGTAATAAAGTTTTAAGTTGTATTTTGAGTTTTTGAGCGAAGTTTAATGAAGGTTGTAACTTTTGTTGTAATAGGGAGAATATATAAAAATGGAATTTTGGCTACTGTTTTGTTCGATAGTGGCTCAACTCATTCTTTTGTGTCCCAATCTTTTTCCAAAGAAGTTAAAGTGTACACAAGAAGCAACTCTAGAATTAACCTTGGTGGTAGCTACACTATCAGGAGCAACTCTTACCACAAATCTGTACTATAAGGGCAGTAAACCCCAGATTAACGGAGAGACCCTAAGTATCGATTTGTTAGAATTGGGTTTTGCCGAAACTGATATAATAATTGGTATGGATTGGATGTCGAAGAGCAAAGCAAACATCAACTGCAAAAAGAAGAAGGTAGCCATCACAACTGAGGAAGCGAAGCTTGTATTTCACGGAAAGAAGAAATACAATGAAGAGACTATTGCTGCTTTGACTGAAGAGAAGATACCAGAAGAAGTAAATGAGATACCAATTGTATGAGACTTTCCGCTCGTATTTTTGGAAGAATTACCCTGACTTCCACCGCACAGAGATGTCTAGTTCAGCATTACGATCCAACTAGGCAGTGCTCCAATGTCCAAGGCACCTTACAGGATGACGCCAGTAGAGAAAAATGAAGTCAAGAAGTAGATTGAGGAGCTGTTGCAAAAGGGATTCATCAGACGAAGTGCTTCACCCTGGGTAGTGCCGGTTTTGCTTGTGAAAAATAAGGATGGATCTGCATGAATTTTTATCGATTACCGGGAATTGAATAAGGTCACTATTCGGAATAAGTATCCGATTCCCAGGATCGATGATTTGTTTGATCAACTTTAAGGGGCAGCTGTGTTCTCCAAGATCGACTTGCGATCCGGTTATCATCAAGTTCGAGTCAAGGAAGTAGATGTACCCAAGACAGCCTTTCGTACTCGAAATGGACACTATGAGTTTTTGGTAATGCCATTCAAAGTAACCAACGCTCCAGCAATCTTTATGGATATGATGAACCATATCTTGCGGCCATTTATCGACTCGTTTGTAGTAGTCTTCATAGACGACATTTTAGTATACTCCAGAACAGAGGAAGAACAAGCTAAATATTTGACAGCAGTGTTGAGCAAGCTACAGGAGCATCAATTGTATGCCATATTGTCCATGTGTGAATTCTAGAAGCTGGAGATTGCATTCTTAGGCCACGTCCTTTCTTTGGAGGGAGTGGCTACAGACCCACAAAAGATTAGGCAGTAAGGGATTGACCTCAGCCGAAGACAGTAAAGGAAGTGCGAAGCTTCTTAGGGATGACAGGGTACTACAGGAAATTTATTCAAAATTATGCAAGAATAGTAGTACCACTCACATCATTAACCAAGAAGAACCAGAGCTTCGACTGGACGGAGAAGTGTGAAGAAAGTGTCCAGGAGCTAAAGAACAGATTGATCTCTGCACCCATCTTGGTTTTGCCTCAGGCTGATAAAGGCTATCATTTACATCGATGCATCATATTTGGGGTTCAGGTGTGTCCTAATACAGGAAGAAAAGGTGATAGCATATGGATCGAGACAACTCCGACCACATGAAAAGACTTACCCTACACATGACTTGGAGTTCACTGCAATTATCTTTGCATTGAAATTGTGGAGACATTATGTCTACTGAGTAAAAGTAGAGATGTATACCGACCATAAGAGCTTGAAGTATATATATCAGCAGGAGGATTTGAATTTCAGACAAAGACGTTGGCTGGAAGTTTTAGAGAACATCAGGAAAGAAATCTTATATCATCCAGGGAAGGCTATGAACTCAGCAGAAAACGAAGTATAGCTACACTTGTTGCAACTGGGAAGGAGCTCGAAGATGAGATCAGGAAAGCAGTTATGGAGGTAGTCACTCAACACCTGAGCGCAGTTTTGGTGCAATTAGGATTACGGCAAAATTTGAATGAGCGAGTGAAGAAGGCTCAGATGGGAGATACAGAGATTGAAGCACTAAAGAAGAAGGTGAACGAGTGAAGACTTACAGAATTCAATATGAAGGAAAGATCACTTTGGTATGGCAACAGGCTGTGCGTACCAAAGGACAAGGAACTGAGGGAAGACATTATGAAGGAAGCTCACTCCATCTTGCTTGTAGTTCTCCCCGGAAGCACCAAGATGTATGAAGATGTGAAACAATACTATTGGTGGTCTGGAATGAAGCGGGACATAGCAGAATTCGTATCCAGATGCCTTGCGTGCTAGCAGATTAAGGCCGAAAACTAGAAGCCTAGAGGTTTACTGCAACCATTGCCCATTCCAGAGTGGAAGTGGGAGAATATCAGTATGGATTTCATCGCAGGATTACCCAGAAGCTCTAAGGGAAACGACTTAATTTGGGTAATCGTAGATCGACTAACAAAGTCTGCACATTTCCTACCAGTAAAGACGACCAGGTCACTTGAGAAATTAGCAGAAGTTTACATTGAGAATATAGTGAAGCTACATGGAGAACCGCTGTCGATAATTTCTGACAGGGATGCAAGGTTTACATCTCAGTTCTGGCAAAGTCTACAGTCAGCATTGGGGACCAGGACAGATTTTAGCACGACTTTTTCACCCTCAGACTGATGGACAGACTGAAAGATTCAACCGGATTCTTGAAGATATGCTAAGAGCATGCATTATGGATTTCGGAGGAAGCTGAGAGAAATATCTGGCATTAGTGGAATTTGCCTACAATAACAGCTATCAGGCAAGCATTGATATGGCCCCATATGAAGCATTATATGGAAGAAGGTGTAGGACGCCAGTGTGTTGGTATGAAGTAGAAGAAAGGCAAATGTACGGGCCAGAAATAGTACAACAAACCACTGAGAAGGTCGAGCTAATCTGGAGAAGGCTGCAAACAGCACAAAGTAGATAGAAAAGCTACGCCGACAGCAACCGATGGAAGTTGGAATTCGAAGAAGGCAATTCAGTATTCCTAAAGGTCTCACCAATAAAAGGTGTGCTCAGATTCGGGAAAAGTGGGAAGTTAGCACCAGATACATCGGGTCATATAAGATTCTGAAGAAAATCGGAAAGATGGCCTACAAGTTAGAGCTACCGGCAGAGTTATCCCAAGTACATGACGTGTTCCACGCCTCGATGATGAGGAAGTATGTACCAGATCCGAGCCATCAACTATCAGAGATTCCTGAAGACTTGCAAGTGAACCTCTTGTACAAGGAACAACCAGACAGAATCATCGATCGTCAGGAAAAGATATGAAGGAACAAGACCATTCCAATGGTGAAGGTTCTCTAGAAGAATCAGTTAGTGGAAGAAGCCACTTGGTAACCAGAAAGCTGCATGGGAACTTCTTTTCCTGAACTATTTTAGATGTAATGTTCTCTTTTCTCCCGACTAAGTATAATTCTGAGGACAGAACTACTCTAAGGAAGGAGTATTGTAGTACCCCAGATAAAATAAACTTATATATATATATATATACTAGATTTTTCCATGGGCATGTGCCTATGGCATGTCTTCAGAATGATATAAAACACGAAAAGTATGTAAACAGTAAAACAATAATTATGTAGCTCAATTTTGAATAGTATGACAATAATTAGTTATAAATAAAAGTCTATGTTTCCATTAGTATATGTTGAAAAATAATTATAAGTGGGGGTATAAAATCTAACTTCATAGAACTTTAAGTGTGGAAAATAATGAAATTTAATTATTGAAGAGATATTTGCTATTAAAAATTCTGAAAATTTACAAAACCGAAATCTTAAAATCTAAATTTCTAAGTAAATAAAAAAAAGAATGGGATAGAGATAGATAGAGAGAGAGAGAGAGAGAGAGAGAGAGAGAGAGAGAAATATGAAAAAGTAAAGAGAGGAGATAGATAGTAATAAAGTAATGAGTTTTTTAGGGGGGAAAATTTGGTTTTTGGGTTTGAAATTTTGGAGGGAAAATGTGTTTTGTGAGCTTTGATATGGGCCTTTGATTTTGGGGGGATTGATTGTGAGCCACTTGATAGCTTTTTTTATAATTTATTATATATATATATATATATATATATATAGATTGAAATTAATTAAGGATATGAATAACTTGAATTGAATATGGATTGTATGTTCATACTTGTGCATAAGGGTTACGGTTAGGGTTATTCTTTTTGACCTAGGGTTCGGTGGCCTAGGGATAGGAACTAACCCTAATCATGATTAAACCTATGATCATCTTGATGAGATCCAATGGTTGGAAGTGTGCATGAAGAAATTCTTCATGAAATCACAAGACGCAATGGTTGGAAGCGTGCATGAAGAAATTCTTCATGAAATCACAAGACGCACCTAGATTGTTCTAGGACCTATGTGTGTTGGTACACATCCACACCATCCACCCCCACTCACTCACACCCCATCCAATCTCCACCCTCCATCAATAATGGCCAGCCAAAACCCCTAACACCCTCCTCCATTTTCTATATAATCCCACTCCCATTCTCCTCCTTTGTTTTTCCATTTTAGGTGGCTTTCAAAAAAAAAGAAGGATTTTTAAGAAGTAGTAGAAGAAGGAGAAGAGTAGTGAGAGTTAGCCAACAAACATATACCCTTTGGTTGTCGGAAGAATCAAGTGAGGCAACTTGGAGATGGAAGGAAGGAAAATCTTAAGCTAGGATTCTCTTGCTACTTAGGGTGGGTGATTTCTTAACTCTAATTTAGTAGTTTTTTGTGTAAATTAGTATGTCGTAGTAGATAAGAAGAAATGTTTACCATGTATAAGTATTTGACATGCTAAGATAAAATAAAATTGTATGAAAGTACAATTCATATCATGATTCATGTTGAAGAACTTATATGTAGCATGCTGACTTAAGAATTTCTACAGAGCAAACGACTACGAATCTGGTCAGAAAATTTTATTGGCATGTTCTAGGATGATTTTGGAGCATCCTCTAATTTTTTTCAGATTTTTCTGGGTTTGTTTAGTAGCCCAACAAAATTGTTATTTTCGGAACAGAATGCATGAAGAAAAGCTGTGTTTGTGTTTAATATGAAGTCATGTTTGAAAGGTCATATTATGAAATTGGTAATGTATTTTGATCTGAAATTTATACTGGAACTATTTGGATGTGTTGAAAATCTTAGTTCCAAATTTCATATTTTTTTGAATTTATTTGCTATATTTAAAAATTCCTGTTTGTTAACTGGTCTAGAGCCAAGAATCTGGCTCTATTTTGTTCCAAGATGCAGTTTGATAACTCATATCTAATTCCTGGAGTATAATATTACATTCAAAATTTTATTTTAGTATCTGCTATGTGCCTTAATTGTATATCTAAAATTTTTACAACAGTAGATAGGGTTGCAAAATTGGTTTATGACAAGAAGTTTTATGCACTGCTGGAAACAGAAGAAAGTTCTCTACTAACTTAAAAAGACTATAACTCTCTATCTATTTGGAATCTTAGTGTAGTTTTTGAGTATATTAGACTTGTATATGTCTAGTTACTGAATATATTTTTTCATAATTATTAGACTTATGGTTGAATTGATATTGAATTATTACTGAACTAGGTTTAGTATCAGCCCTGAGTCAGTTGGGCTATAAACTTGTAAGATTCTGGACTTCTATGTTAGGAATTTGCAGGAAAGATCAACAAGAGATTTGTAGTAGAGAGTCTTAGCTTTTCAGAACATCTTGAATCATGCACATCCAGTTAATATATTGAGATATATGATTTTTTTGTGCTAGACTGAATCAGTCCAATTTGAGACTACTTGTTTTATGACTTAGAAAAGTTTGGCCTAACTCCCAAGCCTTAAAATTGAGAATTTGTAGAACTTTGCATGCTTAATTACTGGGTTAGATCATGTTTTTGAGTTTGCTAAAGCATGAGTGTTGATTTGATCATAGCATAAGTTGCTTGGACTATCTATGGTAAGATAATTACCCTTCAGTTATCAACCCTTAGGCTAGGAGTTGAACTTCTGCCTCATTGTTTAATGGCCCAAACTCATGCGCTAACGGAGTCATAAAGAATGATTGCGGGCTGAGTTTGTGAACGAGGCTCATGATAAGCGAAGTGGCGAGCAAGGTGATCGCGTCACCAGAGCCGCGGGTTGATAGACGGGAACTAGGGTTTTCATTGGGGAAACCACATGAGACTAGGTATATCCTAGATTATGGATCAAGTTTATAACCATACCCTTATAACATATCCAGGTAGACTCAGTATTAGTTAGGAATACTGACACCTATAAATTGCATTAATTTTCTAGCAAGCTATTAGTCGAGTGTTGTACTCCCCTATCGTAGGGGTACGTGCTGCGTACCTCGCTCTGTTAATTCCTGAAGCACCGTGGTCAAGAATGGGAGAGTCCTGTCAAATAGGGGGAAGTAGATCCTCGAGTCCGTCATGTTCTATGTCGGTGACGAACGGGCCATAGGGTTGCAAACTCTATGCACTTTCGGTGCCAACTTGGTACGAGAAGTACCTTGTAGTTCGCCACGGCTTTCGAGTGAGGTCCGGGCTCCGGACACTACTAAGTAACTACAGTATGGGTGGGGCCATAAATCTGCAACATCATTTAGACACGTGTGTCTGTTAGGAACAAGATGAGTACGAGAATATGATGCTTGGCTAGGGTTCAAAACCCTAAACTTGGAGACAACGACTTGATTTAGGGTGTATGTCGTATGGGATGCCTGTGTTCCAAAGTCTTGCTTGCATTAGAATAAGTGCATCATTGACCTGTGCATTAGACTACTAGGTCATATCACACATGGATACTTTAACCACAAGTTACACTTGCCGATTAAATCACAATTTCTATTACATCAAATCTTGTTTTTCAGTTGGAGATCACTACTTTTATCAGTATTGCATCAGTAGAATTACTGACTTGTCCACTCTTTTAGGTACTGGATGTCGATCCGTGAGAACAGGAGAGCTCAGCCAGATGGAGCATCCAAGTGGCAGTACCAAGTGTTCATTATTTTTATTTTGAAAAACTCTGATTGTAACTATTAAATTATTGTAACATTGTAACACTTAAGACTGGTAAACTTTTCAATGAATAATTTTTTTTTAATTTCCCTGTATTTTCCTGTGTTGTGATTGTTTGTCAGAAAGATTCTGGTTTGTGTCATGAATTGCCTATATAGGGATTCGGGGCGCTACAGTGACATATATATATAGAAAAGGGTGAGAGAGTGGCCGACCAAGCTTGGAATAGGGTTAGGATGAGTGTGGAGGGTTGTGGGGATGTGTAAAAATTCCTAGAGGTGTTTAGTCACCACTCTAAGCCTTAGACCCTAATCCTTAAGGCTAACACATAAGCTCACCTAAGCTTCTTAGGTCAAAATCTTAGTCAAAAATTGTAGGCTAGTTAGTATATATATACATACATATACACATATACTAGTATATTATTAGTCTAGTGTGTATGTTCATGAGTGGGTTGGGCTAATAGAACATGCAAATTCGGTTGGGCTTAATAAAATATGTACAATCCATTAGCGAAAGAAAGAAAAGAGAAAATAAGTACTATATATATATATATATATATATATATATAGAGATGTACAAACAATTAAATTATGTGATATTACAACACTCCCTCCTTAGAATAGTTCTGTCCCCAGAACTACCTTATTAGAGGGGGAAAACATTACTCAAATAACTCAGGATATGCATTCTTCACTTGGCTTTCTGGTTTCCATGTGGCTCCACTTCTTCAGTCCATTCAAAACTTTTGTTCTTCTTTGTTAATCTTGTAAGTGGTACTACTATCTTAGCATAGTCTTGGATGAATCTCCCGTAGTACCCAATTAGACCCAAAAAGCTCCTGACTTCTTTCACCATCTTGGGTTAGGGCCAACCCTTCACAGCTTTAAACTTTTGTGGATCAGTGGCCACTCCCTCCTTAGAAATGATATGGCCAAGGAATGCAACTTCATATATCCAGAATTCACACTTGGACAACTTTACATATAACTTATGCTCCTGCAGTTTGTTTAGCACTTCAGCTAGATGTCTGGCGTGGTCCTCCTCCGTCTTCGATTACTCCAGAATGTCATGTATGAAGACTACAACGAATGCGTCCAAGTATGGCCATAGAATTCGATTCATTAAATCCATGAAAATAGGTTGAGCATTTGTTACTTCAAAAGGCATTACCAAGAATTCGTAGTGGCCATGTCGAGTCCTAAAGGCTATCTTTGGTATATCCTCCTCGTTAACTAGAACTTGATGGTAGCCTGATCTCAAGTCAATCTTCGAGAACACAGCCGCTCCTTGACGCTGATCGAACAAGTCATCAATCCTGGGAAGTGGATATTTGTTCTGAATTGTGACTTTATTCAACTCTCGATAGTCGATACGCACATCGTCCTATCCTTCTTCGTGAAAAGTAGCACAGGTGCTCCACAAGGCGAAGCACTAGGTCTAATAAATCCCTTCTGCAATAGTTCTCTGATTTGTTGTGTGACTTCTATCTGTTCCACTGGTACCATTCTATATGGAGCCTTTGATATTGGTGCGCTGCCTGGCTGGATAGGGATACTAAATTCCACATCTTTGTGCAGAGGTAACCCTGTTAATTCTTCCAAAAATACCAGTGAAAAATCTCGTACAATGGAAATCTTTTTAATTTCTTCTGGCACCTTCATCTCAGCTACAGTCGCTAGCATGTCACCACTCTTTCCCTTTCCTTGAAATACAATTTCCGATTTCCCGGATATCACCATGGTCACCCTTTTTGCCTTACAATCAATAGTCGCCTTATGCTTCGACATCCAATCCATCCCAACTATTACGTCTACTCCCTCAAAGTCCAATTCCAGCAAATTGATACTGAATGTTTCTCCTCCAACTTGAAGTTTAGAAACCTTGTAGCATTTATTAGCAACAAGAGTGACTCTTAATGGCGTAGCCACCTCCATAGCTACATCAGGAATTGCTTGATGAGATAAAACGAGCCGGTATTGAAGTGGTTGCACAAGGCTTGAGTGTGATCTTGGCACAACTGGAACTACAACCAAGTATGAATGAACAGATTAAGAAAGGACAGGAAAGCGATGTAGAGATTCTAGCACTTAAGAAGCAAGTGAATGCAGGAAAACTTTCGAAGTTCAATATAAGGGAAGGTCTATTGTGGTTCGGAAACCGATTGTGTCCCGAAGGTAGACGATCTGAGGAAAGAAGTCATGAAGTAAGCACACACTACATTACTTGCAGTCCACCCAGGAATTACTAGAATGTATCGAGACATAAAGCAATGCTATTGGTGGGCTGGAATGAAGGGGGGCATAGCAGAGTTTGTAGCCAGATATCTCACTTTTCAAAAGATTAAAGCAGAAAATCAGAAACCTGGAGGTTTGTTGCAGCTATTGCCCATTCCAGAATGGAAATGGGAAAATATATGTATGGATTTCATTACAAGGTTACCCAGAATTCCTAAATGACATGTTACTATTTGGGTTGTGGTTGACTGACCAACAAAATCAGCTCATTTCCTACCTGTGAAGATTATTTGGTCATTATAGAAATTAGCAGAAGTATATATTGAAGGGATAATGAAGCTGCATGGAGTACAGTGTCCATATTCTCTGACAGGGATGCAAGTTTTACTTCCCGGTTCTGGCAGAGTTAACATGTAGCCTTGGGAACAAGGACAGATTTTAGCACAACTTATCATCCGCAGACAGATGGACAAACAGAAAGGGTGAATCGAATTTTGGAAGATATGTTGAGGGCATGCATTGTGCATTTCGGAGGAAAATGGGTGATGTATTAGCCTTGGTAGAATTTTCCTATAATATAGTTATCAGTCTAGTATTGGCATGGCTCTGTACGAAATGCTCCATGGTAGAAGGTGTCGAACAATTGTTTGCTGGTACGAAGTTGGAGAAAGGCAAATGTTTGGGCCTGAAATTGTGCAGCAGACTTCTGAGAAGATTGAACTAATTAGGAAAAGAGTGAAAATAGCTCAGAGCCAACAGAAAAGTTATGCTGACACTCGACGAAAGGAACTAGAATTTGAAGGAGGCTCAGTATTCCTAAAGGCCAAACAAGGGTGTAATTATATTTGGGAAGGGAGGTAAATTGGCCCCGAGATACATTGGACCATACAAAATGGCATCAGAGCCGACTTTCGACACAGATCGTGGGTTAGAGTAGATGAGCGCCTGAGATGGAACTGAGAACACCGGGGGCAGTACGCTAGTTGAATCAGGCTAGTCTATGCTACATCGGCTAGAAAGTTGATCCTCTATTAATATTGTATGCTCCAGGCTTAGCGAGGACACCGAGATCTTAAGGAAGGGTGTATGTAACACCCAGTATTTCCTTAAGAGTATATATATATATATATATATATATATATATATATATATATATATATATATATATATATATATATGGGTAAAAGGGATATGAGCAACTTGCTCATTTAGTAAATGAGCAAGTGATTATGTGGCATGCATGTGATACATTGGACAACTAACCCTTTTAAGGATTTTCCAATTACTTGCATGTTATATCATCAATTGCTTATTTACTAAATGAGCAAGTTGCTCATACCTCTTTTTTCATATATATATATATATATATATATATATATATATATATAGAGAGAGAGAGAGAGAGAGAGAGAGAGAGAGAGAGAGAGAAATCTTCGGTTGCACACTACTTTGGTGAGCACTCCGTGAGCACTCACGAACTAGAGACCCTATGAAAAATCTGAACCGCTCATATCGTTCTATATGCCTTAGATAGCTTAACAATAAAAAATCAAGTAATTTGAAGTTCATTTGCCCATGATTTACATCATCACAAAATTGTATGGTTGAAAATTCTAACAGCTTGATGGATGGGCAAATGAACTTCAAATTACTTGATTTTTTATTGTTAGGCTATCTAAGGCATATAGAACAATATGAGCGGTTCGGATTTTTTATAGGGTCTCTAGTTCGTGAGTGCTCACCAAAAGTAGTGTGCAACCGAAGGGGACTCTCTCTCTCTCTCTCTCTCTCTCTCTCTCTCTCTCTATATATATATATATATATATATATATATATATACACAATAGTGTATAGAATGACATAATAGTAATAGTGTCACGCCCTGCTTTCCCAAAATACAGAATACAAGTACATGACATTGGCCCAGCGAATGACTAACGTCACCCATAAGTTGTTTTATCTGAATAACTCAATAATATAATCAATACAGGACAATTGCATAGATAACAATAATAATCTCATGAACAATAATACTTGGAATAAACATTATAAAATATCCAAATACAACAAACCAACGTCTGGAAACAATGATAATATACAGGTCGCAAGCCCAATACAATAATAATCCAATTACAATTAGATAACAAGTCTCAATACATTAAGTTTGATAAACAATAAGCAATTAAAAGCATTAAAATTTTTAGAATCATTGTTCTCCAATCCTAGCAGGAAATTCTCCTTCATTACCTGTGAACACTTCATCTAAAAAGAGGAAAAAAATTGTCCTTGGCGCTAGTCGTGGACAGCAAGCAGAGAAAACAAAGAACAATGGAATAACGGTATAACGATGAATTTAATGGATCAATATGAATAAAAAACATGGGACAATAATCAATAATCAATATCATGATAATCGATGCAATGACTATAACAATGATTCAGTATTCGTTAACAATAATCAATGATCAATAAGAGTAACACTTAGCCAATATTCGGTATCAATAGGAACAATGATGAACAATATGCAATGTCGATGCCGTGTCAACTTTTAAGTCTATTAATCATTTTAATCCTAACGAATGTAGCACTTCATGCATCCCATTTATTTACAACATGGCTGCTACATACAAACAAGTTACGTTTAGACTTAGTGGTGAATTTTATAATTCATGTACTCAGCAACGATATACAATAACGATCGATGACCGAATCAATCGAGATACTGTAATCAGTAATCTACAATTAATCGATGACCGATACGACCAATATGACCAATAGACCAATAGACCAATAGACCAATAAATAGGGTAACACGGGCCTCTCCTCCGAGTACAGTTCTTATATTGTCCAGTACTAACGTCAACCCTTAAACCCTGACTTGTTAATTATTTTATCAATATAGCAATACATTATGCAATTTAAGACATGAGATGAACAATAATATCATGTAACCCCCATTCCCGATAATAAGTATTTTCTGTGTATTTTCTATAATTTGATTTTTGTAAATTTATTTTTGTGCTTAAGTTATTTCAGATCTTTTATTAAATTATTTTCTAATAAAAAATTTTATTCAATTCGAATAATGGTGTATTTTAATCTTACTTTCTATTTCTTATTGATCGGATACTTACATTTGAGCCCAAAAACAATTATATACATTATTGTTGGATTATTTTAATAAATTGTTAAACCCGAATATTAATTTGTTATATAATTTTATTTTATTATGATTAAAAATTATTAATTATTATTTCTTGATTATTTAATTAAAATTCATTTATCGAAATATTTTATTGTACTGGATCTATTTTCTTGGCGAATTCTAATTAATTGCAAGCCCAATTGATATTCTTTTTATTTATATTGTTTATTTATTTGTATTTAAATTTTTGTTCATGAATTTCTTCGTTCTTCTTTATTAAGCTATTCTTGTTGATCTTAATTTCTTTTATTTTGTTGTGGGTATTTTTATTTGAACCCTACTGATTTAGATCTATCTCTTATTTGAACCCTAAAACCCAATTTCTATTATTCTTGACCCAAACCCACAATTACTGGATCCTAAACCACTAACCCAATACCCTAATTGTACCATATAAATACAACCCTAATGCAAACCCTAAAAATTGCACAATTTTGAAGCCCTAATCGCTTATTCTCTCTCCTCTCTCCCCTCTTCTCCCTTTCTCTCTCTTCCGCTGTGTTTTTCCTGCCAAAAACCCTAACCCACTTCTCGCTCCTTCTCCGACCATCTTCCCCGGCCCCCGTCCAACGACCTCTTCCTCGTCGCCACCTCCCCTCGACGGTGCCGGCTCTCCACGACACCAGAACACCCCCCGAAACCCCCCTTGTCCCGACCTCCTCCTCTGTTTCGTTTGACAGTAGTGCAACCAAGCACCGTCGTCCCTATTTCGATCACCGACCACCAGCGCTGCCCTAGTTGCATCGCCGTTTGTCGACCTCGTCGTCGACGCCGCTTCCCTTGGCCGGCCATCACCCTGCCATTGCTGACGTGGCTATTGTTGTCACTTTGAGTCTGTATGGCATTGGATCGTTGTATTGCACGTATGTTGCACGTGCTAGTTCGGGTGTTTGTGAGTTCGTTACTTCGGGATCCTTATCCCATTATTCTTTGTATTCGTTTTCACCGTCTAACAGGAAAGTCACTATCATCTTGAATTTTTAATTGTATCAAATTCAAGTTTTATTGATACTCTTGCAAGTAGATCCCTTGTTTATCATATTATACTTTGTTCATCTCTTCGTTGGGTCTATTGAGGGTTTACATGATCTAACCCCAATATTCTTGACATCATGCCACTTTTGACTCTAAAGTTTGGATTTTTCATGAGTGCATATAGAATTGCTAATAGGGTTGTTCCTATAATCGTCACACAAATAAATTATTGTAGAGACGATTGCTAGGTTGTAGGTTGTTTGATCGATTGACGATTGATTGATGATAAATTGATGTATGAGCATGTTCTAATTTTATTTATCTTGTTTAGACACCCATCATGCTGATTATACATTTTATTGACTAAAGAATCGATACCCATCATGTTAATCAATTTATTTTCAAGAAAACTACCCAAAACCTGTATATTGCTTGTTGACTTGTATGTTTACTGCTATTTTTGAACTAGTAAACGATCATAAAATGAATTATTTTCTGAATAAGAATTGTATCCTTATCTTTCAAGTTTCCATAACATCTTGAATTTTTGAATTCTGAGTTGTGTACCAAAGTTATGCCCGTTTTACTACAACTGTATTTTTAGTTTCAGATTTTCAGATTCTTGTATCTTGTATGTTTCAACATGAAAAAGGCTGATCAAATGTTAAAATTTTGTTCTGATAATTTTCAGATTATTAGTAATCATGTTTAAGAGTCTAGAAAATATTTTTGATGAATTTATTATTGAGTTTTTGCTGATTCTAAAATTATAATAACTTAATGTCGAAATTCTGTCTGAACATGAAATCTGAAAGGAACATTGTGATTGATCTTGATACTGTTGTCGGATTTTGAACTTTAAATATGCGTTGGAACCGTGTGGAGTTCTAGTTTCCAGAATTTCTGACAGATTCAGGTTTTGTTTTCTGAAATAGCAAGAAACTGCTTTTTTTGTACAGACTGCTCTTGTTGTTCAGAATTATATAGTCTAGATTTTAATAGATTAATTGTTCTATATCGCAGTATTGCATGAATCGAAGTGTGTATGGTGCATTGCATGATCCTAGTGTCTCATTGTCATCTTATTTATCCTATCGAAGCTATCATCCTATTTTTCTCATATTGATACTATTGTTCATCTCATGTCTCATAATTGCATATTGTATTATTGCATTGATAAAAAAATAACAAGCCGGAGTTTAAGGGTTGACTTTAGTAGTAGACAATATAAGAACTGTACTCGGAGGAGGGTCCGTGTTTCCCTATTTATTGGTCTATTTGTCTATTGGTCTATTGGTCTATTGGTCATATCAGTCATCGATTAATTGAAGGTTACTAACTACAGTATCTCGATTAATTCGGTCATCGGTCATTATTGAATACCGTTGCCGGGTACATGAACTATAAAATCCACCACTAAGTCTAAATGTAACTTATTTGTATGTAGCAACCATGTGGTAAATAGATGGAACGCATGAAGTGCTACATTAGTTAGGATTAAAATAATTAATAGACTTAAGAGTTGCATCATATTGACACTGCATATTGTTCATTATTGTTTCTAGTGATATCGAATATTTGCTAAGTATTACCGTTATTGATCATTGATTACCGTTACTGAATATTGAATCATTATTTATAGCCATTGCATCGATTACCGTGATATTGATTATTGTTATCATCCAATGTTATTGATTTCTATTGGGTTTTGAATTCATTGTTATACCGTTATTCCATTGTCCCCTGCTTTCTCTACTTGCTATCCACGACTTTCTCTAAGAACATATTTTCTCCTCTTTTTAAATGAAGTGTTTACAGGTGTTGATGGAGAATTGCCTGATGGATTGAGAGAACAACATTGGTGAAAGAATTGATTGCATCACTGCTTAATCAATAATTGTTTTTGTCATGAAGACTTAATTATTAGACTATTGTTATTTCTTGTATTGTGGACTTTTGTCCTGAATATTGCTATTATTTGTTTCCAAATATTGGATTATTATTATATTTGGATATTTTTATTGTTTCATTCCAATTATTATTGTTCATGAGATTATGATTATTGCCTGTGTAATTGTTCTGTATTCATTATATTATTGAGTTGATCGGATAAACAGTTTATGGATGACGTTAGTCATTCGCTGGGCCAATGTCATGTACTCGTATTCCATATTTTTGGGAAGCGGGGCGTGACATATCAATAGGAGAACAATAGGACGATAACTTATATTGGATAATTAAAATGATGACAGTGAGACACTAGGATCATGCAATGCAACATACATACATTAATTCATGCAATACTATGATATAGAACAATTAATCTATTAAAATCTGGAATATAAAATTTTGGACAGCAAGATTAGTCTGTACAAAAATGCAATTTCCCACTTTTTCAGAACTCAAAAACTAAAACCGTAAGAAATTATGAAAACTATACTTCTACACGGTTCCAACGCATATTTAAAGTTCAAAATCCAACAACACTAGCTAGGTCAAACACATTTTTCTTTACAGACTTCATGTTCAGGCAGAAATTCGACAACATGTTATTATAATTTTAGAATCATCAAAAACTTGATAATAAATTCATTAAAAATATTTTATAAACTCGTAAATATGTCAAGTAACAATCTGGAAATTATCAGAGCAAAATTTTATCATTTGATCAGCCTTTTTACTGTTTAAACATGAAACATACAAAAATCTGAAAATCTGAAAGTAAAAACACAGCTGTAGTAAAATGGGCATAACTTTTGTTACACAACTCAGAATTCAAAAATTCAAGATGTTCTGGAAACTAGAAAGATAAGGCTGCAATTTTTATTCAGAATGTAATTCATTTTAAGTTCATTTACTGGTTCGAAAATAGCAGACAACATACAACCAGCCAGCAACATACAGGGTTTTTGAATATTTTTCATGAAATCAATTAATTAAACATGATGGGTATCAATTCTATAGTCAATAAACTTTATAATTAGCACGATGGGTGTCAACACATGATAATAAAATTAGAAACACACACATACACTATTTTAACATCAATTAAACATCAAACGTTTAATCAAATATACAACCTAGCAACTATCTCTACAGTAAATAATTGTGTCGTGACCATATACATAACTTTATTAACGATACTATATGAATGCATGAAAGATTCAATCTTTAGAGTCAAAAGTGGCACGATGTCAAGAATATTGGGGTTAGCTCGTGTAAACCCTTAATAGACCCAACGAAGATAATCAATACGGCGATATGATGATGAAAAGGATCTACTTGCAAGAATTTCAATAAAACTTGAATTGGATACAATGTACAATTCAAGGGGACAGTGACTTGCCTGTTAGACGGTAAATTCGAATATAAAGAATAACGGGATGAGAATCGTGGAGCAACGAACCACGAACATGAAGCATGGAACACGTACGAACTACGTGCAACCACTCACAAAACGGCAAACACCAGATCCAAGCAAAACACCAAACACAGCAACAACATACAGCAACTCAAATCCCTTACATGAAACTCAAAACAACAAATCCCCCCTCACACAATAACAAACATCAACATCCACCACTCCTACTCCATAAAACACCAAACAACGATCAGCAATCCCCCACACACAACACAGCAAACAACCATTTTTTCCACAATAGCCAATAGCAATCATAGAAAGCTGCTATTGCTGGCGATGGGTTGGAGGTCAACTGACGCAGGAGACATCGAGGGCACGATGGCGCAGCGAGACTGAGGCGAGGGCAGTGGAGTTGTCGAAGCGATGACAGGAAGATGATGGAGGGATAGTGGGGTGGTCTTGCGGGCGGTCAACCGGAGGCGCATCAGGCGGCGACAGACAGCGAATGGAGGTAGACGTCGAGGGTGAGTGTGGTGGTCGAGGTGCTGACGAGGTCATGGAGGGTAGTTCTCGTTGGCATGGTGGTGGGTTCACGGTGCAGGTGGAGGACAGGGCGAAGCGGGGAACGACTAGGTGGTTAGGGGTGAGGGGATGAAGACAAGGTTGGATGGAAAGAGGCAACGACAGGGCAGAGCAGGGGCTAGGTTGTCGAGGGGCAGGGCAAGGACGAGTGCGGGAGGAAAAGGATGGGGTCGACTGGGCGGTGGTGGGTTCGACGAAGAGGGGCAAGGAAGGAGGAACAGGGGAGTCACGGCTTGGGCTGCGATTGGCTATCGGTGGGTGGTGGGTGAGGGTGGTGGCAGGGGCAGTGATGGGTTTCGACGAGTAGAGGAAGAGAAAAGGTGGATGACGGGGGGGGGGAGGAGGGGGGAGGGGCTGTATAGTAAGGTGGGTTGGTGGCTGTACGGTGGAAGGGGGCTAGGGTTAGGAAGGGTAGGGTTGGGTTAGGGTTGTTTTAGTAGTATATTTATAAGGTTTATTTAGAGTATTGGGCTTTTGGGTAGTGGCATGGGTTTGGATAATGGGTTGGAATCCAATATGAGAATATACTATAAGGATTTGGTGTTCAAATTCAATAGGGAATAAGAGAATAAATAAATAAAATAGGGTTATAAAGCTTATAAAATATACATATATATACATTAAATCAAATAATGAAGTACATATATAAGAGTATGTTCGGGCTTTACAGAAATAATAACAGTAAGAATAATAATAATATCGATAATAATAATAATAATAGTAATAATGACAATAATAGTGATAATAATAATACTAAAAATAATAATGATAATAACAATAATAATAATAAGATTGTATAAAATACAAATTGGAGTTTAACAAATTTTTTAAAATGATCCAAACAGTAACAATACAAATAGTTGATCAATTAGGAATAGAAATAAAGTTAAAGCACACCATTATTCAAAATAAATATAATTTTCGATTAGAAAACACTTTAATAAAAGATCCGAAAAGAACTTAGCACAAAATAAATTTATAAAAAATCAAATTATAGAAAATATACGAAAAATACTTATTGTCGGGAATGGGGGTTACAAATAGTGTATAGAATGGCATAATGGTAATAATGATGAAATGGTGGCTTAGTGATTAAATGGCAGCATAGTGGCCTGTGGGGCCCGGTTGTCACTTAGGCTTGGCTTGCTGTCACGTGAACAAAGAAGGAGAGAAAGGAGGATATGTTTTTTGTTGGAGATGTATAGGCCATTGGATTAATTAATCTTGATGAGATATGTGATTGGATTTGCATGAAGTGAGTTGGATATGGGAGTATTTAGTCCCATATCGTCTAAGGATGTAGATTTGTGTGTGTTTATAATAGGAAAGCCAAGTGATAAGGGTACCAAATGGTTAACCACCCTATTGATGGCAGCTCGTGGTGGGTAGTTGTTAAAATTTTGTTCTTTCGCTATTTGCGCAAGCGTTGCCCCGTTGTGCAGCTGAGCCAGGTCCGGGGCATTACAAAATGGTATCAGAGCCGACTTTTGACACCGATTGTTTGTTAGAGTAGATGAGCATCTGAGATGGAACTAAAGACAGTACGGTGGTTGCGACCGAGAGCAGTACGCTAGTTGAATCAGGATAGTCTACTCCACATCGGGTAGAAAGGTGATCCTGTATTAATATTATATGCTCCGGACTCAGCAAAGACACTGAGATCATAAGGAGGGGTGTATGTAACACCCTGTATTTCCTTAAGAGTATATATATATATATATATATATATATATATGGGTAAAAGGGATATGAGCAACTGGGTCATTTCGTAAATGAACAATTGATTATGTGGCATGTATGTGATACATTGAACAACTAACCCTTTTAAGAATTTTCCAATCACATGTATGTCACATCATCAATTGCTTATTTACTAAATGGGAAAGTTGCTCATACCCCCTTTTCCACACACACACACACACACACACACACACACACACAATTGTGTATGGAATGGCATATTGGTAATAATGATGAAATGGTGGCTTGGTGATTAAATGGCAGCATAGTGGCCTGTGGGGCCCGATTGTCAATTAGGCTTGGCTTGTTGTCACGTGAACAAAGGAGAGAAAAGGAGGATCTGTTGTTGGTTGGAGATGTATAGGACATTGGATTAATTAATCTTGATGAGATATATGGTTTGATTTGCATGAAGTGAGTTGGATATGGGAGTATTTAGTCCCATATCGGCTACGGATGTTGATCTGTGTGCATTTATAACAGGAAAGCCAAGTGATAAGGGTACCAAATGGTTAACCACCCTTTTGATGGCAGCCTGTGGTGGGTAGTTTTTTGAAATTTTTGGTTTCGAGTATTTGCGCACACGTTGCCACGTTGCGTAGCTGAGCCGGGTCTGGGGCGTTACAAGAACTTAGCACTTTCTCCTTGCGATCAAATATTCTCACCGACTGCTGTTCATAAGTCATGTCCACCTGTAGATTTTCCAGAATCTCGGTTAGTTGGTGACTCGGGTCAGGTACGTACTTCCATAACATCGAGACACGAAATACATCATGCACTTGGGCCAGTTCTGTTGGTAAGTCCAATTTGTATGCAGCTTTCCCAAATTTGATTACACCCTTAGTTGGTGAGACATTAAGGAATACTGAGTCTCCTTCTTCAAGTGGTATCAGAGCTAGACTTCAGTTGTTGTACGAACACAACAGAAAATTAGACTTGGTTGCCCACTTAGGATCGGGTTTAGTTTAGATTATGGAATGATCGTAAATCATGGGGTTGCACTTTACAACTTATGACTATGATTTTGCTTCCTATACCTAAACTAATCCCTGTAATTTCTCCTTGTAGGATGGATGATGAGGGTCACCAGGTTGGGATGGAGGATGAAGAGGAAGAAGTTTTTGAACAAGAAGTGGAGCCTGCGGAAGAAGAAGACCCAGAGGAGGACTGCCAGTGTAACACCCTACATTTTTATTTTAATTAAAAATGTATTTTTCTAATTTTTGTACGTAAGTTGCATGTGCAAATTTTTCATCTCTATTTCTTTCTCTCATTTAATATTTTAGCATGCATTTAGTCTTTTATTAAACCCATGGACCTAAAGAGAGATTCTAGCCCATTAGGAGAGCCCACTAGAATAATTAATTAAATTGATTAAAGAGAAAGCCCATGGGACAAGCATTAAATTAAATCATATTTTAAAGTTGTGCATAGACTCACACGTGACATGTAACAACTTTTAATACACATTTTGTAACTATAGGAATTGCATTAAATATTGTGTATGTGTGGGCACTAGTACACAACACGTGCACGTGGAAAATGAAGAGCCTAAGGGGGTTGGCCGGTTTTTGACATGGAGGGGTGGGGGTTTGAGTTTTGAAGAGTTGGGAACATGAAGAGTTGTGAGTTATAGGAGTTAGGATTAAGAAGGTTGGAAATTAAGTAGAGTAATTTATTAGGTGGTTAATTTTTGCATTTTAAACCCTCACCTCGACCTATAAATACACCCTCATTTTTCCTTCTTTTGTCACACCTAAACTAAACAAAAAGAAATAGAGGAAAAGAAAGAGAGAAGAGAGTACCTTTGTGCATTGGAGAGCTATTGCTAGGAGGAGAAGGACAAGGAGGTGCTAGTTGGAGTTAGGAGCTAGAAGTGGTCTCTCCAATCTTGGTTATTTCATTCTTCAATAGAGGTGGGTGATTTCTTACTTTCTAATGTAGAGAATGCATGCTAAAAATTATAAATGAGTAGTATAAATTGAATTTAATGTGAAATATGTAGATAAAATCCATGCTAGTGTAGTAATATGCCATGAATGAGAATAATCTTGTTGTGATTAAGTAAATAATAGCCACCATGTTAATTAGAAAGAAGAATTTTGACAAAAGAACCAACACTATGAATCATGTTAGTATGCTTATAAATTTGTACATGTCGAACGTATGATTTGTATGAAAATTGGTTGGAGAATGTCATATTCAATATATGCCTTAGAGTCATGATGATTAAGAAAGAAGAAAGAAAGCAAAACAAATTTAGTTAGTGCCATGATATGTGTTGACTTATGTATATTGCCATGTTGTATTGAAAATATAAATTCTTGCATAAAAGAGGTTTTTGTGAGATTCTCATGATTGAGAGACATGTTGGTGTTGCTACAAATTTTTAATTAGTATAAGTGAGAACATAAACTAGTTTTTATGACTAAAACTCTTAAATTCAAGTTTTGAGAAAAATTACAAATCTATATGTAAATGAGAAGAGGAATTATTTAAAAATAGAAATATATTTTTTAAATTAATTTGAAATTAGTTTGGTTACTGTTTCAAAATTCATCTCAGTCAAGAGAAAAGTTTATTTCAATATCCTAAAAGATTGGATCATTGGATAAACGTGTTTTACGAAAAATAACCAATTTCAGAACAGTATGAACAAAAGTATATTAATACACTCCTAAACAGAAATCACACTGGGACTTACTGGTTGGCCAGTGCACCACAGAGCACTGTTTGTAAGAGATATTGTGTTCGAAACTTGATAGTCACATTTATTTTTGATTCATTCAATTAAAATCCGAATACTGGAGTTTTCATATTTGGGGTTTCGGTGTGACTATTTGGACACAAAGTCCATATGGACTTTCTGGATAGTGGGTTGGGCCTTTGGGTGTTACGGTAGCGACGTGCGGTCCTGGGTTCGAAACCCGTTGGCTTCAGTTTTTTTTTTTTTTGGTCATTTTGAATGGGTGTAAATGAGAATAAAAATTTGAGAAAAATACTAGAATTTCTATAAAATGAAATAGAGTTTATTAAAAAGAGTTGTAGAATTTTTCAAGTATATTTGAGATATAAAAATGGATATTTGCGATAGGAAAATGATTATTGTGACTTCAAGATTTATTATTTGAGAATAGAACTTTGTTAATAAGATTTCATGTGTTGAAATTGTGTTCTTGAAAAGAATTATTTTCTTCCAAAGATTATGAATGGATAAATGGATTAAGAATAGTGTCAATACAAAGAAAATGATTACTTTTTGAATAAGTGTTAAGGCAAGACATTGATCTACTTATAAGTTGAAGATAAGAATATTTAAGACATGTTTATTGAAGGGTATGTGTACCCCTGAATTCTTGTACCTGAAAAGTTGTGATTTAGAGTTAGTGAGACCTCGGGTACTGGCATTTTTGAATTGGAAAGAGTTGAGGTATATTTTGAGTTATGACCAAGGAGCTATTTCGTATTTTGTTGATTAAGTCCGGTAGGAGGTAAACTAATTCTAGGTATGATAAATTATTCATGTCTTGAACTTAAGAATTAGGCACTTAATAGAAGTGCAGTAAACCTTGGCAAACGTAAATGGGGCACTCTATATAGTCGGGCGGTGTACTCTGGGATTATAGACCCAGTCGGGCAGTGTACTCCGGGATTGAGGTTGCTTCGATGGAGACGAATTTTTATTTGCAATCCAGAACTATGCGTAGTCGGGCAGATAGTTTATCGTACTCCAGTGTATATACGTATACCGGAGGTAGAGGGTCACTTATGGGGTATTCGCACGACGAGGAGTTTATATAACAGTCGGGCGGTGTACTCCGGGCCTGGGATCCCTACTCGTGGAATATCTGAACCTTGTTCTTATTACTGGGTAGTTGTCATGGCGAGGGATCGAACCCTTTTATTGTGGAGTATGTAGGTGCTTGCCCTCGGACCTATATAGTATGGGATGCATAGATACTGAACAAGTATACATTAGTATCATCTTAGAATAAAATATCTGCATTAGGCATTATGGCATCGCATACACTTACATGTTTAGTGTAGTCACATTTTACACATTATTTTTGCATTCAAATTGTGGTTTGTTACAGTATTGAGATCATTATATGTACGGTATAGAGAGGATAGCCGAGTATAGAATTTTCGTCAGTTGTAAGTAACTGACGTGCCCACAGCTTATTATGCAGGTAATGGACATTTTCATGAAGAAATAAAGATGTTATGATGATGTTGATTAATTACATCGATAAAGTTGTATAAGTTGTATTTTACATTCATTGTTGTATTTCTTTTTATTTTCTGCTGTGTAAACAATATAAATAACTCTGATTTATGATGAAAAGTTTAAAGTTTTTTGTAAAATTCTACGAAGTAAAGTGTAAAGATCCTGTGGAATCTCGAATTCGGTCTTATTTGGAATTCGTGGCATTACGGATGGTATCAAAGCACGCTTCATAAGTAGTACAAATTTATAAGGAATGACACCCTAGAGAGGGCATTAGAGTGTGAGTTTCAACTTAGAGAGATTTAAACTTATGTTTGTGTTGCTCTATGAGATGACATTTTCTCTTCTTTTTCCCTATAAGATGGCCAATCAGCATGATCCCCAGAATGAGGCGCATTGGTTTGTCCCTTTCGAGGATAAAGAGGGAGAACCAATAGAAGAAGAAGAAGATCCAGAAGAGGAAGAAGAAGAACCAGTGGAGTTAGAAGAGGAATTCCCCGAGTCCAGGGAGATTACTCCACCTTCGCCTGATTTTCCCGAAGAATCCCCAGACGAAAAACTCGTTCCAAGTGACCCAAACGATATTGTTGCCTCTCTTCGACAAGAATTGGATGCTCAAAAGTGGAGAGTTAACCACTTGGAATCACAACGGGCAGAAGACAAGGAGTGCATTCAGGAGCTGAGTTTTCAAGTATGCGAACTCGAGAAGGTCTAGCACGTGAATGATCGACACTTTGCCAAGTTAGACCACCTCACTCGCTGGGACAAGCAGGAGCGACAACAGAGCTTTGAAGATATGAGGAAGGAGATGCAGGAACTACGCGAAGAGCTCAGAGAAGCCAAGAGAAACCGTAGAATCTAGGATGTCTTTTGTAATGGATGTATTGAAACAAAGTTTTTCTTTCTGAATGTAAAATGTTTTATTTTGGAATGAATAAATTTTGTTGAAGCGATGCTATTTGTGTTATTTATGATGATTAATCATGAATTTTATGACTCGGAAATGGCACAAAGGATCATGAACGGCGAAGAGCATAACAGTGAGAATGGGCTAGATTTGGAGACCGAACTAGCTCGGGTATATCAGGCCTTAAATGCTGTCGCTGCCAACATCGCCGAAAACAGAGGACCAGGGCTAGATATGCATGTTCCTGAAGCAATCAGGCTGGTTGAATCGTTCAAAAGGATGAAGCCACCTATGTTTGAGGGGCAAGCAAATCTAGATGCATCGACGACTGGATCAGACAGATCAAGAGTCTTTGAAGTACTAGAGACCCCAGAGGCCAGCAAGGTGAAATTCGCCACCATCCAGCTAGAGAAGGATGCAGGTGTTTGGTGGCAATTGCTGAAAAGGATTTTGGGCAATGTTTTACTTACTTTGAAGGAATTTATTAAAGAATTCAGGAGTCACTATTTTCCTATGGTCGTTCAGGAGAAGAAGGCTATGGAATTTCTGGGCTAGCAGCAGGGAGGTATGTCTATGCGGGAATATAAAACCAAATTCAACCAATTCTCAAGGTATGCGTCTTAAATGGTACAGGATGAAGCCAAGAAAGCACGGAAATTTGAGCAAGGGTTGAGGCCAATTTTGAGGTCCTGGATGATATCCCTAGGTATCTGCAAATTTGAGAAGCTGGTCAGAAGTACTGCCGCTACTGAGTCAGATATGAACTAGTTCCAAGCAGTACAGGTCAAGAGGAACAATTGGAGCATGGGCAAGATGCCTGCAGTGCTGAGCAATTTCAGAAGTCCGCCCCCAACACATCATTTCAAACCAACTAGAGCTAATACTGTTGCGGTAAATGGAAGGGTACCCACTTCCTTCAAATGTGGAGAATCAGGCCACTTAGCTCTTAGGTGCACCAAGCCATAGGCGATCAAGACTTGTTTTCTTTATGGCAAGGAAGGCCACATCAAGCCATTTTGCCCTTAACTTCAGCGGGAAGGGCCTAGTCAGAAGTATTCCAACCCAGGGCAAAAGCAGTTTTGGCAAAGGCAAGTGTTCGCTTTGACCGAGGTAGATGCTGATGATGTAGACAACATCTTCACGGGTATGGGAGATGAAGCCTAGCTGTTTTGTTGCTTTTTCCACTTATGTAATAAATGTTATTTAATGAGAGTACTATTATGTAACAGGAGACATTCAAATAAATGGAATAAAAGCATCAGTGTTATTTGATACGGGATCATCGCACACTTTTGTGTCACCCTCATTTGCAAAATGATTGGGAGTTGAACCTAAAATTTTTCCTGGCAAAGTTCTATCTGTGGCGAATCTGTCAGGAGAAAACTTGACTACCGACCGATATTGTGAAGGGTGTGATCTTGAGATCGGAGGCAGGCTCTTTGGCATCGACCTCATTGAGTTAGCAGTTTTGGGAGTCGACATCATTATTGGCACTATTGAGTGCAAGAGCAAGGAAGTTGTGATGAAGGCACCAGGAGGACCAGTTGTTACATTTCAAGGTAAGAGGAAGTGTAAGAAGTTGGTAGCAGTTGGTAGCAGCTTTGTCTGAGCAGAAAGATCTAGAAGAAGTGAGGCAGATTTCAGTGGTTCGAAATTTTCTAGCAGTGTTTCTTGATGATCTACCAGGGCTTCCCCCTCATCGAGATGTAGAGTTCAGCATCACTGTTCAGCCAGGGAGTGCACCTATTTCCAAGGCACCATACAGAATGGCACCGGTTGAGCAAGATGATATCAAGAAGCAGATTGAAGAGCTGTTGAGCAAAGGATTCATTAGGCCTAGTGCGTCACCTTAGGGAGCCCCAGTTCTTTTGGTGAAGAAGAAGGATGGATCAATGAGGATGTGTATCGACTACAGAGAGTTGAACAAGGTTACAATACAGAACAAGTATCCAATTCCTCGAATCGATTATCTGTTCGACCGTCTACAAGGAGCAGCAATTTTCTCCAAGATAGACTTGGGGTTAGGATATCACCAAGTCCGAGTAAAGGAAGAAGACGTGCACAAGACGGCTTTCCGAACTAGGCATGGTCACTATGAGTTTATAGTCATGCCATTTGGAGTCACCAATGCACCGACAATTTTCATGGACATGATGAACAGGGTTCTGCGGCCATTCATCGATTCCTTTGTCATTGTGTTCATCGACGACATATTGGTCTATTCCAAGTCAGAGGAAGAGCATGCCGAGCACCTGGCAGAGGTTCTGAAGAAGTTATATGAGCACAAACTGTATGCAATGCTGTCCAAATGTGATTTCTGGAAAATCGAAGTCGCCTTCCTGGGTCACATCCTTTCTAAGGAGGGAGTGACTACTGATCCACAGAAGATTGAAGCAGTGAAAGATTGGTCAAGACCAACCACAGTGAAAGAGATCAGGAGCTTTCTGGGTTTGACTGGATACTACAGAAGGTTCATTCAAGGCTACGCCCAGATAGCTGTGCCACTCACAGGACTTACAAGAAAGAATGTGAGTTTCAAATGGTCGGAGCAGTGTGAAGCTAGCTTTCAAGAGTTGAAGGGAAGATTGACTACCGCTCCCATTTTGGCTTTGCAACGAGCAGGAGTCGAATATGATGTCTACAGCGATACTTCCCATCGCAGTTTGGGCTGTGTGCTGATGCAAGAGGGAAATGTAATAGCTTATGGGTCTAGACAGCTGAGACCACATGAAAAGAATTACCCAACCCATGATCTGGAGCTGGCAGCAATCATTTTTGCTTTGAAACAATGGAGGCACTACGTGTATGGGGAGAAGTTCAACATGTACACGGATCATAAGAGTCTGAAGTATATCTATCAGCAAAGAGATTTGAATCTGAGGCAAAAGAAATGGTTAGAAGTGTTGGAAGACATTTGACCTGAAATCAAGTACCATCTGGGCAAGGCCAATGTTGTGGCAGATGCGCTCAGCAGAAAAGGCAGTTTGGCAAGACTGATCACAACTCAGGAAAAGTTGGCAGAGGAGCTTGATCGAGCAGAGATTGAGGTGGTTTTGTAAGGTTTGGGAGCTTCCTTAGCTTAGTTGAGGATTCAACATACTTTGAGAGACAGAATGATCATGTAATACCCCGTATTTCTGAAATAAATATATATAATAAAAGAATTTGAGACTTGTCCTATAGAAATACTCTATAGGAGGGATTTATATAAAAATATGTTGAAAGTGAATATGTTGGTTGTGGATTATATATCCATGCATGGATTTGAAATTATAAATGAATGGTATGAAGGGTAGGGGGGCCCACGGGATTATATAGCACAGGATGTGCTATTTGTGTTGTCTTGTTGACTTTGGTCAGAGGATTGGTAAACGTGGGCCTCTCTTGGTTTCGGAAATAAGGAGATGTAAATGAGTAAGATCCCATATCGGTAAGGGAAATAGATTAAATATAATATAAATAATAAATGCCAAGGATCAAGAGTAACCAATTCGGTTAACCACCTTTTGAGAGGCAGCCTGCGGTGGGCAGTTGTACTACATAGTATCTAATTTGTCTTATAAATTGTATAAATTGTCCGAGCTCGGGGCAGGGGTGTTACAAATGGTATCAGAGCCGACTTTCGACACCGAGTGTAGGAGAGCAGTGAGTTATGGACTCCAGGATGATCGGCGGAGTGAGACAATCCCCAGAAATCTGGGACGATGGACAGAGATCCACAGAATGATCTGCAGAGTGGGATTGGTCTCCAGAATTCCAAAGACGAGAGCGACGCTCACAGATATGCTCTACATCGGCTAGAAAGTAGATCCTGCACTAGATTGTGCATGCCCCGTGCTCAGCGAGGACGCTGATTTCTGAAGGAGGGGTGTATGTAATACCTCGTATTTCTGAAATAAATATATATAATAAAAGAATTTGAGACTTGTCCTATAGAAATACTCTATAGGAGGGATTTATATAAAAATATGTTGAAAGTGAATATGTTGGCTGTGGATTATATATCCATGCATGGATTTGAAATTATAAATGAATGGTATGAATGGTAGGGGGGCCCACGGGATTATATAGCACAGGATGTGCTATTTGTGTTGTCTTGTTGACTTTGGTCAGAGGATTGGTAAACGTGGGCCTCTCTTGGTTTCGGAAATAAGGAGATGTAAATGAGTAAGATCCCATATCGGTAAGGGAAATAGATTAAATATAATATAAACAATAAATGCCAAGGATCAAGAGTCACCAATTCGGTTAACCACCTTTTGAGAGGCAGCTTGTGGTAGGCAGTTGTACTACATAGTATCTAATTTGTCTTATAAATTGTATAAATTATCCGAGCTCGGGGCAGGGGTGTTACAGATCAACAGTCAGCAGATCGATCCAGAGATCCAGAAGATGATAGAGCAAGTTGGTGTTGGCAAGTTAGCAGGGTTTCAAGTAAAGGATGCAGTGTTGTGGTATGAGCGGCTATGCGTGCCAGATCAAGCGGAACTGAAGGAGAGTATTCTTCAGGAAATGCATGCTACTTGGTTATCCGTACCTCCAGGGAGTACTGTAACTCCATGTTCCAGTTGTACGTATTTTATTACGTGAATTTTTGTACTTCAATTTTTTGATCAGTTTTATTTTTCTCTTTGGACTCTTTATCTAAAGCCATAATATTTTTTTGATCAATTCTATAATTTTGTAATTTTTCGACCGGAGTTTAAATACAAATTTTAACCCTGATAAATACTAATCCTAATCCTAATCCTCATCCTAACCCACTCCCGCCAATCACTCACTCACAGTCAAATCATGTCTAATTCTACGCCTAACTCCACGACTTCTCCTCCTTGTTCTCATTTTTCCACACCTATGCTCCCATTTTTCTACACCTCCTAACCTATGCTCCCATTTTTCTACACCTCCTAACCTATATATTATATTATACATCCCTAATTATACAATTGCATGCACAATTACTTCATGACTCCATATACAACCAGCCAACTCTCTCTCCCTCTCTCCTTGTTTAAATCTATATATATGCATACACACACTCACATGCATAACACATCAACCCCTCACCTCTACGTCTCATTCTTCATTTTCCTCCATTCTTCCTCTGCCTTCTTCACACCCGAGAGCTCAAGCAACACACGAGCTCCACTTTACACTCCACCTTCGAGCCGACGATTCCATTTCTATAACCCCGTGAACCCCGAAAAACAATCCGACGCCACGCCATCTCCTCGTTGTTGTTGTCGCTCATCACCGTCGCACACCGTTGCTACCGTTGCTCGCTTGCTGCCGTCTTGCTTCCATTCTTACCGACGTTGTGCCGCGGTTCGTTACCGACGTCACTTCTTCTTCTGTGGTTAACACCACCACCGTAATCGTCATGTTATAAGGCAAGTATCTTGTACACTATTTTTGTTCTCGTACAAGCATTTTTCTTGGACTCGTGGCAAGTAGTCTAGTCATCATCATGTTTTATTGTCAAACTCCATTCTAGTCACTAGTTCCATGCTATATCAACACAAGAGAGAACCGTTAACACACTTCGAATCGTGTTATCGAATATCGAATATTCAACCTTACTATCTCTAAATTTCTTGACATTGCACTAAGAATTCGACCATGTTCCCGATACTGGATCGAAAAACTTTCTACATGAAAATTGTAGCCCTTCGAGTCTAGATATCCGAAACATATTAATGTTTCTCAATCGGATGTATAGATTGTGAGATATCTCGATTTTAGTACTGGCATATCGTGAATTTCTGAACTTGCACGAGATTACTAACCGGTATCTTGTACTGAGAATTCGACCATGTTCCCGATACTGGATCGAAAAACTTTCTACATAAAAATCATACACCTTTGAGTCTAGATATCCGAAATATATTACGGTTTCTCAATCGGATGTATAGATTGTGAGGTATCGTGATTTTAGTACTGGCATATCGTGAATTTCTGAACCTGCACGGGATTACTAACCGGTATCTTGTACTGAGAATTCGACCATGTTCCCGATACTGGATCGAAAAACTTTCTACATGAAAATCGTAGTCCTTCGAGTCTAGATATCCGAAACATCCTACAGTTTTTCAATCCAATGTATAGATTGTGAGATATCGCAATTTTAGTATTGTGACTCTGAATTTTTAGAATGCGCGCGAAACATCGAAACCAGCGAAGAATGAATTTGTACGCATAATTACTGTCTCTAGAATATATCGTGTGAATATGCGTTAGAACCGGAAGAGAGTCTACTTTCTAGAATCTCTGACGGAATTGGATTTGCTTTTCTGTAACAACGGGAAAGTGAATTTGAATGCAGATATGTCAAGTTGTCTCAAAATTCATATGTACGTTTTTGCATATAACCCGTTATTTTTCATATTGAATGAACTGAATGTATATTATTGTTCTTCTAATAATAACTTGCATAGATATAATAGGTTGATAGAATGCTTTTTATACCACTTGATAATTCTATAATAACTACTCTCGATACATGTACTCGTTTTACGTCTCATGTCAATGATTACTGTCCGTGATAATTTCCTTGACTAAACTATTTGATTACACCGTTTCACTAGTCGTACCAACTGCATTTTTATAATTAATTATAAAAGAGTAACAAGCCGAGGTTATAAGGGTACGGCTTAATAGTGGACAATATAGGGGAGTATACTCGAAGGGGGCTCGTGTTTTCCGAAATAGTGATTCTTGATTCTTGATTCTTGATTACATAATTCTCGATTACATGATTCATGATTACATGTCTTGATACTATCACTGGAAGACCCGAGTACATAATCCTATAGAATTCACTACTTAAGTCTAAACGTCACATGATTGATATGCACCGAACTTGTGGTATAGGACACAGGACTGCGTGCATTAGATAAGTTAATAAAACAGATAAACTTGAGATCTTCACTAAGCATGATTCATGATTACATAATTCTTCATTACATGACTCTTGATTCTTGATTACATGATTCTTGATTACATGGCTCTTCATTATATGACTCTTGATTCTTGATTACATGACTCTTGATTACATGACTCTCGATCATTGATTACATGTTTATCGATTAACTGAGCCTAGGTTATCAATTGCTTATAACTTGAAGTGTAGAATACACTAGTTACAGTTATTACTTATATGATCATATGTCCCAGTTCCTTGCTTACTTCCATATTGTATTTGTACTTCTACTTCTTGTTTCTTGCATGTTATATCTTGTTATATTACCCCTTTTACTGCTTGTTACTACTTACTGCCCGAAACTTGCTCTAACGGGAACTTTTCTATTTTTCTTTGAGTTAATAATTATACAGGTACTGATGGACCCGACGAGCAGACTCTCTAGACGATCGTTGCTGCTTCCTCACTACTTCATGTTGTTTTTCTTTTAGTCGCTATTTTATCTAGTTGTTATAGCGAACTGCTTATCATACTCTTTTGGTTCTGGCACCTTGTACTCCCGGGCATCTTGACCCGATGTTGATGTATTATCCAAATGATGGTTATTCTATTTTCAGCTTATGTGATTATTATATTTTCCTGCGTGAATGTGTTATAAAGATCTTGTTGAGCTTATAATTGTACAGCTTATGGATGATATATATCATTTGCTGGGCCTCAGTTGCGTGCCTATATTTTCGTATAGTGGAAAGCGGGACGTGATAGGTTTTTAGTGCTATCAGAGCCTAGGATCGAACCATGCTAAGCTCAACAATATACACACCACGTGGATCACATGAATGTTAATAACCAACTTGCCATCTGGAAATTTACCCCATTCGAATGTGCATTACAGACTATGGTTCACGGAGGCTCTTCCACTTCTATACCAAGGGATGAACTATCGGAGATCGACGCCATTCTCTAGGAGATGCAACGATTGATGAAGCTACAACAAGAGCAAAATGAACTGGTGAGAGCTAATCTGGATAGGGTACAGGATGCCGCAAACTCCATTCAATGGGACTTATTTATGTACTAGCATAAGAGTTACACCGCCATGTTCGATACCCAGGAGCAGATCCGTAGAGGGTGGAATGCCGTTCAGGCGGCATTACATCTCCTTACTGTCGCATAGTCTATAGGTGGATCGATACGGAGACCAGTTCAGACCCCGACTACTAGAGCATCACCTTACTCATCGGCAACTCCGAAGAAGAACCAGAAGTGCTATTATTGCCGCCGAGTTGGACACATACGCAAGAACTGCTAGAAAGTCAACAACCTGTGTCTTGCATGCAGAGCAAATGATCACAAGGTTCGGGATTGCCCGAAGAGAAAGAGTGTCACACCAATAGGAGGACCAAATCCCAGTAGAGGACATACTGAAGAGTGTAATCAGGCTCATGACCTGATTACAGAGGAGGCAGAGACCACCAAAGAAACAGTTGCTGGTATATTTTGATCTAGTCATACTTCAGTTCCTGTATCGTTTGTTACCTTCTGTACATTGCATTCATTCTCACCGATCAATTCATTATTGAGTATCATACTAGTTATTTCTTTGTATCCCTATTTTCTTGAATCTTCTGTTGGAAGAGTGTACGAATTTTGTTGGGCTAAATGGCAAACAAATTGGAAATTGGAATAACAATAAGAAGACTCTTCACTATTTTCTAAAACTGGTATTACTATACCTTACAAATATACTCTCTATTATTGTTCTTCTTTTCTGCTTGTTTCTTGTTCTTGTCTTACTTAATTTTTTTCTTCTTCCTAAACCTCTCATTTATAGGAATGAGAGATGAGTAACTGACAAATTCTTCATTCCCGTTTCTCTCGTTTTTCTTTGCAGCACCAATCTTGCCACAATTTTTCAACATTGTTTGGTGGGTGGGGCCCACTTTACTAAATAAGTTTGACAAACAACATCTTCGTGTTACCAATCTCTTAATTCTGCTCAATTCATCGATCGCTATCACGTGATATCAGCATCTAGAAGCATCACCATCAGAGTGGCGCTACTGAAGCGTAGTAGAGTCCCTTATTGATTCATGGAATGAATATCAAAGCAAACTTCATCGTCATCAATAATTCAAGGTTCGATGTTATATTTAGAATGGATAGGGAACAAAGTGCAAATATTGGCCATAGGTCGGTTATAGGGGCAGTGCATTAATAAAGAAAAGACAAGAAGAAGAAGAAATAAAAAGAAAAGAAATGAGGAGAGAAGTCAAAGAAAGAAGAAAGAAAAAGAGAAAGAAAGAAAAAGAGAAACAAAGAGGAAGAAGAAAGAGAGAGAAGTCGGAGAAGAAAGAGAGAAAGAGAGAGAAGTCGGAGAAGAAAGAAAGAAAAAGAAAAGCCGGTAAAGAAAGAGGAGAAGAGAAAAAAGAAGACAATTCGGGAGCAAGCTTCGGAGAAGAGAAAAAGTGAAAAGCCGATAGCAGAGGCGGGAGCAAGAAAGAAAGAGAGAGAATAGGAGCTCAGATTTTCTTGGCAAATGGAAAGAAAAGATCAAGAATCGGTGGTGAGAATGAAGAGAAAATCGGTGTAAGAAGAAGGAGAAGTGGGTATGAAGAAGCTTTCTTCATCTTCATCGAGATTCAGCAGGATCTGTGTATTTTGTGGCAGTAGCTCTGGCAAAAGAGCTAGCTACCAAGAAGCCACGATCGAGCTCGGCAAGGAGCTTGTAGAAAGGAATATCAATCTCGTCTATGGTGGTGGGAGCATAGGATTGATGGGCCTAGTTTCTGATGCTGTTCGTGCTGGTGGCCGACACGTTTTGGGAGTGATTCCCAAGTCGCTGATGCCGAAAGAGATTACTGGGGAAACTGTGGGAGATGTTAGAGCTGTCTCTAACATGCACGAGAGGAAGGCTGAAGTGGCTCGTGTTGCTGATGCTTTCATAGTCTTGCCCGGAGGTTATGGAACACTTGAGGAGTTGTTTGAAGTGATCACATGGGCTCAACTGGGGATCCACAGCAAACCGGTGGGTCTTTTAAATGTTGATGGATATTACGATTTGCTTCTGTCCTTCATAGATTCAGCTATGGCTGAGGAGTTTATATCTAGTAAGGCCAGACACATCTTGATTTCAGCTCCATCGCCTAAGGAGTTACTAAAAAAATTGGAGGAGTATGTACCAGAGCGAGACGAACTTGTGACTCAGCTGAACTGGGATGTTAGCGATGTCGGTGATTCAGATTCTAAGCCTAGACATTAAATTGTTGAGTCCTCCAGTTGAGGATGCACAATTTATCTTTAGTTGTTTTTGTGCCTTTGTACTCTTTGTTTCTTTTATCTTTTGCTGTACTCTCGATTGAAGAGTATTGCATTCGCTTCTTAGCTATCCTATATCCAGCCAGAGTAAATTTCGAGGACGAAATTTTTTTTGTAAGGTGGGTAGGATTGTAACTCCCTGTTCGAGTTGTACGTATTTTATTACCTGAATTTTTGTATTTCAATTTTTAGATCATTTTTTATTTTTCTCTTTGGACTCTTTATCTAAAACCATAATATTTTTTTGATCAATTCTATAATTTTGTAATTTTTCGATCGGAGTTTAAATACAAATTTTAACCCTGATTAATATTAATCCTAATCCTCATCCTAATCCTAACCCACTCCCGCTAATCACTCACTCACAGTCAAATCCTGTCTAATTCTACGCCTAACTCCACGACTTCTCCTCCTTGTTCTCATTTTTCCACACCTATGCTCCCATTTTTCTACACCTCCTAACCTATATATTATATTATATATCCCTAATTGTACACATGCATGCACAATTGCTTCATGACTCCATATACAACCAGCCAACTCTCTCTCTCTCTCTCCTTGTTTAAATCTATATATATGCATACACACACTGACATGCATAACACATCAACCCCTCACCTCTACGTCTCATTCTTCATTTTTCCTCCATTCTTCCTCTGCCTTCTTCACACCCGAGAGCTCAAGCAACACCCGAGCTCCACTTTACCCTCCACCTTCGAGCCGACGACTCCATTTCTATGACCCCGTGAACCCCGAAAAACAACCCGACGCCGCGCCATCTCTCCGTTGTTGTTGTCGCTCATCACTGTCACTCACCGTTGCTACCGTTGCTCGCTCGCTGCCGTCTCGCTGCCATTCTTACCGCCTTTGTGCCGCCGTTCGTTACCGACGTCACTTCTTTTTCTGTGGTTAATACCACCACCATAATCGTCACGTTATAAGGCAAGTATCTTGTACACTATTTTTGTTCTCGTACAAGCATTTTTCTTGGACTCATGGCAAGTAGTCTAGTCATCATCATGTTTTATTGTCAAACTCCATTCTAGTCACTAGTTCCATACCGTTAACACACTTCGAATCGTGTTATCGAATATCGAATATTCAACCTTATTATCTATAAATTTCTTGACCTTGCACTAAGAATTCGACCATGTTCCCGATACTGGATCTAAAAGCTTTCTACATGAAAATTGTAGCCCTTCGAGTCTAGATATCCGAAACATATTACGGTTTTTCAATCGGATGTATAGATTGTGAGATATCGCGATTTTAGTACTGGCATATCGTGAATTTCTGAACCTGCACGGGATTACTAACCGGTATCTTGTACTGAGAATTCGACCATATTCCCGACACTGGATCGAAAAATTTTCTACATGAAAATCGTTGCCCTTTGAGTCTAGATATTTGAAACATATTACAGTTTCTCAATCAAATGTATAGATTGTGAGATATCGCGATTTTAGTACTGGCATATCATGAATTTCTGAACCTGCATGGGATTACTAACCGGTATCTTGTACTGAGAATTCGACCATGTTCTCGATACTGGATCGAAAAACTTTCTGCATGAAAATCGTAGCCCTTCGAGTCTAGATATTCGAAACATCGTACAGTTTCTCAATCCGATGTATAGATTGTGAGATATCACAATTTTAGTATTGTGACTTTGAATTTCCAGAATGCGCGCGAAACATCGAAACCAGCGAAGAATGAATTTGTACTCATAACTACTGTCTCTAGAATGTATCGTGTGAATATGCGTTAGAACCGGAAGAGATTTTACTTTCTAGAATCTCTGAGAATTGGATTTGCTTTTCTGTAACAATGGGAAAGTGAATTTGAATGCAGATATGTCAAGTTGTCTAAAAATTCATCTCTACGTTTTTGCATATACACCCGTTATTTTTCATATTTAATGAATTGAATGTATATTATTGTTCTTGTAATAATAACTTGCATAGATATAATAGGTTGATAGAATGCATTTTATACCACTTGATAATTCTATAATAACTACTCTTGATACATGTACTCGTTTTACGTCTCATGTCCATGATTACTGTTCGTGATATTTTTCTTAACTAAACTATTTGATTACACTATTCCACTAGTCGTACCAACTGCATATTCATAATTAATTATAAAAGAATAACAAGTTGGGGTTATAAGGGTACGACTTAATAGTGGACAATATAGGGGAGTATACTCGAAGGGGGGCCGTGTTTTCCGAAATAGTGATTTTTCATTCTTGATTCTTGATTACACAATTCTTGATTACATAATTCTCGATTACATAATTCTTGATTACATGTCTTGATACTATCACTGGAAGACCCGAGTACATAATCCTATAGAATTCACTACTTAAGTCTAAACGTCACATGATTGATATGCACCGAACTTGTGGTATGGGACACAGGATTACGTGCATTAGATAAGTTAATAAAACAAATAAACTTGAGATCTTTACTAAGCATGATTCTTGATTACATGATTCTTCATTACATGACTCTTGATTCTTGATTACATGATTCTTGATTACATGACTCTTCATTACATGACTCTTTCTTCTTAATTACATGATTCTTAATTACATGACTCTTCATTATATGACTCTTGATTCTTGATTACATGACTCTTGATTACATGACTCTCGATCATTGATTACATGTTTATCGATTAACTGAGCCTAGGTTATCAATTGCTTATAACTTGAAGTCTAGAATACACTAGTTACAGTTATTACTTACATGATCATATTGTCCCAGTTCCTTGCTTACTTTCCTATTGTATTTGTACTTTTACTTCTTATTTCTTTCATGTTATATCTTGTTATATTACCCCTTTTACTGCATGTTACTACTTGCTGCCCGAAACTTTTCTATTTTTCTTTGAGTTAATAATTATAGAGGTACTGATGGACCCGACGAGCAGACTCTCTAGACGATCGTTGCTGCTTCCTCACTACTTCATGTTGTTTTTCTTTCAGTCGCTATTTTATCAAGTAGTTATAGTGAACTGCTTATTATACTCTTTTAATTCTGGCACCTTGTACTCCCGGACATCTTGACCTGATGTTGATTTATTATCCAAATGATGGTTATTCTATTTTCAGCTCATGTGATTATTTTATTTGCCTGCGTAAATGTGTTATAAAGATCTTGTTGAGCTTATAATTGTACAGCTTATGGATGATGTATATCATTCGCTGGGCCTCAATTGCATGCCTGTATTTCTGTATATTGGAAAGCGGGGCGTGACAAGTACCAAGATGTACAAGGACATAAAGCTATAATTCTAGTGGCCAGGGATAAAGCGTGATGTAGCCGAGTTTGTTGCCAAGTGTGCAATTTGTCAGCAAGTCAAAGCAGAGAATGAGAAGCCCGGAGGTTTGTTGCAGCCATTACCCATCTCGGAGTGAAAGTGAGATTGTATCAGCATGGACCTCATCACAGGTTTGCCCAAGAGTTCCGAAGGCAATGATACAACTTGGGTGATAGTGGACCGGCTAACCAAGTTGGCTCACGTTTTGGCGATGAAGCTTACTTGGTCAATGAAAAAGCTGGCAGAGTTATATGTTGGCGAGATTGTGAAGCTTCATGGAGTTCCGCTATCAATAGTATCCGACCGAGATGCGCGCTTCACTTCGCATTTTTGGAGAAGTCTTCAAGCAGCTTTGGGGACGAAGACTGATTTCAGTACAGTCTTTCATCCTCAAACTGATGGGCAGACTGAGAGAGTCAGCAGGGTACTGGAAGATATGCTGAGATGTTGTGTGTTAGACTTCGGTGGCAGCTAGGAGAGGCATTTAGCTCTTGTGGAATTTGCCTACAACGACAGTTTCCAGGCAAGCATTAGGATGGCACCATATGAAGCTCTATATGTTAGGAAGTGCAGGACACCCGTTTGTTGGTTTGAGGTAGGGGAAAGGCAGTTGCATGGGCCAGAATTTGTGCAGCAGACCTCAGAAAAGATCGAGCTGATCAGGAAGAGGTTAGTCAACGCACAGAGCAGGCAGAAGAGTTATGCCGTCAACCGGAGGAGAAACCTGGAGTTTGATGAAGGTGACTTTGTCTTTGTGAAGGTGTCTCCGACCAAGGGGGTGATTTAGTTTGAAATGGAAGGAAAATTAGGCCTGAGATACATTGGACCTTATAAGATATTGAAAAGAATTGGGAAGACAGCTTATCAGTTAGAATTACCAGAAGAGTTGGCCCAAGTGCATAATGTCTTCCATGTGTCTATGCTACGAGGTTACATCCCAGATCCAAGTCATCATTTGCCAGAAGTGTCAGAAGGTTTGCAATTAGATTTAATCTATACAGAGAGTCCAATAGAGATCGTGGATCGTCGAGAGAAAGTCTTGAGGAATAAGACAATATCTATGGTCAAGGTCATTTGGAGGAACCAATTTGTTAAGGAGGCCGCTTGGGAATCAGAGGAAAAGATGATGAAAGATCACCCGGAACTCTTTAACTAAAAATTTTGCAATCTTTTCTTTTCTTTCTTTGTATTTTTCTTTCTCACTCTTAAGAGTAGTTCCGAGTACGGAACTATTCTAAGGAGGGAGTGCTGTAACAGCCCTCATTTTTATTTTAATTAAAAATGTATTTTTCTAATTTTTGCACGTATGATGCACGTGCAAAATTTTAATCTCTATTTCTTACTCTCATTTACTATTTTAGCATGCATTTAGTCTTTTATAAAACTCATGGACCTAAAGAGAGGTTCTAGCCCATTAGGAGAGCCCACTAGAATAATTAATTAAATTGATTAAAGAGAAAGCACATGGGACAAGCCCATTAATTAAATCCTATTTTAAAGTTGTGCATGGACTCACACATGACATGTAACAACTTTTAATACACATTTTGAAACTATAGGAATTGTATTAAATATTGTGTATGTGTGGGCACTAGTGCACAACACGTGCACGTGGAAAATGAAGAGCCTAAGGGGGTTGGCCGGTTTTTGACATGGAGGGGTGGGGGTTTGAGTTTTGAAGAGTTGGGATCATGAAGAGTTAGGAGTTATAGGAGTTAGGATTATGAAGGTTGGAAATTAAGTAGAGTAATTTATTAGGTGGTTAATTTTTGCATTTTAAACCCTCACCTTGACCTATAAATACACCCTCATTTTTCCTTCTTTTGTCACACCTAAACTAAACAAAAAGAAAGAGAGGAAAAGAAAGAGAGAAGAGAGTACCTTTGTGCATTGGAGAGCCATTGCTTGGAGGAGAAGGACAAGGAGGTGCTAGTTGGAGCTAGGAGCTAGAAGTGGTCTCTCCAATTTTGGTTATTTCATTCTTCAATAGAGGTAGGTGATTTCTTACTTTCTAATGTAGAGAATGCATGCTAAAAATTATAAATGAGTAGTATAAATTGAATTTAATGTGAAATATGTAGATAAAATCCATGCTAGTATAATATGCCATGAATGAGAATAATCTTGTTGTGATTAAGTAAATAATAGCCACCATGTTAATTAGAAAGAAGAATTTTGACAAAAGAACCAATACTATGAATCATGTTAGTATGCTTATAAATTTGTACATGTCGAATGTATGATTTGTATGAAAATTGGTTGGAGAATGTCACATTCAATATATGCCTTAGAGTCATGATGATTAAGAAAGAAGAAAGAAAACAAAACAAATTTAGTTAGTGCCATGAAATGTGTTGACTTATGTATATTGCCATGTTGTATTGAAAATATAAATTCTTGCATAAAAGAGGTTTTTGTGAGATTCTCATGATTGAGAGACATGTTGGTGTTGGTACAAATTTTTAATTAGTATAGGTGAGAACATAAACTAGTTTTTATAACTAAAACTCTTAAATTCAAGTTTGAGAAAAATTACAAATCTATATATAAAATGAGAAGAGGAATTATTTAAAAATAGAAATATATATTTTAAATGAATTTGAAATTAGTTTGGTTACTGTTTTAAAATTCATCTCAGTCCAGAGAAAAGTTTATTTCAATATCCTAAAAGATTGGATCATTGGATAAACGAGTTTTGCGAAAAAGAACCAATTTCAGAACAGTATGAACAAAAGTATATTAATACACTCCTAAACAGAAATCACACTTGGACTTACTAGTTAGCCAGTGCACCACATAGCACTGTTTATAAGAGATCTTGGGTTCGAAACTCTATAGTCGCATTTATTTTTGATTCATTTAATTAAAATCCAAATATTGGAGTTTTGATATTTGGGTTTTCGGTGTGACTATTTGGACACAGAGTCCATATGGACTTTCTTGCTAGTGGGTTGGGCCTTTGGGCATTACTGTAGCGACGTGCAGTCCTGGGTTCGAAACCTGTTGGCTGTAGTTTGTTTTTTTTTTTTTTTAATTTTTTAGGCAATTTCAATGGGTTTAAATGAGAATAAAAATTTGAGAAAAATACTAGAATTTCTATAAAATGAAATAGAGTTTATTAAAAAGAGTTGTAGAATTTTTTAGGTATATTTAAGATATAAAAATGGATATTTGAGATAGGAAAATTAATATTGTGACTTCAAGATATATTATTTTAGAATAAAACTTTCTTTTGGGAAGAAAAGTAAAATATTAGTTTGTGAAGTGATTTCTCTTGAAGAGATTACACTCTTATTTTGTTAAAGAATATTTTGAAGTGAGTTGAGACATTGTAAGAGCTTGAATTTGTTCATAAGATTTCATGTGTTGAAATTTTGTTCTTGAAAAGAATTATTTGCTTCCAAAGATTATGAATGGATAAATGGATTATGAATAGTGTCAAGACTAAGAAAATGATTACTTGGGGAATAAGTGTTAAGGCAAGACATTGATCTACTTATATGTTGAAGATAAGAATATTTAAGACATGTATATGGAAGGGTATGTATAACCATGAATTCTTGTACATGAAAAGTTGTGATTTAGAGTTAGTGAGACGTTGGGTACCGGAACTTTTAAATTGAAAAGAGTTTAGATATATTTTGAGATATGACCATGGAGCTATCTCGTATTTTGTTGATTAAGTCCGGTAGGAGGTAAATAATTCTAGGTATGATAATTATTCATGTCATGAACCTAAGAATTAGGCACTTAAGAGAAGTGTAGTAAACGTGGGCAAATGTTAGTGGAGCACTCTATATAGTTGGGCGGTGTACTTCGGGAAAATAGACCCAGTCGGGCGGTGTACTCCGGAACTGAGGTTGCTTCAATGGAGATGAATTTTTATTTGTAATCCAGGACTATGCATAGTCGGGCAGATAGTTTATCGAACTCCAGTGTATATACGTATACCGGGGCTAGAGGGGCACTTACGGGGTATTCGCACGACGAGGAGTCTGTATAACAGTCGGGCAGTGTACTTCAGGGTTAGGATCCGTGCTCGTGGAATATCTGAACCTTATTCTTATTACTAGGTAGTTGTCATGGCGAGGGATCGAACCCTTTTATTGTGGAGTACGTAGGTGCTTGCCCTCGGACCTATGTAGTATGGGATGCATTGAATCCGTACAAGCATGCATTAGTGTCATCTTAGAATAAAATATCTATATTAGGCATTAAGGCATCGAATACACTTACATGTTTAGTGTAGTCACATTTTACACTTTATTTTTGCATTCAAATTGTGATCTGTTAAAGTATTGAGATCGTTATATGTACGGCATAGAGGGGATAGCCGAGTATAGCATTTTTGTCAGTTGTAAGTAACTGACGTGCCCACATCTTATTATGCAGGTAATGGACATTTTCATGAAGAAATAAAGATGTTATGATGCTATTGATTAATTACATTGATAAAGTTGTATAAGTTGTATTTTATTTTCATTGTTGTATTTCTTTTTATTTTCCGCTGTGTAAACAATATAAAGAACTCTGATGTATGATGAAAAGTTTAAATTTTCTTGTAAAATTGTACGAAGTGAAGTGTAATGATCCTGTGGAATCTCGAATTCAGTCTTATTTGGAATTCGGAGCGTTACAGCAGGAGCCCGTGGCAATTGACATACCTCCCCTTACTCCACCCCCAGTAAGCTCTTCTGATGAACTCGTCGACCTAAATCTTTTTGCATCTCGAATTTGGAATCGGCTTACTGTATCACAAGCCAGAACCCAGAATAGGATTGCCGCACTTTGGCACCATTTTTATATGCACAAATGGAAAACAAGTAATCTAGAAGACCAGGTTCATGATATGAAAACACAACAGCTTATTATGGAGATGAAGTTGAAAAAGCTTGAGAAATTCAAGGCACGAGCATCGCGAAAGATTATGAAGATAAAAATTCCTCACCAATATAAAATTACATTCCTGGAGAAAAGACGAAGACAATTGCAGATCCAGATGACCCAATCATAAGTACAACTAGGTCAGCGTTAGAAAGGAGACTTGGTTTAGGTTGTATGTTGCTTGTTGTAACCCCGGTTCCTGTAATTACGGATTTTCCAAATATTTTCTGTATTTTGATTATTATTTGTTAAATTCTTTTTTTCTATTTAAAATCTTTTCTAAACAAAAAGGTCTGTTATTTCAAATAATAGTGTATTTTAACTTCACTTTTCATGTTATGATTGACCGATTATATATTTTTCCCATTTGGAATTTTTTTTTTGATAAGTTAATCCTTATCTTGTTCTTGTTGTTGTTGTTGTTGTTGTTGTTGTTGTTGTTGTTATTGTTGTGTTGTTCTTTCCATCAATAAGTTGAACCAAATTCTGTCATATTATTATTCTTATCATATTATTATTAGTATTATTATTTTTTGTAAAGCCCATTGATTTCGATTGATCTTGTATTGTATAATTGTTTAATTTTGAAGCCCAATTTTGTATTCTTTCTAAAATTATTATTTTATTTGTGAAACCCAAATATAAAGCCCAAGTTAATCCAAACCCAATTCCCCTCCCATTTGTGTGTTGACTAGCTCAACAAAACCCTTCACATCCTGTAACCCCAATTACCCATATCTCTCTACTATCCCTATAATCTCACCCCATTATTATATATTATAATTATTATATTTATTATGTTTATTCGACCCCCCCATATATATCTCTCTCTCCCCTTTCCCCTCTCCTTCTCTGTTTCGAAACAAAACAGAGGGAGCCCCCTTCATCTCCCAACTCTGACCTCATCCCTCTTGCTCATCGCCATCGTCGCTCCAACCTCTAGCTCCACCGCAGTTCCGTAACCATTCATCTTCCTCCCGCTCATCATCTTCCTTCCCGTTTCTCCTCACCACTGCCTCTTCGCCATGGCCCTCCGCCATTGCTGATTACCAAGTCCCCCTCAGTCACCACTCACTCCAAGCTGCCATTGCCAAGCTTCGCCATCCACCAAAAACCCCTCGCCCTGTCGTTGTCATCATCGAACGCTCGAAACAGGGCATCGCTCGAGCTTCAAGTTCTCGAAGAAGCATCGCTTCCGACCTCGCCCTCGTCCTCGTCGCTGCTGTTGCTCCTCGGCGCAGTTGCCATCGAGCCTTCCGTTGTCCCTCTCTCTCTCTCCATCGCATTCGAGAAGAAGATCAGTGTAGGGGATCCACTATTCTGGGTGTTTGGTGTTTTAGAGAGAGAGAGAGTTGTTGTTTGCTGAGTTGGAGTTGGGGATCCCGATCGGTGTTTGGTGTTTGGGGTTATCTGGTGTTGGTGTTTTGCTGTTTTGGTGTCTTGCACGTCGCTCACACGTGTTATTGCTTCGTGTTCGTGATTTGTCGCTCGGGATCCTAATCCCGTTATTCCCTATATCGGATTTAACGTCGTTCTAAAGGCAAGTCATCTACTCTCGAATTGTATTGTATCATATTCGAGATTGTTTATTGAATCCCGCAAGTAGATCTATATTGATTATCGTATATCTGCTATTGTTATCTATTGTTGGGATACTAAGGATTTACACGAGTTAATCTAAGCAGTAGTTTTGACTTCGTGCCGTCTCTGCCTCCAATTTATAGAGATATTACATGCATTCATGTAGTTGATTATTGAATATATGAATAGGGGTTGTTATTGTAATTCATATCATGACATTACACAACTATTGTAGATTGTATACTAGTGTTGATTGTTCACATGATTGATGTTGGTATATTAGTTGATTGTGATTAGTAAGATTATGGACATTATACATCTTAATGTCATGTTTACCTAGATGTAACTTGCTGTGATTTATGTTGTCGACCTCTAACTCATCGTTCATAACATTCTAATCATTTTATGCATGAAAAATATATTGAGACCCTGAAATTTATTGTCAACCTGAACATTACCATGCTGTTTCGACCTAAATAATGTCATCAAAATCAATAACTTTCTGAACATGAAATGTATCCCCATGTTTCTAATTTTCAGAACATCTAGAATTTTTGAATTCCGACATATATTGCATCAGTTATGACCTTTTTACTGCAGCTGCGTTGTATTTTCAGATTTATGCACATACCATGTTAAGCTGATGAATTATGTAAACTAATGATCAAATATCACCATGATAATTTCCAGATTGATGGTCAACATGCTTAGGGTAATGAAAATTATTTTTACTGATTTTTACAATGAATATTTACTACTGTTCCAACAGAAATTAGTTGACACTGATAACCAGCCATAAATAGTAGCCTATAAAGAACACTGAAATTCACCTAGCTACTATTGTCGGAATTTGGACTTAAAATATGCATTGGAACCGGGCAGGATTTTAGTTTCTAGACCTTCTGACGGATCCACATCTGCTATCCTGTAGCAACGGAAATTCTGATTTTGGTACAGCAACCTACTGCTATCCAGAACTAGGTTTCTATGTTTAATAATATATAATGGAATCTATAATATTGAATTTGGTGTATCTGATTGTATAGAGTACATTGCATGATCTTAGGGTTGTGTTGTCATCATTCTTGTGTCCCTTATTAATCTCATTATCGTTCCCATTGATATTTCTGTCCTTATTGTTCCCTATTAGTATTGCATGTTAATTGAATAAAGAATGTTAATCAAGCCGGGGTTAAGGGTTAACTAGGGTAGTTGGTAATATAGTGACTATAATCGAGAATGTGGGCCTCATTTCCAAAATATCGTTATCGTCATTTTGTAAGAAATTGCAAATAGCCAGTGTTATCGTCATTGTGCAAGAAATTGCAAATGGTCAGTGTTATCGTTATTGTGCAAGAAATTGCTATAATAGCCAGTGTTATATTGTGCTGAGTACATGACCTATAGAATCTATCACCTTAGTCTAAACGAAATTTGATTGTATGCATCAAACTGTAGTATGGAATGCAGTAGTACGTGCATTAGTTAGGATTAAAATGAATAATAGACTTAAGACTTCATTGCATTCATTGCATTTTGTCATCGTTATCGAATAGTGTTATCATTATTGCTTACCGTTATTGTTATTATTTATTGTTATGGTTATAAATCATCATTATTGCACATTGTACTATTATCGCTATGTCACTGTTCAATACTATTGATTTTATCGTTCATTGAATTCATCGTTATACAATTATTGTCATTGTTTCTCTGTTTCTCCACTTGCTATCCACGACTTGCTCTAAGAACATATTTTTCTCTGTTTTAGATGAACAACTTATAGGTAATCAAGGAGATTTGCTTGATGTACAAGGAGAGCAACATTGTTGAAAGAATTGTTTTGTTTCGCCGCTTAAATAATTATTGTTTCTTTTTTTTTAGAACTTCAATAATTAAACAATGTTGTTAATTCTCGTATTTGTGGGCTTTTGACCCGAATGATGTTAGTGTTGATTCCAGATGTTGGATTTTTATTATGTTGGTTATTTTATGCTTAAATTCCAAGTATTGTTATTCAAGTGATTACTTCTTTTATTGCATGCATGGTTGTATTACTTCCTGTTTATATTATTGAGCTAAATCGATAACAGCTCATGGACGATGCAAGTCATTCGCTGGGCCATATCACATGCTTGCATTCCGTACTTTTGGAAAGCGGAGCATGACACGTGTTTTGTAGGGTTTATTGTATGTATTTTGAACTTTTTGTGCGTCTTTTGAACTCTCCCATATGACTTTTGAACTTTCTGTATAACTTTTTGATTAGAAAGTATGAATGCTAGAATGTTGTTATAAATTGTTGTGAATATTGGTGTGATCTTTTAATGTTTTAATGGTATAAAAATGTTATATTGGTATGAATACTTGGTATGAATGCTTAGTTGATGAATGTCATGGTTGCTAAATACACTATGAACTTCTCCGAAATATCCATACTAACTTTTAACATAATCAGATGTCGAGAGGAAATGAAAGCAGAGTATACCAAAGAAGAAGAAGAGGCAACAACAAAAGAACTGAGGTTGTAGGCAGCACAGGACTGAACATTGAAGCAGAAATTGCACGAGTATACAAAATGATGGAAACTTTCATGGAGGCTAGCCAAAATTTCATGCCACAACTAGGGGCACAAGGAAGGAATCCAGAGAATGGAAATGCTAATACTGACCATGTTAAGATGGTGGATTCGTTCAAGAGGATGAAACCACCCGTGTTTGAAGGTCTAACGGACCCTAAAGCAGCAGATGATTAGGTACGACAAGTGGAGACTATTTTTGAGGTGCTAGACACCTAAGGAAAGTAAAGTAAAATTGGCAACCATCTTACTTGAAAAGGACCCTGGGATATGGTGGCAGTCGGTAAAACACACTATGGGCGAAGGACTTATCACTTGGAAAGGAATTCTGGACGAATTCCTACATCATTATTTTCCTTTGGATGTGCAAGAAGAAAAGACAATGGAGTTAATCAATCTGAGGCAGGGAAGCAAGACGTAAGAGAATATGAGACAAAGTTCTCCCAGTTATCTCGATATGCTCCAGAGATGATCCAAAACGAGGCGACGAAGACCAAAATGTTTGAACAAGGCATTAGGCCCGGGTTGAGGTCTAGGATGGTACCTCTTGGTATTCGGAAGTTCAAAAAATTGGTACGTAGAGCCGCAGTAACTGAAATGGGTATGAATCAAAGCCAACTCCAGGCAAGACGGGAACATGGAATAAAGGGAAAAGGCTTGTGTTCGCTACAGACATCAAGAAGCAAGGTCCAACCCAAAAGAAACCAAGCACTAGTGAAGGAGTAGTCCAAACAATAAAGTGCTTTCTATGAGGCAAACAAGGACATTATAGGAGTCAATTCCCGCAAAATAAGCCCGAAAATGATGCACAAACATGTTTCCACTGTGGAAAAGTTGGACACATCAAGACAACTTGTTCGCAACTCCAGAAAGTCAACAACGGACAAAATCGGAAAGACAATGATTAAGGGAAGAAGCCGTTTCGTCAAGGGCATGTTTTTACTCTTACTGAAGAAGAAGCGGATGAGGCAGAGGGAGTTATCACATGATATGTAAATGTTAATGGGATCATAGCTAGTATTTTGTTTGACAGTGGATCTTCTCATACTTTCGTGTCTAAAGCTTTTTCTCAAAATTTAAACTGTACTCATCAAGAAATTCCTGATGTAGCTATGGAGGTGGCTACATCATCAGGATTTACTCTTGTTGCTAATAAATGCTACAACGATTCTAAGCTTCAAGTTGGAGGACAAACTTTCAGTATCGATCTGCTCGAATTAGGCTTTGTGGGAGTAGACGTAATAGTTGGGATGGATTGGATGTCGAAGCATAAGGCGACTATTGCTTGTAAGGCAAAAAGGGTGACCATGGTGATATTCGGGAAACCAGAAATTGTATTTCAAGGAAAGGGGAAGAGTGGTGACATGCTAGCGGTTGTTGCTTAGACGAAGGTGCCAAAAGAAATTAAGAAGATTTCCGTTGTATGAGATTTTCCAATGGTATTTTTGGAAGAATTACCAGGGTTACCTCAAGAAGAAGGATGGGACGATGAGAATGTGTATCGACTATCGAGAATTGAAAAAGATCGATGACTCGGCTGTGTTCTCAAAGATTGACTTGAGATCAGGCTACCATCAAGTTCTGGTTAAGGAGGAGGATATACCAAAGACGGCCTTTAGGACTAGGAATGGCCACTACGAGTTCTTCGTAATGCCATTTGGAGTAACAAATGCTTCAGTTGTTTTCAAGGATTTAATGAATCGAATTCTACGGCCATACTTTGACTCATTCGTTGTAGTCTTCATAGATGACATTCTGGTGTATTCAAAGAAGGAGGAGGACCACACCAGAAATCTAGCTGAAGTGCTGAACAAACTATGAGAGCATAAGTTATATACAAAGTTGTCCAAGTGTGAATTCTGGAAATATGAAGTTGCATTCCTTGGCCATATCATTTCTAAGGAGGGAGTGGCCACTGATCCATAAAAGGTTAAAGCTGTGAAGGGTTGGCACCAACCTAAGATGGTGAAAGAAGTTAGGAGCTTTTTGGGTCTAACTGGGTACTACAGGAGATTCATCCAAGGCTATGCCAAGAAAGCAGTACCACTTACAGGATTAACAAAGAAGAACAAATGTTTTGAATGGACTGAAGTGTATGAAAGAAGTTTTCAAGAGTTGAAGATCTGGTTGATTTCAGCTCTAATATTGGTCTTACCGCAATCAAACAAGGGATATGTGATCTACAGTGATGCTTCAGACCAGGGTTTGGGGTGTGTTCTATTACAGGAAGAAAGAGTTACAGCCTATGGTTCAAGGCAGCTCCGGCCACATGAGAAGAATTACCCCACACATGATTTGGAGCTAGCCGCAGTAATTTTCGCTCTAAAAATTTGGCGACATTATGTCTATGGAGCAAAAGTGGAGATGTATACTGATCATAAGAGCCTAAAATATATCAATCATCAGATGGATTTGAATCTATGACAGAGACGATGGTTGGAAGTGTTGGAAGACATTAGACCAGAAATCAAGTATCATCCAGGAAAAGCCATTATGGTGGCAGATGCACTTAGTAGAAAAACAAGTTTGGCTATATTGATTGCAATAAGGTAGGAATTGGATGATGAGATAGGACGAGCCGGTATTGAAGTGGTTGCACAAGGCTTGAGTGAGATCTTGGAACGACTGGAACTACAACCAAGTCTGAAGGAGTGGATTAAGAAGGGACAGGAAAGAGATGTAGAGATTCTAGCATGTAAGAAGCAAGTGAATCCAGCAAAACTTCCAGAGTTCAGTATAAGGGAAGGTCTGTTGTGGTTCAGAAACAGATTGTGTGTCCCGAATGTGGATGATCCGAGGAAAGAAATCTTGAAGGAAGCACACACGTCATTACTTGCAGTCCACCCAGGAAGTATTAAAATGAATTGAGACGTAAAGTAATGCTATTGGTGGGCCGAAATGAAGTGGGACATAGTAGAGTTTGTAGCCAAATGTATCACCTGTCAAAAGATTAAAGCAGAAAACCAGAAACCTGAAGGTTTGTTGCAGCCATTGCCCATTCCAGAATGGAAATGAAAAAATATCAGTATGGATTTCATTACAGGGTTACCCAGAAGTCCCAAAGGACTTGATACTATTTGGGTTGTGGTTAACCAACTAACAAAATCAGCTCATTTCCTACCAGTGAAGATTACTTGGTCCTTGGAGAAATTAGCAGAAATATATATTGAAGGGATAATGAAGTTGCGTGGAGTATCAGTGTCCACAGTCTCCGACAGGGATGCAAGGTTTACTTTGCGGTTCTGGCAGAGTTTACAGGCAGTCTTGGGAACACGGACAGATTTTAGCACAGCTTATCATCCGTAAACAGATGGACAAACAGAAAGGGTGAATCGTTTTTTGGAAGATAAGTTGAGGGCATGCATTATGGATTTCGGAGGAAATTGGGAGAAGTATTTAGCCTTGGTAGAATTTGCTTATAAAATTTGTTATCAGGCTACTATTGGCAGCACTCCGTACGAAGAGATCTCTAGAAGAAGGTGCCGAACACCTGTGTGCTGGTATGAAGTTGGAGAAAGGCAAATGTCTGGGCCCAAAATTGTGCAGCAGAGCCGACAGAAAAGACTGGAAATAGCTCAGAGCCGACAGAAAAGTTATACCAACACCCGTCTAAGGGAACTATAATTTGAAGAAGGAGACTCAGTATTCTTGAAGGTTTCCCTGACCATAGGTGTAATCAGATTTGGGAAAGGAGGTAAATTGGCCCCGGGATACATTGGAGATTGGGAAGATTGGGAAGGCAACAAATTGGACTTACCAACGGAACTGGCCCAAGTACATGATGTATTTCATGTCTCGATGTTGAGAAAGTACGTACCTGACCCGAGCACCAACTAACCAAGATTCCAGAAAATCTACAGGTGGACATGACTTACGAGGAGCAGCCGGTGAAAATAATTGATTGCCAAGAGAAAGTGCTAAGAAATAAAGTAATTGCAATGGTTAAGGTGCTCTATAAGAACCATTTTGTTGAAGAAGCCACATGGGAACCAGAAAGCTGAGTGAAGAATGCATATCCCGAGTTATTTGAGTAATGTTTTCCCCTCTAATAAGGTAGTTCTGGGGACAGAACTATTCTAAGGAGGAAGTGATGTAATATCCCATAATTTAATTGTTTGTACAACTATATATATATATATATATATATATATATATATATATATATATATATATATATATATAATATTTTTTTCTCTTTTCTTTCTTTTGCTAATGGATTGTGCATATTTTATTAAACCCAACCCAATTTGCATGTTCTATTAGCCCAACCCACTCATGAACATATACACTGGACTAATAATATACTAGTGTATGTGTATATGTATGTATATATATACTAACTAGCCTACAATTTTTGACTTAAGACTTCTAGCCTACAATTTTTGAAATAGTTTTTTTTACCTAAGAAGCTTAGGTGAGCTTATGTGTTAGCCCTAAGGATTATGGTCTATGGCTTAGAGTGGTGACTAAGAACCTCTAGGAATTTCTACACATCCCCACACCCATCCACACTCATCCTAACCCTATCCCAAGCTTGGCCGGCCACTCTCTCACCCTTTTCTATATATATATATATATATATGTCACCTTATCTCATTTTCTACTCTACTCTACTTCATACTACTACTACTACTACTACTTCATCCTACTATTACTTCATCTTACTACTACTTCCTTCTACTACTACTACTCCATACTATACTACTTTTTAAGGAGCAAGAAGCCAAGCAAGCTAGAAGAAGGTGAAGTCTAGTTCACACTTAGTTCAATTTCTTCATCTTATGTTCAAATACTAATTAATTTATTATCAATTTTTTAGAGCTATTGGAGCTTGAAATCAAAACAAGATTAAGGAGAAGAAGCTAAGGCTAGGGTTAAGCGCTTTAAACATAAGGTGGGTGTTCTTCCTCCTTGTATGCTTCTTTAATTTTTAGTATTTGATTGTTTGATTGTTAATAGATTCTTAGTAATATGTTGTTTGATTGTTTGATTGTTACTAGTTTGTTATCTCACTACAAGATTCGCGAACTACACCGGCGTATATTCCCCGGCGTTTTACCAATCGTGCCAGGATAGGATAAGACCAGGATTGGGTTGCAAAATTGTATAGTTATACACCGGCGGCCTCTACAAAACGCCGGTGAATTATAATATTCACCGGCATTTTTATAAAAACTCGCTGGGGAATAGAAAGCGACAATATACTCCACAAATCCTCTCCCATTTACTGACATTTATTAATAAAAATGCCGATGAATTTACCGAGATAAATCCCCAATCCTACCGCGAAACCCTTACATTTCGCTTGGTTTTTTTTCCCCCAACCCTAATTTTTTCGCGAGCGCTGCCACTGGGCCTCCTTCCCTTCCTCGATTTTCCCGACAACTCCTCTGCCATCGGAGTGGGTTCCATGTCAATTTTCCTTTCAGGGCCGCCATCGCTGTGCCCACGTCAACGTCCACGCACTCTCTATCCCGCTTACTCATTTCTCTCTCATCGCAAGTACTCTCTCTCTCTCTCTCTCTCTCTCTCTCTGTCTCTTTAATTTTTGATTTTGTTTTAGGGGCTATGCTCAAGAACTCATGCGATCTCGAATCTCGTCTCTATTTTTGCTTCACTGTGTTATTCTGTGATTGGATCTTGGTTTCAATGTGTTACTCTATGATTGGATGTAGCTAGGTTTTAATTTCACTGACTTGTTTTTCTTGAGATTTTGAGGGATTTAATCTTTGTTTATGTCTGTGGAAATTTTGGGTGGTAATGGTTTGAAACTCAATTTAGGGGAGATCTCGAATCTCTGTTTACTCTGTGATTGGATATATTTTTGCTTCGGCATTTTTGCTTCACTGTTTTTGTAAGGAGTAATTAAGGAGAGATTTGAAACTCAATTTGCCAAAAATGTGGCAATATACTCAGATTTGGAGTTTTGCCAAAAATGTGGCAATATACTCAATTTTAGGGGATTGTTAATGTTAGTGATGCATGGGAATGACAAGATGAAGTGCTTTATTGTCTTGAGAGAGATTCTAGGATGGGTATATGTGTTTACTTATTTATTCATTTGGTTCATAATTGCTTGTAGTAAGTTTCATTATTAATAAATGTAATGTAGTTGGTTTATAGATATTCGGTAAGATATTGGGATACATACTAATGAAGTTATGTTCTCCATGCTGGCAATCTATTATATTTGGCTCATTTTATTATGATGTTATGCAAAAGGTAATGTTATGGTATATGAATGATGGGGGAAAAATATCAGGATATATAAATGATTTTGCTTTTGGGTGCTTCCAGCTTTGATCTTCATATTCAGGTTTAGATTGAAGAAAGGGGTCTTTAGTTTGGGTTCTTTGTATAGTATGTACTTCATTTTTTTCACTGTTCAATACTTGAAGCTTATCATGATTAAAACAAAAATTGGGACCATACAGGTTCATTTTTTTCATTCTTCAGTTTGAGTTTGCTTTCTTATGCATTTGGAGATGGGTTATTATGCATTTGAGTTTCAGTTTGGTTCAGAGTAAACTGGAATTATTATGCATTTGGAAATGGGTTAGTTGCTTTTTTGTCTGAATTTGGAGATGAGATGGATCATGTATCTGAAGTTGCACACTATGATTTTTTGAGGAGCGACTAGTGATGGAAATTTTTTATCTAAACTTTATATACAATTATATCATGATGTCTACATGAGTATCAGTTTCTAACTTAATGTTCACTCTTGTTGCTTGGGTTTGAAAATGAGATTGTTCTTTGTCGTATGGTTTTAAGTGATGATGAGAAAAATTATGTAACTGAAGTTGCATACTATGATTTACAGAGGAGTGACTAGTGATGAAATAATCCTGTTTGAACTTATGTTGTGGTTTCAACTGACAGTTATCTCATGAGTATTATAAAAGTATAAGTTTCATTTCAGTTAGTAGCATTTTTACCTGAATTTGACAGTGAAAGTATTGTTTTCAACTCTTTGTTATTCAATAATTTTAACTCCATATTCTGGTTTTGATTGTAAGAGTGCTGCATGTTTTTTTTAATTTTTTTTTTTAATTTATATACCTACACCGGTGTTGTAGAATGATTATAGGGGAAGAAGAGGGCAATCTTGAATACGCTATACACCAATATTTTTGCGACCGTCAGTGTATCTTACAGAAATACCGGCGTTCGTAAAAAATGCCGGTGTAGACCCCCCTTTTCTGCGACGCCTTCTTCGGTGGCATTAGCACCAGCGATTTTAAAAACGCCGGTGAATTATTCACCGGCGTTTTAAAACGCCGGTGAATCTCAGAAAAAAATCCACCAAACCCATTGTGTGTTGTAGTGTCTATATTTAAATAATTGGGTAGTAGTTTATTAGTAGTAAAAGAAATTTGTAGTAGAATGAATTATTGATAATAGATTGCTTGGGTGGTGTAGATTGTGTAAATTGTTAGAAAGTTGAAGTTGTAATAATTGTTAAAAAATTGAAAAATATTAAAGTATTAAGAATTAATGTGTTAATGGTTTATTGAAGTAGTTGTCAATAGATTGAAAATTGTGGTTTGTTATAGTAATTGTAGTAATTGTTAGTAGATTGAAAATTATAGTAGATTAAAGTGTTACTAAAATGCAATGGTTATGTATGCATAATAGAGTGTATGTTTAAAATTGTCGAATTAAGGAAACAAAGGAAACAAAAAAGGAACTAAGTGGATAAGATGGAAAAGATATGTTTCTATAGATAAATCATTACTAATCTATCAAGAATACCCAATTTTGAAATTAAAAAATGTGCAAGTAATCATATTAGAATGCTTATTTTTTAACTAGGACTTGATGGAAATTTTGCTACAAAAATGTTTGCATGTATGCACGCATTAGAAAAAGTTTAGTAGATGAACAAACTATGTGAATGAAGTTGTAAATGAGTATTTGAATATTTCATGATTACAAGTTCACACATGTACATGTCTAAACAACATGAAGTAAAAAAGGTATTTAAGAATTCTGAGTTGTATGCAAGATGTTGAAACATTAAAAAAAAAAGGTTATAAGAAATATGCAATGTAGAAAGACATTATAATGAAAGAATAGTAGTGTTGTGCATGTGGAATGTGCGAGTGTATGTGGGATGTACGAGTTAGCAATTGTCCAGTATGAATGATTTGTGGAACCGTCTAGAGAATTTCCATATGGTTCTTATGGACCAGTTTTAATCATGTACTTTTATTTACCTAGAACTTGAACTAGAATTCGAACTAGAACTTGAATTAGATTATATAGTAAGTAATCTAGGAAGTTAATCTAGAAACTAGAGGTGATGATAAGTAAGATATTAGAATCAAGACAATCAATTTAGCATAATTTCAACCGCTAGTTCTAAAGCTTCCTAGAAGATTGGGGATAAAATTGGGCACAATTAGGACGTGTACTCACCTATCAAGGGGACACGTGTAGCGGGTCTCATCTGGGACACGTGCAACGTGGTTTCGTCCGTTAATTTCTGGAATTTAGTGATAAGGACCATATAGTGGAAGTTAGGGAATGGACCCTCCAGATCCACCTAAGGTTCTCTGTTGTTTAATGCGAACTCTCGGTGGAGTAGGTAGGACCTGCATGGTCACCTTTACGTTCTTAACACTTTTGGGTAAGGTCCGGGAGTGGCGTAGAACCGCAGGTGCCAGACGGAGTTTGACCGGGGAGTGGCATAGGACCATAGGGTCTCGGCATACGTAATGACATGATCAATAATCTCCGACTACAGAGGCGGAACTAGACCGAGCAACTGCAACCTTACCAGTCACTAGATGTGTAACATCCTGAATTTTCAATTATAATTAAATATAAGTTTGTTTGATTTTATGTGTTTTTCACGTGCAAATTTATGTACATTTTACCCTTAAAACTTATTTATTTTATAGCATGAACAAAGTATTTTAGTTCTTTTCTTTTAATTCAAAAGCCTATTTTAAATCCTAGGCCTAATTGTTTAAATCTAGCCCACATTAATTAAATTAATTATTTTAATTATTAAGCCCATGGATTCTAAAGCCCACTAGTTTATTCTCATTTAAATGAGACAACTTGTAGGGTAGACTTGTTTTTGTAACAATTAATTAACAAATACATGAACAACTAGTAACTAGGTGTGCATTGTGTGACACGTGCATTGCACTAGCATGTGTTTTGAGTCAGCATAGGGGTGGCCGGATTGTGCATGAAGTGGGGAGAGAGATGAAGTGAGTGGAAAGGTAGTTTTGTGTTCATGGGTGGTTACCATAACTCCCTAATGTATCATAGCCCCTCATTTTCATCCATCTAAGTTAATGTACACCCTTCATTTGGCCCTAGCCATTCATTTCTCTTGCACCATTAGAATTTATTAAGAAAGTGAGAAGAAAAGATAGAGTGTAAGAAATTTGTGTGAGGAAAAGATTGAGTTGTGTATTGTTGTGTGTTCTTGCACCTATTGGAGGCCGGCCTAGCTTTCATCAAGGAAGGGGAGCTCGTGTTCATCTACATCAAGGAGGAGGAGCGCTTTGGTGTGCACAAGCGAGGAGGAGAAGGCTTACAACTAGGAGGGGATCGTGTGTTCACGGAGTTTCCCTAGGAGTTCTTTTTTTCTTTTTTTTTTTCAATTAAGGTGGGTGATTTCTCTACTTCTAATCAAGATATCATGCTAGGGATTAAATTGATGAAATTTCTAAGAAAAACTAGTTAATTTGGCCACATGTTTTCTTAAAAGAGACTAGTTAGAAATGAAAAGAATGCTTGATGAATTGATTGAAAATTGATAAAAATTGTGATTATTTCATTAGAATTATCATGTTACTATGAAAATGTGAATTTTCAACCATGTTAGATTAAGGAAATATTCATGTAAATGGCTAGTTGGTTAATTGAAATATTTGATTTGTACTATATTAATTAATGTGACACTAGTATGATAAAAGAGGTTATGTTCTAGAAATTGTTGTAGAAATAAAGGAAAGCAAGAAAACAAACTTATGTGATAATTGTGGTGCTAAATTTGGTGGAAATCATGGTTGTTTTTAAATATCGAAATTGTAGACATAGAATACAAATTAGAAAGAAAAATTTATGTTTTTATGTCAAAATAAAAATTTTAAAATACTGTTATGTTGCAAATCTATAAGATTAGTAATCTGGAAATTTTCATGAAATAAATTAGAGGAGAAAAAAGTTTAAGAGTTTTTGAAATATGAAATATTAGTAAGAAACAGAGAGTTGAGTCATCTCACATCGATTAGTCACTTTGGTCATACTGGTCTTCAAGTGCGCACTTAGAGCATTACTGTAGCACGGCAGGGCACTGTGTGCTTGGGTTCGAGTCTCTCCAGAGACTTTATTTTTGAAATCAATTTTAACCCAAATAGCGAAACCCATAACATAAATATAATTCAAGTTATACATTTAACAGTGAGCCATAGTGGACTTTCTGGTCTTCGGTGGCACCTTAAGGCAGTTAATGTAGCAGGGTGGGGTCTGTTGTGCATGGGTTCGAATCCGACTTCGGCCAGTTTAGAAAAAAATTGATTTTTTTCTTTTTTTTTATAGTTTTAAGTTTCTTAAAAAATTAAGAAAAAATATTAGAAATATTCTAAAAATACCTAGACTTCAAGGGAATTTTTCTATAGCTCTTTGACTTATTATAATGAGAATTAGAGGCTATTTTTAGAAAAGAACTTGATACAAATTATTAGAATGAAATATGGATTAATTAAAGAAAATAAATATTTCTCCTTTAAAAGAAATTTTGAGTAAAGATTTTAAATGAGATGTGTCTTGGAAAGTTTAAGTAAAGATAAATGTGATTTTGGCTTAAATAAATGAAAGATTGACATTATGAAAGCAAAGGAATTTTGTGGAAATTATTTATGAATGTGGTAAGTTTGAAAAAAAATTGAATTTGTCGCTTTATGCATGAAATTTGTACATGAAAATGAAATGAAAGATCATGGTGAATTATGAGAAAAATTTGTGAGTGTGATTACTCAATTTAATGAACATGAAATGAGATTAAAAACTAGAGTGTAGCTAAGTCCTTATACCTGCATTGAATAAATTCTTTTGAGATAAAATGTTAAAATAAAAGACCAAGTTTGGGTCGTTATTGTTGATCGATGGTTAAGACCGGTATAGAGGAAGTGCTAACTCTAGGGTGTTGATTTTATTCATGATTCAAACAACTAAGGACAATACACTAGTGAAGATGTGATGAAAGTAAGAGAAAAATACGAGTATGAGGGCCTCGGATCTACGGTGTGAGAGTATTCATAGGTTGCCTGCTTGATGCAATATGTCATGGCGTGGATACATCTCCGGAATTATCGGGATCGTGGCGACGCTTGTGGGGTGTTTGGTGACTACGGGTGGTGCCATTGTTCCATGACGAAGGCTGAATTGTCCATAGGCTCTGCATGATGTGTCATGTCACGACGTGGGATTCCCTTCCAAGCTGTCTGGACATGGGCTCGAAACTCATAGAATATCTTGGATACTTACTGTAATTACCGTAGTAGCTTAAATCATGGCGAGGGAAACCAACCCTACAAGATGAAGAACGAATAACGGCTTGCCCTCGGACCTATGTAGTATGGGATGCATAGAATCCGAACAAGTGCGCATTAGTGTCATGTAATATAAATAATTGTATTAAGGACTAAGTGCATATTCACACACGACATCAATAGGATAGTCCCCCTTAGCTTTGTTTTGTGACAAGTGTGTGTTTTCTAAGTAAGAGAAATTGATGTATTATATCCTAGCGTCAGTACCCACAGTTTCTATGCATGATAAAGTGATTGACAAGACTAAAGAATGAAAGCTGCTTAAAGAATTGTTCATGCTATTGTTTAATTCATGTAACATGTTGTAACTTATAATTCTGCTGCATTGTTGTAAACTCTGTTGTAATAAAAGTTTTAAATTTCTTGTAAAATTGTACGAAGTGAAGTATAAAGATCCTGTGGAACTTTGAATTCAGCCTTATTTGGAATTTGGGGTATTACAAAATGAATGTCAGAAACCGGAAAGAGTACAAGAGTAGGATGCATGGCGAGGGATTGAACCCTATCATCTGGAGAATACGAACTTGATTTGGAGAGTATGTAGTATGAGATGCATATGTTTACAAATCAAGTATGCATTAGAATAAGAGCATTATGTACATTTATGTTTGCGCATTAGATTTAGGTCATGGCACACACTAACACTTTAATTATCTGAATTTCACATTTCGTCGTTCATATTTTCATTCACATTAATTTTCATATTGATTGATGGTTGAGGAGTGAAGCTCACTGGTATTATCAGTTTGCGTCAGTTGCATTCAACTGATGTGCCCACTTATATTTAGGCTGCAGAGGATTGTGAGCTTAAGCTGTGTTGGGCATTCATATTCAAGAAGGAAGCATTAAGGTAAGTAACAAGTTTTTTTAAAATTTCCTGATTTTCTGTGATGTGTACTCGTTGAAGTGAAATATTCTTGTTGGTGTCACGAGTTTTGTAACCCTTGTTCCCGTATATATGTATTTTTCTGTGTATTTTCAGTATTTAAAGTTTTTATAACTTTCTTCTCGCTTTTAAATTCTTTTTCAACAATTACATTTTCAATGGATCGAATTTTAACAAAATATTATTCTGGTTTCTAAGAAGTAATTTATTTCATTTTATTATTCAAAAATTGTATTTATTTCGAATGACGGTGTATTTTATATTTCTAATTGATCGATTATTTACATTTTAACCCAAACCAATTATATTACTACTACTTGGATTTTAATGAATTTGTTAGACTTAAACCATATTTTAATTTTTAAATTATTATTATTGTTGTTATTATTACCATTATTATTATTGTTATTGCTATTACTGTTATTATTATTACTATTATTATTTTTATCATTTTCTTATTATTAATATTGTCATTAGCAATATTGTTATTATTATTATTATAATTGTTGTTGTCACTATTATTATTAGTACTATTATTATTAATGTTATTATTATTATTATGGTTATGATAATTTTTATTATTGCTATTATTATTATTATCATATTTGACTATTTATTAAAAACCCATTTCTATTTGTTAATTGCATTCGTAGTCATTTCAAAATAAATTCAATATTGTAATATAAATAATATTTTATTGTAAATCATATTTTTATTGATTATTTTATTTTCATATTGGATTTTTAATCCAATACCCTATAGTATAACTCTTATTGGATCCTACCCACTTACCCTTTAATCCATTATCACCATAACCCTAATTCAAATACCCTATAAATACTAATTACCTCCTAAACACTCTTAACCCTAATCCTGTTATATCCCCAGCCGCCTAACTCATAATCCCCTGACCTTCCTTCTGCTCATCGTCATCCTCCCGAAACCCAGCGATCCCCTGTTCCTCCTTTCCCCGTCCTCATTCCCTGCAGCCTTTGTCGCACCTCCGCGACCACTCGCTCGCCCTCGCAGTCACCCCGTCAAGCCCCACAGTCGCCAGCCCATCCATTGCCATTACTCCCGACCACTTTGTCCCTTGTCCTCTTCCCCGAGCAACCCTGCACCCCAACATCTCCCTCACCTTCGTTACCGACTTCCTCCCATTGCCTTTGCCCACCGCCCTAAGCGCCACCATCGACCGCCTGTGCCGTGCCTCCTCCCGAGCGCAGCACGCACCCGCGACAGCAACTTCCCTGTGCTGTCTCCTCCCAATGCCATGCCAGACAACAACGTCGACAGCAGCCAATGCAGCCAATGTGACTCCCGTACCTATGTCCCCTCCGGTGCTGTCTCCTTGGCCACCATCGTCTCCTCCTCGTAATGCACACGTTCAATCCGACTGCCCCTCCTTGTGTATGTGGTGCGGTTTGATCGTTTTGGCCGAGTGAGATCTCGACTGTTGGATCGCTTGATCTTCATCATCATCATCACATCTTGATCGCTATCTTGATCATCGAGATCCATGTATTGGGTTAAGGATTGGTTCTTAATTCGTTCTCTTGAGATCGTGCACGGAAATTCGTTCCTGTTATTCTCGTTCTTTGCATTGTTTCCGTCGTCAATTACAAGACAAGTAACTTATATAATTTTTGTTTGAATATACAAGTACTAAATACCGCTTGTTGTGTAGTTGCTTCAAGATATATTCTCGTGAAAACCCTTGTTAGATCTTGTCTTTATGTGTGATCAGCCTGTAGTTGTCTCATTACACACGACATGAAATAACCTAGAAATAATTAATTTTTTATTGCGTATACGTATATTGTTCGTGATTCATGATGTGTCGTATGATCTTGCATGCATGATGTGATAGTCGTATTATATCTTGTTATAGACTTGTCAAACAACCTATACCATGTTGCTTGGACATCTAGTATAACAAAATTCGCATTTTGCTATGATTTGGATGTGTTACATATGAACTAGTTGATTTTATGCATAAAGAAGATTTCTGTTTTTGCTGTTACCCCATTTTTGTTCAGTATTATAGACCCTGTTGAGGTCAGTAATTGAAAATTATTTGTGAATTTGAATTATAGAAAATTTTTTATACTTTCCAGAATTTATGACAGATCTCAGTTTCGATTTGTAAGTTACAAGTTAATGCTGTTTTACTAGAGATGTGTAGAAAATTTTAGATTTTGTTTTATATGAATTCTGTATGGTTATTTATTTTGATACTGATGTTAAAGATATATTTTGATTCAATGTTTTGCTGCGTACAACTAGACTTGATTGGGATTAACCCATAATTTCTGTGGATTTAATTGATGACTTTTATAAACAATTCTATACTTGCAAACAACCACTATACCTGTAGAATTTTCATGCTGTTCAGTAAAGAACCTTAATTTCGACCTGATTCTACTTGTTGATAAAAAGCTTTGTGAATATGAAGTGTAGCCTAATGTATCTGTTTTATCACCCTTTTGATGGATCTGAATTTCGATTTATATTTTGTAATCTATTACTATTTTAGTATTGCTATGTTTATGATTTCAGATTTACAAACTTGCTGTATCTTGCTGTTTTCTAATTTTATTTGACTATACTATTTATGTTGGAAAATTATGAAATTATATTTTCTAATAGTAAACATACTAGGAAATGCCCTAGATTTTTCTTGGATGTAATCAGTAAGTTCTTATGTCGTTTTCCTGTTTATGAATACGAACTTGTGATTTCTGTCTGAACATGTTTTTTGGATACAATTCTGTTTTGAGTCCTGTTTTTGTGAAATACCATATGACTTATATATATTATCTGGATTCGGCCAAGTGTCTATTTTCTAGATTTTCTTACGGATCCAGGTTTGCAGATTTGTGGCAAAGAGAATCACAGATTTGATGCAGTGCTACCTTGCTGTCCTAAACTAGAATTTTCGTTGTCTTAATCTTCTATGAGTTGTCTTTCACATGTACATATTTATCTTCCGACCTGAATCTGTTACTTGTTCATGCCATGTTATTCTTGCCCTGTTTGTGACATGTATATGACTGTTTGATAATAATAACAAATAACCAAGCCGGAGTTAAGGGAAAGATCTGGTAGTGGAAAATAGAGAAATGTGTACTTGGAAGGGGGCCCGTATTTTCCACCTGATTATCTGTTACCTATTACTTGTTATATGATTATGCATCATCCTGATTATCTGTTTACTTGATTCCTGACTACAAACTTCCTTATGAGAAGGTGTACTCAAAATGGGGCTCATGTTTCCCACTTGTTACCCAACTACATACTTTCTTATGAGAGGGTGTACTTGAAGGGGACCGTAGGTCCTACCTGATGCATGATTACCTGTTACATGATACCTATACCTGTACCTGTTTACCTGATACCTGAGTACACGATCCTATAGAATCCACTACGAAATCTAAACGCAATCTTATTTGAATGTAGCAACCATGTGGTCAATAGATGGGACATATGAAGTGCTACCTAGATAGAAATAAATACAAGACTTGACATAACATGACATCTGTTACATGCTTTCCTGTACGTGTTACCTATTTAACTGTTTACCTGCTTGCATGATATTTGCCACCTGTTACATGTTACCTATACCCTGTTAACATATAATGTTACTTGATTCGGTTTCCTGATTTATGTTAATCATTCTGTTTTGTTGTCATGTCTATTCCATGCTATGTTTGCTTCCGCTGTTACTTTATATATTTGTTTATCTTTTTCTGTACTTGTGCCTGCACTACAAGCGGCCCGTAACTTGCATTGACGGGCGTTTTGTTTCTCATTCCTTTTCCTGCAATTTCTTAAATTGCATATTTTGGTTATCAGCTGCCACTGGAGTAGGTGATCAAAGATTTTAGTTGCTGGAGTTCTTGCTATATTTATTTTCCTGCTATTCATGAATAAATGAATTTGCTACATGAATTTTGCATTGGACTTTTTGTCCCAAACTTGTGACTTGTTTCAGATCTGATTTATTTAAGATTATTAAATTTTGTTTCAAATAAATTCTATTGGTATATGGATTCATTCATGCATGCGTGGTTGGTTTCTCCTTATTTATTTCTTGTTATTCCTGTGAAATGTTGTAAAGATCCTGACAGCTTATGAATGGTGAAAGCCATTCGATGGACTTAGTTACGTATCCATATTCCGTATTATTTTTTGGGAAGGGGGCATGACAAGGTTTTTAGTGGTATCCTGGCTAATGTATTAGTTCGACTAATATATTAGACAAGTTTGGACTCGTTCAAGGATTGGCTCAACAATGAACAGACCACGCAATAACATGAATGAATTATAATCAACATTGATCTGGATACTATTCTTGTTCGATTCATTTTGGTTCCTCCTTATTCAATCCCTTGATTCCTTGTTTCTTCCGTCTTTTTCAGTCGTCCTCTTTGATTGAACTCTTCTTGGTTATGAATTCATTCTTTTCGTACCCATATCTTTCTGATTTTGGTGCCATCCATTCTTTTTATTTTCTACTTGGTCTGTCAGTCGGCATCACTGGTTCTACTTCGAATTGTCAACAGCTTGGATCATCACCAAGAGAGGAAGTGTCCCAGGATCTCAAGAAGTGTTCAGAATCTGGAGTTGCCAGGAGTTTGAACTTCATGCTAGTGAGATGCCATTTGGATGTGTCAAGGATATGGTGAGCCACGAAGCAGATTGCTGGAGCTAATGGATGCTATTGGCCGAGTCTTCCCATTCGGAGTGGCGCAGCAGAAGCGTGGTGGGCCATACCCACAGGTCCCCAGATTCTCTTGTTGTTTCTCCTTCCCCGCATTGTTGCTTTTTTCCATTCCTTGTATTCATTCTCATCCGTTGACTCATTGTTTGGTTCAATTCTTTCCTATCAATTCTCTCTTTGATTCAAGTTCTACCTACTCCCTATCTTGCTTTGTTATCATGTGTTGTTTCTTTCCTTTTGATACTGTTTATTCTCTATCATGCATTCCATTTGATATCGTTCTTGCCCACTCCTTTCTTATTCTGGTGTTGCCACCACTTTGTTCATTTCCCTCAAATTCCCTCTTTTGTTATTCCCCAAGTTTGATTTTGCCCTGTCTTATGTACCGCCTAAGCAAATTTCGAGGACAAAATTTTGTTGTAAGGTGGGTAGGATTATAATCCCTTTTCCCGTATATATATATTTTTAGTGTATTTTCGGTATTTAAATTTTTTATAACTTTCTTCTCGCTTTTAAATTATTTTCAACAATTACATTTTCAATGGATCGAATTTTAACAAAATATTATTCTGGTTTCTAAGAAGTAATCTATTTCATTTTAATATTCAAAAATTATATTTATTTCGAATAACGGTGTTTTTTATTTCTCTAATTGATTCACTATTTACATTTTAACCCAAATCAATTATATAACTGCGAATTTGTTAGATTTAAACCATATATTTATATTTATATTATTATTATTATTGTTATTATTACCATTATTATTATTGTTATTGCTATTACTGTTATTATTATTACTATTATTACTTTTATCATTTTCGTATTATTACTATTGTCATTAGTATTATTGTTATTATTATAATTATAATTGTTATTGTCACTACTATTATTAGTATTATTGTTCTTACTATTATTATTATTATTACAGTTATGATAATTTTTATTATTGCTATTATTATTATAAATTTTGACTGTTTATTAAAAACCCACTTCTATTTGTTAATTGCATTTGTAGTCAATTCAAAATAAATTCTATATTGTAATACAAATTATATTTTATTATAATCATATTTTTGTTGGTTATTTTATTTTCCTATTGGATTTTTAACCCAATACCCTATAATATAACTCTTATTGGATCCTACCCGCTTACCCTTTAACCCATTATCAGCCTAACCTTAATTCTAATACCCTATAAATACTAATTACCTCCTAAAAACTCTGAACCCTAATCCTATTACATCCCCAGCCACCTAACTCCTAAACCCCTGACCTTCCTTCTGCTCATCGTCATCCTCCCGAAACCCATCGCTCCCCTGCTCCTCCTTTCCACCTCATTATCCTCTGCTGCCCTTGTTGCACCTCCGCGACCACTCCCTCGCCCTTGCAGTCACCCTGTCGAGCCTTCCAATCGCCAGCCCATCCATCGCCGTTACTCCCGACCACTTTGTCCCTTGTTCTCTTCCCCGAGCAACCCTGCACCCCAGCATCTCCCTCACCTTAGTCGTCGACTTCCTTCCGTCACCTTGGCCTCCTGCCCTGAGTGCCGCCGTCGTCCGCCTGTGCTGCGCCCCTCCCAAGCGCAGCACGCACCTCGACAGAAACCTCCCTGTGCTGTCTCTTTCCGACGGCACGCCAGACAGCAATGTCGACAGCAGCCAACGCAGCCAATGCAACCCCCCTGCCTCTGTCCCCTCCGGTGCTGTCCCCTTTACCACCGTCGTCTCCTCCTGGCAGTGCGCACGTTGAACCCGACCTCCCTTCCTTGTGTGTGTGATGCAGTTTGATCGTTTTGACCGAGTAAGATCTTGACCGTTGGATCGCTTGCTCTTCATCATCATCATCACATCTTGTTCGCTATCTTGTTCATCGAAATCCGTGCATTGTGTCTGTGATTGGTTCGTAATTCATTCGCTTGAGTTCATTCCCGGGAATCCGTTCCCATTATTCTCGTTCTTTGCATCGTTTTCGTCGTCAATTACAACGAAAGTAACTTGTATAATTTCTGTTTGAATATACAAGTACTAAATACAGCCTGTAGTGTAGTTACTTCAAGATCTATTCTCATGGAAACCCTTGTTAGATCTTGTCTCTATGTGTGATCCGCCCGTAGTTGTCTCATTACACACACGACATGAAATAACCTAGAAATAATCATTTTTTTTGCATATAGATTTGTTATTCGTGATTCATGATGTGTCGTATCTCGTATGATCTTGCTTGCATGATGTGATAATCGTATTATATCTTGTTATAGACTTGTTAAACACCCTATACCATGTTGCTTGGACATCTAGTATACCATATTTCACATTTTTCTATGATTTGGATGTGTTACATATGAACTAGTTGATTTTATGCATAAAGAAGATTTTTTTTTTTTTTGTTACCCGTTTTTGTTCAGTATTTTAGACCCTGTTAAGGTCAATAAATAAAAGTTATTTGTGAATATGAATTATAGAGAATTTTGTCTACTTTCCAGAACTTTTGACAGATCTCAGTTTCGATTTGTAAGTTGCAAGTTATTGCTGTTTTACTACAGATGGGTAGAAAATTCCAGATTCTGTTTTATATGAATTCTGTATGGTTATTTATTTTTATACTGATGTTAAAGATAATATTTTGATCCAATATTTTGCTGAGTACAATAAGACTTTATTGGGATTAAACCCTAATTTTTGTGAATTTAATTGATGAATTTTATAAGCTATTCTATACTTGCAAAGAACCACTATACTTGTATAATTTTCATGCGGTTCAGTAGAGAACATTAATTTCAACCTGATTCTACTTGCTGTTGATAAAATCTTTATGAATATGAAATCTAGCCTACTATATATATTTTATCACCCATTTTACGGATCTGGATTTCGATTTATATTTTGTAATCTATTGCTGTTTTAGTACTGCTGTGTTTCTGAATTCAGATTTACAAACTTGGTGTATCTTGCTACTTTCTGATTTTATTTCACTATACTATTTATATTGAAAAATTATGAAATTATAATTGCTGATACTAAACATATTAGGTAATACCCCATATTTTTCATGGATTTAATCAGTAAATTTTTATATCGTTTTCCTGTTTATGAATACAAACTTGTGATTTCTGGCTGAACATGTTTTCTAGATACAATTCTGTTTTGAGTCATGTTTTTGTGAAACACCGTATGACTTATATATATTTGCTGGATTCGGCCGAGTCTATTTTCCGAATTTTCTGACGGATCCAGGTTGGCATATTTGTGGCAACGAAAATCCTAATTTTGGTGCAGTACTGTCTTGCTATCCTGAATTAGAATTTTCGTTGTCCTAATCTTCTATGCGTTGTCTTTCACCTGTATATGTTTATCTTCCGACCTGAATCTGTTACTTGTTCATGCCATGTTATTCTTGCCCTGTTTGTGACACGTATATGCCTGTTTGATAATAATAACAAATAACCAAGCCAGGGTTAAGGGAAAAATCTAGTAGTGGAAAATATAAAAATGTGTACTTGGATGGGGGTCCGTGTTTCCCACCTGATTATCTGTTACCTGTTACCTGTTATATGATTATGCATCATCCTGATTATCTGTTTACCTGATTCCTGACTACATACTTACGAGAATGTGTATTCAGATGGGGGCTCGTGTTTTCCACCTGTTACCCAACTACATACTTTCTTATGAGAGGATGTACTTGGAGGGTACCGTAGGTCCTACCTGACGCATGATTACCTGTTACATGATACCTGTATCTGTACCTGTTTACCTTATACCTGAGTACGCAGCCCTATAGAATCTACTACGAAATCTAAATGCAAACTTATTTGAATGTGGCAACCATGTGTTAAATAGATGAGACGCATGAAGTGCTACCATGATAGAAATAAATACAAGACTTGACATAACATGATATCTGTTGCATGCTTTCCCGTACATGTTACATGTTTACCTGCTTGTATGATATTTGCAACCTGTTACATGTTACGTATACCCTGTTAGCATATCATGTTACTTGTTCTGTTTTCTGTGTTATGTTAGCCATTCTATTTTGTATTCATGTCTATTCCATGCTATGTTTTCTTCCGCTGTTACTCTATATATTTGTTTATCTTTTCATGTACTTGTGCCTGCACTACAAGCGGCCCGTAGCTTGCATTGAAGTGTTTTTTGTTTCTCTTTCCTTTTCCCATAATTTGTTAAATTGCATATTTTGGTTATCAGCTGCCGCTGGAGTAGGTGATCAAAGATTTTAGTTGCTGGAGTTCTTGCTATATTTATTTTCTTACTATTCTTGAATAAATGTATTTGCAACATGAGTTTTGCATTGGACTTTTTGTCCCAAACTCGTGACTTGTTCCATATCTGATTTATTTAAGATTATTAAATTTTGTTTCAAGTAAATCCTGTTTGAATATTGATTCATTCATGCATGCGTGGTTGGTTTCTCCTTGTTTACTTCTTGTTATTCCTGTGAAATGTTGTAAAGATCCTTACAGCTTATGAATGGTGAAAGTCATTCGCTGGACTTAGTCAAGTATCCGTATTCCGTATTCTTTTTTGGGAAGCGGGATGTGACAAGGTTTTTTAGTGGTATCAGAGCACCGGGTTTGGCTAATGTATTAGTTCGACTAATATATAAGACATGTTTGGGCTCGATCAAGGATTGGCTCAACAATGTACAGACCATGCAATAACATGAATGAATATCAACATTGATCTGGATACTAGTCTTGTTCGATTCATTTTGGTTCCTCTTTATTCAATCCCTTGATTCCTTGTTTCTTCCGTCTTTTCGGTCGTCCTTTTTGATTGACCTCTTCTTGGATTAGAATTCATTCTTTTCGTACCCTATATCTTTCTGATTTTGGTGCCATCCATTTTTTATTATCAGCTTGGTCCATCAGTCGGCATCGTTGGTTCTACTTCGACTTGTCAGCAGCTTGGATCATCACCAGGAGAGGAAGTGTTATCGTTTGCTCCAAGATGTGCATGCTGTGTCCCAGAATCTTAAGAAGTGTTCAGAATCTGGAGTTGCCAGGAGTTCGAACTTCATGCTAGTGAGATGCCATTTGGACGTGTCAAGGATATGGTAAGCCACCAAGCAGATTGCTGGAGCTAATGGATGCTATTGGCAGAGTCTTCCCAGTCAGAGTGGTGGAGTGGAAGCGTGGTGGGCCATACCCATAGGTTCCCGGATTCTCTTGTTGTTTCTCCTTCCTTGCATTGTTGCTTTTTTCTATTCCTTGTATTCATCCTCATCCGTTGACTCGTTGTTGGGTTCAATTCTTCCCTATCAATTCTCTCTTTGATTCCAGTTTTACCTACTCCCTATCTTGCTTTGTTATCTTGTGTTGTTTCTTTCCTTTTTATACTCTTTATTCTCTTTCATGCATTCCATTCGATATCGCTCTTTCCCACTCCTTTCATATTCTGATGTTGCCACCACTTTGTTCATTTCCCTCAAATTCTCTGTTTGGTTATTCCCCAGGTTCGCTTTTGTCCTGTCCTATGTACCGTCTAAGCAAATTTTGAGGACGAAATTTTGTTATAAGGTGGGTAGGATTGTAACCCCTGTTCCCGTATATATGTATTTTTCATTGTATTTTCGGTATTTAAAATTTTTATAACTTTCTTCTCACTTTTAAATTCTTTTTCAACAATTACAATTTCAATGGATCAAATTTTAAAAAAATATTATTTTGGTTTCTAAGAAGTAATCTATTTCATTTTATTATTCAAAAATTGTATTTATTTCGAATAACGGTGTATTTTATATTTCTAATTGATCGACTATTTACATTTTAACCCAAACCAATTATATTACTGCTACTTGGATTTTAATGAATTTGTTCGACTTAAACCATATTTTGATATTTATATTATTTATATTATTTTTATTATTACCATTATTATTATTTTTATTTCTATTACTGTAATTATTATTACTATTATTATTTTTAACTTTTTCTTATTATTACTGTTGTCAATAGTATTATTGTTATTATTATTATTATAATTGTTTTTGTCACTATTATTATTATTAGTACTATTATTATTACTGTTATTTTTATTATTATGGTTATGATAATTTTTATTATTTCTATTATTATTATCAATTTTAACTGTATATTAAAAACACATTTCTATTTGTTAATTGCATTCTTAGTCATTTGAAAATAAATTCTATATTGTAATACAAATTACATTTTATTATAAATCATATTTTTATTGGTTATTTTGTTTTCCTATCGGATTTTTAACCCAATACCCTACAGTAAAACTCTTATTGGATCCTACCCGCTTACTCTTTAACCAATTATCACCCTAACCCTAATTCCAATACCCTATCAATACTAATTACCTCCTAAACACTCTTAACCCTAATCCTGTTATATCCCCAGCCGCTTAACTCCTAAACCCCTGACCTTCCTTCTGCTTATCGTCATCCTCCCGAAACCCATCACTCCCTTGCTCATCCTTTCCCCGTCCTCATCCCCTGCAGACCACGTCGTACCTCTGCGACCACTCCCTTGCCCTCGCAGTCACCCTGTCGAGCCCGCAAGTCACCAGCTCATCCATCTCCTTATTCCCGACCACTTCATCCCTTGTCCTCTTCCCCGAACAACCCTTCACCCCAGCATCTCCCTCACCTTCGTCGTTGACTTCCTCCCGTCGCCTTGGCCTCCCGCCCTGAGCGCCGCCGTCGACCGCCTGTGCCGCGCCTCCTCCCGAGCGCAGTACGCTCCCGCGATAGCAACCTCCCTGTGCTGTCTCCTCCCGACGGCACACCAGACAGCAACGTCGACACCAGCCAACGCAGCCAGTGCGACCCTCGTGCCTCTGTGCTCTCCGGTGCTATCCCCTTGGCCGTCATCGTCTCCTCTTCGCAGTGCACTTGTTCAACCCGAATTCCCTTCCTTGTGTGTGTGCTGCGGTTGATCGTTTTGGCCGAGTGAGATCTCGACCGTTGGATCGCTTCATCTTCATCATCATCATCCCATCTTGATCGCTATCTTGATCATCGAGATCTGTGCATTGTGTTCGCGATTGGTTCGTAATTCGTTCGCTTGAGTTCATGCCCAGGAATTCGTTCTCATTATTCTCGTTCTCTGCATCGTTTCTGTCGTCAATTACAAGGCAAGTAACTTGTATAATTTCTTTTTGCATATACAAGTACTAAATACTGCTTGTAGTATAGTTGCTTCAAGATCTAGTCTCATGAAAATCTTTGTTAGATCTTGTCTCTATGTGTGATCTGCCTGTAGTTGTCTCATTACACACACGACATGAAATAACCTACAAATAATCAATTTTTGTTGCATATACGTATGTTGTTCGTGATTCATGATGTGTCGTATGATCTTGCATGCATGATGATAGTCGTATTATGTCTTGCTATAGACTTGTTAAACACCCTATACCATGTTGCTTGGACATCTAGTATACAATATTTCGCATTTTGCTATGATTTGGAAGTGTTACATATGAACTAGTTCATTTTATGCATAAAGAAGATTTCTGTTTTTTCTGTTACCCAATTTTTGTTCAGTATTTTAGACCTTGTTGAGGCCAGTAAATGAAAATTATTTGTGAATATGAAATGTAGAGAATTTTGTCTACTTTCTATAATTTCTGACAGATATCAGTTTGATTTGTGAGTTGCAAGTTATTGCTGTTTTACTACATATGTGTAGAAAATTCCTGATTCTGTTTTATATAAATTCTATATTGTTATTTATTTTTATACTAATGTTAAAGAAAATATTTTGATCCAATATTTTGCTGAGTACAACTAGACTTGATTGGGATTAACCCCTGATTTTTTTCAATTTAATTGATGACTTTTATAAACTATTTTATACTTGCAGACAACCACTATACTTACAGAATTTTCATGTTGTTCAGTAGAGAACCTTAATTTCAACCTGATTCTACCTGCTGTTGATAAAAACTTTGTGAAATTGAAATCTGAATTTTACTATTTTATTACCCTTTTGATGGATCTGAATTTTGATTTATATTTTGTAATCTATTGTTGTTTTAATACAACTTTGTTTATGATTTCAGATTTAAAAACTTGTATCTTGCTGTTTTCTGATTTTTTTTACTATACTACTTATGTTGGAAACTTATGAAATTATACTTGCTGATACTAAACATACTAGGTAATACCCCAAATTTTTCTTGAATTTAACCAGTAAATTTTTATGCCATTTTCCTGTTTATGAATACAAACTTGTGATTTCTGGCTGAACATGTTTTCTGGATACAATTCTGTTTTGAGTCCTTTTTTTGAAAAACCATATGACTTATATATATTTGCTGGAGGATGAGAATATATTTTCCAGATTTCCAAACGGATCCAGGTTTGCAAATTTGTGGCAACGGGAATCCCAGATTTGGTGCAATACTATCTTGCTGTCCTGAATTAGAATTTTCGTTGTCTTTCACCTGTACATGTATATCTTCCGACATGAATCTGTTACTTGTTCATGCCATGTTATTCTTGTCCTGTTTGTAACACGTTTATGCCTGTTTGATAAAAATAACAAATAACCAAGCCAAGATTAAGGAAAAGATCTAGTAGTCCAAAATAGAGAAATGTGTACTTGGAGGGACCCGTGTTTCCCACCTGATTATCTGTTACTTGTTACCTATTATATGATTATGCATGATCCTGATTATCTGTTTACCCGATTCCTGACTACATACTTCCTTATGAAAAGGTGTACTCAGAAAGGGGCTCGTGTTTCCCACTTGTTACCCAACAACATACTTCTTTATGAGAGGGTGCACTTGGAGGGGACCGTAGGTCCTACGTGATGCATGATTACCTGTTACATGATAGCTGTACCTGTACCTGTTTACCTGATACCTGAGTACACGGCCTTATAGAATCCACTACGAAATCTAAACGCAAACTTTTTTGAATATAGCAACCATGTGGTAAATAGATGGGACGCATGAAGTGCTACCTAGATATAAATACATGACTTGACATTACTTGACATCTGTTACATGCTTTCCTGTACATGTGACCTGTTTACCTGCTTGCATGATATTTGCCACTTGTTACATGCTACTTGTACAATGTTAGCATATCATGTTACTTGATTCTGTTTCCTGATTTATGTTAGTCATTCTGTTTTGTTGTCATGTCTATTCTATGCTATGTTTTCTTCCGCTGTTACTCTATATATTTGTTTATCTTTCCTTGTACTTGTGCCTGCACTACAAGTGGCCCGTAACTTTCATTGATGGGCATTTACTTTCTATTTTCTTTTCCTACAATTTGTTAAATTGCAGATTTTGTTGATCAGCTGCCGTTGGAGTAGGTGATCAATGATTTTAGTTGCTGGAGTTCTTGCTATATCTATTTTCCTGCTATTCTTGAATAAATGTATTTGCTACATGAATTTTGCATTGGGATTTTTGTCCCAAACTTGTGACTTGTTCCAGATCTGATTTATTTGAGATTACTAAATTCTGTTTCAAGTAAATCCTGTTGGTATATTGATTTATTCATGCATGCGTGGTTGGTTTCTCCTTATTTACTTCTTGTTATTTCTGTAAAATGTTGTAAAGATCCTAACATCTTATGAATGGTGAAAGCCGTTTGCTGGACTTAGTCACATATCCGTATTCTGTATTCCTTTTTGGGAAGCAGGGCGTGAAAAGGTTTCAGTATACAAAAATCGGGGTGCTACAGAGGTGGAGCACAGCGCCTAACCCCATGTGTCGGCTCTGATACCACTTCTGTAGCGCCCCAATTTTCGTATACTGGAAACTCGTGATACCAACTAGAATCTTTTACTTCAAATGAATACACAACACAGAAAATCACAGGAAATTAAAAACTTCTTTTCTTACCTTAATGCTTTTCTTCTTGAATATGAATGCTCAACACAACTTAAGCTTACAATCCCCAAAATCGGGTGGTCCTGCAACCTAAATATAACTGGGCACGTCAGTTGAAAGCAACTGACGCAAACTTATAAAACCAGTGAGCTTCACTCCTCAACAATCAATCAATATAAAAATTAATGCGAATGACAATATGAAATGTGAAATTCAGACAATCAAAAGTGTGAGAGTGTGCCATGACCTAAATCTAATGCACGAACATAAATGCACATGATGCTCCTATCCTAATGCAAACTTGATTTTGAAACGTATGCATCCCATACTACATACTCCCCAAATCGAGTTCGTATTCTCCAGATGATATGGTTCAATTCCTCGCCATGCATCCAACTCTTGTACTCTTTCCTGTTTCTGACATTCATCTAGTGACTGGTAAGATTGCAGTTGCTCGTTCTAGTTCCGCCTCTGCAGTCGGAAATCATTGGTCATGCCACTGTAACGCCCCTGTCCCGAGCTCGAACAATTTATACAATTTATAAGACAAATTAAATACTATGTAGTACAACTGCCTACCACATGCTGCCTCTCAAAAGGTGGTTAACCGAATTGGTGACTCTTAATCATAGGCTATTATATTTTAATATTATTATATTATATTACCTTCCCGATATGGGATTAATATCACATACCTTACCTTTACTCCCGGATGAAATGTACAGCGGAAGCACATGCACCGGGTGGGGGCCCCATGAATGGCAATGCCACGTCATCAGAGTTCTTGACCAAAGTCAAAGCTTCTCAAACGAATAGCCAAACAAGTTTGCTTGTTGTTCTCATTATCCATGTGGGCCCCCATGCTATATACCATTCACATTTTAATACATTTACCAAAGCCAACCAACTATTTTTTATACCTTGAACATATATTATATATATATATATATATATATATATATATATTTATACTCTTTTGAAAATTTCGGGGTGTTACATACAACCTATGTTCAACCTAGTGCAGGATCTCCTTTCTAGCCGATGTGGAGCATTTTCTTTTCTATCCGCCCTCCCTGGGCAACCACAGTCATGGAGATCCACCGCCGACTGGGTATATAGTCCCAGAGTCCACCGTCAGACTAATCATAACAAGCAACCACAATCACGGAGATCCACCGCCGACTGGGTCTATAGCCACGGAGATCCACCGCCGACTATCTAGACATGCCCCACACTCGGTGTCGAAAGTCAGCTCAGATATCATTTGTAACACCCCTGCCCCGAGCTCGGACAATTTATACAATTTATAAGATAAATTAGATACTATGTAGTACAACTGCCCACCACAGGCTGCCTCTCAAAAGGTGGTTAACCGAATTGGTGACTCTTGATCATAGGCTATTATATTTTAATATTATTATATTATATTACCCTCCCGATATGGGATTAATATCACATACCTTGCCTTTACTACCGGATGAAATGTACAGCGGAAGCACATGCACCGGGTGGGGCCGCCATGAATGGCAATGACACGTCATCAGAGTTCTTGACCGAAGTCAAAGCTTCTCAAACGAACAGCCAAGCAAGCTTGCTTGTTGTTCTCATTATCCATGTGGGCCCCCATGCTATATACCATTCACATTTTAATACCATTTACCAAAGCCAGCCAACTATTTTTTATACCTTGAACATATATATATATATATATATGTATATATATATATATATATATATATATTTATACTCTTTTGAAAATTTCGGGGTGTTACAGCCACTATGTATGCCGAGACCCTGTGGTCCTACGCCACTCCCGGACCTTACCCAAAAGTTGTTATAAACATAAAGGTGACCCTGCAGGTCCTACCTGCTCCACCGAGAGTCCTAGAGCCATGTTCTTGCTCTCTGTTCGCTTTAAACAACAGAGAACCTTATGTGGATTTGGAGGGTCCATTCCCTAACTTCCACCATACATTCCTTATCACTAAATCCCAGAAATTAACAATGTGACCATGCCGCACGTGTCCCATACGAGACCATGCCGCACGTGTCCTCTTGACATGTGAGTACACGCCCTACTAATGCCTGGTCTTACCAATTTTATCCCCGATCTTCTAGGAAGCTCTAGAACTAGCGGTTGAAATTACGCTAAATTGATTTTCTTGATTCTAATATCTTATTTATCATCACTTTTAGTTTCTAGATTAACTTCCTAAATTACTTACTATATTTTCTAGTTCAAGTTCTAGTTCAAATTCTAGTTCAAGTTCTAGGTAATTAAAAGTACTTGATTAAAACCGGTCCATAAGAACCAGATGGAAATTTTCCGAACGGTTCCACAAATCATTCATACCGGATAATTACTAACTTGCACATTCCACATGCACTCGCACTACTATTCATTACATTATAATGTCTTTCTACATTGTATATTTCTTATAACATTTTTTTTTTGTATATTTCAACAACATCTTGCGTACAACTCATATTTCCTAAGTACAATTTTACACCATGTTGTTTAGACATGTACATGTGTGAACTTGTATTCATGAAATATCCAAATACTCATTTACAACTTCATTTACATAGTTTGTTCATCTACGATACTTTTTTCTAATGCGTGCATGCATGCAAACATTTTTGTAGCAAAATTTCCATCAAGTCCTAGTTAAAATAAGCATTCTAATATGATTACTTGCGCATTATTTAATATCAAAATTGTGTATTCTTCATAGATTAGTAATGATTTATCTACAAAAACATATCTTTTCCATCTTATCAACTTAGTTCCTTTTTTGTTTGCTTTGTTTCCTTAATTCGACAATGTGAAGCATACACACAAGCATTGCATTTATTAACAGTTTAATCTACAATAATTTTTTATCTACTAACAATTACTTCAACACAACATTTGCACTTTAATTCTTAACACTTAAATAATTTTTAATCTTCTAACAATTATTACTACTTCAAACTTCTTAGAATTTTCACAATTTACACAACCAAAGCAATCTATTATCAATAATCCATTCTACTACCAACTTCTTTTACTAGTAATAAATTACAACCCAATTATTTAAATATAAATAATAAACTACCAACAATCAAATAATCAAACAACCAATTACTAACAATCTATTATCAATCAAACAGTCAAATATTAATAATTAAAGGAACATACAAAGAGGAAGAACACCCACCTTTTGCTGAAAGAGCATAACCCTAGCTTTATCTTCTTTTTATAATCTTTTTAAGATTTCAAGCTCCAATAGCTCTAAGAAATTGATAATAAATTAATTAGTATTTGAACATAGGATGATGAAATTGAACTAAGTGTGAACAAGACTTCAACTTCTCCTAGGTTGCTTGACTTCTTGCTCCTTGAAAAGCAGTACAGTATGGAGTAGTAGTAGTAGTAGGAAGTATGAAGTAGAGTAAAGAAGTATAGTAGAGTAGAAAATGAGTTAGAGTGCCTGGCCGTGGTGGCTAGCGCGTGTGCCAGCGCGCGGTGCTGGGGTCGTCGCGGGTTTGAGACAGAGGTTTGGCTCTGTTTTTTGTAATGCCCCAGGCCCGGCTCAGCTGCGCACGTGGCTACACGTGCGCGCAATATGCAAAAGAACAAACAAAATCCGGACAACTTCCCACCACAGGCGTGCCTCACAAAAGGTGTCCGTACCGTTAGGTGCCTTATGATTGTCACGCCCCGTTTCCCAAAAATACGGAATACGAGTACGTAACAAAAGCCCAGCGAATGATTTTCATCATCCATAAGCTGTTTCAAGAATCTTTGCAACACATCACAGATATAATCAGAGTCGGAAGCAAAAGGCACAACCATTCATGAATACTTGAAACAAATTGCCAACAGAAATTTACTTGAAACCAAATACAATATTCTCAAATAAATCAGGGTCTAGAAAATAAAACAAATATCCTGGGTCACATCGCCCAAATACAATAATATCCAAGTCTCAAAATACCAGAATAATCCAAGTCTCATGAATACAAATATTGTTCTAGCACGATACAAGAAATAATAATAGTAATCAAAAGCAACACTAATACTTCAAGTCTCCGATACCATCTTGAACCTGTTTGCCATAATCTGCAATTCATCGAATGCAGGAAAGAGGAAAAGAGAAAACACAAGTACCCGTCAATTGCAAGTCGCGGGTCACAAATATAGTAGGATACAAGCACATGGAATGGGGAAAACTAAACTAGCCCATGGTTTAGGTATGATGTCAACCTAGACAACTAGCATGATAATAGTATCAAGTGTACACGACATAAATCAAGTGTCAAGTAAACAAGTATCCTATAAACATGGCTCAAGTGTCAAGTGTCGTGTAATCATGTATCATGTATCATGTTTCAAGTCTCATGTATCAAGTCTCATGTATCATGTAGTTGAGTATCAAGCAAGCAGGTATCATGACAAGTATCATGCTCAAGTATTATGTTCAAGTATCATGTTCAAGTCTTGTGTGATTACTATCTAGGTAGCACGACATGCAGCCCACCTTACATGGTTGCTACAACACAACAGTTTCGTTTTAGATTTTGTAGGGAACCATGCAGGACAGTGTACTTAGGGACAAGCTTCAAGTATCATGTAAACAAGCTCCAAGTATCATGTAAACAAGCTCCAAAACCAAAATACGCTCCAAAACCAAAACAAGCTCCAAAACCCAAAACAAGCTCCAGTGTCATGTGTGTACGTGTCATGTAAATCGTGTCAAGCTCCACATGTAAACAAGCTCCAATAACCAAACCAGGTTCTTCCGAGTACATATTTCTGCACTATCCACTACTAAATCTGTCCCATAAACCCCGGCTTGATTACTTTTATTATTGTTATCCAACGGACATGAATGTGTGCGAAATAGTATCAAATAAAAATGATATAATCAGGTTTAGTTTCAGGTTAACAAATCAGCATGCATGGATGATATACGTTCACATATACGAGCAAAATAGTCTAGGTACATAATCAGGACAGCAAGACCAAGCAGTACTAAAACAGTGATTCTAAGAGCTACAAACATGCAAATCAAAATCCGTCGAAGGATCTGGAAACTAGACATCCACACGCATCCAACGAGTATAACTAAGTCACATACTAGTTCACAACATCTCAACTCAAAACTGATTTGAATACAGAATTTAGGTTCAGCCAGAAAACAGGGGAACAACTTCAAAAGCATGAAAACAGCATGAAAACGTATCAAATAATTCCACGAAAAATCTGGGGTATTCCCCTATAGGTATAAACTCAAAATAACAAGTTTCATAATATACCAGTAAGTATAGATCAGCCATCAAAAATATGAAATAACACAAAAACATAGTTTTGACGAATCTGGAATTCTCAACACTACTGTACGAAAACTAGGATATCTCGCAATCAGTGAATTGAAATCCAATTCTGCCAAAACGACATGAAAATAGATAGATTTTACTAACTTTCATATTTCACAAAAAAATTTCATACAGTATAAGGAATTGTAGTGAAAACAGAGTTCTTTACTAAACAGCGCGCAAATTACAGCATAAGAAGATTTTAGAAAGAGCACGAAATACCACATAAAACTTATCTTTAAAATTCTTCAAAAATCTGGGTAGTCCCTAATATCATAAGAAAACACTGAACAAAATATTAGAGCAAGATAATATGTATAGAATAGTTCTTGAAAATAATTTGTTAACAAAATCAACTCAAAACAGAATCTGGAATTGTTCGACACGTCTGTACTAAAACACTCATAACTCAGTCATATGAAATCCAAATCAAGCAAAACCAGTGGGGTTTGAAAATAGACAAAATTATCAAAAATCCATCTGTTATTTTGGAATTCAAATACTGACTGTAGCATGAACGAAAACAGTAATCAAAACAGAACAAGCAGCAAATACAGATTTCACACCTCTAATCAAGAACATCACAACTTCATGAGTATTGATCCAAACTCAACCAAACTTGAAATACAACCTACCAAACATCTAAATATCATGATTTAGGGTTTTTAACATGTCCACACCTATTATTTCCACAAGGGCATTCAATCAAACACAATTCATACCATATTCGCATACATGCATCAACATCAAGTTTTGGGCATAACCTAGGTCATTATCCTATCAAGCTTGGTGTCATAAGTCATCTATGGCCAATTTATTACAATAGAGACAAATCCATCAAGGAAAATACAAATTTTGGTTGTCTCTAGACCCAACTACTCTAGGTGTGAACTTTTTGACTTGTATCAACCTAATGAATTTTAGTACAAGTTACTTGTCTTGTTAGGGAGACGAACGATCCAAAGCGAAGAGAAAAGAACCCACGAACCAAATTGCTTCCAATGAAAATCCAAGCAACCCACGAACAAGAACTCCTACATGATCAACTCCTTGATGCAACGAACCAAAGTGGAGACTACCCACTTCAAGGAACACCAAAAGAAGAGTTTTGATGATGGTTTGTGTTGATGGTGGTGTTCTTTGGTGATCGGCAACAAGGAAGGATGGGGGTTTGAAGGATTTGATGTATGGTGATGGAAGTATATGGTGGAGTAGGGTTGATGGTCGGATTGCAAGGACTAGAAGGGGCTCGGTTTTGAAAAGGTGCAGCCGGGAGTAGGGATTCAAGGGGAGGCCGGGATCAATTGAGAGAGAGGGAGAGAGAATAAAGATTAGGGTTAGGGTTTAAGGGGATTAGGGTTATATATATGGGTTATAATGTGGGTTAATGGGTTGTGGGTATGAATATGTAGTAATAGGTATACAAATGGGTAATGGGTATTGGATAGATTTTAATTGGGGATACAATTTATAGTGAACACTATGGCTCATAAAAATCTCATTA